>CM054139.1:18978112-18983112 GCA_028751875.1 Rapana venosa | reverse complement strand
CAAGCTCTAGACAAGAAACTAATTTTCCAAAACAAAATGGTGATTCAGGTTAGTGTTTTGATGGTACTCATTAGATGAGCACTCAGTTGATGTTGATAATTATGTTGATGCTGGTGTTGATAGTGATTTGTTGATGCACGTGCACATCCATCATCCTAGTGTCAGAGAGTGAGAGAGAAAGACAGATAGATGGACAGAGAGAGAGACAGACATACAGAGAGAGACAGAGAGAGAGAGAGAGAAAGACAGACAGACAGAAAGAGAGAAAGAAAGACAGACAGAAAGACATACAGACAGAGACAGACAGACAGATAGAAAGACAGAGAGAAAGACAGACATACAATAAGAAAGACAGACAGACAAACAGGGAGAAATACAGAGTGAGAGAGAGAGAGAGAAAGACAGGCCATACAAAGAAAAATACAGCTATATAGCGCTGAATCTTGTAAAGCAACAAATCAAAGCGCTGACATTCAAATCAGCAGCACTCATGCAACCATCCATGAATATAAACACACACACCACACACACACACACACACACACACACACACACGAATATTACACATGCACACACGCGCGCACACGCGCGCACACGCGCGCACAGCATGCTTTGGCAGGGTGATTGAGACGGGGATGACTGTTGAAGAGTATGGATTGACTATGAGTGGGAAAACCTTACGAAGGACATATCACTGTGTTTTAAAGTTAGATTTGAAAGTATTGAATGTCAGCTTGGGGCAAAGGGATAGAGGTAGGTCATTCCAGGTGGATATACCACAGATAGAGAAAGAACGACGGCCAACAATAGATAGATAGATAGATAGATAGATAGATAGATAGATAGATAGATAGATAGATAGATAGATAGATAGATAGATAGATAGATAGATAGATAGATAGATAGATAGATAGATAGATAGATAGATAGAAGAGAGAGAGATAGGTAGGTAGATAGGTAGATAGATAGGTAGATGGATAGGTAGATAGATAGATAGATAGATAGATAGATAGATAGATAGATAGATAGATAGATAGGTAGATAGATAGACAGAGAGAGCGATAGAGAGATGGGTAGGTAGGTAGGTAGATAGGGTAGGTAGGTAGGTAGGTAGGTAGGTAAAAAGATGATAGATAGATAGATAGATAGATAGATAGATAGATAGATAGATAGATAGATAGATAGATAGATAGATAGAGAGATAGAGAGAAGAGAGAGAGAGAGAGAGAGAGAGAGAGAGAGAGAGAGAGAGAAATGAATAGGAGAGAATGGGTCATGTAGGTTCCATACATACAGTGATATCAAATATCATGTCATCATTGTAGATGACATGGTATCTCCCGTTCTCTCTTGTTCTGTTTCTTTTTCACCACCACTAAGACATCACCGCTCTTATTGTCATGGATATCAAATGACTGCAAGCTATTACTATCCGCTGTTAACTGTCTATCAATCACACACACACACACACACACACACACACACACAACACACACACACACACACAACACACACAGAGTCTTGTTCGACTGAACCACCAGTAATGCGGTTATCTTGTTGGTGTCAGCAAAAGTGAGAGCGGGATGACTGTGGAATCCAATTCCTTCCATTGACACCCTCACCTAATAACCATCTCGTCTCATGTCAGAGCCTGTCTTTGCCAACAGAGGTTTTGAGGATGATTCTGTTGATTTTTTTTTTTGTTGGTGCGGGAAGGGGGGGGGGGTGAGGAAAGTTTGGGGAAGGAAAGGGGAAGGGGGAGGGAGGGAGCTTGTGAGTGGAGTTTGTGAAACGTGGCACCTTATCTGTTTGCATAAAGATCGGTTACTGATTTTGGGGCCGTATCGAATCGTGTTTTATAACTGGTTATTTATTCTTCTTCAGGGTGGTGTTTTTTTCCTTAGGAGATGTCGCCATGTTTGTTTTATTGTTGTTGTGATCATATTATTTTCGTCCCGGCGGTGATATCCGATTTCGGGACTTACATTTGCGGATTATTCTGTATGCGCTACATTCCCTTTGCAGACCAATCTGCCAGTCAGATGCTTGGTGGACTATGTGACTCGATGCACTGAACAACCGCGGATATTTGCTGCGAATTTTCGCCTGTATGCCACCCACCAGATGAGGCCCTGGTTTGGATTTGCAGGAAACTTACCATGCATATTTGGCCTCTGTATGCGTACATAGGGGACGGGATAGCTCAGTGGTCGGAGCACTCGCTTTCGTTCCCCAAGCCAGTGTTAAGCAGTATCGAGTGTGGTTACCAAGTGGATGGGTGACCGTTTTTTGCGCGCGCCTTGGCTTCAGTACAGTTCCCCCAGTTCACCCAGCTGTAAATGGGTACCTGCCCATCTTTAGGGTCAGGGAAGGTAAAGGAGAGGAGATGGGCGCTGCCCTCAATATACAGGCCCTTGGAGAAGCTGAGGTCTTTGACGCCTCACTCCCCTACGTAGGTTATAGGAACGCCGTTAACTTCACCTTCTTTGGGTTTTTTTTACCTTAATGCGTGGATACAGGAAGAGGATGAAAGTACCGTGGTAGATCTACTAGTGAATTGATATGAGAGATCCTGAAAATAAAAAAATAAACCCTCTTTCCTTTATGAATCCACCAGAGCCTCTGGGTTTTCAATTCGTGGAGAGAGAAAAAAAACACACCTGAAAACTGACATTTTTTTAATCACTTCTTTTGTTTCAGATCGCTGATCTTAAGTAAGTAGATACAGACGCTTTAGCTGAGTGGGTCAGAGTACTCGTCTTCCATCCTGTCGATGTATGAAGCTGAAGGTTCGAATCTGGGCTGTGTAGCGGCCATCTGGTAAAGTAAAGGGTGGAGATTTTCTTTTTTACTGTCTCCCAGGTCAACTTAAAGCATTGACTGGCCAGAGTCTGAATTCTTGTTGTGTGTGTATATGCATACAGAATATCGAATATACACGTTAACGATCCCTTTATTCATTTATCAGCGCTACGGTAGATTCTTTACTTTTATTTTTTTATTCTTTTATTTCGAGGATAACGGAATAAGCACTCGTGTGCTTTTTTTTTTTACATAAAGTCCCAGTGTGTATACGGTTGTGTAAATTTTTGTCATCCGTGCCCACCGGCATACAATGGCCTACTCTTCCGAAAAGCGGAACGGGTTTTTTAACGTAAGCGCAGAAACTTGTCGATCCCGAGCCATCACCCCCTCCCCCCCCACCTCCCCCCCCCCCACCCCCACCACCCCTACCCCCATAGTGATAATCCTGATGATTATGTCCTCTGCGGTCGGCGGGGCTATAAACCACACGATTGGATTGGGACTGCACTTGGACTGGACTTGGACTGGACTTGGACTGGATTAGGTTAGATTGTATTGGATTGGACTGGATTGGACTTGGACTGGATTGGATTAGATTGTGTTGGACTGGATTGGATTGGACTGGGCTTGGACTGGATTGGGTTAAATTGTGTTGGATTGGATTGGACTTGGACTGGATTGGATTAGATTGTGTTGGACTGGGCTTGGACTGGATTGGATTATATTGTGTTGGATTGGATTGGAGCGGATTGGACTAGGACTGGATTGGATTGTGTTGGATTGGATTGGACTGAGTTTGGACTGGATTGGATTAGATTGTGTTTGGTTGGATTGGATTGGGCTTGGCTGGATTGGATTCGATTGTGTTGGATTGGGCTGGATGGATTGGACTGGGCTTGGACTGGATTGGATAAGATTGTTTTGGATTGGATTGGACTGGATTGGATTGGACTTGGGATGGATTGGATTAGATTGTGTTGGATTGGGTTGGATTGGGCTGGATTGGAGTGGAGTGGAGTGGATTGGATTGGCCCTTAACGATCACATAGATCTGTGTGCGTTAACAACACACTGGCTGGCAGACAAGCGGCATTGTCACGCTGGTTTAAGAACAAGGTGTCCTAGCTAAACGAACCTGCCCCCAGCATGAAAAGCCTAGCTGACACAGACACTCTAGACGACGAGAGAGAGAGAGAGAGAGACGGGGGGGGGAGGGATGGAGGATAGAGAGAGAGGGGGGAGGGGGGAGAGATGGAGTGATGGGGAGAGATGGAGTGATGGGGAGAGATGATGAGGGATAAGAGAGAGTGAGAGACGGACAGACAGAAACAGAGAGGATAGAGAGAGACAGAGACAAACAGAAAAGCAGACAGAGACACAGAGAGAGAGAGACTCACAAACACACGCACACACACACATACACATACACACAAACACACAAACACGCACACACACGCGCACGCACGCGCGCGCACGAACGCACACACTCACACACACACATACATACACACACAGAACGAAAAATGGAAGAAAGCAAGCTAGCGAGTGAGCAAGAAAGAGCTAGCGAGAGCGAGAGAGAGATAGAGAGACAGAGAGAGAGAGAGAGAAAGAGAGAAAGTGGAGAGATACACACAAATACACACACACACACACACACACACACACACACACACACACACAGAGACTGAATGATAGACATGAAATCAGTAAGAGATACAGAGAAACCTTTTTAGCCGCCAACCCCCCCCCCCCCCCCCCCCCCCCCCCACGGACTGATCACTTTTCGTCTGCTTCAGCTCTGAAACATTGATAACAGCCCGTGAATTGATGTATAGTCTGCCTCCTGTCTGGACCAGAGCCTAGTAAGACAGACTCACACTCAAGACAGACAGACAGACAGACAGAAAGACAGGCAGAGACAAAGACACAGAGAACTCTGAACTCTGAAATAATTTATGCTTTTGGCCTTTGACCACAAATACAGTTCAATGGGGGGGGGGGGGGGATTAAGAAAATGAAATACAACTTCTCGTCATCTTGGATAAGACCTTGCCATATTTATAGACCTTGGCATGTACTCAAAACTGTGCTTCCGAAAATGCAAGTTCTAAAATCGTAACAAAATAAAGTGCTGATGAAGACCATCAATTCGAACAAATCGGAGCTCAAAGTGACAGAACAAAAACACAGTTCAA
>CM054139.1:18968112-18973112 GCA_028751875.1 Rapana venosa | reverse complement strand
CTCTCTGCTCTCTCTGTCTCTCTTGTCTCTCTCTCTCTCTCTCTCTCTCTCTCTCTCTCTCCTCTCTCTCCTCTCTGTCATAACTTATCATTTCCTCAACTCTCTCTCTCCCCCCCCTCTCTCTCTCTCACTCTCTCCCTCCTCTCTCCCCCCTTCTCTCTCTCCTCTCTCTCTCTCTCTCTCTTCTCTCTCTCTCTCTCTCTCTCTCTCTTCTCTCTCTCTCTCTCTCTCTCTCTCTCTCTCTCTCTCTCTTCAATGCACTAATCAACACAACGGTGTGGGTTGTTTTTTTTCCATGTTTCCACAGTGGCAGTACAAGGACCTTAAAAAGAAACCCTGCCTTTGTGACCCTTCACCACCACCATCACCATCACCACCACCACCACCATCACCACCAAGCTCAGAAACCCAGGGAAGGCACGCAGTGTGATGGGGCACCCTGCAAACTGTCCGGGAAGAGGAGGCTTTGCGTGTTGCCCACCCAGCCCCTGAACCGTCCAGATACTTATGACGCACACTGTTACGACACACGAATCTCTCCTAAGGATGCTTGGCTCCTGTTTCTACCCAGTATCGTCCACAAGTATTATTGGAAAGTGTGTGAATAAGAGCAACGAACTGAAAGGGGTTTAAAACACTTCAAGGTAAAGGTGTATCCCATAACTTATGTGGTCGTTAGGGCAGCGAGGCGTCAGAGACCTCAACTTCTCCAGGGGTCAGCATATTGAGGGCGGCGCCCATCTCCTCATCTCCCTCGCTGCTTTACCTTCGCTTGACCCTAAAGAGGGCGGGTACCCATTTACAGCTGGGTGAACTGAGGGGGACTGTACTCAAGCCAAGGAGCGCCTTAAAACGCTATCTCTACGTTAAGGGAGAGAACCCCTCATCCCCCAGTACAGTACACGTGCGCTGTGGCCATTTTGTATGCTACCCCGTAACCCAGCAGTGGGTGATACGGAGAGAGGGGGGAGTAGATGGTTTAAAGAATAAGCTGCAGGTTGATGCCTGTCCCTAGCTGTATGGAATATTATCTGGTTGTGAGGTGTGTATATTGAATAGAAGCATGTCTATAAAGTAAGTCGTCGTGTCGTTAGATTCTGTCAGATATTCCAGCTTATTTTTCCTTTCACGAGTCAGCCAGCACTTCCTTAGCTATGAACATGTTGTGAAGGATGTATATATATATATATCCCTGGCATCCTTTTCAGAGGAAAGCACGGCTAGCTTGAGCTGAAGGAAAGACGAGAAGAACGCTACTTTAACCCGTCATCGCCATCTTTGGCATTGATATACGCTGATACGTTGACATACGATATACGTTGACATACGATATACGTTGACATACGATAATATACGTTGATATACTTTGGCGTATGAAAACTGTACGAAATCGTTCTAACATGCTGGGTTTTATCGTCATTTGTCACTTCTTTTTTTTCCAGTATGTATTGAAAGACTGAAAACATAACAACAGATAGTTGGCTGTTACGGGAGTTCCTGACCCTATAGTTGGGTTTTTTTCCCAGTTGCTTTCGGAACAGAATTCAGCCTTCCAGAGGTGGATGTTTTCAACAGAAGACGATGAACCATGAGTGACTCTCTGGTTGTATTAAGGAAAAGCACAGAGAAACAGACAACAACAAAAACCCAAACCCATCTTGATGCCTTCTTTACTGTTCAGCCCTGAAGGTGGCAGAATCACCGTTTGTTTTTATGGGTTTACCTAAAAGGAACTGACAACTGTTGTAGAAGAAAGAAACCTATGAGAATGTTTCATCGAAAAAAAAATCTCTTCTCGCAAGATGACACGCTGACAAAGTGAAAAGAAAAGCGCCATCACTCGTCAGTTAATAGAGACGATAAACGTCCCGAAAAGTCCTCAACAAAGAAAGAAAAAAGACCAAACGCGCATCGACAAAGGGAGGAGACCAGTGAAAAGTCAAATTGCACAGGTACCCCAGTTGTAACTGGTAGTACTACTAAGGAAACACAACAGTCACAGACAAATTGAAGCACACAGTGTACATTTCGTACAACTTAGTTTCGCAATACTGACAGAAGAAGAGGAGGAGGAGGAGGACGACGACGACAACGAGGAGGAGGAGGAAGAGAAGGAGAAGAGGAAAAAGGAAGAGGTAAAAAGGAGGAGGAGGAGGAGGAGAAGAAGAAGAAGAAAACAAAAACAACTACTACAACAACTACAACAACAACAAGGAGAACAAAAGGAAGAGCAAGAAGAAGAACAATAACAACAACAAAACAAGAAGAAGAACAACAACAACAACACAACAACAACAACAAAACAAGAAGAAGAACAACAACAACAACACAACAACAACAACTACAGCAATAACAACAGCAACAATACGAATAAAAGAACAAGAAAAGAAGATCAACAACAACAAGAAAAAGTCTTCAACAACTACAACAACAACAACAACAACAAAACCAGCTAAAACAAAAAACACCACCTAGCAAAAACAGTAAAAGGCACACAAGACTTCAGCCAAGAAACGATTTGCTGTCTATGTTGGGTTGTATTGGCGCTAGAAGTTCTGTGGTTTGTTGGAAGGAGAACTAGTAGAAGCGCTGTTCTGAGCTGTGCTGTGTGCTGAGCTGAGGTGAGCTGAGAGGAAGAAGAAGAAGAGGCAGGCAGCTGAAGAGATGGACCCGTGCATCCTTCTTCTCCTGCTGCTGCTGCTGCTTTTGCTCAGGAATCAAGTCTGCAGTTCAGTGAAGGTGAGTGTGATGTAACTTTATGTGATGTACCTGTCCGAGTGTCTTGTCTTGTGAAAGTGTGAAAGTGTGAGTTTAAGTGGTATGTGTGTGTAGGGGGGGATGGATGTCTGTCTCTCTGTAGTCTGTATGTGTGCTTATGTGTATATGTCTGTGTGTGACTACCTGCGTATGTACGTGCATGTATACATATATGAATGTGTGTGCATGGGTGCATGTGCGTGTCATGTGCGTGTGTGTATATGTCTGTGTGAAAGAGAGAGAGAGAGAGAGAGAGAGAGAGAGAGAGATTGTCTGTCTGTGTGTATAGTTCTTTCTGTATCTGGTCTGCCTGCCTGTCAGTATAAATGTATCTTTCTGCGTGAGTATCTGAGTTTCTGTGTATCTGTCTGTGTGCGTGTCTGCCTATTTGTATGGCTGGCTGGCTGGCTGGCTGGCTGGCTGGCTGGCTGGCTGGATGGATGGATGGATGGATGGATGGATGGATGGATGGATGGATGTCCATTGCTTCTATATGCGTCTACCTGTTGCTTATGTTGAGGTTGATGATGATGTTACGATCTCTCTCCCCTCTCTCTCTCTTCTCTCTCTCCTCTCTCTCTCTCTCTCTCTCTCTTCCTCTCTCTCTCTCTCTCTCTCTCTCTCTCTCTCTATTCCTCCCTCTCTCTCTCTCTCTCTCTCTCTCTCTCTCTCTTCCTCCCTCTCTCTCTCTCTCTCTCTCTCTCTCTCTCATCTCTCTCTCTCTCTCTCTCTCTCTCTCTCTCTCTCTCTCTCTCTGTCCACCTCGAAATTGATTATTTGCTGTGACAACAAATGTCATACAACACAACACTTTCAGAAAAAAGGGCACAACACAGCACAACACAACGGTATACACCACAACACAACATAACACAAAACAAGTCAACTGTGTCAGAAGGAGGAGGAGAATTTTAAAAAGAAAGATAGGTTTAACATTCTATCAGTACTACTTTGGCCTCGAAAATGGGATGAACAAGGAGTTTAGTCTGGTCTATGAGAATGACATCTGTCTGTCTGTCTGTCTGTCTGTCTGTCTGCCTGTCTGATTTTTTAGTCTGTCTGTCTGCCTTTTTGTCTGTCTGCCTGTCTGTCTTGTCTGCCTGATTGTCTGCCTGTCTGATTGCCTGCCTGTCTGCCTGTCTGTCTGTCTGAAGACTCGCAACCTCACAAAAAAATGCTGTAGTCATCATTCCTTCCTTTTTCTTCCATAATAATGTCTTTCCTGACGTCCACTGGCCTAAGGTATAGGGGAAGGGGGAAAGAGAGGTTGCTATTCTGATAAGGGGGGGGGGGGGGGGTGGAGGGGAAGCTACTTTTGATTGAGCGGAGAGCGAGTGGCCCTTTAGGATATCTGATTCATGACACAGACACGACAGTGTGTGATGAGTGTGTGCGTGTGCGTGTGTGTGTTTTTGTGTATGTGTGTTTGTATTTGTGCCTGCCTGCCTGTCTGTCTGTCTTGTCTCATTGTATGTGGACTGTATCTATCTCTGTTTGTTTGTCTTGCGAAGAAAAAACAAAAGCGTGATCACGCAACCCCTTTTCTCAGACAGCTCCACTGGCTACCCATTGATACTCGAATAGAATACAAAATGGTAGCTCTTACATGCAAGTTTGGGTGGGTTGGGTTTTTTTTAATACACTTCCTTCATTATCTGTATGAAAATGCAATGTTGAATGAACCTTCTCCAACTCTTCGTTCTAACAGTGAAAACAAAAAAACTGTAGAATCTTCTTAGTGACAAATTATTTTAAATCTTCTGGTAAACGGTCTATTTTGTTTTTAGTTTGCTGAAGTCTGGAATTCTCTTCCAGCGTCTCTTCACAACAATTCATCTTTACCCACTTTTCAGGGGGGTATAGGGAGGAGGGGGGGGGGAGGGGGAGGGGGGAGGCTTAAAATGTATCACTTTGAAAAGTCCTGTAGTATTGTCACTGTCAGCTTGTTTCTCCCTTTCTCTGAATGTCCCTGTCTATATCCTTACGAGACGGGATAGCTCAGTGGTCAGAGCACTCGCTTTTGTTCCCCAATCCAAAGTTAAGCAGCATTGAGCGTGGTTACCAAAATGGATGGGTGACTTTTGCGCGCCTTGGCTTCAGTACAGTCCCTCACTTCTTCACCCAGCTGTAAATGGGTACCTGCCCTCTTTAGGGTCAGGGAAGGTAAAAGCAGCGAGGGAGAGGAGATAGGCGCCTCCCTCAATATGCTGGCCCCTGGAAAAGTTGAGGTCTCTGATACCTCG
>CM054139.1:18938112-18943112 GCA_028751875.1 Rapana venosa | reverse complement strand
TCGAACCATCGCTCACTTCCGACCCGGACTTTTTCGCTTTCTAGACAGGCGCGTTAGCTCTAGACCACCGATCCACAGTTTCCACACCCTGGGAGGATGGCGTTATCCCCGTTGAGCCTTGTCCACTTTAGGACAAGAAACACTTTAAGACACATCACACGGCCCATCATGACTGTTGTCCCTTCTGAAGTAGAAGCAATGTGTGTAGTGCTGATGTACTGTACTCTGTTGAACTGTGTCTGACATAGCTAGCAGGTACCCACACAGCAGATTTCTCCTTTTTTTTTGTAAAGAATCGGGCAACCCTGCCCTTGGAGAATATCGTCGCCACAGTACAGTTCCACTTTTTTTTTAAACAAATATCTATCTGCATGCGTATCTCTTTTCCTCTGAGACTAGCTTTTACCTACAGAATTTTTCGAGGGATAACTTTTTCTTGTTGACGTGAGTTTTTTCTATGTGTGTAAACTTAACAAGTTGAACTGACGAGTTTACTTCATCATCATCCAATATAAAAGACTAGCACCTAGACCACCACCGCCCATGGTCAGTGAATGAAAGAATGGTCGGGCTATGAGCGGGATGGAACAAGGTATCTCACAGATTACTAGATGAAGTGCAATACCACTGGCTCCAGACAGGATAGTCTAGTGGTCAGAACATTGCGCTGGCAATCTGACGACCCGGGTTCCAATCCCCGTTCAAGGGGGATATTTTCCCCCTGGAGTTAACATCAGTGCAAGACTCCTCCACTCTCCCCAAAAAGTCCTTCCGATGAGAACTATAAACCGAGGCCCCCGTGTGCGAACGCACGCAGAACATCTTGCGCATACGTTAAATCCTTGTTCCGCTTTTCGTAAGAGTAGGCCAGTGTGTGCCGGTTGGAACAGATGACAGAATTTACAAAACCGCATACACACGAGGACTAGATGTAAAAAAGCACATGAGAGTTTATTCCATTATCCTCGAAATAAAAGAATAAATAATAAAATAAAATAAGACTTGGTGGGAGGGAAGGGGGAGGTGAACCTAGTGGAAATGGTTGATGAGGCCGATCTTTGCCAGGAATGTTGAAGCAAGGACAGGGGATTTGGGGCAACACTCCTGCTTTAGCTTGCGGGTCATGTAGAACCTTGTATAATTATAGTGCTGGTTAGAAAATTGTCTGTTATTTTCACAGATTTGTTTTTTTAAAATGCAGTATGTACTTGGGGGGGGGGGGAGGGATTGGGGACATAGAGCAATGCTAGGCAATCACGAGAATGATTGGAAACGATCATCAAAATGAGGACTGCTTATGTTCCTATAAAAGTGTTGACCCCGCGCATGCACATTGCGGTTGGGAAGCTAGCAGACGACAAAGTGACTGAGGGGGTACAGTGGTGTTCTTGTGGCTAACTGAACAGGTTAAGGACTTGAACTGCGCGAAACGGATCCAGTCTTAACTTGAAACTTGTGTTAAACTGTTGAGTACATCGCTTTCTATCAACGCACATGAAAACACGAACCAGAATAATGGCAATTAAAAAAAAATATATTCCATAAATAAAGACTCCCATCCACACTGCGAACGTTATTAGGTTTGTTTGTTTGTTTTTTTAATTATTTTATACCACTTTAAGTCACGGCAGATTTCTCTGCCTGAAATTCGGGCTACTCTGCCCGGGGGTATAAAGCGCGTCGCCACAAGAGCAGCGCCACTCATTAAAGAATGAGTGAATGAATGAATGAATGAATGAATGAATGAATACTCCCTAACTTTCTTAGGGAAAACCTGTTGCTTTTTTTACCCGATACGCACGCTCACAAAGACAGTTGGCATTGTCAGATTTGGAATCGTGTGTCTTGCGATTTGCAGGCTGTGTGCATGGGCAGCCACCCCCACCCCCATCACCCACCCCCTTCCCTGGTGAAGGACAGGAGAAGGTCAAGTTTCCCACAGGAAGTTTTCAGACCCGGGGAAAGGAGTTCGTATGCATCTCTCTTGATCCTGTCCACTATACGACAACCACCACCACGTTATTGAATTGAACTAAAGCCCACGACAGAGAGAGAGAGAGAGAGAGAGAGAGGGGGGGGGGGGGGGGGGGAGAGAGAGACTAAAGGCTACCTTTTATTAGAGTAAACTGTGTTCAGTTTCTAATAGAATAGAGTATTAACTTTAATGATATTTGTCTTATCATACATGTTATACAAATGATTTTTTTTCTTTAAATAAGTGCGCGTGTTATTATTTTAGACTGTTCAATATCTTAAAAGAACATAGTATTAATTTAATTAATATTTGTCTTATACAACATGTTATAACAATTTGACTTATATTATTAAAATGCGTGAGCATGGGTACGAATGTTTACAATGTGCGTGCGTGCGCGTGCGCGAGTGACTGTGTATGTGCGGACGTACGGGTTTACTTGTGCGCACATGAGTAAAGTGATTTTTGTTGGGGTGGGTTTGTGGCTGGCTGAGATATTGCTGATTTGTGGATGCTTTTTATCTCATGATGGGTGCGTGCTGATGTTGGACAGTGTGTGTGTTCTAAATATTATGTTTAAATGTTTATTGTTTTTATGTATGGCGAGTAACCCGCCGGAATTTCTCTGTCTTTGAGATAATAAAGTTTTTTGAATTTGAATTTGAATTTGTTATAACACAACAACGGTAGTTGAACACTTTCTTCACAACCACCACGTACTTTTTACCCACCAGCCTTCCATCCCCTCCCCCCCCCCCCCCCTGTTTCTCCCACTTCCTACCCACCTCCACCCCCACCCCGCACCCCTCCCTACCTCTCCCCCCTCCCACCCCCCTTCACACACACACACACACACACACACACACAATTTTCTCATCCTCCCCTCAAGGGAAGGCACTTAGTTTCCTCTCGCCATCATTCATTGTTAATGCCCTTGTCTGTGTGTGCACACAGGACACAGCCCAGTGTTCTGTCCCTGTTGTTATTATTCTCCTGCAAATAGTATAAGATGATGGAGACTGGTGGGGGTGGGGGTGGGTGGGGGGGAGGGGGAGGAGCGTATGTGTGTGTGTGTATGTGTGTATGTGTGTGTCTATGTGTGTGTGTGTGTGTCTGTGTGTGTGTCTGTGTGTCTGTGTCTGTGTGTGTCTTTGTGTGTGAGTCTGTGTGTGTGTCTGTGTGTGTGTGTCTGTGTGTGTGTCTGTGTGTGTCTGAGTGTCTGTGTGTGTGTGTGTGTGTTTGTGTCTGTGTGTGTTTGTGCGTGTGTCTGTGTGTGTTTCTGTGTGTGTTTGTGTGTCTGAGTGAGAGAGAAAGAGAATGAGAAAGTGTGTGTGTGTGTGTGTGTGTGTGTGTGTGTGTGTGTGTGTGTGTGTGTGTGTGTGTGTGTGTGTGTGTGTGTGTGTGTGTGTGTGTGTGTGTGTGTGCCCGCGAACGTGTGTGGGCGTGTTGCATACCTTTATTGCAGTAAAAATAATAAAATAATGAATGGGTGTGGTTTTTACTTTTACCCTTCTTCATTTTACTTAAAGTACCTCTTTTCCATTTCTTCATGGAAAATCTAAAGTCGCGAAGTACGACATACAATCATATACAATGACGTGAATTTGTCTTAACGTTTTGTGATTTAACACTTACGATATTTTGACAACTATTTCATTTGTCAAAAAGTATATTATTCCATCTTCTTTAATCTTCCTACAGTTTAGACACTAGTTTATGCATGGACTGATACATGTGTACGAACGCATACAGAACACCTTGCGCACACGTTAAATTCTGTTCCGCTTTTCGAAAGAGTAGGCCATTGTGTGCCGGTGGGAACAGATGACAAAATTTACAAAACCGCATACACACGGGGACTGGATGTAAAAAAGCACATGAGTGCTTATTCCATTATCCTCGATTAAAAAAAAAGTCATCTGAGCGCTTTGATTTGTTGCTTTACAAGATTCAGCGCTATATAAATTCCATACATTGTTGTTGTTATTATTATTATTATTATCATCATCATCATTATTATTATTATTATTATTATTATTGTTATTATTATACATAACCATGACAGTACCCACAACGTGTATCATATTTTCTTACAATTAATGAAATACATCTTAATTTAAGAATGAAGAATTTAACACACACAAATTCACCGGTCACAATGCGGTTACCTTAACTGTGGACAAAAAAAAGTCTTATACGCCCAAAAAATCTCACCATTGGTAAATCTCAGAGCTCTAGCAGAGAACCCGCTGGGGGGGAGGGGGGTGTGGTGAGGGGGCAGGGGGCTGGAGGAGGACTGTACCAGCTCACAAAACGAAGAAATTATTTTAAATGCAGTGAGAGTTCAAAGACAAAAACAGTGAAAGGTTATGACCGTACGAACAATAATAACTTCAGTCTTTGAATAAATTGCCTATAAATCAGATTTTACTACAAAAGGCAAATTCGGTTATCGGGTCATCCAAAAAGCTCTATAACCGTTAAAAAAAGCAAAACTATCGCCGATGGTACGCATTGCATAGAGGGGACGGGATAGCTCAGTGGTTGTCAGAGCACTCGCTTTCCCCCCAGCCAAGGTTAAGCAGCGTCGAGTGTGGTTACCACTTGGATGGGTGACCGTTTGCGCGCCTTGGCTTCAAGTACAGTCCCCCAGTTCACCCAGCTGTAAATGGATACCTGCCCTCTTTAGGGTCAGGGAAGGTAAAGGGAGGGAGAGGAGATGGGCGCCGCCCTCAATATGCTGGCCCCTTAGAGAAGTTGAGGTCTCGAACACCTCGCTCCGCTACGACCTTACAGGTGATGAGACTCCTTTACCTTTACCTTGCGCATCATGTTTTACGACAAGATAATTTCATGATTTCTATGTTCAAAGAAGAAAACATAATAATCTAACACCGTGTGAACATTCACTTATATTTATGCCATAACTCTAGCACAGACAAGTGCACATGCTTATAGGCATGCACACACACACACACACACACACACACACACACACACACACACACACACACACACACAGAGG
>CM054139.1:18925612-18933112 GCA_028751875.1 Rapana venosa | reverse complement strand
AAATCTCATTTGGAAATCAGAAATTGGCACCACCAACACAAATAAAGAAAGCTTGGTCTTTCTCAGGGTCAATCACAGGTCAGACGGACTGTGGTTTTTGTGGGGTTTTTTTTTTTTTGGAACGTTTGTGGTGATGTCCCCTTTCACAATTGACCGTTTCTTTCTCTGAATCTAATTTTCTGATTCGAATTGTCGTCAGGTTGTTTCTCTCTTTGTTATTTTTCTTTCTTTTGCTGTTTCTTTTTTTTGTCTCTTGATTTCTTTCTTCTTTTTCTTTTTTTGGTCTGTCTTTGGAGATGGGTTCGGTTGTTTGGGTTTTTGTTTGATTTGTTTTTGTCTGTCTTGACTTTTGGTGGGGGTTTTTTGTCTGTCTTTTCTTTTTCTTTTTTTTCTTTCTTTTTTTTCTTATGAAGTTTAATTTCTTCTCTTTCATTCTGTCTTTCCTTTTGTCTCATTTATTTTCTTTGTCGTTCTCTGTTTAGTTTCTGTCTTCTTTCTTTGGGTTTTTTTTTTAGGACGGGAGAGGGGTCGAGATGGGGGACGTTGTGTCTGTGTTCTGTTTGTTTTTATACACGCACGCACGCACGCACACACACAGACACACACCTGCATGCATGCAAAAAAAAAGTACAGAGAAAGAGAGAGAGAGAGAGAGAGAGAGAGAGAGAGAGAGAGAGAGAGAGAGGGGGGGGGAGGGAGAGGGAAAGTCAGTCAGTCAGTCAGATGCACTAGACAGCCAGACAGACAAAAAATAGGCAGACTGGCAGGCAGGTAGGCAGGCAGACAGACGGAAAGACAGACAGTCAGGTAGAAAAGCAGACAGACCTGCAGTCAGATGGAATAGACAGAAAAACAGACAGACAGACAGTCAGATGAATAGACAGAAAAACAGACAGACAGGCAGACAGGCAGTCAGATGCGCTAAACAGACAGAAAAACAGACAGACAGGCAGTCAGATGATTAGACGGAAAAACAGATAGACAGGCAGTCAGATGGACTAAACAGACAGAAAAACAGATAGACAGGCAGTCAGATGCACTAAACAGACAGAAAAACAGACAGACAGGCAGTCAGATGCACTAAACAAACAGAAAAACAGACAGACAGGCAGTCAGATGCACTAGACAAACAGAAAAACAGACAGACAGGCAGTCAGATGCACTAGACAAACAGAAAAACAGTCAGACAGGCAGTCAGATACACTAAACAGACAGAAAAGCAGACAGACAGGCAGTCAGATGCACTAGACAAGACGGAAAAACAGACAGACAGGCAGTCAGATGGATTAGACAGAAAAGCAGACAGACAGGCAGTCAGATGCACTAGACAAGACGGAAAAACAGACAGACAGGCAGTCAGATGGATTAGACAGAAAAGCAGACAGACAGGCAGTCAGATGCACTAGACAAGACGGAAAAACAAAAGGATAGGCAGTCAGGTGTACTAGACAAATACAAGAGAGAAAGACAGACAAATCAGATGTGCTACTAGATAGACAAATACAAGAAAAGGACAGACAAATCAGATGTACTACTAGATAGACAAATACAAGAGAATGACAGACAAATCAGTTGTACTACTAGATAGACAAATACAAGAGAAAGACAGACAAGTCAGATGTACTACTAGATAGACACATACAAGAGAAAGACAGATGTACTACTTGATAGACAAATACAAGAGAAAGACAGATGTACTACTAAATAGACAAATACAAGAGAAAGACAGACAAATCAGTTGTACTACTAGATAGACAAATACAAGAGAAAGACAGACAATGTCAGATGTAATCAGGAGGGGAAAATAGCCAGCACTGACTGGTGTCTATCACCAGCAACACCGTCTGTTAATTCTTTCAACACCTCGTTCCCCTTGCTTATCAACAGCTGGCCATCTGCCTGTTCAAAGATCTCTACTATTGGGTTTGGGCACACACACACACAAAAAGAATTTAGGAGGAGAGCGTGAGGAGGAGGAGGAGATGGAGGAGGAGGAGGAGAAGGAGGAGGAGGAGAAGGAGGAGGAGGAGGAGGAAGAAGAAGGAGAGGAAGGGAGGAGAAGGAAAAACGAAAAAGAAACATAAGACAAAAGGAGAACAGGATGAGGAAGTACAAGAAGAGGACAAGGGGAAAGGGGAGGAGGAGGAGAAGAAGGAGGAGGAGGAGGAATTGCGAAGAAGAAGAAGAAGAAGAAGAAGAAGAAGAAGAAGAAGAAGAAGAAGAAGAAGAAGAAGAAGAAGAAGAGAGGAGGAGGAGGAGGAGGAGGAGGAGGAGGAGGAGGAGGAGGAGGAGGAGGAAGAAGAAGAAGAAGAAGGAGAGGAGAAGGAGGAGGAAAAACGAAAAAGAAACATAAGAAGACAAAAGGAGAACAGGATTAGGAAGAAGAAGTACAAAAAGAGGACAAAGGGAAAGGGGGAGGGGAGGGGGGGGGGAGGACGAGGACGAGGAGGAGGAGGAGGAAGAAGAAGAAGAAGAAGAAGAAGAAGAAGAAGAAGAAGAAGAAGAAGAAGAAGAAGAACAACAACAACAACAACAACAACAACAACAACAACAACAACAACAAAGAAGAAGAAGAAAGAGGAAAAAGGAGAAGAATTAGAAAAAAAAAGAGACAAGCACTAAGGTCATTAACCATATCCGGAACTCTCAAACACGACATCTCTATTTCTTATCTCATTTCTAATTTTAAAAAATAATAATAATAATAAATACTATACCAAAATACATCCAACACAATCTGCCAATAATAATAGCCTAGCAAGCAACACTACTAGCCGCATAACGCGCGTGACTAGCCCTCGTTTTGTGTCCAGAAATTCAACATGGCTATAGTCCTATTCTGTTATTTTCAACCAAATTACCTCCAGTCTTCAAGCTGACGGTTCTTTGTTCAGCTCCTCCTCCCCATCCCTCCCCCACCCCTCCTCCTCTCCCCTAACCCTCCCCCACCACCCCACCCCCACCCCCCACCCTTTGCCTTATAACCCCACCCTCCCCTCCTCCTCTCTTGGTTCCTCTTAAATCCGATTCCCTTCATTGCTGATTCTTCGAAAGCCTCTTTAGACGCCCATCACGGAAGCATTCATGAACTTGGAATTGGAGAGGGTAGGGATGGGATGCTGCCTGAGTTTGTAACCAGTCACACTGACCCAGATTGGAGAGTGTGGGATTGTAATATGTAGTGTAGGGTTCGGGTTGGGGTTTATGGGGGTGGGGGTGGGTGGGGATGGGGTGGCGAAGGGATTTGGGGTGGGGTGTGGGGGGGGGGGGGGAGGGTGATGTGTATGCGTATGTGTGTGTGTGTGTGTGTGTGGAGAGAGAGAGAGAGAGAGAGAGAGAGAGTGGGGGGAGAAAGATAGGTTGACAACCATCTAGTTATATGTCTACATATCTACCAGCCTTAGAGAGAGAGAGAGAGAGAGAGAGAGAGAGACAGACAGACAGACAGACAGACAGACAGACAGACAGACAGGTAGACAGACAGACAGAGGTTTACAACCATCTAGCTATCTTTCTATCTGTCTGTCTGTCTATCTATCTATCTTCCTGTATATCTATCTATCTATCTATATGTCTAGTCTAGTCTGTCTATCCATCTATGTACCTACCTTTTTATCTGTTTTTCTACTTACTTATCTGTTTGTCTATCTATTTATCTGCTTATCTATCTATCTGTCTATCTATTTTTCTATTTATCTATCTGTCTATCAATCTATCTGTCAATCTGTTAGTCTATCTACCTATCTATCTATTTATCTATCTATTTATCTATCTATCTATTTATCTATCAATCCCTCTATCTAACCATCGATCTATAGATAGATATAGATAGATAGATATATAGATAGATAGATAGATAGATAGACAGACAGACAGACAGGCAGACAGATAGATAGATAGATAGATAGATAGATAGATAGATAGATAGATAGATAGATAGATAGATAGATAGATAGATAGATAGATAGATAGATAGATAGATAGATAGATAGATAGAGAGAGAGAGAGAGATAGATAGATAGATAGATAGAGAGATAGAGAGATAGAGAGATATCTTATTTACTGCTCTCTCTCTCTCTCTCTCTCTCTCTCTCTCTCTCTCTCTCTCCTCTCTCTCTCTCTCTCTCTCTCTCTCTCTCTCTCTCTCTCTCTCTCTCTCTCTCTCTCGCTCTCTTCAGGTCGGTAAATGATGATTGATTATCCGTACACACATGCAAAATGGCACTGAGAATGCTGAGTCAGTTGTGATGATAATGACACGTAGCTGTGGTTGCTGCTGCTATCGATATCATTGCTGCTGCTGCTGCTGCTGCTGCTGCTGCTGCTGCTGCTGCTGCTGCTGCTGCTGCTGCTGCTGCTGCTGCTGCTGTGTTGTATGTGTGTGTGTGTGTGTGTGCGTGCGTGCGTGCGTGCGTGTGTGTATGTGTTATATATATATATATTTTATATATATATATATATATTATATATATATATATATATATATATATATATATATATATATATTATATATATATATATGTGTGTGTGTGTTGTGCACGCGTGTGTGTGTGTGCGTGTGAGTGTGTGCAGATAATCATGCGCTCACGCTTTGTGCATGTGCACGTGCATGCATCCTTGTTGTTGTGTGTGTGTGTTTATGTGTGAATGTGTACATGTGTATTATTGTTCCCGTGTGCGTGCACGTGCATGTGTGTATGAATGCAGATACTCATGTGCATCCCTGTAGTGTAGTGTGTGCTTATGTGTGAATGTGTGTGTATGTGTGTGGGGGGATAAGTTGTATATGTAGTTTTGTTTATGTCTGTGCACGTGCGTGTGTGTGTGAGTGTGTGTGCATGTTTGTGTGTATGTGTGTGCGCGCGCATATTATTTCAGAGAGGTTTATTTTCCTGGCTGTGTGAATGCGGAAATGTATGCAAGTGCATAATTATGAGCTTGCAAGGCTGTAAGGGTAGTTATGCGTTTGTAGGAGATAAAGAATGCCCGTGAAATAGGATTGGAGAAAGTAAGAGGATAGAAGAGAGACAGAGAGACAAAGAGGAGACTTAGAGTGAGACACAGACAGAGAGAACACTGAACACTGAAATGTTTTATTGTACTTCGGCCTTGGGCAATTATACAAAACATATTTTGGGAAGGATGGGGGGGGGGGGGGGGGGGGGGGGTAGACATCATTACAGAAAGCAAGCACATAGAGTCACACCCAATATCTTCTAGTTATCATCATCTCCATCATCCTCTTCAGCATCTATATAATCATCGTCATCAGCATCTTCAGTACCTATAGCAGCAGCCGCAGCAAGTATATCAACATCACTATCATCACTGTCATTATCTACGTCGTCATCATCAACCTCACCTTCATCATCTACGCTACCATCATCTTCTTCAACCTGTATAATTATTACTGTCACGAGTATCGTCTTCATGATCTACATCATGGTCATGATCATCATCTTCATCATCTTTATCTTCAATATATAACATCGTTGTCACCATCTTCATCTTTGTCATCTCCATCATAGTGACTGTCACCACTATCACCAGAGAGACAGGTACAGAGAGATTTTTTTTTAAAACGGACAGAGAGTTAAGAGACATTTTTATTTATTTATTTTATTTATTTTTAGTTATTCTTTAATTTCGAGGATAATGGAATAAGCACTCATGTGGGTTTTTTCACCCAATCCCGGTGTGTATGCAGTTTTGTACATTTTGTCATCCGTTCCCACCGGCACACGAAGGCCTACTCTTCCGAAAAGCGGAACGGGTTTTAACGTGTGTGCAAGATGTTCTGCGTGCGTTCGCACACGGGACCTCGGCCAGCATATTGAGGGCGGCGCCCATCTCCTCTCCCTCGCTGCTTTACCTTCCCTGACCCTAAAGAGGGCAGGTACGCATTTACAGCTGGATGAACTGGGGGAACTGTACTGAATCCAAGGCGCGCAAACGGTCACCCATCAAAGTGGTAACCACGCTCGACGCTGCTTAACCTTGGCTTGGGGAAAGCGAGTGTTCTAACCTCTGAGCTATCCCGTCCCCACTTAAATGGTGGAAGGTCGTAAATTCAAACCTTTTGTCTGTCATACTGCTATAAATGCTGAACGACATCTTTACTTTCTCTTCGTTCTACACCTTTTCTTCTTTCTTTCAGAGTTAATTACTACTGACTACATTCCCTGAAAAGTCCTTCGGGAGAGACTATAAACCGAGGTGCCCCGTGTGCGGACTCACGCATAACATCTTGCTCGCACGTTAAAAGCCTGTTCCGCTTTTTTGAAAGAGTCGGCCATTTCGTGCCAGTAGAAACGGGTGACATGTTTGTCTTAATGCATGCACAAAGGTGTCCTGTTTAGACGCCATACCCGAAGTCGGAATGCAGCTACCTACATGGTGGGTTAAACCGGCCGCATACGTAAAAATTTCACCGCTGGTGAACCTTGGAGTTCTAGCTAAGGAACGAGAAAAGAAAAACACCACCAAAAAAAAAGAATATGTGAGGGTATTGTAATGAGCCATCAGCAGATCCCTTCGCTTTAAAAGCGAATGGTTTTTCTCCAGTTATCAATGGGCAGGATGTAAATGTGCTTTCGTTTTTATTCTATTATTTTATTTATTTATTTATTTATTTGAATCTTTTATATCGAGGATGATAGATTAAGCACTTATGTGCTTTTTTACATCCAGTCCCCGTGTGTATGCGGTTTTGTAAATTGTCATCTGTTCCCACCGGCACACAATGGCCTACTCTTACGAAAAGCGGAACAGGATTTTAACGTGTGCGCAAGATGTTCTGCGTGCGTTCGCACACGGGGCCTCGGTTTATAGTCTCATCCGAAGGACTTTGGGGGAGAGTGGAGTCTGCGCTGATGTTAACTCCAGGAGAAAATGTCCCCTTGAACGGCAATCGAACCCGGGTCGTCAAATTGCGAGCGCATTGTTCTAACCACTGGGCTATCCCGTCCCGTTCGTGAATCAATCAATCTCTATGATCAGCACTGGTAAAGAAGAGATCTGTCAAAGTTGTTTTTAATGGCAAACATCGATGGTTTCTTTGGCTATCTGAGAGCGTATTAGATCATTTTCTTGTATAGGGGGGAGGAGTACAGTGTGGATGCAATGTGTGTGTGTGTGTGTGTGTGTGTGTGTGTGTGTGTGTGTGTGTGTGTGTGTGTGTGTGTGTGTGTGTGTGTGTGTGTGTGTGTGTGTGTGTGTGTGTGTGTGTATGTGTGGCGTGTGTATGTGTGTGTGCAGAGGGGTGGGTTAAATGCATGTGGGGGGAGGAGGGGGTCAACGTGGGTGCAGTGTGTGTGTGTGTTCTTCTTTTCTCCTTCTTCTCCTTCTTCTCCTTCTTCTCCTTCCCCTTTTTCTTCTTCTCCTTCTTCTTCTTCTCCTTCTTCTCCTCCTCCTCCTTCTCTCTTCTTCTTCTTCTCCTTCCCCTTCTTCTTCTTCTTCTTCTTCTTCTCTTCTTCTTCTTCTTCTTCTTCTTCTTCTTCT
>CM054139.1:18913112-18923112 GCA_028751875.1 Rapana venosa | reverse complement strand
AAAAGAGGAGAGCGAAGTGGAGAGGAGTGGATTGAAATAGAGAGGTGTAGTAGAGTGAAGTACAGCAAAAATGAAAAGATGAGAGCGAAGCGGAGCGGAGTGGAGTGAAATAGAGAGGTGTAGTAGAGTGAAGTACAGCAAAATTGAAAAGAGGAGAGCGAAGCGGAGAGAAGTGGAGTGGAATGAAACAGAGAGGTGTAGTAGAGTGAAGTACAGCAGAATTGAAAAGAGGAGATTGGGGCGAAGAGGAGTGGAATGAAACAGAGAGGTGTAGTAGAGTGAAGTAAAGCAGAATTGAAAAGAGGAGATTGGGGCGGAATAGAGTGGAGTGGAATAGAGAGGTGTAGTAGAGTGAAGTACAGCAGAATTGAAAAGAGGAGAGCAAAGCGGAGAGGAGTGGAGTGAAATAGAGAGGTGTAGTAGAGTGAAGTACAGCAGAATTGAAAAGAGGAGAGCGAAGCGGAGAGAAGTGAAGTGGAATAGAGAGGTGTAGTAGAGTGAAGTAAAGCAGAATTGAAAAGAGGAGAGCGGGGCGGAATAGAGTGGAGTGAAATAGAGAGGTGTAGTAGAGTGAAGTACAGCAGAATTGAAAAAAGGAGCTTGGGGCGAAGAGGAGAGGAGTGGAGTGAAACAGAGAGGTGTAGTAGAGTGAAGTACAGCAGAATTGAAAAGAGGAGAGCGAGGCGGAATAGAGTGGAGCGGAGGAGAGGAGGGGACTAGAATAGAGTAGATGAAGTGTAGTCCTTTGAAATATTTTTTGTTTTCTGAAAGGTCGACTTCGTCAGTTAATTCAATGGTCAAGTGGTAGAGCACACGTCTAGAAAGCGACAGATCGCGGATTCAAACCCTATGCTCCCCGAAGTTGGGATACGGCTACCTTAATGGTGAGCAACCCACGGTCTCAAACGCTAAATCTCACCATTAGTGAACCTCGGAGATCAAGCCAAAGAAAGGCAGAAGGAGGAGAGGGGGAGGGGGGGGGGATGTCCGAAGGTGGACTTTTCACTACCCATCAGACGATGATTGCTCTGTTCTGTGTTCTGGTATTCTGAAAGGAATAATCAGCCGAGCTCCTGCGTACAACAGGCAGTAAGCACACGTAGAAGAACCTACAGCATCACGAGAGTTGGCCCTTGCAAAATTCTGTCGGAAAAGAAAAGTGTCGTAAGGAAAACAAATTTGTCCGCTTGAGAAAGAGAAAATGGATGGCACTGCGCTGGGCTGATGGGCTCTTCTCGGGGAAAGCAGTTCGAATTTCACACAGTGAAATCTGCCCATAATGTACATGCTGTCAAGGTGTCCCATAACCTATGTGGTCGTAGGGAAGCGAGGCGTCAGAGACCTCACTTCTCCAGGGGCCAGCATATTGAGGGCGGCGCCCATCTCCTCTCCCTCGCTGCTTTACCTTCTCTGACCCTAAAGAGGGCAGGTGCCCATTTACAGCTGGGTGAACTGGGAGACTGTACTGAATCCACGGCGCGCAAACGGTCATCCATCCAACTGGTAACCATACTCGTTGCTGCTTAACCTTGGCTGGGGGAAAGCGAGTGCTCTGACCACTGAGCTATCCTTACATGTTGTACAATACAGTATAATACAATACAGTACAATGCGAATGCACAACAGTGCACTGCGGTGTGCAACTGATCCCCCCCTCTCTACTTCATCATAATTCAATACAATATGATAAATATAAAGCAATGTAGACCGTGAGTGAGGGGGGGGGGGGGTCTGGGTGCTGGTCTTTCGAATGAGACGATCAACCAAGGTCCCGTGTTTAATATTTATTTAGCGCACGTAAAAGAACCCACGGCAACAAGAGAGTTGTCCCTGGCAACATTTTGTAGGGAAAAAAGCCGCCACTCTGATGGGGGAAATAAAACACCTATGCAGACAGGAAAGACCCAAGAAAAAAGGGTGGCGCTGCTCTTGTGGCGACGTGCTCTCCCCCCGTGAAGAGCAGCCCGAGTTTCTCGCAGACAAATCTGCCGTGACTTAATGTGGTATACAGTACAATGCAATACTCTTCGCCTTCTTTGTTTTCTCCAGAGTTATGGTGGCGCTGCTCTTGTGGCGACGCGCTCTCCCCCCCCGTGGAGAGCAGCCCGAGTTCTTTCTCGCAGACAAATCTGCCGTGACTTAATGTGGTATACAGTACAACGCAATACTCTTCCCCTTCTTTGTTTTCCCCAGAGTTCCAACCAGATCATGATACTAAAATTGGCCAACATTTGGGCAGAATGCGGGGAGTGCTAGATCTTCTCCTGCACTTGTGACTTTCTGCAGGAGGTCTGCCCGCTGAGCTGGCCTCAGCCGACACGTTCCCACTTCAAGGGAAACTCATCAGAAAGCTCATAATGAGAACATAAATCAGATTTGCTTGAGAAAAGGCTAGAGAATGGGCCGGGTAGGCAGAAAATTAGCAAAAGAAAGAGAGGGAGGGTAGGGAAGAGGCAACAACAAAAGGAGAGGTAGAGAAGGGAACATTCGAGCACAGAATTTCCAAAATGTGGTGATGCTATTTGTAATGAAGGAGCCCCCTGCATCCCCGGCAGTGTGTGTGTATGTGTGTGTGTGTGTGTGTGTGTGTGTGTGTGTGTGTGTGTGTGTGTGTGTGTGTGTGTGTGTGTGTGTGTGTGTGTGTGTGTGTGTGTGTGTGTGTGTGTGTGTGTGTGTGTGTGTGTATGTGTGTGTGTGTGTGTGCACATGCGTGTGTGGGTGTGGGTGGGTGGGTGGGTGGGTGTGGGTGTGTGTGTGTGTAGGGGGTGTGTGTGCAGGGGGTGGGGGTGGGGTAGTTATACTGATAAAAAGGATTGGTAAAACAAAATGTTTGATAGTAAACATCGATGTTTCAGAGCATCTTTTGGCGATGGTCTTGAGGTAACAAACAAACGAGTCCAGAAAAAAGAGAGGTTGCGGATTTGATTCCCGCCTGAAGCCGGACTTTTCCTCCATCTAGGAAACGATGAAAAGAGGCACCGTGGTCGAGTGGTTCAGGCGGTCAACTCGTGATCCAGAGGTCGCGGGTTCGATCCCCGCTCGGCTCGGTGTTGTGTCCTTGGGAAAGACACTTTACTCCTATTTTCCTCACTCCACCCAGGTGTACAAGTGGGTACCAGCTCTGCTGGGGAAGTATCTGGCGACAGACTAGCGTCCTGTCACAGGGGTGGTGAAAAACCATCAGTTCGCTTAACGCTACAGAAACCGGGATAAGCTCCGGCTCTATGGGCCTTCTGGCTCGAAAGAACATACTTTTAGGAAACGATGAGTAACGGCCTGGATGCTAGTCTTTCGGACGAAACAATACACTGAGGTCCACATGTGCAATGAACATTTAGTCTCAAGTCAAATAACTCACAGCAACAAGAAAGCTGTCCCTAGCACACACAAAAACTATTTTAAAAAACACCCAACTCTCATACTGAAATGAGAGGGAAAGGGGGCGGGAGAGCCTAGTGGTTAGAGCATTGAGCTCGAGATCTGACAGCGCGGGTTCGAGCTCTCACCGTGACACGGTGCAAGGAGAATTTTCCCCTTGGAGATAGCATCAGTGCCGGCTCCACTGCCCCGAAAGCCCTTCAGATGAGGTTATATAAACCCAGGTCGCGTGTACGAACGCACGCAGGAGATCTAGCACACACATTAAAACCTATTCTGCCTTTATGAAGAGTAGGCCATTGCGTGCTGGTAGAAACCGATGACGATTTCTTTTTATCAAAAAGAAGGAGGAGGAGAAGAAGGGAGAGAAGAAGGGGAAGAAGAAGAAGAAGAAGAAGAAGAAGAAGAAGAAGAAGAAGAAGAAGAAGAAAGAAGAAGAAGAAAGAAGAAGAAGAACAAGAACAAGAACAAGAAGAAGAACAAGAAGAAGAACAAGAACAAGAACAAGAAGAAGACGACGAAGAAGGAGGAGGAGGAGAAGGAGGAGGAGGAGAAAAAGAAGGAGGAGGAGGAGGAGATGAAAGAGAAGAAGAAGAAGAAGAAGAAGAAGAACAAGAACAAGAACAAGAACAAGAAGAACAAGACCAACAAGAAGAAGGAGAAGAAGAAGACGAAGACGAGAAGAAGAAGAAGAAGAAACACTGCATGTACTTTGGTGTCACGTTTATACATAATTCCCGAAGTTGGATGACGGATACCTTAATGGTGGGGAACAAACGGTCGCATAACGCAAAAATCTCACCATTGGTGACCCTCGGAGCTCTAGCCGAGGAACGACAAATGAAAACGAATACCCGAGCAAATACATTTTGCAACAAAAACAAAAAATTAAAAACTGGATGGCGTTCCGCTGGTCAGTCTCTCTGTTAAGAGCAGTTTGAATTTCTTCCATAGAAAAATCTTCTGTGACTGTCAAGTAGTACACAGAACCACACACCACGAAAACACTTCTGCTCTGATTCAGACCAAGCTACGTAAAAGGTAAAGGTGTCCTATAACCTTTAAGGCCGTAGCGGAGCGAGGCGTCAGAGACCTCAACTTCTCTAGGTGCCAGCATATTGAGGGTGGCGCCCATCTCCTCTCCCTCGCTGCTTTACCTTCCCTGACCCTAAAGAGGGCAGGTACCCATTTACAGCTGGGTGAACTGTACTGAAGCCAAGGCGCGCAAACGGTCACCCATCCAAGTGGTAGCCACGCTCGATGCTGCTTAACCTTGGCTGGGGAAAAGCGAGTGCTCTGACCACTGAGCTATCCCGTACCCACAGACCTAAGTTACAAGGCGAATGTCAAGCTTAACTAGCTAGCAAGCTGCAAGCCAAGCCAAAGCAAATAAATAAACAAATTACGGCACACACACACACACACACACACACACACACACCACACACACACACACACACACACACACACACACACACACACACAGAGCGTTATCTGTCTCTCTCACTGCCTTCCCAGAAAAGCAACAATCAGTCAGATAAACATTTATATGGAGAGAGCTTCCATTACTCAATTGTCTGGAAACAAACCAGCAGAGATTTGGGTTTGCTGAATGTTGGGGTTTTTTTTAAGATAAGAAAAATTCAAATAAACGAGAACACGGCCATACGTGCAGTCTTTTTTCTTCCTTATGACTAAGCCAGCCTTAGTGTTGGGGTTTAGTGACAAAATGGACCACAAACACACACACACACATAGATAGAAAGATAGATAGATAGACAGACAGACAGACAGACAGACAGACAGACAGACAGACAGACAGACAGACAGACAGACAGACAGACAGACAGACAGACAGACAGACAGACAGATAGATAGATAGGTGGCAGGATGGTTAAGATGTTCGCCTGCCAACAAGTAAACCGTGAGGTTCTGGGTTCGATACCCAGCCTCGCCCTTTCTTCCCAGTTTGACAAAAAAATCGAACTGAATGTCAAAGTCCTTCGGATGAGACTATAAACCGAGGCCTCGTGTTCGAATGCATGCAGAACATCTTGCGCACACGTTAAATCCTGTTCCGCTTTTCGGAAGAGTAGGCCATTGTGTGCCGGTGGAAACAGATGACAAAATTTACAATACCGCATACACACGGGGACTGGAGGTAAAAAAGCACATGAGTGCTTATTCCATTATCTTCGATATAAAAGAATAAATAAATAAATAAATAAAAAATAAGATAGATAGATAGATAGATAGATAGATAGATAGATAGATAGATAGATAGATAGATAGATAGATAGATAGATAGATAGACAGACAGACAGACAGACAGACAGACAGATAGATAGATAGGTTTTTCTCCATGGAGTTAACATCAGTACCAACTCCACTGCTCCAAAAGTCTTTCAGATGAGACTATAAACCGAAGTACCGCGTATGAACCCACGGAGAACGTCTTGAGCACACGTTTTAAACCCCG
The DNA here is from genome assembly GCA_028751875.1 of Rapana venosa. Classification (NCBI taxonomy): domain Eukaryota; kingdom Metazoa; phylum Mollusca; class Gastropoda; order Neogastropoda; family Muricidae; genus Rapana; species Rapana venosa. The sequence continues at coordinate 18,917,255 of CM054139.1, read as the reverse complement.
TTCTGTCATTCAGAAGAGTAGGCCATTCCATGCCGGTACGAACAGATGACGACATTTCAAAAAGGCATGCACACTGGTGTAGGGGTTTAGACGTCGACCCCGAAGTCGGAACTCGGCTACCTTAATGATGGGCAACAACTGTTGCGTACGCGAAAATCTCACCATTGGTGAATCTCGGGGGGCTTTGGCCGAGGACCGAAAAATATAAATCCAAAAAAAATAATAAAAAGTGGAATCTGGTGAACAGCTCTTCAGTAGAAAGCTCCAATGACTCTTCGAAGAGTTCAGATAGGGGGGGGAACGTGTTCGGCATCGTTTTTATAATTAATAGTTCTGTTCTTTTTTTCTGTTTTTCTTCTTGCCCTGATATCTTCACAGTAAATGTGACTGTGTTCTTGCGTACAAGTTGTTCTAGGTCTTGTTCTTTAACGGGCTTTAAGCATAGCCTGCAGCGATCTGTTCCGAAGCAGATTGTTCCCCGTGATAGGATAAACCCACCCCCCCCCCCCCCACCTCACATACCCCCCACCCTCACCTACCACCCACCCCCATCCTCACCTACCACCCACCCACCCACCCCACACACGGTTTGAGCCACGTTCGTGGTCTGTTTTTGTTGTTGTGCGTTCCCCAGCTTTACTCCCTGGGGGTCACCCAGAACGTGCACTCTGACTCACTCATGATTGAAATGGATGAAAAAAATGGTTAAGGTAAAGGTAAAGGAGTCCCATAACCTATAAGGTCGTAGGGGAGCGAGGCGTCAGAGACCTCACTTCTCTAGGGCCAGCATATTGAGGGCGGCGCCCATCTCCTCTCCCTCGCTGCTTTACCTTCCCTGACCCTAAAGAGGGCAGGTACCCATTTACAGCTGGGTGAACTGGGGGAACTGTACTGAAGCCAAGGCGCGCAAACGGTCACCCATCCAACTGGTAACCACGCTCGACGCTGCTTAACTTGGCTGGGGAAAAGCGAGTGCTCCGACCACTGAGCTATCCCGTCCCCAATGGTTCCGTGGATGAAAAAATGGTTCCAGTACATTAACTTAGTAGAAAGGTGAGTCCCATTTCAAAATATTAGTGAAATTATGTATGTAATGTATAAATCTTGTCTTGACAACGAAAATGATGATTGATTCTTTTTGTACTTTGTGTAGCTAGTAGCGTTGTACGCTTGTAAAATGGAAATGGTGTAATGTTGTCTGGATGAAAAATTAATGTGTTTGTTTTGAACTGTATATATGTGTGCCAATCCATATTTTTTTAAAGACAAAAAACACAAACAGAACCAGACAGACGGACAGACATACAAACATACAGAGAGAATGTTTATCACTTAAAGGTCATGTATGAAAAGAGCAGAAGCTATGCATTGAAAACGTCTAGCTTTTTTGACGGGGAGCCTTGAAACATGGTTTCTTTCGCTCCACGGGGAAATAACAGAAAGGCGGCAATATCACATGTCCTCATCGCTGCTCTTCTGAGATGCATGCAGCAAACCACAGCGTGTGGACATTGGGGTTTTTTTTCGTTGTGGTTGTTTGATACAGAAAACCGTTTTCCTTACATCCCGTAGCTGAGTGTATGGCTAATATATGGGTGTTTGGTTGGGTGGTATTGTTGTTGTTTTTTGGGGGGGTAAATTTCTGTGAAGTGTAGTGCTGTGTTGAAATCTTATGAATCAAAATTCTGGAAGGAGGAAAGTAAAGACACGTCAATCACACAAAAAAGTACACCCCATGGTAAGTTTGCGTGTATGACTCTTTTCAAGTACCTCGCCATATAAGCAGCCATTCTCCGACTTCAGAGGATTTTTTTCTCTCTCCTTTAACAAAAGAGAATGCAGGTTAAAGAGTTTTTCGTGGTTAAAGGCAATCTCAACACAACATTTTTCAACATAACGACATTTTAGTGTAGGCTTTGCCAATCAGCTAACATCCATAACTGACACAGCTTTTAACTCGTGGTTTAAGCACTGTGGTCCCATTCTTTGTCGTGAATTTGGTAGGCTAGGTGAATCGGTGGTCTAGAGGTAACGCACCTGCCTAGAAAGCAGGTGAACGGGATAGCCTAGTGGTTAGAACATTGCGCTCGCAATCTGACAACCCGGGTTCGATTCCCGTTCAAGGGGATATTTTCCCCTGGAGTTAACATCAGTGCACTCTCCACTTTCCCCTAAAGTCCTTCGGGTAAGACTATAAACCGAGGCCCCGTGTGCGAACGCACGCAGAACATCTTGCGCACACGTTAAATCCTGTTCCGCTTTTCATAAGAGTAGGCCATTGCGTGCCGGTGGGAACAGATGACAGAATTTACAAAACCGCATACACACGGGGACTGGATGTAAAAAAAGCACATAAGTGCTTATTCCATGATCCTCGATATAAAAGAATAGAATAAAATTAATAAAAAGTCCGAGTCGGAAGTGTTCGTGCGGTGGTTCGATCCCCGTTTGGTCCCCAAACTCTTCCCTCATCCATTAGACCATGAGTGGTGGTCTAGGTGCTAGTCTTTCAGATGAGACGATAAACCGAGGTCCCGTGTGTTACACATAAATATTTAGCGCCCGTAAAAAAAGAACCCACGCAACAAGAGAGTTGTCCCTGGCAAAATTCTGTAGAAAAAACCCACTCTGATAGTGAAACAAAGACATTGAAGACAGGGAAAAAAATATAAAATAATGGATGGCGCTGGTCTTGTGGCGACGCGCTCTCCACGGGGAGAGCGGCCAGAATTTCACGCAGAGAAATCTACCGTGACTTTAAGTGGTATAAAATAAGGACAAAATATAAATAATATGAAAACCATCTCTGTTTCAAAAGTCAAGGTTGACGAAATGTGACTTGAAAATATTCACGAGAAATTTTTTTTAATGTCTTGCTTTTGTTATGGATTGTTTATTATGTTTACCTTTATTGTTCCGACGATGTACACTTGGTTTTTTTCCGTTCCTGGTGGTTTGGATAATATGTGTGGGGTGAATTTGGGTTAGAGTTATCCTCCTGTTCATTTGTTTTTTAATTCTTGTATTCTTTTATTTCAAGGATAATGGAATAAGCACTCATCCAGTTTACATCCAGTTCCCGTGTGTATGCAGTTTTGTAAATTTCCCACCGACACACAATGGCCTACTCTTCCGAAAAGCGAAACGGGTTTGAACATGTGCGCAAGATGATCGGCGTCCGTTCGCATACGGGACCTCGGTTTATGGTCTCATCCATCTGTTTGTTTTTTCTCTCTTTTTTTTCTTTTTTTCGTTGATTTCTTTTTTGCAAGATATAGCGCTATATAAATTCCATTTAGTAGTAGTAGTAGTAGTAGTAGTAGTAGTAGTAGTAGTAGTAGTAGTAGTAGTAGTAGTTGTTGTAGTTGTAGTAGTAGTAGTAGTAGTAGTAGTAGTGGTAGTGGTAGTAGTAGCAGTAGTAGCAGTAGTAGTAGTAGCAGTAAGTAGCAGTAGTAGAAGTAGTAGTAGTAGTAGTAGTTAGCAGTTAGTAGTGGCAGTAGCAGTAGTAGTAGCAGTAGTAGCAGTAGTAGCAGTAGTAGTATAGTAGTAGTAGTAGTAGTAGTAGTAGTAGTAGTAGTAGTAGTAGTAGTAGTAGTAGTAGTAGTAGTAGTAGTAGTAGTAGCAGTCCTCCACACGCTAGAAAAGGCGAAATGAATCAAATCTTGAAACTTGAACTGGGCTGTGTCAAATTTCAGGAGCTCAAAGAACTGGAAAGAAGTGACATGTTGAATCATACCAAAGTCTTACGGCCATCTTTTAGTGAAGTAATGGATGGTGGGTGATAAGTGTATAACACGAACATGCCCAGCAATGAACCTGCACTACTCAGTGACTTAATTCAACACTTCGAGCGCTACGGACAGTACAATACCCCCTCCCACTCCCCCTCCCTTGCGAAGCATGACTAAGGCTAGCTAGGATCCACAGAAGAAAAAAAATGTGTCAAGGTGAATAATATAAAACGCTCATTCTTCATGCTACGAGAAGAAAGGCTTGCAGCCTAGGCAGACAGCAGACCAGCGTCAGACTTCACCATCTGTGTGTGTGCCCTCTGTCATAGAGAGGACTGTCATTCCGGTGTCGGAGGAATGGCCAGCCTCACAGCCAATGCTTGTCTGTACCAGAATGAAAGACCTAGAACGT
>CM054139.1:18893112-18903112 GCA_028751875.1 Rapana venosa | reverse complement strand
ATAGGACTTCCATAGAAAAAGAAGCGCAAGCGCTTCCAAATTTACAGCCAAGGCAAGCCTCGTGCGCTCTCACACACGCACATATTCACACACGCGCACACATTCACACACGCACACGCGCGCGCGCGTGCGCGTGCGTGCCACTTCTTGCGGCTGAATGAATAAATAAATGAATGAATGAATAATCTCCGCCAGTAAGTCAGTTTGTGGGAGTGGACTTCGACTGCGCGCGTGCGTGCGTGCGTGCGTGCGTGTGTGCGCTGGGAAGCTCGTTCTTGACTGGTAGGAAGTTATCAGTGCTAGCCAAGCCACTTGGTCAATCACTGACCACACACGTTAAATCAGCCTGTGCAATTGGATGGGACCTCCCCATGCCTAGCGCTTGCAGTTCGGCAAAAGTTATAGGAGTGGTTTTTCGCTCTCTGTGTTATCTTGTCTTACAGTTGTATAGTGAGATTTTGGGGTGGAGGTTTTTTTCAGCGTTTGTCTCTGTTATCAACGTAAGACAGCTGCAGAAATATTTTATGAATTGGTTTTGGTTCCTGTAAGTCTTCGTGCGATTAGCACGTTACGTGTGCATCTTTTGGTGAAGTGTTTGGTTTGTGTCGTTTTTGTAAACGCAGACAGTGAAGGAATTTGTGTGTGTGTGTGATGCTAAATCGTTGTCAGTTTGGTCCAATCAGTGGCTTCAGATTTTCTTCAAGTGTGACTTTTTTGGCGTGTTGTCTGCTATGAACAACACAGCAACAACATCTTGGGTTTGATTGTCTTTCTGCGATCACCTACAGAGTGTCTGTCGGTTTATGAGGGTTCAGACTGGGTTGTTGTTTTTATACAGTCAGTCAACCGGGATTTCTTTTAGGAGTGTGTGGCTGTTGTTGTTCTCTGTGTGGTATCAGCAAGCGGATATCTTTCTATCGGTGTCCACTTTTGTATCCTTCCATTAGCATCCAAAAATTGTGTTTGTTGTGTTTCTTTTTCAAACTCTTGATTTATATCATCTTTATACATTTGGGTAACGGATATTTTTTTCTGCTTCGTTCTTGTGTAAAAAAAAAAAAAAACTATGGGGATTTTTGTACAATTAGCAACCTGACATATCGTACGAGTGTTGGACCTGTATCAACTTTGTATAGTCAATGACAAAACATATTTTATGAGTGCTCACTGACCTTTTTTTTTAAACGATCTCTCGTACAATAAGCAACCAGACTTGTTTATTTTTTCTTTTAAAAAGAAATGTTCGATTTGTGCTCGTACAAAAAATATCTCAACTTTCTTTTCTCTCCTAAAAAATGTTTGATATGATAGTAATTTTCTCCCTGGCATCATCTTTTATGGTTGTTAATCACTGAAGACATCGTTTTTACTGTCAAGAAACTGGCATCTTTCATGAAGTTTGGCTTCGTGTTCTTGTTTTCTCCTCGTACGTTCAACAACACCTGTATGTCTGGGGGGGTTTTAAATTAGGTATTCGTTCACTGGACAACTGACCATCTACCGCAAGCATCGGATTGGTCTCATCACTGCAGCGGCCAGCTATCAGTCTACCAGTTATCTTTTATCAGTATTATTTTGACTCAGATCAATGGCCTTGGTACACAGCTTTGATCTATAAACTACACCACGAGTGAATACCTTTAAAGAATTATCATCGACAAAAGTTGGAGGGGTTTTTTTCCCACCAGCGATGCTTTCTTTAAGGTTTTGACATTTGGATTGTTAAGTTTTGCCGGAGACTTACTCGTGTTGTTGTTGTTATTGTTGTTGTTGAACGTTTCGTGGAAGGTTTGCGGCTTTGGAGGTGTTGGGGCGAGGGAGAGACTGCAGAGGTGTTGAAGGTTTCTGAGCATATGCTTGGTCTGAGGGCGTGAGAAGGAGAATTCTTTGGGGGAGAGAGGTTACGTTTGAGGTGCTTTGAGAGGTGAGTTATTTGGGTTTGTGTTGGTGGTATGTGTGTGTGTGGGGGGGGGGGGTGGAGGGGAGGGATGAGTGTGGGGGTGAGTGTGTGTGTGTGTGTGTGTGTGTGTGTGTGTGTGTGTGTGTGTGTGTGTGTGTGTGTGTGTGTGTGTGTGTGTTGTGTGTGTGTGTGTGTGTGTGTGTGTGTGTTGAAAGAGAGAGAGAAAGGAGAGACAGACAGACAGAGCGAGAGAGAGTGCGTGTGTGTGTGTGTGTGTGTGTGTGTGTGTGTGTGTGTGTGTGTGTGTGTGTGTGTGTGTGTGTGTGTGTGTGTGTGTGTGTGTGTGTGTGTGTGTGTGTGTTGAGTGTGTGTCTGTCTGTGTTGTCTGTGTGTAGAGAGGACGGTTTTATTTTTCATTTTTGTCTCTGTGTCTGTGCATGTGTGTATGTTTGAGTGCGTGCGTGCGTGCGTGCGTGCGTGTGTGTGTTGTTGTGTGGTAGACGTGTGTGTGTGTGTGTGTGTGTGTGTGTGTGTGTGTGTGTGTGTGTGTGTGTGTGTGTGTGTGTGTGTGTGTGTGTGTGTGTGTGTGTGTGTGTGTGGTGTATAAGGATGGACTGGTTGGTTGGTTGGGTGGGTGGGTTGGTTGGTTGGTTGGTTGCATTTTGATATTCATGCCAATAGATGGCTTGAGTTTTGTGATTGGTTGTTGTGCTATCTCTTGTACAAGTCTCTCACTCTCATCTATGTTGTCTGCTTCTACCGTGATCCTGTATCTCTGTGGGTTATTTTATTTATTTTCTGTATTTCCATATTTCTATCTATCTATCTGTCTGTCTGTCTGTTTGTTTGTCTGTCTGTCTATCTATCTATCTATCTGTCTGTCTGTCTGTCTGTCTATCTATCTACCTGTATATGTGCTTGTCTATTTCTGTCTACCTATCTATCAAATCATTTACATCTATCTTTCTGTCTGTCTAGTCTGTCTGTCTGTCTGCATGTCTATCTATCTATTATATAATCTATCTAACTGTTTGTCTTTTATCTTTCTTTATACTATCTATCGATCTACGAGTATCTGTCTGGCTATCTGTATGTGCGTCTCTCTCTCTCTCTCTCTCTCTCTCTCTCTCTCTCTCTCTCTCTCCTCTCTCCTCTCTCTCTCTCTCTCTCTCTTGATATATCTCTCTATCTACATTCCTATCTATTTATCTGTATCTGATTATCTCCTAGTTTGTCTGGATGTATCCATGTCTTTCCATCTCTCTATCTATCTGCACAAATGCAACGCGATACAATGCAATACAAGACGATACAATATGACATAATACAATACAAACGAAATCATAAAACACAAGACAAGACAATACAAGACTGGGTCCAAAGTCAAAAGTCAAATTTTATATTTCCAGATGGTACATTGAATAAGCAATGCATTTTCTTTCTTCTTCATCAAGCCATTTATCTAGGAACAAACATTTCTTAATGATAATCTTGAAGTACTACATTGTTACAACCTTTAACAATAAAATGTACCAATAAGAAATAATGGTACCTTAAATAAGCAATGCATTTGCTTTTTTTTCATCAAGCCATCTATCTCGGAACAAAACATTTCTTAATGATAATCTTGAAGTACTACCTTATTACAACTCTTAACAATAAAATGTACCAATAAGAAAATAAAGAAAAGAACAAATCAAATAAAAGACTGCAAAACACATACACACACACACACACACACACACACACACACACACACACACACACACAAACAGCGCATGCGTCCATAACACGCATGCGCGCGCACACACTTGGGTAACAAAAGTTGGACGGATATCTGCATAAACAGCCAATCCAATTGTTTTGTGGGGAGGGGTGAAGCAGAAGACAACGGTCTATTTGTGGCATCGGTCAATAATTCTGCAATTCCTTATCAAATAAGGATCAGAGGCACACACTCACACACGCACACACACACACACACACACACACACACACACACACACACACACACAGAGGGAACACACACACACACACACACATACGTATACACATTTTCACTCGTGTGTGTGTGTGTGTTGTGTGTGTGTGTGTGTGTGTGTGTGTGTGTGTGTGTGTGTGTGTGTGTGTGTGTGTGTGTGTGTGTGTGTGTGTGTGTGTGTGTTTCCTCTATGTATGTGTGTGTGTTTCCTCTTTGTGTGTGTATGTGTGCTGTGTGTGTGTGTTCTATGTGTGTGTGTGTGTTTCCTCTTTGTGTGTGTATGCGTCCTGTGTGTGTGTGTTTCCTGTGTGTGTGTGTTCCCTCTGTGTGTGGGTCTGTGTGCGCGCGCGCGTGCGTTTGTGTGTGTGTGTGTGTATGTGCGTGCGTGTGTGCGTGCGTGTGTGTGTGTGTGTGTGTGCGTGCGCGCGTGCGTATTTATTTTTAGTTTTTATTTATGTATTTTATTCTTTTGTTCCCTCTGTGTGTGTGTGTGCGTGTGTGAGTGCGTGTGTGTGCGTATGTGTGCGTACGCGCGCGCGCGCATCTTGAGCGTTTATTTTCTCATTTTGATTGGTTTGCCTGTCAGGGAGAGGGGAGGGACGGGTGGCCTAGTGGTTAGCGCGTTGTGTTCACCATCTTACGGTAGAGGTTCGAACTGCCACTGAGGCGCCCGTTCGAGGGTATTTTTCCCCTGGAGTTTAACATCAGTACTGACTCCACTCCCCAGAAAGTCTCTCAGCTGAAACTACAAGCTGAGGTCCTATTAACACACGCACGCAGAACATCTCGCGCGCAAGTCAAAACCCGTTCTGACTTTCAAAGGAGTAGGCCGTTGTGTGCCATTAGGAACGGATGACAAAATTCTTTTTTTTTTAAACTAAACAAACGAACAAAAACAAACAAACTAACAAAGAAAACAAACAAACCCACATGGACACTTATGTCGTGTTTTGACTTCATCCAGGAAGTCGGAATGCGGCTACCTTAATAGCGAACAAACGTAGTCGCGTACGCAAAATTTCACCATTGGTGAAAATCTCAGAGCGCTAACCGAGGAACAAACAATCAAAGCGTACACAAAACAATCGGTCTGGCTGTTTATGCGACTATCTGTCTGCCTATATCCTTGTGCCAATGGTACAGTTGCTGGATATCTGTCTGTCTATCGCTGGATATCTGTCTGCCTGTCCTTGTGCCAATGGTACAGTTGCTGGATATTTGTCTGTCTATCCTTGTGCCAATGGTACAGTTGCTGGATATTTGTCTGTCTATCCTTGTGCCAATGGTATACTTGCTGGATATCTGTCTGCCTATCCTTGTGCCAATGGTACAGTTGCTGGATGTCTGTCTGTCTATCTTTGTGCCAATAGTAAGTTGCTGGATGTCTGTCTGTCTATCTTTGTGCCAATAGTAAGTTGCTGGATATCTGTCTGTCTATCCTTGTGCCAATGGTATAGTTGCTGAATATCTGTCTGTCTATTCTTGTGCCAACTGTATAGTTGCTGGATATCTGTCTGCCTATTCTTGTGCCAACGGTACAGTTGCTGGATATCTGTCTGTCTATCTTTGTGCCAATAGTAAGCTGCTGGATATCTGTCTGTCTATCTTTGTGCCAATAGTATAGTTGCTGGATATCTGTCTGTCTATCTTTGTGCCAATGGTACAGTTGTTGGATATCTGTCTATCTATCCTTGTGGCAACGATATAGTTGCTGAATATCTGCTTTTCTTGTGCCAATGGTATAGTTGCTGGATATGTGACTATCCTTGTGCTAATGGTACAGATCTGTCCATCCTTGTGCCAATGGTATAGTTGCTGGATATCTGTTTATCCTTGTTCCAATAGTACAGTTGCTGGATGTCTGTCTATCTATCTTTGTGCCAATAGTACAGTTGCTGGATGTCTGTCTGTCTATCTTTGTGCCAATGGTACAGTTGCTGGATATCTGTCTATCCTTTTGCCAATAGTACAGTTGCTGGATATCTGTCTGCCTATCTTTGTGCCAATAGTACAGTTGCTGGATATCTGTCTGTCTATCCTTGTGCCAATAGTGCAGTTGCTGGATATCTGTCTGTCTATCTTTGTGCCAATGGTACAGTTGCTGGATATCTGTCTGTCTATCCTTGTGCCAAGGTACAGTTGCTGGATATCTGCCTATCCTTGTGCCAAAGGTACAGTTGTTGGATATCTTCCTATCCTTGTGTCAATGGTAGAGTTGCTGGATATCTGTCTGTTTATCCTTGTGCCAATGGTACAGTTGCTGGATATATGTCTATCTTTGTGCAAATGGTATAGTTGCTGGATATCTGTCTATCCTTGTGCCAATGGTATAGTTGCTGGATATCTGTCTGCCTATCTTTGTGCCAATGGTACAGTTGCTGGATATCTGTCTATCCTTGTGCCAATAGTACAGTTGCTGGATATCTGTCTATCCTTGTGCCAATGGTATAGTTGCTGGATATCTGTCTGTCTATATTTGTGCCAATGGTACAGTTGCTGGATATCTGTCTGTCTATCTTTGTGCCAATAGTACAGTTGCTGGATATCTGTCTATCCTTGTGCCAACAGTATAGCTGCTGGATATCTGTCTGCCTATCCTTGTGCCAATAGTATAGTTGCTGGATATCTGTCTGTCTATCCTTGTGCCAATGGTACAGTTGCTGGATATCTGTCTCTTTATCCTTGTGCCAATGGTATAGTTGCTGGATATCTGTCTGTCTATCTTTGTGCCAATAGTACAGTTGCTGTTATCAGTGGTTTTGCTGTGGACACTAGGCTTACTTCGTTAGTCGAAACGTTGTCAGGATTGTTAGCACTCCATTGCCTTGTCATGGCTATTGTCCTGTCATAATTATGGACCTTCTGCGACAGCAAAACGGTCCAGAAGGCGATGATTATGGCACGGGGATTAATTCACTGTGTAACAGCAACAACAGTAGCACCAGCAGAAGCAGTAATTGCAGTAGAGGTAGTAGAAGCAATAGCAGTAGTAATTGTTGTTGTAGCAGCAGCAGTGGTGGTGGTGGTGGTGGTGGTGGTGGTGGTGGTGGTGGTACTAGCAGTAGTAGTAGTAGTAGTAGTAGTAGTAGTAGTAGTAGTAGTAGTAGTAGTAGTAGTAGTAGTAGTAGTAGTAGTAGTAGTAGTAGTAGTAGTAGTGCTGCTGCTGCTGATGGTGGTAGCAGAAGTAGCATCAACAATTACTAGTAGTCGTCAAAGATAGATGCAGATATTTTGTTCACCATATCAATAAAAATGCGTACGGCGATTTCAGAGATTTACAAAGGATATTTCTTTAAAACACACACCACACACACACACACACACACACACACACACACACACACACACACACACACACACACACACACACATACACAAACAAACACTTACGTACATACATACATACATACATACATACATACATACATACATACATACATACATACATACATACATACATACATACATACATTCATGCATACATTCATGCATACATACATACATCTTGTCATGTCCGGTTATGTAGTATAACAACGTTTCTGTTATCTACTGAACATTCAACAGTGAACACGGATGCTGTATGTGGTGGGGAGGGACAAAACAACAACAACAACAACAACAAGGTAGCAGGTGCTGAAATTCAAATCTTGTGCTCAAAGAAAGAGGATTTGGCTTCAGATTAGGAAGAATCGTTTCATGTTTTGCTTCTGAGTTGGGGGGTATGTTCCCTCGGTGGTCTGGTGGTATGGGAGGAGAGGGGAGAGAGACTCAGAACAGAGACAAGGTTCGAATGCCATCTGTACCAGGAAGTTTTCCGCTCATTTACATTATGTTAGTGTAGATGCTAGTGTAATGGACAAGATGCATAGTTTAATGGACAAGATGATATTTTAATGGGCAAGATGCTAGTCTAATAGACAAGATGCTAGTCTAATGGACAAAATTCTAGTTTACTGGACAAAATACTAGTTTAATGGACAACATGCTAGTTTAATAGACAAGATGCTAGTTTAATGGGCAAGATGCTAGTTTAAAAGACAAAATTACAGTTTAATGGACAGGATGCTAGTCTAATGGACAAAATTCTAGTTTAATGGACAAGATGCTAGTGTAATGGACAAGATGCTAGTTTAATGGACAGGATGCTAGTTTAATGGAAAAAATTCTAGTTTAATTGACAAAATTCTAGTTTAATGGACAGGATGCTAGTTTAATGGACAGGATGCTAGTTTAATAGACAAGATGCTAGTTTAATGGACAAAAGTCTAGTTTAATGGACAAAAGTCTAGTTTCATGGACAAAAGTCTAGTTTAATGGACAAGATGCTAGTATAATGGACAAGATTGTAAACTTGTTAGCTCGGCAAATCATGTGGGTCGGTAGTCTACCGGTAACGTTTATGTCTAGAAAACGAGAGGTTGGGGGTTCCATCCCCTCTGAACCTGGTTTTCCTCCATTCACTAGATTTTTTTGTTTTTCGTTCCTCGGCTAGAGCTCTTAAGGTTGACCATTGGTGATGTTTTCCCCATTACTGCAGCTGCATTCCGATTTCGGGGATGATGTCTAAACACGAAGCCAGTATGCATGCGTTTTTTTTTATTTTTGTCATCTGTCTTTACCGGAGCGTGATGGCCTACTCTTCAGAAAAGCGGAAAGGGTTTTCACGTGTGCGCAAGATGTGTTCTTCGTGTGTTCGCACACAGGGTCTCGGTTTACAGTCTCATCTGAAGGACCTACTAGAATATAAATGATAGTCTGGGTGCTTATCCTTCGAATGAAAATACAGTGGGTTCCCGTGTACAAGAACTTGGTGCTTGTAAAAAAGCCATAAAAGCTTGCAGGGTTGACTGGTAGAATTTGTTTCCCAAAAAGAAGCTACTCTCATAGGACAACAAATACAGACAGGACAGGTTTGATAAATGGAGCTACACTGTGACGACATGCTTTAGGAGGGGCAGAGAATTCTTCGTGATTTCGTCATCGGCTGTTTATAGATAGATAGATAGATAGATAGATAGATAGATAGATAGATAGATAGATAGATAGATAGATAGATAGATAGATAGATAGATAGATAGATAGATAGATAGATAGATAGATAGATAGGTAGGTAGGTAGGTAGGTAGGTAGGTAGGTAGGTAGGATCGATAGATAGATAGATAGATAGATAGATAGATAGATAGATAGATAGATAGATAGATAGATAGATAGATAGATAGATAGATAGATAGATAGATAGATAGATAGACAGGCAGGCAGGCAGGCAGGCAGGCACGCAGGAAGGAAGGCAGGCAGGCAGGCAGGCAGGCAGGCAGGCAGAGAGATAGAGAGATAGAGAGAGAGAGAGAGAGAGATGGATATCACTGACTTCAATTTGACAAGGACAGTTGCTTCCTCATGAAATTTGCCCTCAGGGCGAAATGTCGCTTCTGTGTAGAGGAGGCCGTTGGCAACTAAACTATGGAAACCAAAGAAGATTTAAAAAAAAGTGTGATTGTCTTGTCAGAGAGAAATAGTCCAGCAGGGTGAAGTCAGATTTATATGTGTTAGAGCCCGGGCATGCACTCACACACACCAGGCACAATTATGTCCACAAAAGCAGAAACTGGGTTTGGAGGGGGGGTCTTTCAACAACCAAAAAAAACCAGATTGGACAACACTGGAACGAGACGTATAATCAACATAAAACACGACAGATGAGAAATCCACAGCCAAAGAAAGAAAAACAAAACCACAACCAAATCCAAGCCATTTTCCCATCAGATAAGACGAGTCCCTTCCCTACACAGCCACTTCGCGTCTTGTGGCCATACTCCGCAGCTAGCCTTTGATGTCGAAACTGGGCCAGAAGACAAATGCATTTCCGGCTGCAGGGCCGAAATTTGGAAGGTGATCAGGCGCTAAATCAGTGTGGACTCGTTTCATGGCAAGGGGCTGAAACCGTTATCAGGTACTGACCAAGAACGACTGACGTGGATAGGCAGTTCTCGCTCACTGTCAAAATGAGTATGGGAAGATCATGACTATGGTTTTGGGGGGATAAAAGAAAATAATAGTAATGATAATGAGGTGGGTGGTGGATTGGGGGGGGTGTTAGGAAGTGAGGAAGGAGGGGAAGG
>CM054139.1:18870612-18885612 GCA_028751875.1 Rapana venosa | reverse complement strand
TCCCTGACCCTAAAAGAAGGCAGGTGCGTACCCATTTACAGCTGGGTGAATTGGGGGACTGTACTGAAGCCAAGGTGCGCAAACGGTCAGTCACCCATTCTACTTGGTAACCACGCTCGACGCTGCTTAACGTTGGCTGGGGGAAAGCGAGTGCTCTGACCACTGAGCTACCCGCCCCCTTGTTTGTAAAAGTTAAGTAGGCTGGTAAGTTGTTGATGCCAATGACTGACAAAGCTTTAGGCTTGGTCTAAAGCTGTTAGTAGTTAAATAGGTTAAGTTTCACTTGAAGAAAAAAACAAAGATGCAATAAGCTGGTGGGGAAATATAGGAAACCAAAAAAATACATACAGACAACAGGAAAAAACCCCAAAATAAGGGGGGCGCGCCTTTTGCGATGCGTTCACCCCGGACGGCAACCGAATTTCACCACAAACCCCCCCCACACACACAAACCAAAAACAACACAACAAACACACCCCAACACAACCAATCAAACGCCACACACCACACACACACCACACACACACACACCACACACCAAAACACACACACACAACACAATCAACACAACGAACACACACACACACAAAACAGCCAAACAATCCGCCACCAAAACCCCTCCCCAAACCCGCCCGTTAAACCCCTTTTAAATCTCTCCAGAGACGTGCATGACCCGTGTAATCCCGTCAATTCAAAAACAGCAAGACCCGAAAGACACACACACATGCATACTCTCTCCTCTCTCCTCTCTCTCTCCCCTTTTCCCCTCTCTCTCTTCATCACACACACAACACCAAAACACACACAAGACACATACACACAAAAAAAACAACACAAACCACCAAAACACACAAAAATACAACACAACACACACATACATACAAGAAATACAAAACAACACACCACAAACACACCTCGCACATAACAACACACCACTCTTCACAACCACAACTTTGCTCACCACACACACTCACACACACCACAACCCTACGCACAATTCACACACACAAAAACCCCCACCACCACCACACAATACAACACAAACACAACCTCACCGCACACACACCACACCCACCAACACCACACCACTCCAACACCTCACACCACCACTCTCACTCACACACACCACCACACCACACACTCACAACACTCCTCTCACCACACTCACTCTCACACACCACTCTCTCTCTTCTCAAACCCCACACACAACACTCACACACACTCTCACACACACACTCACACACACACCACCACACACAACTCTCACACCACACCACGCACACACACCCTAACCAAAACCCCCACCTCACACCACATACTCCTATACACTCACACACACCACACACACCCTCTCTCTCACCACACACATACACACCACCTCTCTCTCTCCACCACACCACACACACTCACACAACACCACACACACACACACACACAAAACACGGGGGCGGGTGTAAAAAAACGCATGATGCTTATTCCATTTCCCCGATATAAAAAATCAATATTAAAGAAAAAATTTAAAAAAAAAAAGAATAAAAAAACAACCCCCCCAACAACAACCAACACAACACACCCCCCCACCCCAAAACACACACACACACCACACCAAAAAACCCCCAAAAAAAACCCAAACCACACACTCTCTCCACAGTTACACCACCCCCCCCCCCCCCCCCCCTCCCTCTCCCATAACACACACACCACACACAACACACAAAAACACACACCCAAACCCCCACACCCACTCACCCCCCCCACCCCACAAAACACACATCACCACCACCACCACCACCAGCCCCCCCCCCCCCCCCACACACACACACACACACACCCCAAAAACACACACACACCCCCAATGGCATAGCTGGAAACAAATAAAGGGGGAGAGTCCTAGTGTTAGCAAAGACGGACAAAAAGTGCAGCATCAGGGCTTTTGCCAAATCCAGGCACGTACGCAGCATCCGCGCAATATCATATTGGTGGGAGACTGTGGTGCAACACCGTCCTACAAAACATCGCCCCACAGAGGAAAAGTGGTTCGACACCTGACACGGATGCCCAAAACCCAGCCGCTCTTGGGGCCTACAACACCCGGCACTCAGGATGGAAAGCCAAAGGACGACCAAGAAGAAGATGGAATGAGTCCGTGGCCGACACCCTAAAAGCCCACGGCATGTCCCTCCTCCAGGCTACACGCCTCGCTGCCGACAGACAGCTATATCTCCCCGCGACACCTCCGAGTATAAGCGGAAGACAAAAATAAAGTAAGTAAGTAAAGGATCGGTTATCTAGAGGTAACGCGCCTGCCTAGCTATAGACAGCAACAAGTCCGGGTCGGAAAGTGGTGCGTGGTGGTTCGAATCCCTCTTTTGGGGACCCAAAACCCTCCCCCCCACTCTTCCACCCCCCCCCCCCCCCCCCCCCCCCCATCTAGGGAGTGGTGGTATGGGTGATAGTCTTTCGGACGAACGAGAAGCCGAGGTCCCGCGTGTTACAAAAAAATTATTCAGCGCACGTAAAAGAACCCACAGCAACAAGAGGGTTGTCCCTGGCAAAATTCTGTGAGAAAAAGCCCCCCCTCTCTCTCTCTCCTCTCCTCTCTCGTCCTCCCTCTCTCTCTCTTCTCTCTCTCTCAATCTCTCTCTCTCCTCTCTCTCTCTCTCTCTTCTCTCTCTTTCTGATCATCTCATCTCATCTGTTCCCATAACCCCCTCCAAGGTCGTAGGGGTACTGCGGTGACGAACGTTGCACCAGTTGGGCTCCATTTGCGGGGCGGTTGTGGGCAAGTGCCTGGGTTGTGTGTGGAGAAGCTCTTCCCGGTCCATTCAGTGATGATGTCTGCCCATTATTTTCTTCTTCAGCCTGCCTCGCCCTCTCTCCCCCTGCACTGTTCCCTGTAGAACGTTTTTGGAGAGCCACTCCGATAGGGAAACAAACACAGTTGCAGACAGGAAAAAGGACCACACACAAAAATAATAAAGGGTGGCGCTGCTCTTGTGGCGACGTGCTCTCCCCGAATTTCGCGCAGAGAAATCTGCCGTGACTTACAGTGATATATAAAAAAACTTATAAAATACATACGCGCGTCCCCGTAATGACTGGGGCAATGTTAGACGGGTGCAGCAATGTTTTACTTTCATACCAAGGCGTTGGGTTCGGCTGGGTTGGGGTTTGGGGATTGGGTCGGGTTTGGATTTTTGGTTGTGTCGAATTGGGTTGGGTTCAGTGTTTGGGTCGGGTTGGGTTGGATTTGGGGTAGGGTCGGATCGGGTTGTGTCAGATTGGGTTGGGTTGGGTTGGGTTGTGTCAGATTGGGTTGGGTTGAGTGTTTGGGTTGGGTTCGGTGTTTGGGTTGGGTGTTTGGGTTGGGTGTTTGGGTTGGGTTGGGTGTTTGGATTGGGTTGGGTGTTTGGGTTGGTGTTCGGGTTGGGTTGGGTGTTTGGGTTTGGTGTTTGGGTTGTGTTGGGTGTTTGGGTTGTGTTGGGTGTTTGGGTTGGGTTGGGTGTTTCGGTTGGGTTGGGTTCGGTTGGGTTGAGTTTTGGGTTGGGTTGAGTTGGGTTGGTGTTTGGGTTGGGTTGGGTGTTTGGGTTGGTTGAGTGTTTGGGTTGGTTGATGTTTGGGTTGGGTTGGGTGTTTGAGTTAGGTTGGGTTGGGTTGGGTCTTTGGGTTGGATTGCTGTGTTAGGTTGATCTGGGAGTTAAACCCGTAGTATCCGATCCTAGGGATCTGGTCTGGGGGGAGCGAGAAGAGTGGGCGTGGCTTGCCTAAGTGACAGACAGAGAGGCTGCTGCACCTAGTGCTGCTTGTCAGTGGTGTGACGTCAGCTGCGCCTCTGCTGGTTCCGTTCAAATTTCGTGTTCTTGATCAACGCTGACGGTTACATTTTTTTTCTCTTTTTTTTTGATGTGTAACAAGATTATAGCAGAGAGAAAGCGATGTTTGTGTGTGAGTTTGTTCTGTGAGAAATATGAGCCTGGTACTATTCTGTCAGTGCGAGAAAGGTGTGAAGAAGAAGAAGAAGAAGAAGAAGAAGAAGAAGAAGAAGAAGAAGAAGAAGAAGAAGAAGAAGAAGAAGAAGAAGAAGAAGAAGAACAATAACAATAACAAGAACAAGAAAAAGAACAAGAAGAAAAGAAGATTGTTTGAAATCTTGTTTACAAATGATTTGAGTGGTAGCGTTTAGAATTTAGTCTTTATTTCGGTGATAAATGAATGTCTCTCTTTGTGCCTTTTATACTAGAATAACTGACTTTCACGTTCCAACTGCGCAGAATGCAGACCGCATAAATGTATCCATGTGCACTATAAAGAAAATGCAGAATTCTTTTTTGCATCAGTCTCCCTCTCTCTCTCTCTCTTTTCTCTCTGTCTCTCTCTCTCTCTCTCTCTCTCTCTCTCTCTCTCTCTCTCTCTCTCTCTCTTTCTCTCTGTCTCTCTCTCTCTCTCTCTCCCCTCTCTCCCCTCTCTCTCTCTCTCCTCCCTCCCTCCCCCTTCCCAACGATTTGTTGTCTGCAATAATTCAGATGATAGGTTACACTGGCTGAACACTGAACATGACACACACACTTCATTGCCCTCCTCTTGCCATGCCACTGATGCCTTGCTAATCAGGTCTTCCGGGCAGTTTGCTTTCTTCTTCTTCTTCTTCTTCTTCTTCTCCTCCTTCTTCTTCTTCTTCTTCTTTCTTCTTCTTCTTCTTCTTTTTCTTCTTCTTCTTCTTCTTCTTCTTCTTCTTCTTCTTCTTCTTCTTCTTCTTCTTCTTCTTCTCAGTTCTTCTTCTTCTTCTTCTTCTTAGCAATTCTTCTTCTTCTTAGCAATTCTTCATCTTCTGCTTCTTTGCAATTCTTCTTCTCAATTATTCTTCTTCGTCGTCTTCTTCTTCTTCTACTTCTTCTTCTTCTTAGCAATTCTTCTTCTTCCTCTTTTTTTTCTTTGCATTCTTCTTTGCAATTCTTCTTCTTCTTCTTGGCAGTTTCTTTTCTTGGCAATTCTTCTTCTTCTTCTTCTTCTTCTTCTTCTTCTTCTTCTTCTTCTTCTTCGCAATTCTTTTCTCATTCTTCGCATTCTTCATTCAATTCTTCTTCTTCTTCTTAGCAATTCTTCTTCTTCTTAGCAATTCTTCTTCTTCTTAGCAATTCTTCTTGGCATTCTTCTTCTTCTTAGCAATTCTTCTTCTTAGCAATTCTTCTTCTTAGCAATTCTTCTTCGCAATTCTTCTTCTTAGCAACTCTTCTTTTTGCAATTCTTCTTCTTCTTCTTCTTCTTCTTCTTCTTCTTCGCAATTCTTCATCTTCTGCTTCCTTTGCAATTCTTCTTCTTCGCAATTCTTCTCCTTCTTCTCTTCTTCCTCTTCTTCCTCTTCTTCTTCTTCTCCTTCTTCTTCTTTTTCCTCCGCCTCTTCTTCTTTTTCTTGTTCTTCTTCTCCTCCTCCTCCTTCTCCCTTCTTCTCCTCTTCTTCTCTTCTTCTTCTTCTTCTCCTCTTCTTCTTCTTCTTCCTCCTCCTCCTTCATCCTCTTCTTCTTCTTCTTCTTCCTCCTCCTCCTCCTTCCTCTTCTTCCTCTTCCTCTTCTTCTTCTACTATACTCCCTTATCGGGTGGGACGTCCCGCGTATGCCCCCTGGTCTTCTCCAGTGCATCCAACCCTGCAAGGGAGTCTGTCTGCTGGCCCTCCCTCATCCCTCAGCCGACACACGTTCTGACTTCAGAGCAGCTTAGGACCAGTCACTGGCCCCGCCACCTCTCTTGGTTGGATGAGTGAGTGGAGGATCCTGACCACTAGTGATGTTATCACCTGGTCCTTCACGCCCGTGCCGCGTTGGCTACAGCTTGAGGTCGTGCCCCTCCCCCTGCCCCTCTCCATGCCCCCTGCCCCCCCCCCCCCCCCCCCCCACCACCCACACCCCATCAAGAGAACACCCACTTAACCTGTACACTCCTTCTCGTTCCCTCCGCTCTGCTGCAAATACTTAGCGCTTAAGAATATATAGATCTAGATTCAGCCAGTCCATCGTTGGCCGTCGCTCTTTCTCTGTTTCTGTCTGTTCCATCGATCTGGACTGACCTCTCTATCTTCTCTCTCTCTCTCTCTCTCTCTCTCTCTCTCTCTCCTCTCTCTCTCTCTCTCTCTCTCTCTTCTCTCTCTACTACTCTCTCTTCCCCTTCGCCAAAAGCCTTCTTATGACGCTTTTAAATCCAAGGCCTCAAGACGACATTTATTTCAAAACCTAAGATTCTCCCCTCTTCTTCCATCTCATTTTTGTCCCTGCCCTCAACAGCCAAAACCCCCTCACTCTGCCGAAGTGTTTAACCTTTGTTTTATTTATTTATTTATTCTTTGATATCGAGGATAATGGAATAAGCACTTATGTGCTTTTTTACATCCAGTCCCCGTGTGTATGCGGATTTGTGAAATCTGTCATCTGTTCCCACCGGCACACAATGGCCTACTCTTACGAAAAGAGGAACAGGATTTAACGTGTGTGCAAGATGTTCTGCATGCGTTCGCACACGGGACCTCGGTTTATAGTCTCATCCGAAGAACTATTGGGGAG
This sequence comes from Rapana venosa, assembly GCA_028751875.1. NCBI lineage: Eukaryota > Metazoa > Mollusca > Gastropoda > Neogastropoda > Muricidae > Rapana > Rapana venosa. The sequence continues at coordinate 18,879,061 of CM054139.1, read as the reverse complement.
AGTGGAGTCTGCACTAATGTTAACTTCAGAAGAAAATATCCTCTTGAGCGGGAATGGAACCCGGGTCGTCAGATTGCGAGCGCAATGTTCTGACCACCAGGCTATCCCGTCCCGTATGTGTGAGCTGTGTGGCGTGTGCTGCGTGTGTGCATTGAATTGTTTTTTAAAAAAACTATAATTGTAACGGCTGCATGTGAATGTGGATGAAAGCTCTTTGATTTGCAAGTATGGCGCTATATAATTCATGAATGTTGTTTTTGTTTTTAAAAAGCAAACTATAATTGAAAAATGGGAGTCTTTGAAAGAGTTGGAGAATTGAACCATCATTGATTTGGGGTTGGGGCAAGAATTTGGCGCTATATAAATCATTTTATTGAAGTGTAGTGGAAGTTGTGGTGTGTAGTGATGGAGAAGAAGATGTAGTAGTAGAAGAGATAGTTGTAGAAGATAGAAACGTAGAAGGTGAGAAGGGATGCAAACTACAAGACCGGACCAAGAAGAAGAACGTACTTATGCTAAACGCGATACGATCAACCACCATATTTCAGCTACGCAAACACAACTTCCAGCTACTGACTTTACACAACCACCATGAACACAACCAGAGACTACGACAGAAGAAAATGGGTAGATATTGGAAGAAAATATGATGGATGGAATGAAGGAAGAAAAGAAAAAGAACAGAAGTAGAAGATGATGACGGAGAAGTACAGCGTACCAGAAGAAGAAGAACACATGGTACGTGAATGACAACACCTGCCACAAACAGACAATACTATGATAAGAATCCCAACTACCTACCCAGAAGACAAAACACAATGAACGAATCCCCAACTACCTACCAAGCAGAAACATGATGCGGTGATGTACAACTAGCTGAAGAGAAGACAATGAGAGGGAATAAACAACCCCAGAACAGAAGAGAAGACTGATGACGGTGAATACAGACTAGCCTACCCAAGAAGAAGAAGAAGGAGACATGGTGACGGGTGAATGACAACTAGCCTACCCAGAAGAAGAAGAGGGAACGGTGAATGACAACTAGCCTAGCCCAGAAGAAGAAGAAGAAGAAGATGACGGTGAATGACAACTAGCCTACCCAGAAGAAGAAGAAGAAAGAAGAAGATGACGGTGAATGACAACTAGCCTACCCAGAAGAAGAAGAAGAAGAAGAAGACGATGATGACGGTGAATGACAACTAGCCTACCCAGAAGAAGAAGATGATGATGATGACGGTGAATGACAACTAGTCTACCCAGGAGAAGAAGAAGATGATGACGGTGAATGACAACTAGCCTACCCAGAAGAAGAAGATGACGGTGAATTACAATTAGCCTACCCAGAAGAAGAAGAAGATGATGACGGTGAATGACAACTAGTCTACCCAGAAGAAGAAGAAGATGATGACGGTGAATGACAACTAGTCTACCCAGAAGAAGAAGAAGATGATGACGGTGAAGTACAACTAGCCTACCCAGAAGAAAAAGAAGAAGAAGACGATGATGATGAGGGTGGCAGTGTCTGGAACGGTGCTCCGTCCTTATCAGGTGCTGGACTGTGGCTGGAGATGGCCCACAGGACAACGGGCTCTTCCCCGTCACTGGGATACGGTCTATCTGTCTTAGTCTGCAAGTTGTCAGCGACACAGGAGCGAAAGAAAGACGGAAGAAGAGAGACAAGGGACAAGTGAAGATCCGGAACACTGGGCTTGGAAGAGAGGGAGGGAGGGAAGGGGGGAGGGAAGGGGAGAGAGAGGGAAGGGAGGGAGGGATGGAAGGAGAGGGGGGAGAGAGAGGTGTTGGGAGAAAGAAATTTTTATTATTTTTATTTTATTCTTTTTCATCGCACGTACGTGCTTTTTTTACATCCAGTCCCCGTGTGTATGCGGTTTTGTGTAAATTCTGTCATCTGTTCCCACCGGCGCACAATGGCCTACTCTTACGAAAAGCGAGACAACAGGATTTAACGTGTGCGCAAGATGTTCTGCGTGCGTTGGCACACGGGGCCTCGGTTTAGAGTCTCATCCGAAGGACTTTTGGGGAGAGTGGAGTCTATCCCCTTGAACAGGAATCGAACCTGGGTCGTCAGATTGCCAGCGCAATGTTCTAACCACTAGCTATCCCGAAGGAGAGAGAGAGAGAAGGAGGGCTGTAGAGGAGGGAGAGAGGTAGATATAGACAGAGAGAGGGGGTGGGGGGGGGGGGGCACAGTGAGAGAGAGGTAGAGAGATATGTGGGGGGGGGGGGGGGGGTAGAGAAAGAAAGAGAGAGATAGGGGGTAAACGCAAACGCAATTTTATTTCACGCGGGTAATAAAGTAACAAAGACTATTTCTGTCATCCAGCGCTCAGAGTGAGAGTGAGACAGACAGACAGACAGACAGACAGACAGTCAGAGAGATCAAAACTTAGAACTTTAATGTATCTAGCTCGGCCTTGTATGTTTGTCCGTCGTGTCCGACGATGACCTCCAAAAACAGCAGAGGAGGCAGCTGCTGTTTTGGAAACTGGGCAGAAATTTGATTATAGTGGAGATGCCTTGCCCACAGCACATCCCCACTCTCTTCGCCAAGTGGGCATAACTGCAGTCAGCGTTGGAGATGTTCTCCAAAGGCCAACCAGCCCCCAGGGCTGCAGCACATAAGGGCTGTGCGAGTCAAGCCTCCTAGTCAGAGAGTCATAGTCGATCACTAAAGACTAAGCTGTAAAGTGGAATTCCATGAGTGGGAAAGAAAGCCACTGGTCATACAGCCTCTCACTTTGCTGTTGCCCCCAGCGTCAATGGTTTCGTCAAGAACTGTGATAAACCCCAGGCTCGGCCTTAGGCCACAAAATACATGCGATTGTCCCTACGGAAAACGAAGCGGGGTACAGCGTTATTTTACAGAAGAGAAATAAATGCGTGAACAGCGTGACTGAACACATACGTACAGAGATCGAAGCATGCATACTTTAGGCATTGCATCTCATTATCGTAGCGATGTGATTTCAAGCATGCATGTTAACATCAGTAGGTGGGAGAGAGAGGGAGAGAGAGAGAGAGAGAGAGAGAGAGAGACAGACAGACAGACAGACAGACAGAGAGACAGAGAGACAGAGAGACAGAGACAGACAGAGACAGAGATTTTATTATTTTATTTCGAGGATAATGGAATAAGCACTCATGTGCACTTTTACATCCAGAGAGTGAGAGACGCAGAGAGAGAATGAACGAAGGAACGATTGAACGAACGGGCGATGGAATGAATGAATGAATGAATGAATGAATGAATGAATGAATGAATGAATGAATGAATTGTATTTGACAAAAGCTACAAGCCCATCAGTCAAAATGGGCAAATTGTAAACATCATACTGACATACTAGTGAATATGAAGAAGAAGAAGAAAAAAAAACCGACATGAGGAGCGATAGACAGACAGACAGACAAACAGACAGAAGTAGGGAGGAGCGGGAGAGAGAGAGAGACAGACAGACAGACAGACAGACAGACAGACAGACTTCTTTGACAACTTTCTGCTGTCCAGCCTTTTCCTCCAGTGTCTATCTTCTTTCTCTCATGTGTCGCTGGGATGCGTGGCCCACGCTGTCCAGTGATCTGTCAGCGCCCCAAGATAAATTGAACACTGCCGTTTCTTGTTGTGTGGTCCTGCCATACTGGTTTTCGTTCCGTTCTTGTCTTGTTCCTTGCTGTTTCTTAATAATAATAATAATAATAATAATAATATTGATGATAATAATTAATAATAATAAAATAATAATAATGGTTGTGACTTCATAAGATTTCGATGATGATGATGATGATGATGATGATGATGATGATGATGATGATGATGATGATGATGATGATGGAGTCTCCCGTCGGATCGACGGATGAGTAGCCTGGTTGCCTGACCAGCACAGGTGACTTTATTAAGTGAAGAGGAGTTGTGCAGTCCCTTCTCCACTCTCTCGCCTACCGACGCTGTGGTGGTGGTGGTGGCGGTGGCGGTGGTGGTGGTGGTGGTGGCGACTATGATGTTGACGATGTCGACGACAATGACGACGACGACGACGATGACGATGATGATGATGATGATGATGATGATGATGATGATGATGATGATGATGATGATGATGAAGTCATTTTCAATGGCAAAGACTGAGATAAGGTGAAATGGTTGTTCACAGTTATGTCCACAAACACACACACACACACACACAAACACACACACGCACGCACGAACACACCCATGCATACATGCATGCGCGCACATGCATCATACGAACACATACACACGAACACACGCACACACACACACAACACCCCAACACCACACACACACACACACACACAACACACACACACCAACTCAACCCAACCACCAACCCAACACACGAACACACATACACCCCCCCCCCACCACCACCATCCCCCACCCACCACCCACCACACCACCACCCCATCCCACACACACACACACCACACTACACCCACACACACTACACCAGACCCCCCCAAAAAAAACAGACAAGCATAAAATATATAATTCTTCCTCCACATTTGAACTAAAAGATTCAATCAATTTATTCAAGAACAAGACTCTGGGAAAAACGACAGTGTACTTTCTAACACCACACAGTCTTCCGAAATACCCTCGTAGACAAATTATTCAAAGTGATAGACATTACAAAAAAACAAAACTTTTAGTAGTACAAGTAGGGCAGCTCTTTCAAGTGGGGTTCTGTGTCCCAAAGGATTGTCGACAAAGGTATCTGTCTTTGGGAGGGGGGGGGGAGGGGGAGGGGAGGCGGAGGGTGGAGGGAGAGGGGGGAGTGGAGGGTGGAGGAGAGGGCCAAGAAGCTAGACTGCGTGAAATGATTTCAGTAGGCTAACACTGACAGTTGTAGTCCCTGAAATAGCTGTTGGGGGATGGAGGAGGAGGGGGGGGGTCTGGGGAGGCTGGAGGAGGGGGGAGGAAGGTCATAAAATGTTGAAGGAGTGGGGGGAGCATCTCTCTCTCTCTCTTCTCTCTCTCTCTCTCTCTCTCTCTCTCTCTCTCTCTCTCTCTCTCTCTCTCCGTAACTTAATTCTTTCAACGTTGTGCAGTTTGAGTGCACACGTGTGGGGGGTAAGGGAGATAGTGGTGGGGAGGGGTTGGGTGGAGGGGTGGGGGAGGGAGTTGAGGAGGAGGGGTAGGGTGTATGTGGGGGGGGGAGGGGAGAGGGCGGTGTGGCACGTGTGTGTGTTGAGTGTGTTGTGTGTGTGTGTTGTGTGTGTGTTGTGTTTGTTGTTGTGTGTGTTTATGTATGAAGGACAGCTTAGAGGGAAGGGATCCCATAATTATGATGGTGATGATTGGTTAATGGTACAGTCCCTAAATCGGATAACTCCGCTGGGACTCTTTAATACAATCAAACCAATCGGGATGGAGATTCCCCTCAATGGGCAGTTAGGAGGGAGGAGATCCCCTTGAACCAGAGAGCTCAGAGGAAAGAGATCCCTCTTGAACGGACAGCTCAAAGGTAGGGAAGGATGGGGGGGGGTGGGGGTCTTTGGGCCATACTCCAGAGTTATATTCCGGGTGAGGTAATGTCTTCTAAAGAGTGATGTTATTGCAGTGGGGGGATGCTTATTTTAAAACATTTTCAGTTATGAAAAATTTCGACATGTGATTGTTGTTTCGGTGTTGGGGAGTGGAAGGGTAGGGTGGGTGGGGGTGTTTGGACTAGGCTGGTGCCAGGAAATCTTGAGCAACTTGGAAAATCACCAGCATCTGAAGATTGCTTGTGCTTCTACATCAGTAGCCTCGTGTTGTGTATATTGGGGTTAAGAGGCTAGCAGAACGAAGAAGAAATGAGATGATACAGTAATTGCTGATATCATTTTTTTAATTCATACCTACTAAACAAAATTTGTGGCAGAATCGCAGGAGTGAGAAGGATTCAGTAAGCTATCAGGAAATTAAGGCATTGGCAGGTCTGCGCTTAAAAGTTGACCTGAACTATCGTGGGGTTGGGTGGGGGGCTTTTGGTTAATCCTTAACTCACCCAATACAGCTGCCGAGATTCGAACCCACGACTTCATGTCCTCACAGGATTGAAGTCACGACAGTCTTGACCACTCGGCAATAGCACCTGTCATATATAAGTACACCAAAAAAAATACTCCCCTCTACTTCCCCCACCCCCCCCCACCCCCCAAAAAAGAAAAAAAAACTTAAGATAGAGTGCAGCCTGTCAAAAGTCATCCACAGACCATTCTAATTTTCCTCTACCACCCCCACCCCCTGCCTCCCTCCCCACCCCCCCCCCCCCCACCCCCCCCCCAAAAAAAAACAGAAAAAAACTTAAGATAAAGTACAGCCTGTCAAAAGTCATCCACAAACCAATTCTAATTCTCCTCTACCACCCCCATCCCCACCATCCCCTCCCTTCCCCCACACCACCACCACCATCCCCCATCACCCACCCACCACCCTCCCCCGTCTCCCTTCCTAACCCCACCCCCACCCCTCCCCCCCCCCCCCCCCCCCCCACCCCTCCCACCACCACCCTACCCCCCTATGGGGTCATTTAGCTGACAGAAACAGACGCGGACATGTGGTCCAAGAGGAAATCTAACTAACGACCTAACTACCTAACTCACAGGCTGGCCAGCTCTTCTCTGACCACCATGGCCCAGCAGACAGGTTGCACGTGCTTCAGTCACTCTCTCGCTGTCTGTCAGTGTCAGGGCATGTCGGGCCAGGCTGGGGTTTAGGGTTTGGCCAGGGCCCAAAAGCTGGCCGTTTGTGTGTGGGTGTGTGGGGGGGTCGGTGGGGATGGGAGTGGGGGGGAGATTTGGGGGAGGGGGAGATGGGGGGGTGGAGGAGGGGTTGGGGGGGGTGGGGGCGGTTGGGGTGAGGGTTTTATTCTTAACATTGTGGTTGGGCCTTATGTGGGGTGGGTTCTGTATGTGGTGGTTGGTGGTGGTGGTTGGTGGTGTTGGTGGTTAGTGGTGGTGGTGGTGGTGTGGTGGTGGGTAGTGGTTGTTGGTGGTGGTTGGTGGTTGGTGGTTGGTGGGTGGTGGTTGGTGGTTGGTGGGTGGTGGTTGGTGGGTGGTGGTTGGTGGGTGGTGGTTGGTGGTTGGTGGGTGGTGGTGTGGTGTGGGTGGTGGTTGGTGGTGGTGGTGTGGTTGGTGGTGGTGGTTGGTGGTTGGTGGTTGGTGGGTGGTGGTTGGTGGGTGGTGGTTGGTGGTTTGGTGGTGGTGGTGGGTGGTGGTGGTGGTGGGGGTTGTGGTGGTGTTGGTGGGTGGTGGTTGGTGTTGGTGGGTGGTGGTTGGTGGTGGTGGTTGGTGAGGTGGTGGTTGGTGGTGTGGTGGGTGGTGGTGTGGTGGTGGTGGTGGTTGGTGGTGGTTGGTGAAGGTGGTGGTGGTGGTGGTGGTGGTGGTGAAGGTGGGTGGTGGTGGTGGTGTGGTTGGTGGGTGGTGGTGGTTGGTGAAGGTGGTGGTGGTGGAAGTGTGGTGGTGGGGGTGGTGGGTGGTTGGTGGTGTGGTGGTGGTGGTGGTGGTGGTGAAGGTGGTGGTGGTGGAAGTAGTGGTGGTGGTGGTGGTGGTGGTGGTTGTGGTGGTTGGGGGTGGTGGTGGTGGTGGTGGTGGTGGTGGTTGGTGAAGGTGGTGGTGGTGGGTGGTGGTGGTGGTGGTGGTGGTGGTGGTGTGGTGGTGGTTGGTGAAGGTGTGTGGTGGTGTGGTTGGTGGTGGTGGTTGGTGGTTGGTGGTTGGTGTGGTGGTGGTGTGGTGGGTGGTGGTTGGTGAAGGTGGTGGTGGTGGTGGTGGTGGTGGTGTGGTGGTGTGGTGGTTGGTGGTTGGTGAGGTGGTGTGGTGGTGGTGGTGGTGGTGGTGGTGGTGGTGGTGGTGGTGGTGGTGGTGGTGGTGTGGTTGGTGAAGGTGGTGGTGGTGGTTGGTGAGGTGGTGGTGTTGGTGGTGGTGGTGGTGTGGTGAAGGTGGTGGTGGTGGTGGTGTGGTGTGTGGTTGGTGTGTGGTGGTGGTGGTGGTGGTTGGTGGTGGGTGGTGGTGGTGGTTGGTGAAGGTGTGGTGGTGGTGGTGGTGGTGGTGGTGGTGGGTGGTGGTGGTGGTGGTGGTGGTGGTGGTGGTTGGTGGTGGTGGTGGTGGTGGTGGTGGTTTGGGGGTTGGTGAAGGTGGTGGTGGTGGTTTGGTGGTGGTTGGTGGTGGTGGTGGTGGTGGTGGTTGGGGGTGGTGGTGGTGTGGTTGGTGAAGTGGTGGTGGTGGTGGTGGTGGTGGTGGTGGTTGGTGGTTGGTGGGTGGTGGTGGTGGTGGTGGTGGTGTGGTGGTGGTGGGTGGTGGTGGTTGGTGAGGTGGTGGTGGTGGTGGTGTGGTGGTGGTGGTGGTGGTTGGTGGTTGGGAAGTGGTGGTTGGGGTTGGTGGTGGGTGGTGGTGGTGGTGGTGGTTGGTGGAGGTGGATGGTGGTGGT
>CM054139.1:18853112-18860612 GCA_028751875.1 Rapana venosa | reverse complement strand
TGTGTGTGTGCATGGATGTGTGTGTTGTATGTGACTGTGTGTGTGTGTGTTTGTGTGCATGGATGTGTGTGTGCATGGATGTGTATGTGTGCATGGTGTGTGTGGGGCATGGATGTGTGTGTGTGCATGGATGTGTGTGTTTGCGTGTGTAGCGCTTTAAGTGTATAGCTGATTTTTGGGTTTTTTCTGGAGGTTTTGGTTTGTTTTTGTTTTTTTCGTTCCTCGGCTAGAGCTCCGAAGTTCAACAATGGTGAGATCTTGCGTGTGCAACCGTTCCATTCAGGTAGCCGCATTCCGACTTCGGGGATGGTGTCTAAACACGACCCCTGTGTGCATGCGGGGAGTTTTCTATTTTATTTTATTTTGTCTTCTTTTCCTACCGGCACGAAATGGCCTACTCTTCCAAAAGGTGGAACAGGGGGTTTTTTTAACTCGTGTGCAAGATGTTCTGCGTGCGTTCGTACACATGGCCTCTGTTTATAGTCCCATCCGAAGGATTTTTGAGGGAGTGGAGTCAGTACTGGTGTTAGCTCCTGGGTAAAATCGCCTCGGTTTATAGTCTTCAGCTGAAGAACTCTTGGTGGAGTGGAGTCAGTACTGATGTTAACTCCAGGATAAAATCCCCTAAAACGGGGCACCTCTGTGGTGGCTCGATCCCGAGCCGTCAGATCACTAAGCGCAAAGCTTTAACCACTAGGCTATCCTGCCCCCCTGAGTTTTTGTTTTTTCATCTTATATAGAGCATATCTAGTGGAATCAGTAGTGGAAGGGAAGCATGGTTTAGTACTGAACGCCACGATCGTCCCCATTGTCGACATTGTGTAAATGAACACAGAAAGAAAATAAGATCAGATAAAAAGGAATAACATAAAACATTACCATGTAAGAGAGAATTGGAATATAACTCAGACCAACATTCATATGAACGAAATGGAATGAAAACGAGATCAAAGTTGGATAAATCATTTTCAAAAATGATCGAGAGGTTACCTGCACTTGTTTTCCTCCGCTACGATTTCTGCATTCATGAGTGCTTTGATTTGTTGCTTTACAAGATTCAGCGCTATATAAATTCCATACATTATTTTTGTTCTTTTTCTTTTTTTTATTATTATTATTATTATCATCATTATTATTATTATTATTAGATCAAAATATACGTTTGTTTGTTTTTAAATAAGATAGAATAAAGAAACTAAGACGAAATAAGATCAAACACAATTAAACAAACAACAAAACCTTTAATACAGAGGTAGTTTTGATTTTTTTTTCTTCTAAGAGCATCTTTGATATTTTTGGTGTGGACTCACAAAACAGCAGAGGAGTGTTTGCTGTTTGTCCGGAAGGGGGGGAAGGGGGTCGGGTTGTTTAGGGAGTTCTTTGAAGTGTTTTTGGAGGTGAGTAGATGAGTGGGGGAGAGGGAGAGAGATCTTTTGCTTTCTTTTGAAAGATTGGGGTATCGATGATCATTCTGAAAACTAGATACCAAAATTCTACTTATTCGCCCTTTTGATCTACAGTATCAAGCATCAGCTTTCACTCCCTCCCCCAATTTTTTTTTGAGAGGGGGGGGGGGGGGAGGAGGAGGGGGAGAGGCGTGAGATTTGGGGTTGGTTTTTATGCTCGGGTTGTTTGTGTGTGTGTGTGTGTGTGTGTGTGTGTTGTGTGTGTGTGTGTGTGTGTGTGTGTGTGTGTGTGTGTGTGTGTTGTGTGTGTGTGTGTGTGTGTGTGTGTGTGTGTGTGTGTGTGTGTGTGTGTGTGTGTGTGTGTGTGTGTGTGTGTGTGTGTGTGTGTGTGTTGTGTGTGTTGTATGTGTTGTGTGTGTGTTGTGTGTGTGTGCATGGATGTGTGTGTGCATGGATATGTGTGTGCATGGATGTGTGTGTTGTGTGTGTGAGTGTGTGTGTGTGTTGTGTGCGTGTGCATGGATGTGTGTGTGCATGGATGTGTGTGTGGCATGGATGTGTGTGTGCATGGATCTGTGTGTGTATGGATCTGTGTGTGCATGGATCTGTGTGTGCATGGATCTGTGTGGTGCATGGATATGTGTGTGTGCATGGATATGTGTGTGTGTGCATGGATGTGTGTGTGCATGGATGTGTGTGTGCATGGATGTGTGTGTGCATGGATGTGTGTGTGCATGGATGTGTGTGTTGTGTGTGAGTGTGTGTGTGTGCATGGATATGTGTGTGCATGGATGTGTGTGTTGTGTGTGAGTGTGTGTGTGTGTGTACATGGATGTGTGTGTGCATGGATGTGTGTGTGCATGGATGTGTGTGTTGTGTGTGAGTGTGTGTGTTGTGTGTGTGCATGGATGTGTGTGTGCATGGATGTGTGTGTGTTGTGTGTGAGTGTGTGTGTTGTGTGTGTGCATGGATGTGTGTGTGCATGGATGTGTATGTGTATAGATGTGTGTGTGCATGGATGTGTGTGTTGTATGTGAGTTGTGTGTGTGTGTTGTGTGTGTGTGCATGGATGTGTGTGTGCATGGATGTGTGTACATGGATGTGTGTGTGCATGGATGTGTGTGTGTGCGTGTGTAGCACTTTCAAGTGTGTAGCTGATTTTTGTTTTTTCTGGAGGTTTTAGTTTGTTTTTGTTTTGTTTTTTTGTTTTTTTCGTTCCTCGGCTAGAGCTTCGAGGTTCAACAATGGTGAGATCTTGCGTGTGCAACCGTTCCATTCAGGTAGCCGCATTCCGACTTCGGGGATGGTGTATAAACACGACACCTGTGTGCATGCGGGTATTTTTTTGGTTTTTTACTTATTTTGTCTTCTCTTCCTACCGGCATGAAATGGCCTACTCTTCCGAAAGGCGGAACAGGTTTTTAATACGTGTGTGCAAGATGTTCTTCGATGTTCTTCAAGCGCTTCGATTTGTTTGTTTTCACAAGATTCAGCGCTATATAAATTCCATATATTATTACTGTGTTCTGCGTACGTTCTCCCACATGGCCTCGAATGGCTTTTGGTGGAGTGGAGTCAGTACTCATGTTAACTCTGGGTAAAATCGCCTCGGTTCATAGTCTCAGCTGAAGGACTCTTGGTGGAGTTGAGTCAGTACTGATGTTAACTCCAAGGTTAAAATCCCCTAAAACGGGGCGCCTCTGTGGTGGCTCGATCCCGAGCCGTCAGATCACTAAGCGCAACGCTCTAACCACTAGGCTATCCTGCCCCCCTGGGTTTGTGTTTTTTTGTCTTGTATAGAGCATGTCTAGTGGAATCAGTAGTGGAAGGGAAGCATGCTTTAGTACTGAACGCCACGATCGTCCCCATTGTCGACATTGTGTAAATGAACACAGAAAGAAAATAAGATCAGATAAAAATGAATAACATGAAATATTACCATGTAAGAGAGAATTGGAATATAGCTCAGACCAACATTCATATGAACGAAATGGAATGAAAACGAGATCAAAGTTGGATAAATCGTTTTAAAAAAATGATCGAGAAGTTACCTGTACTTGTTTTCCTCCGCTACGATTTCTGCATTCATGAGTGCTTTGATTTGTTGCTTTACAAGATTCAGCGCTATATAAATTCCATATATTATTATTATTATGAGATCGAAATATACGTTTGTTTGTTTTTAAATAAGATAGAATAAAGAAACTAAGACGAAATAAGTAAGATCAAACACAATTAAACAAACAACAAAATCTTTGATACAGAGGTAGTTTTGATTTTTTTTCTTCTAAGAGCACCTTTGATATTTTTGGTGTGGACTTACAAAACAGCAGAGGAGTGTTTGCTGTTTGTCCCGAAGGGTAAAGGGGGGGGGGGGTCGGGTTGTTTAGGGAGTTCTTTGAAGGTTTTTGGAGGTGAGTAGATGAGTGGGGTGGAGGGAGAGAGATCGTTTGCTTTCTTTTGAAAGATTTAGGGTATAGATGATCATTCTGAAAACTATATACCAAAATTCTACTAATTCGCCGTTTTGATCTACAGTATCAAGCCTCAGTTTTCACTTCCTCCCTCGAATTTTTTTGAGAGGGTGGGGGGGGGGGGAGGGGGGAGGAGGGGGAGAGGCGTAAGATTTTAGGGTTGGTTTTTATGCTCGGGTTGTTTGTTTGTGTGTGTGTGTGTGTGTGTGTGTGTGTGTGTGTGTGTGTGTGTGTGTGTGTGTGTGTGGTGTGTGTGTGTGTGTCTGTGTGTGTCTGTGTGGTTGTGTGTGTGTGTGTGTGTGTGGTGTGTGTGTGTGTGTGTGTGTGTGTGTGTGTGTGTGTGTGTGTGTGTGTGTGTTGTGTGTGTGTGTGGTTGTGTGTGTTTGGTTGTGTGTGTATATATATATGTGTGTGCGTGTGTGTGTGTGTGTGTGTGTGTGTCTGTATGGTTGTGTGTTTGTGTGTATGTGTGTATATGTATGTGTGTGTGTCTGGGGGAAAGGGGAGTGAGTCTTTTTTCTGTGGGGCATAAGAAAAAAGAAACTTGGGAACCTTGAAACCACATACTCTCCTGCCTCCTTCATTCGCTTCTTCCAGTCAAGCAAGCTCAGCACCACTGGCCAAAAAGCAGTGCAGGCAGACAGTGCCCTGTTTACTTTGGCTTGGAAGCACAAAGCACTCATTACCCCTACAGATTGGCTGCTTTTTATAGTTGGGGATGGAGGTTGTTTGTTTTGGGTGTTTTGTTTTGTTTTAGTTGGGGGTGAGGGGGGGGGGTGTGGGGAGGGGGGGGGGATGGGTGTTGTTGCTTTGTTGTTGTTGTTATTGGTTTTTTTGGGGGGGAAGGTTGGGGGTTTGGGAGGTCAATGTTCAATTCAGGGCTTCCGCAGGAGACATGCGGAATTTGTCTACTACAACGCGCATTTTGTTCGAAGGTAATAATTATTATTATTATTATTATTATTATTATTATAATGTATGGAACTTATATAGCGCTGAATCTTGTAAAGCAACAAATCAAAGCGCTCAGATGCCTTTTTTTTATATCGAGGATAATGGAATAAGCACTCATGTGCTTTTTTTACATTACTTTTTTACATTTTTTACATTTACGTCCCCGTGTGTATGCGATTTTGTCAGTTTTGTTATATGTTCCCACCGGCACACAATGGCCTACTCTTTCGAAAAGCGGAACAGGATTTAACGTGTGCGCAAGCAAGATGTTCTGCATGCGTTCGCACACGGGGGCCTCGGTTTATAGTCTCATCCGAAGGATGCCAACATGGCAATATATAAGACATTCAACAGTCGATTCATTGTTTAGGGCGTGTTCAGTTTGACGAAGATACACACACACACACACACACACACACACACACACACACGCACGCACGCACGCACGCACGCACGCACGCACGCACGCACGCACACAACACACACACACACACACACACACACACAGAGCAGTATTGTATTTGTATTGTATTGAACTGTACTGTAGATAGACAGCTTGAAAGAGACTGACTGGAACCCCAAGCCCTCTAAGAAAACCCCAGATGATGTGACGAGTCTGACTTTCAAAAACCACTGAGCTCCTTAACCCCCCACCCCACCCCCACCCCCACCCCCCACACACACACCTCTCTCTCTCCCACCCTCACCCTTCCACCCCATCCCCCATCCCCCCTTCCACCCCTATCTCCCACAGCCATTGCTGACGATGCACGGGGGTAAGAGTGACTGAAAGAGCAAGGTGGCTGACGTCAGTCTGCTTGAGGAAAACGGAAGGGTGTTTGACCCTGAAGACAACCAGATGGTGGGTAACGGAAGCCGGGGTGTTGTGGGTAACCAGACCCCAAAGGATTCTGGGTAGCAAAATATGGCGATGGGTTGTTTTGACTTACACCCCTGGCCCTGCTTTAGAGTTTATCCCTTTTCTAAGTCAAGTCTTACTTGCTCTTTAACAAAAAAAAGTCAGTTCAAAAGTGAGACCCAAAAATCTCATTATTGAGATTGGTCATCTGATTCCTTTTGTGATGTTACGAGGCACTGGTGAGGTTTTTTGCTGGATACTTTTGCGTTGTGGTATCTATTTTAATGAAAAAGTTGGCAGAATAGCAAAATGTGGAGCTAAGCATACCGATGGGTCTTGCAGCATCAGTGTTCCTCTGTCCATTCATGAGGGCTATAGCATGGTACCAAATGTATATTGAAAACACTTTACGAAGAAACTACAAGGTACCATTTCTCTTTGGAGTGATGCTGTAATTCATATATTATATTTTTGATAAAATCAAATGTCGTAATTCACATGAATAAAGAAATATTTTATCTCTCATCTACAGGTTTAAGCTGAATGCTTTTAGAAATAAATGTTCAAAATAACAGCAAAATGTATCTGTGGCAAAAATCTTACCAATGATCATATTCTTTTTACGATGCAGAGATCTCAAAAACGTTTTACCTGCCTTCCCAGTCCGTAGCTTACAGCAAATTCTAAAAAGACATTCCATTAATGAAAGAAGTTGTATTGTCATTAAGTCATACTCCTATTTTCAGACTCCTTTGGGATAATGATCTCTACTAGTTATATGAATTGCAAAGTTAATATTTTAGCCGTTACTTCTTTCTTTTCATCGTTCTTTTGTTTATTCTCTTTTTTCATAAAAAAATATGCGGATGACTTGTTATGTGTGCACACACCCAATCACACACACACACACACACACACACACACACACACACACACACACACACTCACCACACACACACACACACACACACACACACACACACACACACACACACACACACACACACACACACACACACACACACACACACAGGCGCGTGAGCGCGCGCTTTTCCGTCTGATATCACTATTTAGTGGCAGGACGTTAAACTGAAGAACTACTACTACTTTTCCGTCTGTTTTTCTATACTACTCTTGCATTCATACCGCACATACTAAGGCATCCACAGAAAAGAAAAAAAATTGTGAAAGACTAGCCTCTGACTGAAAAACCCATGTGATTTTGCTCAAATTTGGTTGGTTTAAATTTGTTTCCACCAAACACTGTACCCCCTAAATCCTTTTGTCGTCTGCTAGCTTCCTAACCACAATAATTATGCATGCGCAGGGTTAACACTGTAGGAACGCAAGCAATCCTCATTTGATGATCATTTCCAACTTTCTTGTGACTACCTGGTATTGCTCTAGATGTTCTCAATCCCCAAAAACAAGTACACAATACATTTTTTCATACTTTAAAAAAAAAACCTGTGAAAATCATCAGGGTTGGGGTGCTGACTAGCACTCTGTAGAAGATACTACATGTCCCGCAAGCTAAAGCAGGAGTGTAGCCTGTGTTGTTAGTGGTATTCCTATTGCAAAATGGCCGTTTTCCCTTGATGGTGATCGTTCTCCATGTTCCCCTGTGGGATTGATGCGGGGAGGGGAGGGGGGGCTGTCAGTATAAATAGCATTCCCACCTTCTGGAAACTATGTGCTAGGAATTCCCTCTTTTCTATCCCTCTCTTTGTTTTTCCCTTCTTCCTTTTTTTTCCTGTAACCACCTTCTTGTCTAATTTTTTTGCCTGTAACCACCTTCTTGTCTAAT
>CM054139.1:18833112-18840612 GCA_028751875.1 Rapana venosa | reverse complement strand
TGTGTGTGTGTGTGTGTGTGTGTGTGTGTGTGTGTGTGTGTGTGGTGTTGTTGCTTCGATTTTACGTCTGTTCACTCAAAGTGATATTAGACGATGTGTGTGTGAGTGTGTGTGTGTGTGTGTGTGTGTGTGTGTGTGTGTGTGTGTGTGTGTGTTGTGTGTGTGTGTGTGTGTGTGTGTGTGTGTGTGTGTGTGTGTGTGTGTGTGCCTGTGTGAGAGAGAGAGTGTGTTTGTGTGTGTGTGCGCGTGCGTGTGTATGTGTGTGTGCCTGGGTGTGTGCTTGGGAGTGTGTTCCTGGGTGGGTGGGTGGGTGTGTGTGTGTGGGTGTGGGTGTGTGATTGAGTGCGCACGCGCGTGTGTGTGTGCGTGTGCGTGTGCGTGGTGACACTGTGTGTGAGAGAGATGGGGGGAGGAAGGAGAGACAGACAGAGACAGAGAGAAGAAGAGACAGAGAAAGGGAGGGAGGCAGGCAGAAATTCAGAGAAACAGAGTGAGAGAGACACAGAGAGAGAAAGAGAGGGGGCATAGGGAGGACAGTGCCCTGAGTTATTTTGGATGTTGCTAAAACCAGAACCGTTTGTCAAAGGCCTTTTCAGATTGGATGGGACCTTTGTTACAAACTCTCTCTCTCTCTCTCTCTCTCTCTCTCTCTTCTCTCTCTCTCTCTCTCTCTCTCTCTCTCTCTCTCTCTCTCTCTCTCTCTCTCTCTCTCTCTCGCTCTCTTTCTCTCTCTCTCGCTCTCTTTCTCTCTCTCTCTCTCTCTCTCTCTCTCTCTCTCTATCTATCTCTCTCCTCTCTCTCTCTCTCTCTCTCTCTCTCTCTCTCTCTCTTCTCTCTCTCTCTCTCTCTCTCTATCTCTCTTTCTCTTCCCAAAACAAAACCAAAAAAAGCTGTCACCCACACTTCAGCGTGACTCTACCGTGACCATGCTGCTATCTTGACCTTGATTGGGCGGGGGGGGGGGGAACCAAACTGACACGTGTTTCGTAACCAACTCCCACCACCACCACCACCACCACCACGCTGTATGAAAAAGTCATAAAGCGAGACGAGAACAGTCTTCCATGCATGCGGACTGATTGCGTCTTGGGAAATAATGATAATAAGCTCTGTACACACACAAAAAAACACAAAACAAAAAAAAGGACGATTGATTATTTTCTTCTCACTTCTGACCGGCTGGCTACATCTGGGACATGAATGACAACCACCGCAATGCTTATTCCTTAATTATAACCATCATCATCATCATCGTCGTCATCATCGTCGTCATCATCGTCATCGTCATCAGCCACACTGCCGTGACTAGCCAGCCGTGGACAAACCCCGCACGACACTCACCCTGTCTGGCACCTGGCTGTTGTTCTTCAGAGACGTGTTCTACAGTTAGGTGAGCGGGTCTTATTTCAGCGTGTGTGCGCGCACGCACGCGTATGTACACACGCACGCGCACGTTCGCACCCACGCATGAGGTGCACGAACACGTATAGATACGCAGGAAGGTGTGATCGCACAGATACACACACGCGCGTACACAGGCACACGCGCGCGCGCAGACACACACACACACACACACACACACACACACACGCACGCACGCGCGCGCGCACACACACAATCTGAAGACAGATTACCTTCAAAACTACTATCGAAAACAATTATTACAAACAAGCGACAAGTACAAAAACAACTAACAAAAAACAAGCAAAACGGAACCAAAGCAAGTAAAAACTAGAGAGAGAGAGAGAGGAGAGAGAGAGAGAGAGAGAGAGAGAGAGAGAGAGAGAGAGTAGATAGATAGATAGATAGATAGATAGATAGATAGATAGATAGATAGATAGATAGATAGATAGATAGATAGATAGATAGATAGATAGATAGATAGATAGATAGATAGATAGATAGATAGATAGATAGATAGATAAAGGAAGTACAACCAAATCAAAACAAATACACAAACAACAGCAAACAAGCAAAACAAAACTCTCACAAATAAAACAAATCGAAAAAAACACAAACAAAATCAAAACCGAACTTGTTTGTCTTTGAAAGATATTCTTCTCAGAGAAAGTTGGGAGAGGGGGTGGTAAACATTCTTTGCAGAAACTGAAACTTCTCAGGATTGAGTGAATAAAAAGAACGAAAGCAAAAAGGAAAGATAGAAGGAAAGAAAGAAGAAAAGAAAGAAAAAGAATGTTTTGTATTCATAGATAGATTTGATACTCTGTCATTTTGGATTATATGTATATTTGACAGAACTGACACATTTTTTTCCACGAGAACACAATTTCTTTTATTCCACAACACACAACTACTAACACTTTCTCAGGAAAAAAAAATATTATAGAAAACGAAACAAACTTTGCTGTTTGTTTTGACGTGTCTAAATCTCTTTTTTCTGGACAAAAGCCAAACCCAGCCCCCTTACACTTTTTTTCGTTTTTGCAAAGTCGTCCCCCCAAAAATGAACTTCATTCAACGGGGATTTTATGAGATTTTGTTTTTAAAATATGTATGAAATGATATGGCATGTGATTATCTAAATCTAACCAAGATGTGTGTATGTGTGTGTGCGTGTGTGCGTGCGCGCGCGCGTCCACGCCCACATGTGAATGTAAAAGGAGAGGGAAGATAGTGTTTGTGGGGGGGGAGGGGGGTATTGTCTGTCTCTCTGCTTGTCTGTCTGTCTGCCAGTCTGTTTGTCAGTCTTTATTGGTCTGTCGTTCCCTGTCTGTTATCTTCAATAGTGTTTGCATCGTCTTTGTTTATATATGCATGGGTAGTGTTCGTTCTATGGGCTTCTGTGTAAGGTCATAACGTGTCAGTGGTGTTCAGATAGGGAACGGTACGAAAATAAAGACAGGAAGGCCGAAAGAAAGAAGAAAAAACAAAGAAAGAAAGGACGATGAATGAAAGAAAGAAAGGAAGGAAAAAAGAAGAAGAAAGAAGAAAGAAAAGAAAGAAAGAAAGAAGAAGAGAAAGAAAGAGAAGAGAAGAAGAAAGGAAAGAAAGAAAGAAAGAAAGAAAGAAAGAAGAAAAACAAAGAAAAATGTTTTCGTCAATGAAAAAGGTTATAAATATTACAGTCTTAAAAGAAAATTGCGTTTGTGTTTCTTTTATTCTTGACGAAATTATCCTTTCATCCAGAGAGAGAGAGAGAGAGAGAAGATGAGAGAGAGGAGAGGGAGAGAGAGAGAGAGAGAGAGAGAGAGATGAGAGTAGAGAGAGAGAGAGAGAGAGAGAGAGAGAGAGAGAGAGAGAGAGAGAGAGAGAGAGAGAGAGAGAGAGAGAGAAGAGAGATGAGAGAGAGAGAGAGAGAGAGAGGAGAGAGAGAGAGAGAGAGAGAGAGAGAGAGAGAGAGAGAGAGAGGAGAGAGAGAGAGAGGAGAGAGAGAGGAGAGAGAGAGAGAGAGAGAGAGAGAGAGAGAGAGAGAGAGAGAGATGAGAGAGAGAGAGGAGAGAGGAAGGAGAGAGAGAGAGAGAGAGGAGAGAGAGAGAGAGAGAGAGAGGAGAGAGAGAGAGAGGAGAGAGAGAGAGAGAGAGAGAGAGAGAGAGAGAGAGGAGAGAGAGAGAGAGAGAGAGAGAGAGCGTGTGTGTTTTAACATAGCTGATGTTATCTGTGAAAAAAACAAACCCATTTTCTGATAGTCTATATAAGGGGGAAAAACAAAAGAAAAGGAAGGAAAGAAAAGAAGGAAGAACGAATGAAAGCGATAGAAAATGAATAAATGACTGTAGAAAAGGCAAACTAAACGAAAGACAGAAAGAAAAAGGAACAAATAAAGTAAAGAAAGAATGAAGGAAGGGAAGAAATCAATCAATCATTCATTCAAAATGCAAACCAAATGAAGGAAAGAAAGAAAACATATGAAGGAAATAATCCACCCATCAATCAGTTTTTTAAAAAATTTAAAGAAAAAGAAAACAGCTTCAGTAAGGAGGAGAGGTGGGGGGGGGGGGGTGAAGATCATTTGGAAGTCAAAGAGGGAATTGCCATTTTCACAGTCCTGACGTTTGACGCATCATCCACAGGAATTGCCACGTGTTGACAGCTCTAATGCTGTCTGGGAGGAAAAACAAGTCTGTCGATAGGCTCTGGATCAAAAACGAAAGAAAGGAAGGAAGGAAGGAAGGGAGGGAGGATAGAAGGAAGAAAGGCAGGGAGGGAGGGAGGGAGGGAGGGAGGAAGGGAGGGAGGGAGGAAGGAAAAAAAACAGAAATTCCATGGTGACAGACGGACAGACAGACAGACAAACAGACAGAAAAAAAGAAAGAAAAAGTAAGCTTCTATAAGCAGAGGGGAAAATCTCGTCCAATCATAAACAATATAAGAGGGCAGGATAGCCTAGTGGTTAGAGCATTACGCTTAGTGATCTGACGGCCCGGGATTGAGCCACCATAGAGGCGCCCGTTTTTAGGGGATTTTACCCTGGAGTTTTTATCAGTACTGACTCCATTCAATCCCCCCCCCCCCCAAAAAAATCTTTCTTTTTAGGATGAGACTATAAACCGAGGCCTTGTGTGCGACCAAATGAAAAACATCTTGTGCGTGCGAGTGTGTATATACATTTGAACTTGTAAAAAAACAAAAAAACCGTATTAATTGTAACTGGCTGCATGTGAATGACTAGGATGAATGAAAGCGCTTTGATTTGTTTTGTTGCAAGATATAGCGCTATATAAATTCCACGTATTATTATTATTATTATTATTATTATTATCATCATCATCATTATTATTATTATTATTATTATTATTATTATCATTATTATTATTATTATTATCTTGCACACGCGTTAAAAACTTGTTCTGTCTCATAGAAGAGCAGACCATTCCGTGCAGGTAGAAACGGATGACGTGGGTTTTTTTTAAAAGCGCATGAACACAGGTGCCGTGTTTAGACACCATCCCCGAAGTCGGAATGCGGCTACCTTAATAGTGAGTAGCGTACGGTCGCATACGCAAAATCCCTCACATTTTGATGAAGCTGTCAGTTCTAGCTGAGGAACAAGACAAAACAAAACAAGCAACAACAACAACAAACGGTATTAATAGTTACGCCCCCCACCCCCATCCCCCCACCCCTCTTAGATCCAGATTTTTCCGTGTCTTTAACAAAAATTGCCCCTTCAACTAAAATAAATAAATAAATGTTTTGACAGAACTGATGATGAAAGATGCATTTAACTGGCAGCTTCTATAATGGATGGGTGGATGGATGGATGGATGGATGGGTGGATGGGTGGGTGGATGGATGAACGGATGGATGAACGGATGGAGTGGATGGATGATGGATGGTGGATGGATGGATGAGTTATGGATGGATGGATGGATGGATGGGTGGATGGGTGGGTGGGTGGATGGGTGGATGGATGGATGGATGGATGGGTGGGTGGGTGGATGGGTGGGTGGATGGATGAACGGATGGATGAACGGATGGATGGGTGGATGGATGGTGGGATGGATGAGTTATGGATGGATGGATGGATGGGTGGATGATGGAGGATGGTGGATGGGTGGGTGGGTGGGTGGGTGGGTGGATGGATGGATGGATGGATGGATGGATGGATGGGTGGTGGTGGGTGGGTGGGTGGGGGGTGGGTGGATGGATGATGGATGGATGAATGGAGGATGGATGGATGGATGGATGGATGGATGGATGGATGGATGGATGGATGGATGGATGGATGGATGAAAAAAGTTCAGCAAGTGAGAATCAAACTTCAAAATCACAGACGAGAATGGTGTTTTCAACAACAACAACAACAACAACAACAGCTACAACAAACCTCAACTTTTCTTATTTTCGACAACGTTGTCCCTCCATCCAAGAAGATGAATGTTTTGATGGATTAACGACTCTGCAAGCAGGAGGGAGAGAGGGAGAGAGGGAGAGAGAGAGGGGGAGAGAGAGGGAGAGAGAGAGAGAGATAATATGACAATGACAAATTCTTTTATTTCGATGATAATGAATAAGCACCCATGTGCTTTTTTATATCCAGTCCCAGCCCTTAGAGAGAGACAGAGACAGAGAGACAGCGGACAGAGAGGAGAGAGAGATAACCATAACGAAATTTTATTTTCTGAGGGTAATAGAATAAGTATGACCTTTTTTTTTAACATCCAGCCCTCGAGAGAGAAGAGAGAGAGAGACAGAGACAGACAAAGGCAGAGACAGACAGACTGACAGACGGAGACACAAGAGGATGGGGGAGGGGGAAAAAAGAGTTTTACGGGTGGGCAGAGAAAACTAGATAATCTAAAACGGAATTGCTACTTTCACAGAAAAATTCAATCTTCCCATTTTTGGGGACGAAATTACCACTCCATCCAAAGAAAATGAATGTATTTGGGGAAAATTCGACGTGGTCTTTGATAAAAAAGATTTTATCTTGAATGAATGAGAATGAATGAATGACGTTTCATGGAAGAGACTTTGACAGATTTTTGGGCAGATTTTCCCAGCTGCTCTTGTTCTTGATCAAAGTGGCGCCCTGTCCACAGAAACGAGCATCTTGACAGAGCGCACACATTGCCTCTAATTAAGAAAAGTCAACTGATCGTCTGTATGGAAGAAGGAGGGAAGGAAGGAAAGAAAGAAGGAAGGAAGGAAGGAAAGAAGGGAGGAAGAAGGAAGAAGGAAGGAAAGGAAGGAACAAAGGAAGGAAGGAAGGAAGGAAGGAAGGAAAGAAGAAGGAAGGAAGGAAGAAAAGAACGGAAGGAACGATAGGAAACGAAAAGGGAAAGAAGGAAGGAACGAAAGGAAGGAAGAAGGAAACGAAGAACGAACGAACGAAGAAAGAAAGGAAGGAAGGAAGGAAGGAAGAAAAAGAACGAAGGAAGGAAGAAGGAACGAACGAAACGAAACGAACGAACGAAAAGAACGAACAAACGAACGAACGAAACGAACGAATAAAGGAAGAAGGAAGGAAGGAAGGAACGAACGAAACGTAACGAACGAACCAAACGAAGGAAGTCAGAAAGGAAGGAAGGAAGGAAGGAAAGGAAGAAAGAAGAGAAAGGGAAAAAAAAAGAAAGAAAGATAAGAAAAAAAAAGAAAAGAAAAGAAAAGGAAAGAAAGAAAGAAAAGAAAGAAAGAAGAAAGAAAACACAAACACATAAATAAAAAGGAAGAAAGAAAGGAAGGAAGGAAAAGAAAAGAAAAAAGAAAAGAAGGAAGAAAGAACGAAGAAATAAAGAACGAAAGAAGAAGAAAGAAAGAAAGGAAAGAAGAAAGAAAGAAGAAAGAAAGAAAGAAAGAAAAAAAAAATAAATAAACAGGAAGAAAGGAAAGGAAGGACAGGAAACAGAAAAGAAAGAAAAGAAAGAAGAAAAGAAAGAACGAAAGAAATAAAGAACGATAGAAAGAAAGAAGAAAGAAAGAAAAAAAACATATAAATAAAAAGGAAGAAAGAAAGGAAGAAGGAAGGAAGGAAGGAAGGAAGGAAGAAAAGAAGAAAGAAGAATGAAAGAAAGAACGAAGGAAAGAACGAAAACGAAA
>CM054139.1:18805612-18810612 GCA_028751875.1 Rapana venosa | reverse complement strand
TTTGTGTGTGTTGTGTGTGTGTGTGTTGTGTGGGGTGTGTGTGTGTGTGGTGTGTGTGTGTTTTGTGTGTGTGTGTGTGTGTTTTCAGGGATAACACTAAATATATATATAATTCTCAAAACCCGTGCACGATCACCGTCAACCCTTATTTTGATTATACTCCCTGGGAGGTTATATGTCATGATAATGAAATAAACTCCAATACCCTTGTACTCACACAATAAAACAAGGGAAAAAGAGAAAGGGGGATAAAAAAACCCAAAACTAAGGTCAGGGAGAGAGAGAGAGAGAGAGAGAGAGAGAGAGAGAGAGATGTGTGTGTGTGTGTGTGTGTGTGTGTTTTGTGTGTGTGTGTGTTGTGTGTGTGTGGTGTGTGTGTGTGTGGTGGTGGTTGTGTGTGTGTGTGTGTTGTGTGTGTGTGTGTGTGTTTTTAAAAGGGTAATACGAAAAATATAATTCTCAAGACAGCACAGATCACCATCAAAATTGTTTTCGAATATACTCGTACAAAAATTAATGTCATGAAAAAGAAATAAGCCCAATACCAATACACTCTTACAATAAGGAGAAAAAAACACTTAGTCCATAAAATGAACATCTATACATTGTAAGTAAGAGAGAGAAGATAGGGGGGAGGAAGAAATGAAGAGGTGGGAGAGGGAGGGGGGATGGAAGTGTGTGTGTGTTGGGGTGGTGTGTGTGTGTTGTGGTTGGTGTGTGTTGTGTGTGTGTGTGTTGTGTGTGTGTGTGTGTGCGCGTGCGTGTGTGTGTGCGTGCGTGCCGTGTGTGTGTTGGGTGTGAAAAAATAATGCTTTTTTTTGTAAACAAACAAACAAGAACGACATAGAAAAAAATACTGAATGATTCTCAACACACAACATCACTGTCAAAACTCTTTTTCATTATACTCGTACAGATTAACACATATTATTGTTATGATAGATATATTTCTTATAACTATAGTGTAATAAAAAATTAAAAAAAGAAAGAAGAAGAAAAGAAAAAGAAAGAAAAAAAGAAAAAAAAGTTTTCGCTTTGGTAAACTCACTTATTCAACAACAATGAAAATTAAAAAGGGAGAGAGAGAAGAGAGAAGAGAGAGAGAGAGAGAGAGAGAGAGAGAGAGGGGGGGGGGGGAGACAAGGTCTGACAGAAAGACAGTGGGAAAGGGGAAAAGGGGGGGCGATAGTTTAAAATGGAAAGGGGAGATAGGTAAGGGAGGATATGCAACTTTGTTTTTAAGGCTATGGAGAGAAGAGAGAGAGAGGAGAGAGAGAGAGAGAGAGAGAGAAGAGAGACAGAGAGAGAGAGAGAGAGACAGACAGACAGACAGACAGACAGACAGACAGACAGACAGACAGACAGACAGACAGATAATATAGTGTTTCCCTTTTTTTTTGCACTGTCGTTGGTCCATTTTTTGTTGGTTTATGTTTCTTTTTGTTTGATGTTAGTTTTTTCGTGTTGTTTTTGATTGCTTTTGGGGGTGGTTTGGTTTTTTAGGGGGATGCTTTTTCTTTTCATTTTGATGAAGGAGAGTATGTTTTACCCTTTCTCTTTCGCTCCCTAATGGGAGTTCTAAAGTTCTCTGAAAGGGAAGGAGGGGAGGGGGGTTAGATAGCCTAGTGGTTAGAGTGTTGAGCTATTGATGTGACGGCCGGGTTCCAGCCTACCACAGAAGCATTCGATCAAGGAGATTTCCCCCCCCCCCCCTCCTTCCCCCCTGGGAGATAACCTCAGTGCTGACTCCACTTTCCCGAAAGTCCTTCGGTTGAGACTATAAACCGAGGCCCCGTGTATGTGAATGCTAGAAGAAGAAGATAATAATAAAATAAAATATATTATTATTTTTTTATAATAATAATAATAATAATAAATAATAATAATAATAATAATAATAATAATAATAATAATAATAATAATAATAATAATAATAATAATAATAATGATGATGATAATGATAATAATAAATGGAATTTATATAGCTCTAAATCTCGCGCACTCGGGAAAAACTCGTTTTTCTTTTTTGGAAGAGTAAAGGGTATTTAATTTATTTATTTTATTTATTCCCTTCAGTCTTTTATATCCGAGGATAATAAATAAGCACTCATGTGCTTTTTTACATCCAGTCCCCGTGTGTATGAGGTTTTGTAAATTTTGTCATCTGTTTCCACCGGCACACAATGGCTTACTCTTCCGAAAAGCGGAACAGGATTTAACGTTTTTTCGTGCGAGGAGGATGGGATTACAGTTTGTTTGGGTTTTTTTTTTAAAACGAATGCACATGGGTGTCATGTTTAGACACCATTCTCGAAGTCGGAATGCGGGTGCCTTTACGGTGGGTGAAATGGCATAAATCTCACAATTAGTGAATCTGGGAGCTGAGGGCTGAGGAAAGAAAATAACAGATTTTCTTAGGGTTCGGTTCAGTGAGGCTTTAGTGTTTTGAAACATGGGCATGTATTTTATTTATTTATGTTATTTTATTTTATTTTATTTATACCACTTTAAGTCACGGCAGATTTCTCTGCGTAGAAATTCGGGCTGCTCTCTCTCTTTCTCCCCGGTGAGAGCGCGTCGCCACAAAGAGCAGCGCCACCTTTTTTTTTTTTCCTGTCTGCGACTGTATTTGTTTCCCTATCAGAGTGGCTTTTCTTCTACAGAATTTTGTCAGGGACAACTCTCTTGTTGCCGTGGGTTCTTTTATGTGCGCTAAATAACATTGTGTAACACACGGGACCTCGGTTTATTGTCTCATCCGAAACATTAGCCCCCAGACCACCACTCATGGTCTTAAAGATGAGGGGGGGGGGGGGTAGTTTCCGAGCCCAAACAGTATTCAAACCACCGCACACTTCCGACCCGGACTTTTCGCTTTCTAGACAGCCGTGTTACTTCTAGACCACCGATCCACGGGCATACCAATGTATGTCTGATTTGTTGTTGTTGTTCTTGCTGTTGTTGTTTACTGTTGTCTCTGACGACAGCAGATTTCAATTTGCACAACCGAAAGAAATGGAGGAATCTGATGAAAAACTCTTTAGTGCAGTCATACCTCAGAGGGGTAGGGGGGGGGGGGGGGGGGGGAGAAAAAGAGGGAAAGGCTTGTCTTTATTCCTTATTATGTCAAGTTTTAGTGTAGTAATAGTAGAGTGGTGTGTGGTGTGATGTGGTGTGGAGTGTGGTGTGGTGTGTGGGGTGTGGTGAATGTGGGGTAAATATGTGTAGTAAACTGTATGTGGTTAGTTTTTAGCGTAGTGTAGTGCGGGACGGGGTAGTGTAGTGTAATGCAGTGTAGTGTAGTGTAGTGTAGTGTAGTGCAGTGTAGTGTATGAATTTTAAATGCAGTGAGTGTAGTGTAGTGTAGTGTGGTGTGGTATAATGTCTTGTTGGTTGTGGTGTGGGTGGTGGTTTTGGTGTGTGTGTGTGTGTGTGTGTTGTGTGTGTGTGTGTGTGGTGTGGGTGTGTGTGTGTGTGTGTTTGTGTTGTTGTGTGTGTGTTGTGGTTGTGTGGTGTGTGTGTGTGTGTGTGTGTTGTGGTTAATTGTACGTGGCGTGTTGTCTTATGTTTTGTTGGATGGGTTGTGGGGTGGTGGATGTGTGTGTGTGTCTGGTATGTTTGGGGTTTCTGCGTGTGTGCGTGCGTGTCTGTGTGCATGTGTGCGTGCGTGTGTGTGTGTGTGTGCATGTTGTGCGTGTGTGTGTGTGTGTTGTGTGTTTTGTGCGCGCGTGTGTCTGCGTGTGTTTTGGTGTGTGTGTGTGCACGCGCGCGGAGTGCGTACGTATGTGTATTGTGTCTTTTTGACAACAACAACAACAACAACAACAACCGAAGAAAACATAACTGTTACAGTTAGTGCGTGAAATCTGTTTCGGTAACGGTTTCCATGCGACTTTTTTTTTTGGGGGGGGGAGAAGGGCCTGCGTTACATGTAGTTTTTTAATGCTAAAGATTTCACCGTGGGTACAACAATGTTTGAAGACACCACATCTTGTACAAGATCTTAACTAGTTAGTAGATTAAGTTTGTCAACAACAACAACAACAAATAAAGATACAGCATCTTCTTCATCTTCGTCGTCGAACGCTCAGACAATAAAGCAACTTAATGGTGAGTCTGATTATGCATAATATGAAGGAGAGAGAGAGGGAGGGAGGGAGGGAAGGAGGGAGGGAGAGAGAGAGGAGGAGGAGGGAGAGAGAGGGAGGGAGGGAGGGAGGAGAGAGGGGAGGGAGGGAGGAGAGAGAGAGAGAGAGGGAGGGGAGAGAGAGGGGAGGGAGAGAGTGGGGGGGAGGGAGAGAAAGAGAGAGAGGGAGAGAGAGGGAGGAGAGAGGGAGAGGGAGAGAGAGAGAGGGAGAGGGAGAGAGGAGAGAGAGAGAGAGAGAGAGAAGAGAGGGGAAGGGAGGAGAGAGAGGAGAGAGGAGAGAGAGAGGGAGGGAGAAGAGAGAGAGAGAGGGGGGGAGAGAGACAGGGAGGTAGAGAGAGAGAGAGAAAGAGAGAGAGAGAGAGGGAGAGAGAGAGCTGATGGTATAAAATATTATTGTTAAAAACTAGGCCAGGGGTGACGTGCACGCTGGCAGGCTCGTCTAGGTTAGGGTGTCAAAAGGGCGGTTATCTTTTCCTTGTTGTAACGTAGCATCTCTTCTCTGTCTGTCGGTTTGTGTGTCTGTCTGTCTGGTTGTCTTTCTGTCTGTCTGTCTGTCTGTCTATCTCTCTGTCTGTCTGTCTGTCTCATTGTCTGTCTCTCTGTCTCTCTCTCTCTCTCTCTCTCTCTCTCTCTCTCTCTTTCTCTGATTGTCTGTCTGTCTGTCTCTCTCTCTCTCTCTGATTGTCTGTCTGTCTCTCTCTCTCTCTTTCTCTGATTGTCTATCTGACTATCTCTCTCTGATTGTCTTTCTGTCTGTCTGTCTGTCTGTCCGTCTGTCTCTCTCTCTCCTCTCTCTCTCTCTCTCTCTCTCTCTTCTCTCTCTCTCTCTCTCTCTTCTCTCTCTCTCTCTCTC
>CM054139.1:18790612-18795612 GCA_028751875.1 Rapana venosa | reverse complement strand
AGGAGTGGGGTGCCCACCATTAAAGGTATCCGCATTTCAACTTCGGGAAACTGGCTTGTTCAGAGAAGCAACATTACATGCATACATACATACATACATACATACATACATACATACATACATACATACATACATACATACATACATACATACATACATACATACATACATACACCCATGGATCTCTAATTCCGTTCCTTTTCTTTCAATAATAATACTTTTCTTTCTTTTTTTTTTAAAAAAAAGCGTTTGACTAATAAAATAGGGGGAATAAAAGAGACGCGTCTCTAATTCGATGGCTTTGGTGTCATGATGACCTCAGTTTCGGTTTCCCTCCCCTTCCTCCCCCCCCCCCCCCCCCCCCCCACCCCCCACCCCCCCTTACACTCCTGTGTTCTGGAGGTAGAGAGAGGGTGTTGTGCCAAAGCTTTCGGGGTTGGAAGTTCACGGGAGAGGAACGTGGAATGCGGCTGCCTTGATTGGTGGAGGAACGAACACAAAAAACCATAAACAAGAAAAAACAAACATCATTTATACAATATTATAATATATTATATTATAAAACATACATACACACTCGCGCGCACATACATACACACTCACTCACACACGGGTTCGATTCCCGTTCAAGGGGATATTTTTCCTCTGGAGTTCACATCAGTGCAGACTCCACTCTCCCCAAAAGTCCTTCGGATGAGACTGTAAGCCGAGGCCCTCGTGTGCGAACGCACGCAGAACATCTTGCGCACACGTTAAATCCTTTTCCGCTTTTCGTAAGAGTAGGCCATTGTGTGCCGGTGGGAACAGATGACAGAATTGACAAAACCGCATACACACGGGGAATATATGTAAAAAAAAAAAAGCACATAAGTGCTTATTCTATTATTCTCGATATAAAAGAATAAAATGGTTTTTTAAACACACACACACACAGGTACACACACACACACACACATGTATACACACACACACACACACACACACACACACACACACACACACACACACACTAGGGAGAGAGACGGGGTGGACACAGAGACACATAGAGACAGACAGACAGACAAACGGAGAGAGACATATAGAGACAGAGACATAAAAAAAAATCTAGGGGGGAAAAAACCCCAATGGCAAAGAGCATGAAAATAAAAGACATCGGCTCCTTAATGACAGCAGGCCATTGACGTGTATTTAGATGTATGGCAGGGCTGTTCTGAGCCAAGGGGGCTTAACTGAGAGCGGGCTTGAAGGTAAACAACTCATGCAGCGACTGATGAACAACAGCAGTTAGACGGTGTGTGTGTGTGTGGGGGGGGGGGGGGGGGATATGGGGGGGGGGGAGTGGGTGGGTGTGGGTGGGTGGGTGTGTATGTGTGTGTATTTTATTTATTTTTTTTTATTTTATTCTTTTATATCGAGGATAATGGAATAAGAACTTATGTTTGTGGTGTGTGTGTGTGTGTGGTGTGTGTGTGTGTGTGTGTGTGTGTGTGTGTGTGTGTTGTGTGTGTGTGGTGTGTGTGTGTGTGTGTGTGTGTGTGTGCGCGCGTTGATGGTTGGTTGATGGTGTGTGTGTGTTGGGGAAGGGGTGAGTGTGGATGGGTGGGTGTGTGTGTGTGTGTTTTGTGTGTGTGTGTGTGTGTGTGTGTGTGTTGTGTATGTGTGTGTGTTTGTGTGTGTGTGTGTTTTGTGTGTGTGTGTGTGTGTGTGTATTGTGTGTTGTGTGTGTTTGTGTGTGGGTTGATGGTTGGTTGATGGTGTGCGTGTGTGTGTGTGTGTGTATGTGTGTGCGCATGTGTGTGTGTGTGTTGATGGTTGGTTGATGGTGTGTGTGTGTGTGCGTTGATGGTTGGTTGATGGTGTGTTGTGTGTGTGTTGATGGTTGGTTGATGGTGTTGTGTGTGTGTGTGTGTGTGTGTGTGTGTGTGTGTGTGTGTGTGTGTGTGTGTGTGTGTGTGTGTGTGTGTGTGTGTGTGTGTGTGTGTGTGTGTGTGTGTGTGTGTGTGTGTGGCGCGCGTGTGCGTTGATGGTTGGTTGATGGGTATGTTGTGTTTGTGTGTGTGTATGTGTGTGTTTGTGTGTGTGTGTGTGTGTGTGTGTGTGTGTGTGTGTGTGTGTGTGTGTGTGTGTGTGTGTGTGTGTGTGTGTGTGCGTTGATGGTTGGTTGGTGGTGTCTGTGTGTGTTGATGGTTGGTTGATGGTGTGTGTGTGTGTGCGTGCGTTCGTGTGTGTGTGTGCGTGCGTGCGTGTGTGTGTGTGTGTTGTGTGTGTGTGTGTTTTGATGGTTGGTTGAAGTGTGTGTGTGTGTGTGTGTGTGTGTGTGTGTGTGTGTGTGTGTGTGTGTGTGTGTGTGTGTGTGTGTGTGTGTGTGTGTGTGTGTGTGTGGTGTGTGTGTGTGGTTTTGTGTTGATCGTTGGCTGATGGTGTGTATATATGTGTGTTGAAGGTTGGTTATTTATTTATTTATTTATGGTGTGTGTGTGTGTGTGTGTGTGTGTTGTTGTTGTTGTTGTTGTTGTTGTTGTTGTCTAGTGGTTTTACATCTGTCCACCCTTAGCGATATTAGACGAGGGGAAAAAGAAATGGGAGAGGGGTCATATTTTTTTAAAACAACAACAACACCGCAAAAAACATAACACCGGCAAGTAACAAAGAATTGTTGGCCATACAATGAGAACAATAAAGCATAAAAACAAGTCATTAACGTTAATGCAACGACAGCAAATGCCCTACAGGACTGTGCCAGAGACCTTTCACAATATGAGATGCCAATTTTAAATTATGGAATATGCTGGTGAAGGAATTTTCAGCAAGTGTGTATGTGTGTGTGTATGTGTGTGTGTGTGCGTGTGTCTGTGTATGTGTGTGTGTGTGCGCGTGGTGTGCGTGCGTGTGTGTGTCTGTGTGTCTGTGTGTCTGTGTGTGTGCGTGCATGTGTGTGTGCAAAGTCTGATAGTTAGTTCTTCAGTTTAACGTACTTCCACTAATTAGTGATATCAGACGGGACTGATGGTGAGTCTGATGACCACCACAGTGTGTGTGTGTGTGTGTTGTGTTGTGTGTGTGTGTGTGTGTGTGTGTGTGTGTGTGTGTGTGTGTGTGTGTGTGTGTGTGTGTGTGTGTGTGTGTGTTTATACATACACTCATTCCTCTCCAGCGTTATGTCTCACCTTCCATTCCCACCCCAAGACATAAAACAAGATATGTGTTTTTAAAATGTCAAACAAACATATCTTACGCAAAAGAAACAACAAACAACAGAACAAGAAAAAAAGGCTAAATACAAACAAAAACGAACACAAATCGCTAGACTTTGAAAACGCCTTTGTGAGAAAGTACAGGTCTGTCTTGAGTTCAATCGGTGTGACAATGTGAGTTCCATTTTGTTTGTTTTATTGCTTGTTCATTTGTTTTTTGTTTGGGTGTTCTTTGTTTGGTTAGTCATTTGTTTTTGTTTTGATTTGTTGATATTCTCTTTACTGCTTTCAACTGGAGATTTGCAACTCATATGAAGGGGGGGGGGGGTGGGGGGTGGGGGGTAGGTGGGGAGGGTTAGACTAGTGGTTAGAGCGTTGTGCTTGTGATCTGCCGGCCCGGGTTCGAGCCACCACGATGACTCTCTTTCTAAGAGATTTTTTCCCCTGGAGTTAACATTAGTACCGACACCACTCCCCCAAAAATTCTTCGGATGAGACTAGAAACCAACGTCCTGTATGCAAACGCACGGACGAAATCTTGCTCACAAGCTTAAACCGCATACACACGGGGACTGGATGTAAAAAAAAGAAAAAAGCACATAAGTGCTTATTCCTTTATCCTCGATAAAAAAAACTAAATAATTTAAATTTTAAACCCGTTCTACCTTTTAAAAGAGTTGACCATTGCGTGCATGTAGGAGCGGAGGACAAAGTATTAAAAAAAAAAATTAATAATTTTTTTTAAGCATGCGCACTGCTCTCGTGTTCAGACATCACCCCCGAAGAGAGAATGCGGCTACCTTAATTAATAAACCTTTTCTTCCTACAGGTAACCCACTATAGAGTAACCAACCCTCTACTAACTAACCTTTCCCTCCCTATCACCCACTACTGAGCTTTTACAAGATTCAGCGCTATATAAATTCCATATATTATTATTATTATTATTACTATTATTACTGGGTTACCGTAACATACAAAATTTAATGGGCACAGTGCACGTGAGTGGATTTGGGGTTTTTTTTTATTCTTTGATATCGAGGATAATGGAAGAGCACTTATTGCTTTTTTTTTACATCCAGTCCCCGTGTGTATGCGGTTTTGTCAATTCTGTCGTCTGTTCCCACCAGCTCACAATGGCCTACTCTTACGAAAAGCGGAACAGGATATGTACCCGGAAAGAGGGGTTCTCTCCCTTCACGTAGGGATATCTTTTAATGGGGGGGGGGGGAATGTTTGGCATACAAAACAACAACAACAACAACACCAACAACAACAAACCCCTCACCATTGAGCGAACCTCAAAGCTCTAGCCGAGGAACGAAAAAAAATTTTAAAAAACAAAAAACTCAAACAAAAAAAACCCAAATTAGCAGAGAGTGACTTTTTTATGATGACACTTTTTGACCAGCTGTTACTCGCTTCTGTTTGGGGTTTTTTTCTTCTTTTTTTTTTTGGAGGGGGGGGGGGGGGAGAGAGGTTCGTAAAGTTTTTTGTTTTGTTTTTTGTTTTGACTTTTTTTGTGTGTGGGTTTTTTTTAGTGGAAGGTTCTTGAGGTGTTTTTCTTTTGTTTTCTGTTTGGATTTTTTTGTTTGTTTTTTTGTTTTTGCTTTTTTCTTTTTCTTTTTGTCCTGTTTACTAGGTACGGTTTGGGTTGTTATTTTTTTTTTCTTCGCTTTCTTTTTCTTTGTTCTTACCCCTTCCTCCCTCCTCCCCCCCTCCCCCCCCCCCCCCCCCCCCCACCCCCACCCTTCTCCTCCTCCCATTCTTCCTTATTACTCACGGTTGGGTTGTTGCTGGCTGCTC
>CM054139.1:18758112-18785612 GCA_028751875.1 Rapana venosa | reverse complement strand
AAAGGTTCTGTCTGGGGTGTTTTCAGGAGGCTTGGTACAGTGAGGCCGGTCCACTCCTTGATGTTGGATATCCGCTTTTGCGTGGTCGTCCTGCCTCCTTGCTCCTTCCACTTCCCTGCAGGACTGTCTTTGACAGGCTGTTTGCCTTGTTGTGTGGCCAAACCACTTCAGTTTCCTCCGTTTGACTGTAACTAGCAATGGTTCTTGTTTGCCAGCCATTGCCTCGATCTGCTGCCAGACGTAGTCATTGGTTTTGCGGTCTCTGTAGGTGATGTTCAGGATCCGCCTGAGGCACTTCATCTCAAAGGCTTGAATGCGACGTTCTAAATCGGGGAAGTGCCATGCTTCACAGCTGTACAAGGGGAATGGGTTGACGATGCCTTGTAGATTGCCTTAGTGGGGTTCTGATGTTTGGGTTTTTCCACAAATTTTTGCCACTTGTCATGGAGGGGAGTGCCACAAACAAGTTTGATTTCACCTCTTTGTCTCGTGCCCCTTCCCTTTGGGGATGACTGCCCAAGGTTCTTGAAGGTTTCCCCCCCTCTAGTGTCTCGCCCTCATCTTGATGCTGGTGGGGGGTGGGCATTTTTGGGATGTTCACTAGGATCTTTCTCTTTTCCGTGCTGGGTTCCATTCCGGGGCCCTTGGGTGATTTTCCAGTCGGGGGGGAGATCCTGGGGTTTTTTCTTCACTGCGGGCCCCTGAGATCAAATTTAATCGGTTCCCGGCCCCCTATTGTAGTTTGGGAGGACCCCGCCTTTTTTCCTCCCTTTTAAAAAATTGTTTTTTATTGTTGGTTTTTTTTTTTTAGAAAAAAAAACCAAAAAAAAAAAAAAAAAAAAAAAAAAAGTGCCTTGAAAAAAGAAAAGTTTTTTTTTTTTTTTTTCCTTTTTTTTTTTTCCAAAAAAAAAAAAAAAAAAAAAAAGGTTTTTGGGAAAAGAACCGGGGAAAAACGGGGACCTTGTCGAACTCCAACTGAAGTCCGGGAAAAAAACTCCCCCTTTCTCCCCCCAAAAAGGGCCCACTGTGGGGGTGTCAAACAGCGCCTGGGGACTTAAAACGTTTCCCCGCGAAGCAAAAGTACCTTGACTTCCACAGAGCTTCTTGGGCCCCACTCGATCGAAACCTTTTTTAAATCAATGAAGTTTTTTTTTTAACTGGAGCTGATTTGGAGATCTTCTTAAAGACAATTTTGAAGTTGAAATCTATTTTGGGCATTTTCACCTTTTTTCCCGCCTGTTTTCTTATAGGATTTTTTTTCTGCTTGTGGTTTCAGTCTGTTCAAAGGGAAGGGGTTCCCTAAAATTTTTCTTTTGGTTAAACAAAGATTGTTCTTAATTTTGCACTTTTTCAGGCTCCCTTTTTAAAACTTTTGGTGGGGGGTCCACTGGTTTTAGGCCAAATTTTGCTGGGGCCAAGGGGTTGGGAGATGATTGTTAATGCCTTGAATTTTTGGGGCCTCCTTCCCTTTTTGAAATAGCCGGGGTGGTTTTTCAATCCCCGGGCCCTTCCTCCCCCTTTAGGGTTTACTGCTTCTTTACCTCTTCCCCCGCACCTTGGCTTCAGGATCTGATGGGCCCGGGGGCTTTCCTGAAATTTTGTTCGGGTTGCCTTTAGCTTGTTTGTTTTACATCTCCCGCATTTTCTTTCCATCTCTTCATGATAGTGGCCTCTCCCGTAAGGGGGTGCCCCTCTTTTCTTAAAAAAAGGGCCCTTTGGGGGGGCTGGGGCCCCCTTTTGTACCGATGGGCTGGTACGCCCCTTTGCTGTTCCCTTTTGCCTTTTCCCTCAAAAACCCTTGGGGCATTGTTTTGACTCCCGTTCCCCATGGCCTCATTTATTTTTCTTCTTGATTTACCTGTTGATGTTCTATACCTTTCGGCCGTTTCTGGTTTTTTGTTTTCACGGGTTTAGCTCCCAAATTGGTCGCACAGGGGCGAGGGTATCGTTGGGAAAACCCACTTTTGGGTTCCCTTTTTTCCCCTCTTTCCCCCAAAGGGCTCCACGCTGTTCCCCCTGAATGGATTGTGAAGGTCTCAGGGAGGGTTTTTGATTTCATCCCTTAGGGAAAATTTAAAAGTGAAATCCATACAACAACATCATACATACATACAAACCCCCCAACATTTCCTTACATAAAATTTCACAATGAGCACACAAACAACCTTTTCACACACACCCCCAAAAACAAAACACACACAAACACCCCACAACCCCCAACCCCAAAAAAAACCCACACCAAAAAAACACACAACAGCCCCCGGGGCCAAAACAAAAGTAAGACAAAAACCCGCACCCAAAATGCAACAGTATTTATGGGGTAGAAATTTGGAATAAAAATGATATTTTTTAAAAAGGATTTAAAAGAAATTTCGGGGAAAGGGGACTCGAAAACCCGGGAAAAGGGGCTTTTCCCCAAGGAGGGCGTGAAAAGAGAAGGGTTTTAAATTTACAAAGGGGTATGGAAAAAA
Organism: Rapana venosa; assembly: GCA_028751875.1. Lineage (NCBI taxonomy): Eukaryota > Metazoa > Mollusca > Gastropoda > Neogastropoda > Muricidae > Rapana > Rapana venosa. The sequence continues at coordinate 18,783,141 of CM054139.1, read as the reverse complement.
CTTTTTTTAGACGGGTATTTGGTTTAGGAAAACGAGGGGGGGTTTTTCAAAACGTGATTAAAGCTGGTCAAAAGAACTGGGGGATTTAATCCGATTTTAAAGGGATTCCAAAAAAAAGCTTTTTTTACGGGATTTCATCATTCTAAACCCTTTCGCTCCATAACAATTTGTTTTGCCCAAGGGCCATAAACCAGGGCCCTTAAGCAAGGGAGGAGGGTTTTAAACCCTCTTCGCCCCACACCTTAAAAAACCCCTCCTTTTTTTTCCCGAAGATTAAACACTTTTGTCCGCCCTGCTTAGGAAAACAAAAAGTAACCCCATGCAAAATCTACAACCCCACCCAAAAAAGGGAAAAAGGGCCCCCCAGGTTTATCTTTTCCCCCAAAAAAAAATTTTTCCCGCTCTTAAAAAAAAAAAAAGAAAATTTCGGGGTGCTTACTGCGAAGCTTTTTTACCCAAAGGGGTTGTTGGGGGGGAGGAGAAGCGAATTTTTAAAAAATTTAAGTGTGGGGGGAACGATGACACAAATTTCGGGGGTTTCGTTTGCAAACCCCCTTTTTCTCCAGGAAAAAAGTAGTTAGTCTTATTATGGGGAACCCTTGAGGGGAAAAAAAAAGGGAAAGGGAAACATCCCCTTTCCTTCCCAAACCCTTCACTGCTCGTCTTTTTTGACCACCCTTTTGTTCCCCTTTATACCCTTTTTTCCCACCCAAAAACCCTCCTTCCCCCCCTAATACCCCCCACCCCCAACCCCACCACCATTTTTAAACCCCAACACCTCCCCCTTTCCCCACCCCCCTTTTGTGGGCCTTTGTTCCAAAGACTACCTCCCCACCCCTAACCCCCCCCCACCCCCACCCCAATTTCCCTTTCTACCTTTGCTTTGTTTTCCCAAGTTTTTGTTTGTGTTTTTCTTTTTTATTTTGGGCGTGTGTTGGTTAGTTAAACACAGCTTGTGTTCTGGTATAGTTTACTCCCAGAGTTGGACTTTTACAATGGAAGGGCAGCTTGTGTTTGTTGTGTTGTGTTGTTGTGGGTTTTGTGTTGTGTGTGTGTGGTGTGTGTGTGTGTGTTTTGTTTTTGTTTGTTGTGTGTGTGTGAGGGGTGGGGGGTTGTGAACTAAATCTTGAACTCTGAAATGGTTTAATTGCACATCGGCCTTAGGTCACTATACCATATTTTTAAAAGAAAAGGAAAACATCTGATAGAACAACACCTATCTATATTATACAATCTCTAGTTAGCTTAAACTGTTGTTATTATGTGTGTGTGTGAGAGAGAGAGAGAGACGGGGGTGTATCTGTGTGTGATCGGGGTGTGTGTGTGTGTGCGTGTGTGATCTGTGTGTGATCTATATGCGTATGTATGTATGTATGTATGTATGTATGTATGCGTGTGCGCGCGCGCGCCCGCTCGTGTCCTCTGTATATATGTACATATATGTCCATGTTCCTCACTTACGCACACATAAACATCCCTCATACCCGAGTCTTGCTTCTCACCCACCCGGACCACACAACAATACACGGTAGAGGCAGACGGCAGCAGATAGTAGACAGCTAGCCTATAGGGTAGAGCTAGCAGTGGAGTGAAGTGGAGTGCAGAGTGACTTGTTGTATTGCCGGTATTGGTCTTCCAGTCCAGTCCAGTTCAGTTCTGTACTGCTGCTGTAATGTAGCTCTGCTTCCAGAAGGTGGAGTGATGGGTGGTGGTGGTGGTGGTGGAGGTGCCGAGTAAACAGCCCTCTCTATCCGGAGAGATCTGAGAGACCGAGCTAGTAGGTAGGCCTAGTTTACCTGTGCTTCTGACAGGCCTAGGCAGCTTAGCTTGTTCATGTGTGTGTCGTGTGTGTGTCGTGTGTGGTGTGTGGTGTGTGTGTGTGCATGCCCGCTTTTCCACACCAGTTTGTTTGTTGATCTCTTGGGTGAAATATTGCTGTGTCTTCTTTCCGACTGGGAGAGATAGGTATTCTATTATTATCGTCTGCATTTAAGGTTTGAGGGTTGTTGTGGGGGTTTTTTTTTGGGGGGGTGGGTTTCAGGGTGTTTTTTTTCAAAAGTGGTTCGTTTGTTTGTTTGTTTGTTTTTAGTCGACTTTGTTTTATTTCTGTACCAAATAGATCTCTTTCTCCTTCTCCCTTCCTCTCTCTCTCTCTCTCTCTCTCTGTCTCTCTCTTACGTCAGAGCTTAAAGTCGTATTCGTTCATAGAGAGCTCATTTTTGGTTTTTTGGTTTTCATTACGTTAAATGCATCATGTGATTTTTCTTGTATTTATTTGTATTTACATTTGTATAACCCCCCTTGTCAATAGGCCACTTTGGGCAATGACAATAAATTGGTCAAAGCCTCAAAGCGTCAAAGCGTCTGTCTCTCTCTCTCTCTCTCTCTCTCTCTGGTTACGTGGATTACCTGATCATGTCGTCATCAAGTAGACTATGCTAAATGTGTGTGTACTTTTTTTACGTTATCCTACCATGGGTTTTGGGGGGTGGGACTTTTTTGTTTTGAACAAGTCTTTCTTATTCTTTTTTCGGGGGGGGGGGAGAGGGGGGGGGTCGTAGTAATCGTGCATTATCGTACTTTCAGATTCACCGCTGGTGGTTTTTGATTTCAAGTTCTTTCAATTTTTTCTTTGAATTAGAGAGAGAGTGGTTGGGCAAGGAGGAGAGAGAGATGAGAGAGAGAGAGGAGGAGAGAGAGAAGAGGAGAGAGAGAGAGAGAGAGAGAGAGAAAGAGAAAAGGAGAGAGGGGTAGAAGGGAGAAAGAAAGAGGGGAAAAACAAGCTTTTTTATTTTTAAAAAAAGAGGAAGACTAAGAGAAGAGTAAAACATTGCGTTCACTTCCATGTCTCACACCCATCAAGGAAATCGAGAGCAAAGTAGAGAGAGACAGACAGAGACAGACAGACAAGAATCAGAGATACATAAGGATATTTATTTATTTATTTATTTGTTTATTCTTTTATATCGAGGATAATGGAATAAGCACTCTGTGCTTTTTTACATCCAGTCCCCGTGTGTATGCGGTTTTGTAAATTTTGTCATCTGTTCCCACCGGCACCCAATGGCCTTCTCTTTCGAAAAGACAGAGAGAGAGAGAAAGAGAGAGAAGAAAGAGAGATGAGAGAGAGAGAGAGAAGAGAGAGAGAGAAGAGAGAGAGGAGAGAGAGATAAAAAGAAACAAAATGAGACAGAAAGAAAGAAAGAGATAGACAAAGCAAGAGAATAAACTGAATAAACTTTATCTGAACCAACAAGAGAAAGTCTGGAAGGGGAAAGAAAATTTGCAGGTGGGTTTTGTTGGCAACTTTTGTTAATCCTACACCCCATAGATAGACAGACTACCCTCCATAGATAGACTACACCCAAAGATAGACAGACGACACCCCATAGATAGACAGGCTACACCCAATAGATAGACAGACTACACCCCATAGATAGACAGACTACACTCCATAGATAGACAGACTACACTCCATAGATAGACAGACTACACTCCGTAGATAGACAGACTACACCCAATAGATAGACAGACTATACCCCATAGATAGACAGACTACACCATAGATAGACTACACCCCATAGACTTAACCCTACAGACTACACCCCATAGATAGACAACATCCCATAGACAGACTATATCCCATAGATAGACTAGATTCCATAGATAGACAGACTACATCCCATAGATAGACTACATTCCATAGATAGACATGCTATACCCCATTAATAGACAGACTACACCCCATAAACAGACAGACAGACGGACAGAAAAAAAGAGACCGACTGGCAGGGAATATAAATTTTACAGCTTTTTCAACCTTTGTTACATCAATACCATGCCCGTACTTTGCCCCTTTATTTATTTATTTGTTTATTTATTTATTTATTTATTTTATTCTTTTATATCAAGGATAATGGAATAAGCACTTATGTGTTTTTTTGCATCCATCCCTGTGTGTATACGGTTTTATAAATTCTGTCATCTGTTCCCACTGGCACACAATGGCCTACTCTTATGAAAAGCAAAAGTAGAATATCAATGATTATTCTGAAAGAAAGCTTGTGGATCACTCTTCTTCTGTCGGTCTCAACGCTAATCTGGACCTCCATAACACCATCATTTTCATTCTTCTCCTATTTCTGCTGCTGCTGCTGCTTCTGCTGCTGCTGCTGCTGCTGCTGCTCCTCCTCCTCCTCCTCCTCCTCCTCCTCCTTCTCCTCCTCCTCCTCCTCCTCTACCTCCTTCTCCTCCACCTTCTACTCCTCCTCTTTCGCCTCCTCTTCTCCTCCTCTTCTTCCTCCATTGTCATGCGATAAAAGTTTTTATCATCTTTAACTGCCTTATGCTCAACTTGATGATGAGGCTGAGAATAGTGATGTTCTGAAAAACCGTATTGAAGTTTAACATGGAAATGTTGGCGCTTACTGACTTTTTAACTTAAGCGAAGAGACGAAGGAGGGGAGGAAGAAGAAAGAAAGAAAGAAAGAAAGAAAGAAAGAAACGAAGAAAGAAAGGAAGGAAGAAAGAAAGGAAGGAAGGAAGAAGAAAAGAAAGAAAGAAAGGAAGGAAGGAAGGAAGGAAGAAGGAAGAAAAAAAAGAAAAAAACAAGAAACAAAGAAAAGAAAACAAGAAGTAGAAGAAGAAGAAGCCACCAATCATTAATACCACCATCAATACAACTATCATAAGCACCACCCCTTAGTCTCACAAATCAGTCCAAGCGTCGTAAAGTGTTTGACGTTGCAAGCAGGGTGAGCGGGGAAATTCTTCGCCCAAACGACCAATGCCTTTTTTCGAACAAAAACCAGACTGGCAGTTTTCTCCGGCTTTGGACGGGGGGAAGGAAAAAGAAAAGGGGAGAAGAGAAGAGAGAGAGGGAAGGAGGGGAAAAGAGGGGAAGAAGAGGAAAGAAGGGTGAAAGGGGTTTTAGTGAAGGAGTTTAGGGATTTAAAGGGGAAAAAAGGATGGGGGAAATGAGGGGTTGAAGTAAACCAGATTTAGATTTGGAATAAGTGGAGGGAATATTAAACGGGGATTTTTAAAAAAGGAAGAAAAAAAGGGAAAGAGGTTGGGGGTGGAAAAAATGCCCCAAAGGGGTCGGGAAAATGAGGGTTTGGAAGGGAAAGGGGTGGGGACGGGAGCCCTTTAGAGGGAGAAGAAAGAAGGAATGAAATGGTATTATTTTTTTTTTAAAATTTTAAATGGGGAAATGGAAAAAGCAGAGGTTTTTTAAACCCCCGGGGTGTATGGGTTTTTTAAATTTTTGAGAGGACAAAGGTATAAAAAGGGGAAAAGGATTTAAGGGGAAGAGGGGGGCAAAAAGGGGGGGGGGGGGGAGGTTTTATAGTTACCAAAAATTTTGGGAGAGGGAGTCTCACTGACGTTAACTCCAGGGAAAATATCCCCTGAAGGGGAACGAACCCGGGGGTCAGATTGCGAGCGCAATGTTCACCAAAAGGCACCCCGTCCCCCAGGGTAAGGAAGGGGAACAAGAGAATGGAATGATAGTTTTTTTTTTCTGGGTGTTTCATGAATCATTTTGGGGGGTTTTTTTTTTGTAATGGGTTTTTTTGGAGGGGGGGTTGCTGTTTTTGCTGGCTGCTGCTTGCGCTGCTGCTGCTGCTGCTGCTGCTGCGCTGCTTGTGCTGCTCTGCCTGCGCTGTGTGCTCGCATTGTTTTGTTGTTTTTTTTTTTTTTTGGGGGGTTTTGGGGTATTTTTGTTGCAAAAATCGCACAAAGGGAAAAGAATAAAAGAACCCTTTGATTAACATCTGAACGCCCCGTGAGTTTGCTCAGGCTTTGTAGTGTGAATGACAGGGGGGGGGCCCCTTTTTCCAGTGAAATTGTGGGTAAAATTTATTGCGGGGCATGATTTTTTTACGGTTTATAAATTTTGCTGAATTTTGCAAAGACATGTTGGCGTCGTTTTGTTATCTTGTGTGTGGGTGTGTGTGTGTGTGTGTGTGTGTGTGTGGGTGTGTGTTGTGTGGTGTGTTGTGTGGTTGGGCGCGTGGGCGGCGTGTGTGCGTTGTGTGTGCGTGCGTGCGTGCGTGCGTGCGTGCGGGGTGTTTTTTTCAACAATGTGGGTATCAAAAACTAGACCGGGTTTTCTTTTTCGCTCTTTATTATCATTCTTTTTTTATTATTTCCTTTTCTTTTTCTACCTCCTTTTCTCCTTTTCTACCTCCTTCCTCTTCTTCTTTCTTCTTCTTTTTCTTCTTTTCCTCTTTTTCATCTTCTTCTTCTCCTTTCTTCATTTCTTTTCTTCCCCTTTTTCTCTTCCCTTTTTTTCCTCTTCCTTCCTCTTTTCTTCTTTTCTTCTTCCCTCTTTTTTTCCCTTTTTCATCTTCTTCTTCTTTTTCCCTTTCTTCATCTTCTTTTTCTTCATCTTCTTCTTCTTCCTCTTCTTTTTCCTTTTCTTCTTCCTCTTCTTCTTCGTTTTTAAATCCTCCCCCTCTCCTTTTTCTTCCTCTTCTTCTTTTTCCCCCTTCCTCCTCCTTCTTTTCCTCTCCTTTTCTTCTTCCCTTCTTCTTCCTCCTTTTCCTCTTCTCTTCTTAAATTCTTTTCTTTTTCTTCTTCTTTTTCTTATTTTTCCTTTTTTCTTCTTTTCTTCTTCTTTTTTCTTATTTTATTATTATTCCTCTTCTTCTTTTCCTCCTTCTTCTTCTTCTTCCCTCCTCCTCCTCTCCTTCTTCTTCTTTTCTTCTTCTTCTTCTTTCTCCTCCCCCTCTCCTTTTTCTTCTTTTCTTTTTCCTCCCCTCCTCTCCTTCTTCTTTTCTTTTCTTCCCCTCCTCTTCCCCTTCTTTTCTACCCTTCCTTTCCTTCTTCTCTTCTTCTTCTCTTCTTCTTTTCCCCCTTTTTCTTTTTCCCTCCTTCTTCTTTTCCTCTTCTTTCTTCTTTTTTCCTCTTCTTTTTTCCTCCTCCTCTTCTTTTCTTCTTCCTCTTTACTTATTTTTCCCTTTCTCTTCTTCTCCTTTTCTTTTTCCCTTTCCCCTTTCTTCCTCTCTCTTCTTCCCCCCTTTTCCCTCCCCTTCTTCTTCTTCTTTTTCCTCCTCCTCCTCTCCTTTTCTTCTTCTCCTCCTCCCCCTCCCCCTTCTTCTCTTCCTCCTCCTCCCCTCCTCTCCTTCCTCTTCTTCTGTTTTCCCCGGCTACGCTAAATTTTAACCCGGCTGGAGGAACGTTGCATCTGGCGTAGTGACCCCGGTGCCCAGACGTTTTCTTCAAGCTCTACTGGGCGGGGGCCGGGCCGGGTGCTCAGAGTGTTGGGGAAAAGGTAGGAGGCAGGAAGCTGCAGGTTTGGGAGGAGGGGGTTTGTGGTGTGCCACGAGGCATGGTCAGTGGGGGATATTTTTTGGTGGTGGAGAGGGGACGGGAGTTGGCATGTCCTGTTCGTAGTCGTTGCCCTGGTTCAAAAAAATAAAATAATAATAATAAAAATAATAATAATAATATATGGAATTTAAAAGCGCTGAATTTTGAAAAAAAAAAAAAAATCATGAAAAAAAAAACCCGTATATCTACTTAACAATAGAGAAAATAAACGGGGAAATTTCCCACCCCCCGTGCTTCTATCAGACCTTGAAAATATTCAAAAGCAAGCCCAGGTACAGAAAGAGACGGCGCTTTGATTGATGCGATGTGATTGATCAGTGATGGCGGGATGTGGTTATTGACACTTTTCTTCCCTCCCCCCTAAAGGATTGGGGCTAAGTGCTGACAGAAGAATGATACTGGTCGTTAACAACAGTAAAGGGGTTTGTTATGTGGTGTGTACAAGACAACAAAGGGATTTGTTGTTAATATGGGAGTGGTGAAGTCCCTTTTTTGTGACTGCTGCGTTGTGGTGGGGGGGTGGTGTGGGTGGGGTTGGGGTGGTTGGGGTGTGGTGTGTTGGGGTGTGGGGGTGGTGTGGGGTGGTGTGGGGTGGGTAAATGGTGTGGTGTGTGGGGGGGGGGGTTGTGGGGTGGTGTGGTGGTAGGGTGGGGTGTGGGTAGGGTGGTGGGGTTATATTTTTGTGGGGATGTGGTGTAGCTTGGTGTGGTGTGGTGTGTTGTGTGTGTGGAGGGGGGGGGGTTGTGAGGTGGTGGGGGTTTTGGGGTTGGTGTGGGTGGGGTGGGGTGGTGTGGTGTAGTATGTTTGGGGGGGTGTGGTTACTTGGTGGTGTGGTGGTGTGTGTGGGGGGGGGGGGGTTGTGAGGTGGGTGGTGTGGTATGGTGGGTGGGGTGGGGGGGTGGGGTGTATTGTTGTGGTGTGGTGGGTGAGTTTGGGTGTGGGTGGGTGTGTGTGTGTGTGGAGGGGGGGGTTGTGGGTGTGGGGTGGGGTAGGGTGTGGTTGGGGGGGGGGTGGGGGTGTTTATTTGTGGTGGGGTGTGGTTGCTTGGTGTGGTGGGGTGGTGTGTGTGTGTGGGGGGGGGGGGGGTTTTGTGGGGTGGGTGGTGTGGTATGGTGTGGTGTCGGGTGGGGGTGGGGTGTAGTATGTTGTGTGTGGTTGGTTAGCGGGGGTTTGGTGTGGTGTGTGTGTGTGGGGGGGTTGTGAGGGGGTGGGGTGTGGTATGTGTGGTGGGGTGGGGGTGGGGTGGTGGGGGTGTGTATTTGTGGGTGGTGTGGTGAAGCTTGGTGTGGTGGGGGTTTTGGTGGGAGGGGGGGTTGTGAGGTGGGGTGGGGGGGTGTGGTAGGGGTGGGGTGTGGTGGTGTTTTAAGGGACCATAAAAATATTATTGTTATCACTCTTCTCCACTTGTTTTGGGATCTTTTTGCATGTCGGGTCTCATTTTGAATTATTGTATCGTTTATCCCATTTAAGGGGGTAGATTTTTCTACCAAAACGGGGGATCCTCTCCTAGGGAGGGGCCCCTCCCCACACAGCAGCTCGACCCTTTTTTTTTTTTTCTTTTCCTGTTGCAGGTTGTTCTTTTTTTTCCAAACAAATGGTCCTTGTCACGTTGTAATGTGTTGTGTTGTCTGTGTTGGTTGTTTGTATGAAATTTTTGCCAAGAGTCTTCAAAAAAAATTTAGTTTCCGTTGTTTAATCGATTGTGTTTGTATTGCCTTTCTTGGTGTGGCGGGGTTTATAAATTTTGGTGGTTGTGCTTTTAAAACATTACCCTTTTTATTGCCTTAGTTGTAGTTGAGTTGTGTTTTTGTATTAGTCTATCTTTTATTTGGTTTGTTTCTGTTGTTTATCTCTCTGTCTCTTCGGGGTGTCATTAATCACTGCTATCTCGACCCCTTTTTAATGCCTCAACGGAAACTAAATAGTTCCAGAAATCCCTCTGTTTATCTATTCTCCTATCTCTCCCCCCACCCCCCCTCTTCCCTCTCTCTCTCTCTCTCTCCTCTCTCTCTCTCTCTCTCTCTCTCCTCTCTGGTTGTGCGCGCGCGCCGCGCTTTTATTATTAAATGTAAGTAAATCTTCAATTTTGACGTCTTTCCCTTTAAGTGATTCCCAAAGACCCTAAAATACGAGACTGTAAGGGAAAAGAAAAGAGATTTTCCTGTGTGTGTGGGGGGTGTCGCGCGCGTTTGTTTGTGCGCGAGCGCGTGTTGTGTATGTGTGCAATAAAAAATAAAAAAGAAGAGTATTTTTAAAAATGAAAGATCAAAAACAAACCTAAAAAATGCAAATAAACTAAAATTCAAAAAGAACTACAAAAAATACAATAATGCCCTATAGGATAAAAGCAAAACCTTAAAAAAAAAGTCAAACGTTTGCTTTACATTGTTCAAAACTTCGTCAATGGTATTCTAAAAAGGGGGGGAGATCTCTTCTTTTTCTTCCTTTTTTTTTCATGTTCTCTCAGGGGGGTTTACATTGATAGCCTTCTCCATCTCTCAGAAAGGCAGGGGGATGAGGTTTTAAATTTTCCAAATTTAAGTATGATATGGATTTTTAAAAAAAATTTTTTAAAAAACACCTATGCTTTTTTTTCCATTATCCTCGATTTAAAAAATAAAAAAAAAAAAATCAAAAAGTATTGAGCGCTTTTATTTGTTTTCATTATAAGAATCAGCGCTATTAAATTTTCCCCACATTATTATTATACTATTATAAACAATGCTGAACCTGCTTGATGGTTTTCTAAAAGTGGCCATGTGGGGGAAATTTTAAGACAGTGACATAAGTAGTTGTATATGTGAAAAACATTTAAAATGCCACAAAAATTTGGGTTCTCATTTTTTTTCGTGTTATATAATCACACAAAGTGTGCTTCTTCATTTCTCAAAAAAGGGCAGACTGAAAAGCCCTTTGGGGGGTCAAAAATCAGTTTGAAAATTTTAAAAGCCGTAAAGATCTGTGTGTATGCTTATAGCATTTTAAAAAGCTTATGGTTGGGCTCTTTTGGGGAAAATCGTTTCAGACCCCATTTTTGTTTTTTCTGAAACAAAAGTTATAGGTGTTGGGGTTCCGAATAAAATTTTTTGACCATTCAATTTGGGCTATCAAGGTTAACATTCCAATTTTTTTTTAAAGTTTTGAACGCAGAAGCATGAAATGGTAAACCCAAACGAGTATACCATTAGTCTACACTTTGAAATTTTCTTGAGTAAAGTACTTTGGTGCCTAAAAAAGACTCTGTCCATAGAAAAAACTAGATCGATGGGAGAGTAGATAGATGTTTGAAATGGTCATGTCTTTTCCCCCGTTGCTTTGCTAACTTTTACAAATTTTAAAAATTTTTTTTTTAGTTTTGGTGTTTAATGTGGGGAAATTTCCAGTTAAATTTGAAGAAAGAAAACACCCAAAAACTTTTCAAAAGTTTTATTTCTTTAAATTTTTTTTCAAATTTTTAACAAGGTAAAATTGTCTGGTTGCTACCGTTGTTAAAAAATATCATATCGGTTTTTTTTGTGGGGAATTTTCGGGCCCTTTTTAATTATGATTATTTTTAAAATTTTCAAGGTCTTTTTCGTACATTTTTAAAATAATTTTTAAAAAACATTTTCGATTGTTTTTTTTATGGAAAAATTTATCCACATGCATATGTATTGGATGTAATTGTAGGCAGGTGTGTCCATGTATTTTGGTGTGCATGTATGTTTATATTTCGTGCATGCGTTGGGGCTCGTGTACATGCTGTGTCTATCTGTCGTCTGTCTGTCTGTATCTGTCTTCTGTATCTGTCTCTATGTGTAACTGTCCCTTGCCGTCTGTCAGGAAAAAACCATCGCATCCCAAACCTGCTACACAGCGCATTCAGAAAAAAAAAACCCAAAAAACTTGCAATCTTCTCTCTTCCCCCCCCCACCCACCCAACCCCCCCCCAACACCCCCCCCACCCCCCACCCCCCACCCCCCCCCCACAACCCCCCGACGACACAACTGCTACAAAATAAACATCTTAACACGTCAAATTTTAGAGCCAAAAACAACGTGTTTGGACACGGCGGGAAGGTCACATCATCACAGGCCTCAAATGCCCTCTTGTGGGGGAAGGGGGCTTGGGGGTCATTAACACTTTTTTTTTGGAGCTTAAAGAGAGAATTGGGGAAAGGGAGGGAACTTTTTAGAACTAGAAGGGGGGGAAAAAAGGGGCGAACAAAGGGGGGGAAAAAAATTTAATAACCCCCCCCCCCCCAAAAAAAAAAAAAATAAGGCGCGGGGTAAATGCCAAAAAAACAGAAAAAAAAAAAAGGAGAGGAAGAAACGGGTGGGAATAAAAATAAGAAAATCCCCCAAACTACCAAAGACGGCAACAACAAACAAACGCAAAAGCGGCAACAACAAGCAGAGAAGCGAAAGACAAAACGCAAACAGAGGCAGACAGAAACCGACAACAGAGCGAGACAACAGAGAGACACAACAGCGGGCAGACGACATCAGCGACAACAGGCCCAGAAGACGAAAGAAAAGGAGAAAACGGGAAAAGGAAAAAAGAGGTGGGGGGCAAAACGAAAAGACAAGGCCCTTTTCACACTGTCGTTTTATATTAAAAGCACCCGCGCCCAAGCCAAAACTTGTGATTTACTTATCATGAAAAAAAACTTTTTTTTTTTAATCGTCATCTTTTCTTCTTCATCATCACATTTTACCGTTTTCATCCATCACGTCATATCATCGCACGCGTCGTCGCTCAACGTCTTCATCATCATAATAATTATGGAATTATTTAGCCTAATTTGAAAGCAACAACATCATCTAAAAATGCGGGAAAAACGGTAAAGACGGAAATGACACACCCGCTTTAGAGCTGAAATTTTGGCTGTTTAACCCACAATGTGCAGGTCAGGGGGGTTTGGTAAATAAAGTTCCACCGGTGTGTTGTGTGTGTTTGTGTGTGTGTTGGGGGTTTTGTGTGTGTGTGTGTGTGTGTGTGGGTGTTGTGGCGTTTGTGTGATGTGTGTGTGTGTGCTTGTGTGTGTGCTTGTGTTGTTGTGTACGTGCTTGTGTGGTGTGCTTTTGTGTGTTTGTCTTGTGTGTGTGTGTGTGTGTGGTTGTGTAAATTTGACTTGTCAAAGCATAGGGTTAGCGTATATAAATTCCCATACATTATTTTTATATTGTTGCGTTGGTGGGGTTGTTCTGTCCCACATCATTATTAATTTTTATTTTCGCATATCGCATCATTTTATTATCTTTTCATTTTCATTATGCGGGACTGCACTGCACTACATTTCACTATACGCAATACAAAACAAAAACAAAACAAAAACAAAACATAGATCAGCTACGCTAACACCTTAAAATTAACCCAAAACTTTTCTGCCTACCTAAAAATTAGACTAGACTTGGGCCCACATTACACTACACCCCATACATTTCACAAGTGCATTGAATTTTTACTAATTTCACTACACTACATTAAATTACCTACATTACTCTACCTGCATTAAATTTTGCTGCTTCTCTACACTGCTCAAATTACAGCATTCACACATACATACCACCCCACTACAATACACCAAATACAATACACCCCACTACATCACATACGCTGCATTGCACACCCTACATTTCACTACACGCATTGCATCACTCTACACGACGCATTAACTAACAACATTTCACAACTAACTACTTACACAACATTACACTACATACACACGCTCCTGCCACATTATACTACACTAACTCAACACAAACATACAAGCACACAAATCAAACCAATACAACAACCACCACCCACCAAAAAACACACACACCACACACACACGCACGCACCCAACCAGGGAACACACACAGCAGGCACACACCACGCACCCCCCACACAAACCACACACAACACACACACACACAAACAACACCACACACAAACACAAGATATTCAGAATGCACCTTTTATTTACAACCGATCAGTAAAACTTATGTTTCTTGGGATTTTTAGATTATTTCAACATCCTTCCCCCAGCCTGTGGCATGTCCAGTTTCTTAGAGCCAAAATTGAATAAAAAGAAAAGGATAAAGAAAGAAAGAAAGAAAAAAAAAGAAAGAAAGAAAAAAGAAAAGAAAGAAAGAAAGAAAAGAAAGAAAAGTAAAGAAAGAAAGAAAGAAAAAAAGAAAGGAAGGAAGGAAGGAAAAGGAAGGAAGAAGGGAAAGGGGGAAGGGAAAAAGAAAGAAAGAAAGAAAGAAAGAAAGAAAAGAAAGAAAAGAAAGAAAAAAAGAAAGAAAGAAAGAAAGAAAGAAAAAGAAAAGAAAAAAGAAAGAAAAGAAAAAGAAAAAAAAGAAAGAAAGAAAGAAAAAAAAGAAAAGGAAAGGAAGAAAAGAAGAAAAAGAAGAAAGAAAAGAAAAAAAGAAAGAAAGAAAGAAAAAAAGAAAGAAAGAAAACCTGAACGTTGCGTCTTGCCCCAAATCCCGTGGAGATAAAACAACATTGAAGTGTTGTGTTGGTTGAAGAGGGTCTTTAAAAAAAATAATAAAGAAGGGGGGAGGGGGCTGGGAAAACAGAAAAGGGAATGAAAGAGAGACAAGACAAAAGACGATCTGTCTATCTAACTGTGCATTCTCAGGTGGGTGTGGTGTGTGTGTGGTGCGTGCGTGCGGCGTCCCTGCGTGCGTGCTTGCGTGCGTGCGTGTGTGTGTTGTCAAGTCAAGTCAAGAAACTTTTAATTTTCAGATGTACATTGAATAAGCAGTGCATTTGCTTTTTTCATCAAGCCACTATCTAAAAAAGAAAAAAAAAGCGTGTGTGTGTGTGTGTGTGGTGTGTGTGGTGTGTGTTGTGTGTGTGTGTGTGTTGTGTGTGTGTGTGTGTGCGTGGGGGGGGGGTGAGGGAGAGAGAGGGGAAAGGGGTTGGAAGAAAGGGGAAGAGAGGAAAAGAACTGGGAAGAGAAGAGAGAAGAGAATTCCAATCGGAAATAATTTAAAAATACATCGCGTAAGCTCATAGAAACAATGAAAATGACAAATTCTTTTATTTCAGGATAATATAAGACACATGTCCCTTTTTTACATCCAGTCCCCCCCCCGTAGGGATACATCTTAAAAAATAACCCAATCTTAAAAACAGCTCACAACAAACAAGGGGAAAAAACCCTTTCAAAACCAAGCCCCCCCCCCCCCCCCCCCCCCAAAACCCCCAAAAAGCAAGCAAAATAAAAGAAAACCTTTAAAAATACCCCCACCCCCACCTCCCAAAAAAACCAAACCCAAAAAACAAACAAACAAACAAAAAGAGAAGAAAACCAAACCAACAGAAGAAGAAAAAAAAAAAAAAAAAAAGAGAAAAAAACAGACAAACAACAACAACAAGAACAACAACAGAGCCAAAAAACAATAACACAACCAAACTTAAATAAGTCATAAAGATAAACACTACACATTGTCAAAGGTTACCAACATTTACTTGTTAAAACAAAATTTAAATAAGATATTTGAAAAGGCAACCATTAAAACTTTTAAGTACAGAGGCAAGTCCAATAAAGTATGAAAATATAAATAAAAAATCCTTAATTCGGGATACCTAATAACTATAAGCAAAGACGATAAAAGGGTGGAGGGACGAGACAGAGAGTGTGTTGTTGTGTTTTCAGAGATAATATCCAATATATAATTCCCAAAACAGTAGTACCCCCACAACACTCATTTTAGTTATATCGTTTCAAATTAAAATGTCATGATAATAAATAAATTTAATACCCAAAAAACATCCACACAAAAAAAAGAATAAAAAAGAAGAAACGAAAACCTATACAGTCATTGAGGAGAGAATATGAGGGAGAGGAGTGGAAGGGGTGTTGGGTGGGGGGGGGGGGGGGGGGGGGGGGGGGGGGGGGGGGGGGTTTTTTTTTCAGGGATAATACTAAATAGTAATATTCACATAGCACACAATCAAAACAAAACTTTTTAATTATACTCATACAAATGAATGTCAAGATAATAAAAATAATGCAATACCCATACACTCACATAATAAAGAGGGGAAAAAAGCAAAAAAAAGTAAATAAAAAGAACATCTACACATTTAAGTAATAGAAACAAATTCTTTTTTTTCCCAGATAATGAAAGTACTCATTTCTTTTTACATCCATCCCCCCGGGGGTCCAATAAAAATGCACTCAGTCCAATTCAAACAGTAAAAGCAAAGGGAAAAACTTTTTTTGTTTAAAAAAGAAAAGAGAGAAAAAGAAAAAACAAACAAACAAACAAACAAACCCCGGACGAAGCAAAAGACAAAATAAACCCCAGAAACCCCCCCCCCCCCCCCCAAAAAAAAAAATAATAAAAAATAAATAAAAATAAAAAAATATTTAAAAATAAAAAAAATTTAAAAAAAAACAGATAAAAGCACCCTCCAAACAAACAAACAAAAAACAAGAAAAAACAACAACAACAAACAAATGAGAAAAAGAACAAAAAACAAAACAAAACAAAAAACCCAAAAAAACCACCCAACAAAAACAAAAAACAAACAAAAAACCAACACCGTTCCCCCTCCACACACAACACACCATACAAAAACCAAAACAAAGAAACAAACAAACAAAAAAACCAAACAAAATCAACAACAAAAAACAAAGTAACCAACTACAGCAATAACAACACAGAGAGAAAAGAGTAAGCCAAAACTTATAGATCAAAAATTGAAACCTTCATATTGAGAATTAGTACACATAGTTTTTACAGTTGATAATAAGATATTAAAATAGGAGATTCACTGGGCTCAAGTACAGTCAACAAGTCAAAATATATTGGGAAATCGAAAGTAATTGAATATGCCCTTTATTAGAATACACAACAAACAATAGAAGGGGAGGAGAGAGAGAGAAGAGAGGGGAGAGAGAGAGAAGAGAGAGAGAGAGAGAGAGAGGGGAGAGAGAGAGAGAAGAGAGAGAGAGAGAGAGAGAGAGAGAGAAGAGAATGAATTAATTGCATATCGGCCTTAGGCCACAATACAGAGGAGAGAGAGAGAGAGAGAGGAGAGAGAGAAAAGAGAGAGAGAGAGAGAGAGAGAGAGGGGTTTTTGCGTGTGTGGGGTTTCAGAGATGGTACTAAATTATAAAATTTCTCAAAACAGTACACGATCACCTTCAACACTTATTTTAATTACTCATAACCCAAAACAAAACAAAAAGTTAATGATAATTTATTTTAAAAAATTATGATAATAATAATAATAATAATAAACTCAATACCCATACCTCACACTATAAAAAACAAGGAAGGAAAGAAAGAAAAAACAAAACAACAACCAGTTAAATCTATAAGGTCATAGTGAGAGAGAGAGAGAGAGGGGGGGGGGGGGGGAGGAGAGAGAGAGGAGAGAGAGAGAGAGAGAGAGAGAGAGAAGAGAGAGGAGTGTGTGTGTGTTGTGTGTGTGTTTCAATGATAACTCAAAATTTATAATTCTCAAAACAGTGCACGTTCACCGTCAACACTTATTTTGATTATATTCATGGAATTATATGTCATGATAATGAAATAAAACTCAATACCCGTATATTCATACAGTAAAAAACAAGGAAGAGGAGAAAGGGGGGGGGGGATAAAAGCCAAATCTAATAAGGTCAGGGAGAGAGAGAGAGAGAGAGAGGAGAGTGTGTGTGTGTGGGGTGTGTGTGTGTGTGTGTTGTGTGTGTGTGTGTGGTGTGTGTGTGTGTGTGGTGTGTGTGTGTGTGTGTGTGGGGTGTGTGTTGTTTCAAGGATAATATTTAAATTTTATAATTCTGAAGACAGCCCAGGATCACCATCAATATTCTTTCGAATATACTCCTACAAATTGAACGCATGAAAAGAAATAAGCCCAATATCAATACACTCTTACAATAAGGAGAAAAAAAATCACTAAAGTCATAAAATGAACATCTATACATTGTAAGTAAGAGAGAGAGATGGGGGGGGGAAAAAAATGAGAGAGAGTGGGAGAGAGAGGGGAGAGTGTGTTGTGTGTGTGCGTTGTGTGTTTTTGGTTTGTGTGTGTGTTTTGTGTGTGTGGGGTGTGTGTGTGTGTGGGGTGTGGTGTGTGGGGGTGTTAAGATTCAATGCTTTTTGTTTGTAAACAAACAAAACAAAAAAACATAGGAAAAAAAATACTGAATATCATTCTCAAAACAGCATATCATCACTGTCAACACTCTTTTCATTATACTCGTACAGATTAACACATTTGTTTTTATGATAGATATATTTCTTTTTAACTATAGTGTAGTTAAAAATTTTTTAAAAAATTAAATAAAAATAAGAGAAGAGAGAGACAGAGACAGACAACAGAGAGAGAACTCCGAAATGGTTTAATATACATCGGGGTTAAGCTACAATAAGAGAGACACAGAGAGAGACAGAGAGACAGAGACAGAGAGAAAAGATTCTCAGTCTATAAAAATAACCATGACAATTTTTTTACGACCAACACCTTCATGTCAAGAAAATTTGTGAGATGATGCGAAACTATCACTTTTTCTTCTTTTTTTAAACAAACTATTTATTTCAGCAAGCAGACAGACAGGCAGGCAGACAGACAGACAGGCTGAACTGTTCAATCTATGGAAATGACCATGACAAATTTTTATAGACTATGTCTGGCAATCTTTAAGCCAAGAAGGTCAGAAGCCAGTGTCCTGTACAGATCAATGTAAATTTTGGGAAGGAAAAAATTTTTGCAAGAAAGGGGGTTGTTGTTGTTTGTTTGATTTTTTGTTTTTCTTGTTTGTTTGTTTTTTAGGTACAGCAGACAGACAAACAAACAGACAGACAGAGAGAAGAAGAAGAAAGAAAAAAGAAAGAAGAAGAAGAAGAAGAAGAAAAGAAGAATTGAAGAAAAAAAAAGAATTGAGAAGAAGAAGAAAAAGAATTGGAAAAAGAAGAAAAGAACAACAACAACAACAACAACAACAACAAGTGAAAAAGAAGAAGAAGAAGAAAAGAAGAAGAAGAAGAAGAAAAGAAGAAAAGAAGAAGAAGAAGAAAAGATGAGAAGAAGAAGAAGAAGAAGAAGAAAAACAACAACAACAACAACAAGAACAACAACAACAACAACAACAACAAGAATTTCGAAGAAGAACAAGAACAAGAATTGAGAAGAAAAAAGAAAATTTAGAAAAGAAGGAGGAGGAGGAGAGGGAACGGAGAAAATCACATTCTGCACTTATGACATATTATTTCGTTTGTTCACGGTGTTTACAACCTCTAGCTTGAGGTTGGGGGAGGGGGTGGGGGAGGTCAATGTCCTGTAAAACATCTGTAGGAAAATACCCCCCCCCCCACCCCCCGCCCCCAAAACGTCACTTCCCACCAGTCGCAGTGGCTCAGTGGTTAGCGCGTCGAGTTCTTGAATAGAAGGTCACAGGTTCGAATCTTATAAGAACCATAGGGTTTGTTGTTTTTTTCTTCAGTCCGGTCCTACCCAGAGTGAGTTGCTACGGGCTCACTGCGAAGATTCAGCGTCTGAACGTCACTGAAGTAGAGGCGGCAAAAAAGTAAAACAGAGACAGACAGACAGACAGACAGAGACAGACAGAGACAGACGGACATACAGACAGACAACACAGAGAGAGAGATGGAGACAGATAAATAGAAACAATAGAAAAGAGACAGATAGAAAAGAGACAACAGACAGACAACAGACAGAGAGAGAGAGAGAGAGATGGAGACAGATAAACCAGAGACAGATAGACAGAGACAGATAGACAAGACAGACAGATAGACAGACAGACAGACAACAGACAGAGAGAGAGAAAGATAAACAGAGACAGATAGACAGAGACAGACAGACAGGCGACAGACAGGCAGGGGAAAAAGATAAACAGAGACAGATAGACAGAGACAGACAGAGACAGATAGAGACATACAGACAGATAGACAGACAGACAGACACACAAGAGAGACAGACAGAGACAAACACAGACACAGACACAGACAGACACAGACAAACAGAAAAAATCGTCCTCCACAAAAATAGGGGGTTTCTTTTTTCTTTTTCTTTATTCTTTAAGGCTTGAAACATTTTTATTGGTTGGGGGTGGGGGGGGGGGGATAGTATTATCTTTTTTTTCGCAGTTTTTTTGGGGGGTGAGGGTTATGAGAAACCTTCCCCTCTCGTTGAAGATATGTTAGCCAACTTTAAACACTTCCCTTACTCTGTTGCTGTGGTCGTGCGTTCCCCAGCTTAACACCCGGGGGGGTGGGGGCGGGGGGGGGGAGGGGGGGGGGGGGGCTCCCCCACCCAGAATAGGCATCACTCGTCCCCCAACCTCATGCCACCGGCAACCACCGGAGACCCTTTTTTTTTTTTAAGTAAAACACTGGATGAATAAAATTAGGAAATTTTAAAATCGCGAATCTTGTAAACAACAAATAAAAGCGCTCAGATTTTTTTTTTTTTTTATCGGGAAATGGAATAAGCACTCATGTGTTTTTTTAATTTTTTTTTGTTTACGTCCAGTCCCTGTGTGCATGGGGTTTTTTTGTAAATTTTGTCCCTTTCCCACCGGCACACAAGGCCACCTTTCGAAAAGTAACAGGTTTTAGTTTGCGCAAGAGTTCTGCATGCGTTCGCACACGGGCCTGGGGTTTATAGTCTCATCCAAAGGACTTTAAAAAGTATCAAAATACATACAATATAAGTACAATTCACAAATTTAAACAAACTTAATTAGGAAGTTTTTCCGTGACTGGCCCCTTCAAAAACCCTCAAAAAAACAAAGGCCCTAGTAACGTTTCACGATTACCCCCCCCCCTCCCCCCCCCAACCCCCCCCCCCCCTTTTAAAGGGAGAATGGGGGTTGAAACGCCAGGGGGCGTAGGCTTGGGAAAAATTTAAAAAAATTTTTTCAAAAAACGGTTTTTAAAAATGCTGGCCCGCCTAGTGATTACTCCCTACTCCAAACCCTTCCCCCCCCTTTCCCTTTCGGGGTTTTCCCCCTCCTTTCATTCCCCTCAACTTAGGTTTACCCTTTTTAAATAGAAATAATGTTTTTTTTAAACTTTCTGTCTTCTCCCATTCGTTTCTTTCTTTCTTTTTTCTTTTTTTCTTTCTTTTTCTTTCTTCTTCATCTCTTTTCTTTTTTTCTTCTTTCTTTTCTTTTTTCTTCTTCTTTTTCTTTTCTTTTTTTTCCTTTTTTCTTCTAATCTTTTTTCTTTTTTCTTGCTTTCTTTCCTCTTCTTCTTTTTTCCCTTTGTCTCCTCCTCTTTTTCTTCTTTTTCTCATCGTCGGTCGTCGCCGTTGTCGAATGCTCAGACACAACTTTTGTTGTCTGTCATATACGAAAATGCGTTGCCTGCCGTTAACCCGACAATCAGGCCCCCGCCCACTCGACTTCCTAGGAAAAAAATCTTTTAAGTCTTTTTTGGAAAAAAAAAAAAAGGCGGGGAATTTAAAAAAAAAGGGAGAAAAAAAAAAAAAAAATTTAAAAAAAACAAAAAAATATTATTATTTTAATTAATAATTTAAAAAAAATGATAATAAAAATAAGTAGGAAATTTTTTATAGCGCTGAATCTTGTAAAGAAACAAATCGAAGCGGAAATCAAAAAGGGTGCAAAAGAAAGGGAACAGGGAGAAACAAAAAGATGGGATGAAAAAAGGGAATTTTCCTGCACAGAATTTCCCAAAGGGGGGCTATTCAGACCACCGTGGTTTTAGTAACCCCCACGCCCCCACACCCATCCCTTTCCCCCCCTACAAACGCGTCAAAAAGACAACTCAAGGGATTTGTTGGGGGTGATGGAAGGTTCGGGGATTTAAAGTTTGACACTGGGCCCCACTTTTAAAGGAATGATGTGAGCCAACCCCGGGGGGTTTATGGTAAAACTTTTTTTTTTATCACCAAACAACACACACCCAAACAAAAGAACAAAAAGCTGTCTTCCTAAGTCATTCTTCAAGTTTCACCACACGCAGCCCTTAACTTCAGAAGAATTAAGCCCAGACAGCCACAAAAGAAAGACTTAAAACGCCAGAAACCCTTTTTTATTTGGGTTTTTTTTTGCGGGCCCAATTTTAACTGACCAATGAATACATTGGAAACTGAGACTAAGCAAATTCTGCCACAACATCCAAATAGCTGACACAAATTTATTCACAAACTAAAATCAACCAATAGTCTGACTACTTGACAAAATCTGCTGATTCACTAGAGAAAGGGGGAAAGAGGGGAGGGGGTGCAATTCATCAAGAAAGAGGCCCACAAGCCTGTTGAATAAGACCAGCTGTAGCAAGCTCTAAGGTGTTTATCACATGACTGTTCCACTGGACACTCTACAACAATGCCTCAAGCCATGAATAGAGGGGACTCCACTGTAGCTGACAAAGGGACTGTTAAGACAAAGGCTGAGCCACCAGCCCTAGGACTATAGGCTTACAGTGAGAACACTTAGCTACAACCATGGCACAGAGTTGCCAAGTCTTCTAGCTCACAGAGACATGTTGGACATGTAAGGTGAGAGAAGGTGTGACAGTACACAGGCCTCAATGAATTGCTAGGTCTCCCAGCCCACAGGGACATGCTGAACACCTAAGCTAGAGAAAGAGTGACACTACACAGACTTCAGTTGGTTTCTTTAGAGAAAGCCTCAAGTGGATTACTAGAATTCCAAACCACAACCAGGGTAACACAAACAGAGGAGAAGTTTGTCTAAACAGCACACTGTAAGACAAAGAAACTTAACTTTCTTTCAGAAACTGCTAACCTCAGCAAATCATGAAGTCTAACCAGATTAAACACATTCTTTCTAGAATGGGGGGAGGGGAAGGAAAGAGGGGTTAGTTCAAAGTTATAGCGCAAAGTGCACACTAAACACATTATTTTTCAGGATAAGGTTAAATGCATTCATGACAAAATTCAGCAAGGATGTTAAATGCTGATGTGGAGAATATATTCCAAATACCCATATCATACTTGAATGTGAGAATTTAAAACCTCATTCTCCCTGACAATTCCATTGACGAAGTTTTGAACAAAGTAAAACTAACATTTGACATTGCTAAAGGTTTATTGTTAAGTCCTATAGGGCACTTATTGTAGTTGTAGTTCTCTTTGAATTTCTTTTTTTTTAATGTTGTTCTTGATCTGTTTATGTTAAGAATACTATTTGTGTATTTTCATTATTAATTACTCTTTATTACACACACACACACGCACACCCACGCACCACATGCGCACGCACCACAGAGTAATCTCTCTATCTCTTTCTCTCCACTTTCTCTCTTTCTCTCCTCTCTCTCTCTCCTCTCTCTCTCTCATCTCTCTTTAACCCTCACTCTTTATATATATATCTATAAATTATTTTATTATTTATCTTCTAGCTAGCTAGCTTCTCTTGTATTCAGTCTCCTATTTTAGGACTCTGGTAACACTTGAAGTGGAAAGACAGAAGACTGACTTACTCCCTTAACCCAGAGTGTGGTGAAGGCGCTGTACTGACAAAGACACAAACTATCCCTCTTGCGGTGATCCTGGAGTTCTGCAAAGCTCAGTTCCTGCTTTGCTGCTTTTGGTTGGGTTTGTCTGAGGCTGGGGGGGGGGGGGGTTGGGGGGAGGAAGGGTTAGGGGGGACAAAGGTGAAGGAGGGGAGGGATGTTCTAATCATTGGTGTTGTCCATCTATTTCCTATCTCCAATGGAATGTCTCTGACGTTTAGGGAAAAGCCCAGTTTTGAAAAGGGAATCAAGAAGGGAGGTAGCAAAACGGTTAAACGTTCACCTGCTTCACAAGTAAACCGAGAGTTCTGGTTTCGATCCCAGCCTTACCGTTTCTTCCCAATTTGACAGAAACCTGAACTGAAAGTCAAAGTCCTCTGACTACAACGAAGCTCCGTGTACCGAACGCACGCAGAACATCTGCGCACACGTTAAAAACCCGTTCCACCTTTCGGAAGAGTAGTGCCATTTCATGCCGGTAGGAACGGATGGCAAAATTTGTTTCTTTTACAAGATTCAGCGCTATATAAATTCCATTATTATTTATTTTTATTCGTATTATTAAAATTTCAAAAACGCATGGACACAGGTGTCGTATTTAGACACCATCCCGAAGTCGCAATGCAGCTGCCTAAATAGTGCAGGGGGAGTGGTGGTTGGGGGGAGACTGTCACATACCCCCAAAAGTTGTCATCCGGTCAACCTCAGAGCCTCTAGTCTAGCCGAGGAACAGGGGAAAAAACAAGGAAAAAAAAAGGGAATCAAAACAGTGGATTTCTCATAACAGCAGTGTTTGCAAACAGCAAATTTCTATAAACCAGTAGATTTCGCAAAACAGCGGATTTCTCAAACAGCAGTTTTTGAAACAACGATTTCTAAACCAGCAATTTCTCAAACAGTGGATGTCTCAAAAAACAGCCGATTTCTCAAACAGCAGTGTTTGAAAACCGCAAATTTCTCAAACAGCAGATTTCTCAAAAGAGAGACTGTCTCAACAAAACAGCGGATTTCTCAAACAGCAGTTTTTCAAACAGGAAATTTTTTAAACAGCAGATTTCTCAAGAAAGCGACTGTCTCAACAAAACAGCGGATTTCTCAAACAGCAGTTTGCAAACAGCAATTTCTCAAAGAGCGGCTTTCAAAACTTCAACAAAACAGGCGTATTTCTCAAACAGCAGTTTTTCAAACGAGAATTTCTCAAAAGAGCGGCTTCTCAACAAAACAGCGATCTCTCCCGCTTTCTAGATCACACGCATTACCTTCAAAAGTTTAAACAAAACCGCCTTCCCACTTGTACTTTATGCTTATCATAAAATTCTTCTCATCATTAAGAACTGGAGAAATTGCTTCTCTCCCAAAATCTGCTCCATTTGAACGGCTTGGCCTGTCAAGAGGGACACTCTCTTTGTATTAAAGAGAGGTGGGGGAATGGGGGTAGGAGAGGGCATGACAGGGAGGATGGGATTGGGGGAATTGAAGGGTGGGGGTGTCATCTTGAAGAGAGTTGGGGGCGGAGGGGTATGACTCTATAGGACATTGCACACAGGGTCATTCGTTGTCAACAATTTCGAAGAGAGCATTCAAGATGCTAAAGACTGCACTCAATCGTGCCCTATTTTTACTTCTCTTCTCTCTCTCTCTCTCTCTCTCTCCTCTCTTCTCGCTCCTCTCAGAAACGAGAGACAGACAGACAGACGGACGGATCGATAGACAGAGGGGGGAACCGAAGAACCTCTCAATCATGGCAATTTGAATCTGTAGAGAGAAGAGAGAAGAGAGAGAAGTGAGAGAGAGAGAGACGAGAAGAGAAGGAAGATGCTTTCAATAATGGCTTTTTGAAACTATTTTAGAGAAAGGGAAAGTGGAGGATGAGGAGACAGACAGACAGTCAGGTAGAAAGAGACAGACAGAGAGCAGAGAGGGACAGAGGTAGAGAGAAAAATGAAAGCGAGAACAAAAAAGAAGAGACAGACAGAGAGAAACACACAGGCGAAAAGGAGGAGACAGCAGACAGAGATAGAGGGAGAGACAAAGAGAGAGACAGACAGAGAGAGCAAGAAAGAGAAACACAGAGACAGAAGAGACAGAGAGAAAAACAGACACAGAGAGAGAGAGACAGTAGAGAGAAGGTAGAGAGACAGAGAGAAGAGAGGTAAGAGACAGAGAGACGAGATGTTAGCAAGAGGCACATAGGACAGAAAAAAAGAGATAGAATGAGAGAGAGGTGCAAGAATTACG
>CM054139.1:18751843-18754343 GCA_028751875.1 Rapana venosa | reverse complement strand
TCCCAACACAAAACCCAACAACAACAGAACAACCAAAAAAAAAACAAAACTCAAATACAACTTTTCTCAAACATATGGTGTATCGTGTAACAGCAGCCATTAAAAGAACACAAAAACACACACCAAAACACCCACACACACACACACCACCACACCCACACCCACACACACACACACAAATACACACACACACAACACACACAAAACAACAAACAACAACAAACCCAGTTCTGGTTCTCAAACACTGATGGTGCTATGGCGCTGTGAGTGATCAAAAAGAACTCATACAGAAAAGGGAAACGATCTATAGAAACAAAACAAACAAACAAAAAGAAAAAGAAGAAAAAGCGACCACCAATAACTCGAAGAAATCAATCATATTTAACGCTGGCTCAAATAGCTAATGGCATCGCTTGCTGCAAAGCTTTGGGCAAAATATGACGATAAGGCTTACTGCATTAAATCTTCCAAAACAAACAAACAAACAAACCTCTTGAAAAAGTATACCCACGACAGACAAGACTACAATCAATGAACTCTTGTTTAAAAGCTCATTTCTAAGAAGTGAAATCACTTCTATTATCACTGCAGCTGAAAAGACGTTAGGAAAGAACGAACTAAATTATAATTCTCCAAACGTCCCCCTACACCCTCACCCCCCAAAAACAAAATTTTGCGAAGTGAATACTCCACTCCTCCCCTTCCCCCTGTGGGGATGCCGGGGGGATCTGTCAGTATAAATAGCATTCCCACCTTCTGGAAACTCTCTGCTAGAAATTCCCTCGTGTGCCAGTGGGAACGGATGACAAAATTTACAAA
Source organism: Rapana venosa (assembly GCA_028751875.1). Lineage (NCBI taxonomy): Eukaryota > Metazoa > Mollusca > Gastropoda > Neogastropoda > Muricidae > Rapana > Rapana venosa. The sequence continues at coordinate 18,753,524 of CM054139.1, read as the reverse complement.
ACCGCATGCACACGGGAACAAGATTTTTTAAAATAAAAAGGCATATGAGCATTTATTCGGATGAGACTATAAACCGAGGTCCCGTGTGCGAACGCACGCAGAACGTCTTGCGCACACGTTAAAACCCGTTCCACTTTTCGTAAGAGTAGGCCATTGTGTGCCGGTGGGAACGGATGACAAAATTTACAAAACCGCATACACACGGGGACTGGATGCAAAAAAAGCACACGCGTGCTTATTCCATTATCCTCAATATAAAAGAATAAAATCTTAAAAAAAATTATTCCATTATCCCCGAAATAAATGAATAGATGAAGTAACCTAACGAAGGCTAACATGAACTATGGAATCTTATCTTATCTTCTGTATGTGCAGATACACAATGGACGAAACATCAAGGCACTGGCAAGTCTGCACCTTAACTGTGCCCAGGAAACTGTAAAAAACAAAAGAAACGAAACAAAACAAACCCACCATTGATTTACCAGACGCCAATGCCAAGATTCGAACCCACAACTTCATGGATTCATAGGGTGGGACTCAAAACACTCTCATTCGCTCAGTGATAACATCTGCCAATATCAGTCATTATGATATTATAATATAAAAAATCTGTCTGAGGAGAGCCCCTGCCCTTCCTTTGCAAAACTTTTATTTGAACAAGAAAAAGCATATGATTGATTATTTTTTGAATTTTTTTTTACGACGAACAATCATAAATGTAATAAGTCAAGAAATAGACAGACAGATAGACAGATAGATGATAGAGAGATAAATAGGAAGATAGATAGATAGATAGGTATATAGATAGGTAGATAGATAGATAGATAGATGGATGGATGGATGGATAGATAGACAGAAAAATCGATAAAGAAATAAATAATAAATGAATACATACATAAAGAAATATATAGATAAATGAATAAATAAATAAATAAAATATAGAAATAAATAGATAATAAACAAACAAACAAATAAATGAATAAATAAATAAAGCACACGTCCCGTCAAATCTTCCAGCAAAGCCATCACGAAGATGTCAAAAGTTTTCAACTTACTTTTCCTTTCTTTTTAAAAAAATCTTGTTCTCCTTCTTCACAAATTTTAGAGGAAAAGGCATATCTCCAAAAGACATCCAAGTCTGCAGTTTATTCCAGAAATGAAGACCTGATACAATCTATAATCGCTTGTCAGCTTGGAAATAGCCATGCTTCTTACGTCCAAACTGGTTGCCATTTGCCCCTGGTCTAGCCACAAAGAGATAACTAACACTGCTCTCCATTTCAGGGGGACGGAGACGGAATCTCCTGGTTGGTTAGAGCGTTGCGCATTGCGCTCGTGATCTGCTGATCCGGGTTCAAATCCCGTTCAAGAGGGGTATTTGCCCTGGAGTTAACATCAGTGCCGACTCCACTCCTCCCAAAAGTTCTTCGGATGAGACTATAAACCGAGTTCCTGTGCGCGAACGGACGCACGCACAACATCTTACGCACACGTTTAAAACCTGTTCCGCTTTTTTTACGGAAAAGAAGGCCATTGCGTGCTGATAGGAACGGATGACAAAATTGACAAAACCGCAAGCACACGGGGACAGGATGTAAAAAAAGACTCACGGGGAGCTTTTTCCATTATCCTCAAGGAAGAAAAAAAAAAGAGTTTTCAACTCGGCACCGCTAGGAGT
>CM054139.1:18739343-18746843 GCA_028751875.1 Rapana venosa | reverse complement strand
TTGTGTTTTCTCCCTATTAAAAACATACAGCAGTTTTATCATGTGGGGGTGAAGTCAATTTAACAAAGGACCTTTTTAAATATAGTCTCGTATATTTACCTCAAGGCCAAAAAATGAAACACTGACGGGTTAAAAAAACCAGATTTCACAAAACTAAAGGATTATTCGGGCGATTTCAATTCTCACCCCCTTTTTGGGATTCGGGTCTTACTATCACCCAACCTTTTGGGTAGAAAAATTTGGGATTCAAAGCTTTATTTTGAATGATTTTAGGAAAACCAAAAATCCTGATGTTTTAGTCATAAACCAAGTGCTATTGATTTAACATTAATTCTCCAGGTTTAGTATAAATTCCCTATTGGAAGTTGAAGAGGATTGTTTTGGAAGGATCATTCCCTATTACGTTTTCATTTGAGGCCTTGCAAAATCAGACCTAACACTTTGAGATAAAATTCCAAAATTTCGATTAAATTTCTGACTGGAGTTCTTTTAAAAATCATTCCTTCAGGCTACGTTTTGAAACGATCGAAGGGGATGATGTAGATAGTTTTTTTTCCAATTTTGTGGAAAAGTCATCATGCCGGTTTTCTATTCCCAAACACAAAAAGCAACAGAATGGAAAGCTAAACGGGCAATAAATGGGGACTAAAAATGTGATTTGCATAAACCATAAAAAAAACGTTTAAAAAAAGGGTTAAAAGATCAATCAGAAGAAAACTTTTTGTTAAGTTGCTAAAACTCAATGTAAAAGAAAATTTGCTCGGAAAAAAAACAAGATTGGAAAGAATTTGTATAAATGAAGTATCAGAACCCAAGGATTTACATAAATTTTTTGGAAGAAAGTTAGTAAAATGAAAAAGGATTTCAGCTTCCAAACAACCAATAAAATTTTGAAAATAATAGATTTCCAAGCAAAAATTGAAAAGCAGAAGCTTTTGTTTCAATTTTTTTCAGTAATAGTTCATCATAAGAATCAATAAATATCGAATTAGAAAAAGCAAATAAACAAAAAAAATTTGTCGAAAAATGTGATTTTTTAAAAATCCCCCCTTTAAATAGATGAATTTTGAAAACTTTATTTTTCATTTAACAAACAAGACGGTGTTGGTGGTGTGAGGTATATTTATCAAAGCTGGCCAATCCCTTTTAAAAAATGGAAGGGTCCTTTCTTTTTCCCGAACTTTTGGGGTAAAGGCGCTTTTACTAAAAATGGAGGCAGTCGTTTGTGTCCCAACCCTGAAGAAAGGTAAACTGCGGTAAACGTAGATAGCACAGGCAATTGCTTTATTCATGGGGGAAAGAATGGAAAAAAATTATACTAAGCGTTTATTTCTTTTTTTTGGAAAAGAATAATTGACCCCAAAACAAACAGGTTTTTCGAAAGGGAAGATGACTTTGACCACTTAGTTAAAAACACTAAATTTTTAAAAAGAAATTTTTCCCCAAACAAAAAAAATTGTTAGCCCACTTTTTTTTGTGTAAAGAAAGCCATGATAGGTTTGTCAAACAATTGCAAAAATTAAAAAACATTGTTTTAATGGTTTTTATAAAAATATCTGCAAAATTTCTTGTCGGATAGATCAAAATTTCACTAAAATTTGGTTCAGTGACTCATCTTTTAAAGCTTCGACTTGGGGATACCCCGGGATCAGTACTTGCCCTATCTTTTTTTTCTATTTTTGTAATGATCCCTAGCTCTTTTTCACCAATACCAATTTTTTCAGTTTGCGATTTATTACATTTTGGGTAAATACGTCTTTTGGAAAAACGAAAAAAAGTGATCAATTTTGTTAAAAAATAATTTTGGGAAAAATTAGATAAATTCTGTGTTAATAAAGAAAACAGTTAGAAAATTTTCAGCAGAAAAAAAGGGCTTGTGCTTTTTAATAACGGGACAACGCATTAAAAAATTTCAGTACTGAAATTAGAAGGAAAGGGCTTCAATACAAACAAAGCAAATTTAGGTGTATTTTTTAATAGAAAGTTGAATTGGAAATGCACATCAACCAATGATAACTGAAGCTAGGAAAACTTAATTTCCCCAAAGAAAATAAATTTTTCAAGCATGGGTCAAGACACTACGACTCTGAAAATTGGCTGTCCTTGGTCGGTTTTAAAATTAAAAATTCGGACAAGAAGTTAATTTTTTTGCTGCAGGATTACCCTTAAAAAAAATTCAAAGTCTAGACGTTTAAAAACGTAAAGATAGCTTTGGGTTCCCGGCCCCGCAAATACAGTAATACTTATAAGAAGTCATTTCTTTCTTTCTGACAGCGAAAAAATACAGTATCAAAATAGTGGTTCGTTGTATCTCTATTCCAAATTCAGTAAAAAAGGGAAAAATTATTAATCAAGACACTGATTTTCCCCAAACGGGGACGAATATTTCTTTTCTGCGCCAATTAAAAAATTTACAGAAAAATTTATGAAAGAAATGAATCGATATTTTCAACAATTCCCAAATTTTACCGATTTTTTCCACAATTACCCCCTTGGGAACATATTTCAGTAAATTTGACATTTCTAACCCAAAAAAAAAAAGGGAAAACACAATCTTTTCACCCTTATGTAAAAAGTCACTTAAAAATAATTTTTCTAACCACTTAAAAGTTTATCGACGGCTTTTTTAGAAACTGCAAAAGTGGTTGCATATGTGATTCCGACTTTAAAAGTTTAAAAATTTTTTCATTTTGGACAAAATTTTTTTTATTTTTAGTTTGAAATTTGCAATTTTTTTTGGCTTTTAATTTTTTCTGATACTCTTTATGTTTGCCAAATTTGTTTGCGTTGACTCAAAAAGGGAGTGTTAAAAGGCATTAAAGTCAGGGATGGAAAATAGGAATGATATTGTATTTGAGATAAAATTCCTGATACATTCTATTGCAAGCAGAGGCAAGCATAACTTTTTTCTGGATCCCCCTCTATTGTGGAATTTATTGAATGAGCGGTTGATTCTTTGGGAAAAAAAAGGTGCCTCTGAATACGGGACAAAGTGTTTTTTATTTTAAAACTTTCTTGTCGTCTTATGAAATTTATTCAAGTTAATGAAAAGTATACATTCAAAGATTATGAAAAACTTACACAGTTTCCTTGCCCACGGGAAAATTTGAAATTCTAATACATAAATGAATTAAATGCATGGAATACAAATATTAAAAAAAAAGTAAAATGGTTTTTCATTCCACTTTAGTCCACCATTTTTTGTTTGATTGCCCAATTCTTCTTGAAAATATAAAAGGAGAGGTTTAGTATCTAAGAAAAAATGCCAATAGTCAAAAAAGTTTTATATGCTTCACAATTTAGTGTAGTTGCGAAATCATATATTTCACCTTAAAAACCTTTACTGTAATTTCCATATAATAAATATATTTTTAAATTTTATATATAGTATACCACACACACCACACACACACCAAAACCACCCCACACACACACACACACAAACAAACCCAACAAAAAAAAAAAAAAAAAAAAAATATTATTTTATATATTATTTATATATATATATAATATATATATATATATATTATAAAATTTATTTCTTATGTGTGTGTGGGGTGTGGGTGGTGTAGGGGGGAGAGAGAGAGAGAGAGAGAAGAAGAGAGGGAGAGTGAGAGGGGGAGAGAGAAGGAGAGAAGAGAGAGAGAGAGAGAGAGAGAGAGAGAGGAAAAGAGAAGAGAAAAGAAAAGGGAAAAAGAGAGAGGAGAGGAGAGAGAGAGAGAGAGATCGGTGTTAATATAGGGACTTCGGGATGAATGCGGGTTTTTTGTCTAATCACCCTGTAGTGAATGACATTAGACAACAAACAAAACAAACAAATAATTATATAATAATTACATGAGAAAAGAGAGAAGGAGAGAGAGAGAGGGAGAGAAGAGGACGGGGGAGAGAGAGAGAGAGAAAAGAGGGTTCAAGGCAGACAGAAAAAACGGACAGGGAGACAACAAAAAACAAACAAAGGGTGAAGACGACGAACCTTCCCCTCCCCCCCCCAAAAAAAAAAAAGGGAGAACAAATTCTAACCACCAAAATGCTCCCCACACCAAAAAATTACAGAGCCACAAAACAGCACCAGGCTCTTGCTCAAAACTGTAACAACACTTTAAAGCTTGCACCCGAGTGTTTAAAAAACACTTCAAAACATTTTCCGAAGATCCGTCCTGATGGCCTTAGCTCTCAAAAATACAGAATTTTTTCATATTGATAAAAATAACAGGTAAAGGGGTTTCCCTTTTAAACCATGGCCGAAAAAAGGAGGCTTCAAGACCTCACTTTCTAGGGCCGCATATTTTGGGCGGCGCCCCCATCCTCTCCCCCGCTGCTTTACCTTCCCTACCCAAAAGGACAGGTACCCATTTACAGCTGGGGGAATGGGGGAAATGACTGAACCAAACGCGCAAAAAAGGGCACCCATCCAACTGGTAACCACGCTCGCGCTCTAATTGGGTGGGGAAAAGCGGTTTTCTCTGCCCGAGCTACCCCCGTCCCCGTTTTTAGAAAAAAAACCCCCCTTTTTTTCGAAAAAAAAAAAAACATGAATAAAAAAACATTTCGAAAAATTTAATTTTTGCCAACAAATTTAAGGGGACAAGAGAAATAATCCCCCCCCCCCCCCCACTTGAGGGGAAACAAAAAAAACCGAGACCCCCGTTTTACGAAAACACGCAGAACATTTTTGAGCACACGTCAAAAAACCTGTTCTGCCTTTTTTTTTTTGTTTTTTTTATTCTTTTATTCTTTTTATATCGGGGAAAATGGAAAAGCCTTATGTGCTTTTTTACACCCCTCCCGTTTTATGCGGTTTTGTAAAATTTGCCTCCGTTCCCCGGCACACAATGGCCTATCTTTCGAAAAAACGACAGGATTTAACGTGGCCAAGATCGCGTGCGTTCGCACACGGGGGCCCCCCTATAGCCACCAAACGAATTTTTAAAAATTTAGGCATTTTGCCCGTGGGAACCTGGACAAAATTTACAAAAATGCAGCACCCGGGGAACTTGATGTTTAAAAAAAAGACTGGAACTTTTTCCATTATCCTCGGGAAAAAAAAGAATTAAAGGAAATAAAATAGTCTGGGTTTTTCCTCGAGATTCCCCCGCAAAAAATATCAACAAACTTCCCCTTTTTTTCTTGTCGAAGTCAGAAAACAAATTTGTTGTCTATCATTGTTGTCTATCAAATCAGCAAGGAAGGTGGCAGGATGGTTAAAAAGGGTTTGCCTGCCAAAAAGTAAAGTGAGGTTCTGGGTTCGTTCCCGCCTCGCCCTTTCCCTTTCCCGTTTGACCAAAAAAAAAAAAAATGAATTTCAAAGCCTTCGGAAGACTTTCCGAGGCCCCCCTGTGCGAAAGTATGCGAACTTTTTGCGCACACGTTAAATCCTGTTTCCCCTTTTCGAAAAAGAGGCCCTGTGTGCCGGTGGGAACGGGTGACAAAAAATTTTCAAAAAAGCAAAACACGGGAATGGAGTAAAAAAACACAAGATGCTTTTTCCCTTTTCCTCATATAAAAAGAAAGTCATCTGAGCGCTTTGATTTTTGCTTTAAAGATTCGGCTATATAATTTTATACATTATTATTATTATTTTATTATTATTTTTATTTTATTTTTATTTTTTTTTTATTTTCTCATCTTATTATTTTTATTATCATTACTTTTTTATTATTTTATCATTTTTTTTTATTTAAGTAACGTGCGCTTTGCCCTTAAATTTGCTCCCCACAAGTAGAACCCCGCGCATCCGACTTCACCTTTGGGAAGTGGAAGGTTTCTTTTTATAAACTTTCTGGAAAAAAAAAAGGGCAGTGGGAATGACAAGCCCACCTTTCCCACGTAATTAAAAAAAACGTTAAAAATCCCCACCCCTTTCGTAATGTGCGAGGGCCAGATTTTAAACAAAAAAACTCTTGGAAAACAGTGGGAAAATTCTGTCCCCAAAACTTTTTGATAAGGCGGTGTGTCTGCTCCGGTGATACTACAAAAGCTCACCCCCCAAGTCTTTGTACTGACTCGCAAAGGCGATAACCGCGGGGTTGTGTACGTTGCTTGTCTCGATTTCAAAGACTCTGTGATCGTGATGAAGGGGAATTAAATTTGGGAAAAACTTTAAAAATGAAAAAAAAAAAAAGAAAAAAAAAAATGGAGGGGGAGGGAGGGGGGAGAAAAGAGAGAGAGGGAGGGAGAGGAAAAGAGAAAAGAGAGACACACCACAGAGAAAAAAGAAAGAGAAAGAGAAAGAGAAGAGGAGAGAGAGGAGAGAAGGAAAAGGGGAGAGAGGAGAGAGAGAGAGAGAGGACACAGAGAGACACAGGAGAGAAAAAGAGAAGGAGAGGGGGGGAAAAAGGAGGGGAGAGAGAGAGGAGAAGGAGAGAGAGAGAGAGAAGGAGAAAAGGGGGAGGGGGGAAGGGGAGGAGGAGAGAGGGAGGGGAGGGGAAGGAGAAAGAAAAAACACCTTTAAATACGCTGGCCCCCGGAAAAAGTTGAGCCTTTATCCCCCCCCCCAAGCCATTTGGGCACAAACGTTAAAATTTTCCCTTTTTCTGACAGGGCCATTGGGCGACGGGAACTTAAAAAAATTTAAAAAATTTTAAACGGGAAGAGAAAAAAAAAAAAAAAAAAAACCTAAAAAAAAAAAAAAAAAAACAAACCCGCTGCCTAATTTTAGGGGGAAAAATTTTTAGAGCTTTTCCCTTTATACCACAAACGCCCCAACAAAGCATGCTAAATTTAAAGTCTGTCATACACAGAGGAAAAATTTTTCTTTCCATTTAAATTCAGTGTTTGGGTTCGTTAAGCGGGGTTCCCCCCAAGGAAAACATACCTTCAGCAGCGCGAATCCCGTCCAAAGTAACTAGAAAATTTGTTTTAACCTGCTGAATTTAGCACATTGATTTTAATCAACACAGATTAAAAAAAAAAAAAAAAAACATACGAACAAAGTACGCAAAAAAAGGTTGAAACTCGTAAAGTATTGATTGATAAAGTTTTTTTAAATTGGTAGAAAAAAGGGAAAGGTAAAAGGAGTCCCTAACCTATAAATCGTAGGGGAGCGAGGGGTCAGAACCTCCTTCTTTTGGGGCCAGATATTGAGGGCGGCGCCCAAATTTCCCCTCCCTCGCTGCTTTTTACCTTATGACCCCCCAAAGAGGGAGGTACCCCTTTTCAGTGGGTGAAAAGGGGGGAACTGTTGAAAAACCAAGGCGCGCAAAACGGTCATTCCTCCCAATGGTAACCACGCCGACGTGCTTAAATGGCTGGGGGAAGTGAGGCTCCCCCACTGAGTACCCGTCCTTTAAAAAATTTATATTTTTTTCTATTCCCCCGTGGGGACCGGGGGGGCCCTTCGTATAAAAGCTCCCCACTTTTGGGAAAATTTAGAGCTAGGGAATTTTCCCTTTTTCTATCCCCCTCATCGCTTTTTTCCTTTGTTTTTTTCTGCCCGTCCCCCCCCTTGTTACTTTCTTGTACCTTCTTGGTCCCCTTCTCCTGCCTGCCTTTTTTTTT
>CM054139.1:18688148-18738843 GCA_028751875.1 Rapana venosa | reverse complement strand
CCCCGGGGAAAAAGGGGATGAGTGAGTGGTGATGAGACGGCCACTTTTGCTACTTCAGAACTTGCTGCAATGCTTAGTTTGCTAATAGCTGCCTGTCTTTTCCATACCCTTTTTGGTGTGTAGTAGATCTTATAAAGCTTGGCATCCACTGTTCTAATATAATTTAAAAATTTGCCTGTTGGTTAACCAACCTTCTGTGCTAAGAAATATACAATTGTAATGCCCACCACAATGAATGCAATCTCACCCTTCTTCTGGGTTTCCATGGGCTGATAATAATCAACAAAGCTGTGGTTTAGTAATAGGAAAATAGTTGTGTGCCTGTCACAATGTAATACTTTTAATTGGCACATCAACATCAGAAAAGGTTTTTGTGGTATGTCCTTGTTCACGAAGTTTTTCGTTAATAAAGTCTAACTGAGCAATTCTTTGTTCTTCGAATTCTTCCTGTGCTCTGTTTAGTTGTTCTATTGCTTTATCATGTCTCTTCCTTTGTTGGTCTGTATGAAGTTTAGAAAACAAGTAGTTGCTACCTGTAATAGCAATGCATTAACTACAGCACCACCAACCATCATCACTAAGGAAACCATTGTGGTTCTACTTATGGGCTAATATTTTCTGGAATGATTCTCTGCTTAACCAAGAGTCCTTTTGAAGCAATGGATGCTGTTACAACCACAACTAGCATGGCACTGTTCTCAAAGTCAGTTTTCCTAGATCAACAGGCTTCATTTCAGAAGGTTCTTTCTAACATAGCATTGCTAATGCTGAGACCACCAATAACAGTGGCTGGTAGATCAAATTAACTACTCTTTTTCTGTACTCATATTTCTACTATATGTAAAAATTAAATATTTCTATAACTATATTAACACATTTTGAATGGTTTACTGTCAGGCTGTTTGCTCTGTTATGGTTGAGGCTGTGGCTGTGGTTTTGGCTTCTATTCTTGCAGCGGTTTTTGTTTTGTTGGTCGCTTGTTGCTCCATACTCTATAAGCTGTATAACCAATGCCAACAACAGGTGTCATGTTAGAACTGACCCTCACCTATCTATTTTGGGGGGGACTTTTATTGAGGTGTGGTGACGTGGAGACCAACCCTGGACCAACCTCCCCTCCCCCCCTCCCCTAAATGTACTGGCCAAGGACGCAAGCTGAGACAGACGAGTTTGACAACAGGTGGTGGTCAAACTGTCGCAGGGAAGCCTTCTCGTAGGACCAAAACCAGTGCAGAGGTGGCTGCCAACATGCCTACATCCATTCAACATAGACAGGAGTCTTCTCCTGCAGCAGCACCTCAGGAACTGACGCTGAACACGATGACAGCCAAAATAGAGAAGATGGAAGACTTACTGAAGTCGACAGTGGACAGTTTCAAAAGAGAGATTCAGGTGTTAACAGACAGTGTTGGTGTTCTGAAAGAAGAAATGTGTAACCTTAGAAGAGATATGGACAATCTCAGAACTCAATTCTTCTTTCTCGCCTCCAAATTACGTTTGGTATTAACGGCACAGCCCTCATCTGGTTTACTTCATACCTCACAGACAGGTTCCAGAAAGTTATTGTAAACAAAATTCAATAAAAACCTGTCAAAATGGAATGTGGAGTCCCGCAGGATCATCCTGGGCCCTGTTCTCTTTATTCTCTACACTGCTCCACTCTCACATATAATAAACAACCACCATATTGATCATCATTTCTATGCCGATGATACTCAGCTTCAGTGCAGCGATACTGTTGAAAAACTTTCCTTCCCTCCTGACAAATATGTCCTACTGCCTTCCAGATATTGAAAACTGGATGACTCAGAACAAGTTACAACTTAATGCCGATGAAACCGAAGCCATGCTCATAGGGACCCAACATAAACTTTCCTCTATTGCAAAAACTTCAATAGAATTCGGCAATACGTCAGGTCCTTTGTCCAACACTGTGAAGTATTTAGGAATAGTTCTTGGCAACACACTCTCTATGAAAAAATTCATCACCCAGACCTGCCCGTCTTGCTACTATCAATTACGAGGCATAAGCGCCATTCGCAAATATCTGTCCACTGATGCAACTTCCAAGCTTGTCACATCTTTCATTCTTTTACGTTTAGACTACTGTAATTCTCTTTTGGCTGGCCTACCAGCATCATCTATCCACTCTCTTCAACGCATACAAAACTCTGCAGCTCTGAACACATCACTCCTGTTCTTTGATCTCTTCACTGGTTGCCTGTCTCACAAAGACTGGAGTATAAAATCAATACCCTCTGTTTCAAATGTCTCCACAAATCTGCACCCTCTTATCTCTCCCGTTCCCTTTGTTCAGCTTTGTGCTTTCGAACACCCAGATTCAAACAAACCACTGTTGGCCGTCGCTCCTTCTCTGTTTCTGGTCCATCCACTGGAATGACCTCCCTCTTTCACTTCGCCAAAAGCCTTCATTTGATACCTTCAAATCCAGCCTCAAAACACACTTATTTCCTACCTGAGACTTTTCCCCCACACATCTGTCCCTAATTTTCAACAGCATCTTTCACCTTCTAAGTGTTGTTCCGTGTGTGTGTGTGTGTGTGTGTGTGTAAGTAAGTAAGTAAGTAAGTAAGTCTTCAATTTTTACGTCTTTCCACTTAAAGTGATATCAGACAACCCTAAACTAGGAGACTGAATAAGAGAGAGAGAAAGAGAGAGAGAGAGAGAGAGAGAGAGGGCGAGAGAGAGAGAGAGAGAGAGGGGGGGGGGAGTAGTAGAGAGAGAGAGAGAGAGGGGGGGGAGAGATCTACTTTGTGTGAGTGCGTGTGTGTGTGTGTGTGTGTGTGTGTGTGTGTGTTGTCCCTGCATGCATGCGTGTGCGTGTGTGTGTGTTATTGTGTGCGTGCGTGCGTGGGCGCGAGGTGTGCGTTTGCGCGTGGTGTGTGTTCGCGAAGACGTGTGTGCGTGGTGTATGCGTATGTGCCCGTGTATGTATGTGTGAACTTGTATGTGTGTGTGTAGTGTGTGTGTGTGTGTGTGTGTGTGTGTGTGTGTGTGTGTGTGTGTGGTGTGTGTGTGTGTGTGTGCGTTTGTGTGATCGGCCACAGCACCTACATTTGCCAGTGCTTCCTGGCTGTGTGTCAGTTTCAAGTTGTTAGATTTTCTCAAGCACATGTGTGCAGTGGGCATTTTCTGTAGTTATATGTGTCGTAGGTGTGCACACGCTGTGTGTATGAGTGTGCGTGCGTGCGCGCGTAATGGTAAGTATGAGTGGTATTGTGGGTTACATGTATTTATGCCATGTTTGTGTTGTTTGAATGTTTGGTCTGCTGGGATTGTGTATGGTTGAGGTTGGGGGTCACGTGCGCGTCATGGTGTGGTGCGTTTGTGGTGTGTTTGGCCATTTTTCTTTTATTTCAAGGGATATTGGAATATGCACTCATGTCTTTTTTTTTTGTTAGAAAATCTGTTCCCCGTAGTTTGAATTTGTAATTTGGGTAATCAGTTTGGGTGGGTGTGTTGGGGTGTTAGTTGATGTGTTTCTTTGGGGTGTATGTGTTGTATAAGTGGTTTGAATGGGTGATATGAGTTGGGGGGTTATAAATAATGGAATGTGTATGTTGGTAATATTTGGGATACAAATTTTGATTAAATGAGATATTTGGATGGGGGGATTGTTATGTGTTTATTTATGGTTTCGTTTATAATGATATAAATGTGGTGTAGGGGAGTGATGGTGTATATTTATAATGGGGAGTGGGGAGAGTGTTGGTTTAGGTAGTTGGGGGATGGTTATTTAAGGATAGTAATTTTTAATAGTATAGTGTTATGTTAGGGTAGAGGTTAAAGGTTAATATTGGGGTGTGTTGGTGTTGTAGTATAGTTGTAGGAAAATTAAATGTATAAATATAGAGAGTGAAAAAAGATAGAGATAAATAAAGGAGTGAAGATAGATAGGGGGGTGGTAGGGAATATTTGGGTACCCAGCTATCCTTAAGGTTCCATGCAACATAGTCAATGTTTTCTCGATGTTATATGGGGTGTGTTGTAGATACATTTCTTGTTAGAGAGAGATTAGATATGTCTTTGTTTTGGTGTGTGTGTGGCTGCTCACCCTCCTGGGGATTTCATGTAGGTTTGAACGGCTGTACAGCAACCATATGAAAAAAGTACATGGAATTTGGAGTCAAAAATGAAAGCTCGTTTAATAAAGCTCATTTGAAATGTGCTTTATCGTCCTTGGTTAAACAATTCAAGGTGCAAAGAGGATGTTGTGAAAGACACAAGGTAATTTACGGCTGAACACTGCTACTCGGCAAGCCCCTATGCTGCCTTTCCCTTTTTCCACCGTTATTTATATCCAAGCCTGCACTCTGGCATTAACGGTGGCTGGGAGCGACTAAACGGGGGGAAAAAGAGGGAAATGTAAGCAGGCCAACAAGCAGCGAAAAGCTTTAGTAGTACTGCAACAGCACTTATCTTAAGATTAATCTGAATAAGAGTTATATGTTGTATTCAGAAAGTGGTTATTTAGCTGCTCACCAAATAAAAAATGCTGTACAATGGATGTCATGCCTGTGATTAAGTATATAATATCTAGAATCTGTTTTTCTACATAGCGTAGTTTCAAAACTGCATGTAAAGATCTGGCAAAGTCGAGGCAAAAGACGCTTGTTAATTAATTTTGAAAAAATACCATTATTGAATAATAATGCTCTTGACTTGTTTCAGTAAGATTTTTGAATGCTCAAATACAACCCACTGTGTATGTGCGCGCGAAAATTGGGGACTGGAATGCAGCTGTCTAACACATCGTTTGCTTTTAAAGCATTTTTAGGCTTAATAGACTACACCCAATGATCTTGTTAAATAGTAGAAACCAAATAAATATCCCTCTTTGTTAATGCTGCTGTAAGAGGCATTAGAATATTCGGATTTAAGATTCAGCATTAGGATAAGTGCAGGTTACCTTTTTAAAGTCTACAAATGCTTTATGATCTAGAGTCAAGGGGAAAAGCACCTGGTCTTCACAATACGTACTGTGTTTATGGGAACTTTGCTTTGGGTTTGTTTGGCTTATGCAAGGTGTCCAAAATTGGGTAGAGAGTTTATCAAGGTTTTCAGCAAAGACTGATGGACTTGCTGTTGGCAGCTGGAGTGGTCATATACCAAAACAGTGAAAATTTCAAATGTACAGGACATTTTATAGGTCACAACGATGTCCAAACTGATCAAAACTGATATGGACATACATTTGAAAGAATTATGTCATAAGTTTTAGACTTGGAGTATCAGACATAAATGTTTCATAAATTTTGATATATAGAATATGAATGTGATTGACCTCAGTTTGCTTTTTCCCATTATGTAAGCAAACTGTGGAAGAAAAGTTCTTTTGTGCTATCTGTCTAGTGTTAGAAGTAAGACAGAATAAACCATCCTTGGGGGCGGTAAAATATAGTGGCATCTGACTATATAGATTGTCGCAGCCTTGCTTATAGTTGTGTAAAGCTTTTAGAATTAGAGATATCTTGTTCTTAAGTCATATTTTTTGAACTTTTTTTTATTGTGGAGTTTGGTATACAATAAACTTTTGGTTTTTTGCGTTACTATTTTTTCTCACTAAAAACTATGCAATTTGGGCCAATGCCCTTTTTGGAATAAATCTTTTGATTCGAGTTTGAGTTCTCCTCCTCTCTCTCTCTCTCTCTCTCTCATTCTAGTCTCCCATCTCTCTCGTCTCCTCTCTCTCATCGCTCTCTCACTCATCTCGTCTCCTCGCTATCTCTCTCATCTCTCTCTCTCCCTCTCTGTGTCTCTCTCCCTTTTCTACCTCCTCTGGTCTGATGGTCTCTTCTCTCACTCTTCTGTCCTCCTGTCGCGGTCTCTGTCGTCTGTCTGTCTGTCTGTCCTGTCTGTCTGTCTGTCCGCTCTCTCTCTCTCTCTCATCTCATCTCATCTTCATCCCTCTCTCTCGTCATCTCTCTCGTCTTCTCTCTCCCTTGCTCTCTCTTCTCTCTCCGCTATCTCGCTCATCCCTGCTTTTCTGTTCTTGACTCTAATGACGCACTCAAACTTACACTTGTCCATCCATACACAACCCCCCCCCCCACCCCCGCTCATGGTTGACCTTTCATTTCACATAATCCTTTTTCATATTGTCTAATAATCTCTTAGAGGTGGAAGGAAGTTAAAGCATAGAAGAATTGCGAAGAGAATAGAATTGCGAAAAGAAGAAGAAAATTGCAAAAGAGAAAATGGCGAAGAAAAATTATTCCAAAGAGAAAAAGAAGAAGAAGAATTGCGAAGAAGAAGAATTGCGAATAAAAGAATTGCGAAGAAGAAGAATTGGCGAAGAAAGAAAATTGCGAAGAAGAGAACTGCGAAGAAGAAGAATTGCGAATAGAAGGAGGAAAAAGAAGAAGAAGAAGAAGAAGAAATTGCAAAGAAGAAGAAGAATTGCGAAAAAAAGATTGCGAAAGTAGAAAGAAAAAGGAAAGAAGAAGAGAAAAAGAAAAGAAGAAGAAGAAGAAGAGGAAGAAGAATTGCAAAGAAGAAAAAAAAATTGCGGAAAAGAAGATTGCGAAGAAAGAAAGAATTGCGAAGAAAGAAATTGCGAAGAAATTGCGAAGAAGAAATTGTGAAGAATTGCGAAGAAGAATTGTTGAAGAATTTTGGCGAAGACGAATTGCGAGAGAATTGCGAGAAGAAAATTGCGAAGAATTGCGAAGAGAAGAAAGAAAAGAAGAATTGCGAAGAAGAATAAGAAGAAGGAGAAGGAGAAGAAGAAAAGGAGAAGGAAGAGAAGAAGGAGAAAAGAGGAAGAAGGAGAGAAGAGAAGAAGAGAGTAAGAAGATGGAGATGAAGAAGAAGAAGATGGAGAAGAAGAAAGAAGAAGAAGAATATCACACAACAACCACTCACACACAACATACACACCAACACACACACACACACACTACACACACACACAATCACACACACGACCACAAAACACTCACACACACACACACACACACACGACATGAACGCAGCACACACACACACACACACACACAACACACACAACACACACACACACAAACACCACAGGACACACACACACCCACACACACACACACACACACACAAACACACACGAACAACACACAAACACATCCAACACACACAGACCACACACACACACACACACTCACACACACTCACATGCACACACACACACACCACAACACACACACACACACACACACACATCACACAACACACACACACACACACACACACACCACACAAACAACACACAAGAACACACCACACACACACACACTCACACACACACACACACACACACAAACACACACCACACGCCACACACACACACACACACACAGACACACACACACACACACACACACACACACACACAGCACACACAAACAAACACACACACACACAAAAACACTCACTCACACACGAACACACACATGAGCACACACACACCACACACACACACACAAAACACACACACACACACACACTACACCACACACACAGCTAGAATTGAAGACACACACACACACAAACAACACACTACCCACACACATACACGACACGGACTCCACAGACGCACGCACGCGCAGACACATACCCAACAATCGCTAAAAAAAAAAAAAAAAAATGTGAAAGACAGTCAATCGAAGAACAACAAAACAAAAGATTTGTTTGTGGTAAAATAATGAATTCACAAAGAGTTCAAAACATTTCATGTAGCCAATAGCTGCCGGGAATATATTTAATTGTTGCTGTTTGAGACAAAATTACAATTTAAGTTGAAACACCTACTTAGACTGAAAAGAAGCACAATAACTAATCTATGGTGAAACTGGACTAAGACCCCATTTTAGTTCTAATGGTGCCAGATGTCATCCTTATGAACGATAATTCTGGCAAACTTCATCAAAACTCTAATATACGGATGACTTATAATCAAGAGAGTTTAATTTAGAATCGCTTAAAAATACACAGAATCCTAAATAGAAAGAGGGTTTGATTGTAAGGAACCACAGTCTTTTGTAACAAAGAGAGTATAAGTAGTAACTATTAAGTCAAAACACACACACATACACACACACGGTCCTTTTTTCTCTCCAGATTTTTTTCACGAGGCAATCTACTCGTACATGACAAAAAAACCAAGCTGATCTTCATTTTTTGATCTGAAAGTTTATTTGTTGAAAAAACACAGATCTTAAGTTTTCTAGAGAGAAAGACGCCTAGAAAATCGAATCGTGTAATAAAGTACGTAAGGTATCGGACAGTCCATGCCACAGCAACTTAGAGGAGAGAGGCTGACAGCTACACACTTTGCCAGGTAAAGCTGAAAGGAGGGAGCAACATGTTCCCAGTCCGTTCCCGAGTCCCTGTTTGAAGTTCCAGAGGAGTCTTCATGGAAATCTCTGAAAAATTAGAAATCTGTATCACATCCAAAACACCAACAGAAACGATTCTAACAGCATCAACATCATATTAATAGATCAAGACAGTACCAATAGTAGCAACAGTCTGGACAGTAGCAACGATGCAACAGCATCAAAAAAAATATTTACAACTCTTGCAATAACAACAGCATCAGCACCACAGAAAGAGAAACCAAGAGATGATATTTCACTTGCAGCTACTTCTGTAATTTAAGCAGCAATTTCATAGGCATTTGTGCATGCCTATGCATTACTCCCATGAAAACTTGTTATAGTCATGTAGCCACTCACGTTTACAGGCACCAATTCACACAACCTTGCATTTTTTGATATGCATTTACTTGAAACACACACACCACACACACACACAACACACGCGCGCGCGCGCGCGCGCGCCCCGCACACACCCGCAACACATGTAAAGTAGATGGTAGATGGAAAATTAAGATCCGATTATATAAAACAAATTATCCTTTTTATGATAAGGAAAAAACAATACAAAACATTAGAAAATATATACTTATTTCTTAATGTTTGTGAACCTTGATGCTACTACAGTGTATTTGAAAGTGCAATCATGCATATGGGGCAAAGAAAGCCAAAGCTGGATTTTATTGTACATACATGGAAGAGGAGGGCATATAATTCCTGATAGGTTCATTTCTTTTTGACTCACGATGAAAAAAAGCCCGACTCTTAGTTACCTGTTATTTAAACAAGCATATGCTAACAGAGTAGTGTCTTCATTATTCTATCTGTTGTAAGGACATATTAGGTAAAAAAAGAGCTTCACTTCTCTGCTCTTTGATGGAGAGAATTTGGTCTATCTTGTGGAACATTACAGCACCCAGCCATAGGGTTGCTCATGACTGGTATGAGATAGATGGGCCAAAGAAGTTTTGATACACAAGTGCGATTGTATTGTGTGTGTGAATCTGCTTTGCGCCTGTCGGCAGCACTGTGTGTTGCTCTGTGTTTGAATGCTGGTTTGTGTGTTTTTTTTTTTTTTCCTGGTTCTTTTCCAGCAAATGTTTACGTCTTCTTGTTCGTTGTTTTCCACCCTGAGTTAAAATTTGGTCAGAGCATTGTGTTTACCCGGTCTGTGTGGTCTTTGTGACCATTTTAATCTGACGTAGGGTCAGATTCACAAAATTGACTGATTCACGACCTGACACCACCCCCATCAATCAAGTTAGTGTGTGTTGTGCTGCTACATGGCAGTGAGAAGCGCCGAATTAGAGCTATGGTCGCACCTGAGATTTGTCAAAAACAGGTACACGCTTGTCTGAGGATTAAGCAGCATTATCCACAAAATTGGCATTCTTCTTCTCCTTCTTCTGCAAGTGTCCGGTTGTGGTCCTGCAGACATCGACGATCATGGCTTCTCCATTCTTTCCTGTCTCGGTCCTCTCATGAGTCATTGTTGGTGCACTTCTTATCGTTGCGAATTTGTTTAAGCTGTTGTGAATTTGGTGCGTTGTCTTCCTCTGCTCTTGTTTCCACAGATTTTGCCACTCCATATCATTTTCTCTAGCCGTCAGGCCCTGATTATATGGCGAAAAATTTGAGCTGTCTTTTCTGTGGTGTTGAGAAGGGATCTACTTGTATCCAGCCATTCCCATTACTTCGCATTATGTTTTCTTTTTATCCATGAGAGTTTCATGATTCTCCGGATGAACCACCATCTCCACTGCTTCTAGTCGCTGTTCTGTGTCCTTGGCTAAGGTCCAGCATCAATCCGTACAGAAGAATGGACCATACGTAGGCTCTCAAAACATGGACTTTGTCTTGCGGCTTATCTTACTGATGGTAAAAATGCATTTCATGTTGTTAAAAGTTGCCTTAGATGAACCGATTCTCTTTTTGATTTCTGTGTGACACTTGCCGTTCCGGGTGATAGTACAACCCCATAGGTATTTAAAGGTGTTCCTGTCTGGATTCTCTTTCCTTTACAGGCTAAGTTGCATTGTGGTATCGGCTTTTTTTATTTTTTTTTCGAGATCACCATGCATTCTGTATTTCTTTGCATTGAAGCTGTAACCTTTCTTTTGCTTTCGTCCTGTTACTTGTTGGTATAAATCTTTTGCAGTTTTTCTTCAGAGTCGGCGACGAAAAGGACTGTGTCATCTAGGTTGTTGATGTTGTGGCCACTACACTAATTCCCTCATGATTCTCAATATTTCGTTAGAATTATTGCACTATACACTTCAGATAAATCAAGTGAGAACACGCCCAGGCCTGCCTCCAACCCTGCAGATGGTATATATTGACTGTGTCATGTCGACTTAAAATGGCTGCCTCAGTTCCCAATATATGTTTCTGAGGAATATAAGGATCTTTCCCATCGATTGTATAGCCTGCAGAATATCAAACAAAGTCAGTGTCGTACTTTGTCGAACGCTTTTGAGTAGTCAATGAAGCAGAGGTACAGGTCTTTCTGGACCTTGATGGATCTTTCCATGAGAGTTTTTCAATGTGAAAGATTGATTTTTGGTGCCCTTTGTCTGCCATGAATCCAAATTTGCGTTTAGATATTTCTGGGAGTATTTTATTTCTCATTCTCTTCATGAGTATTGTAAAAGAACTTTGGTGAGGTGACTAATCAGGCTGGATTGTCGATGTTGGTCGCCTTCAGCTGGTGCCAGTTTCTTAGGATCGCAATGTAGATGGACTTTCTTCATATCTGTCGGAATTTTCTCTGTGTAATATTTATTGTTTAGTAGGTTTGTGGGACTGCCTTAATTCCCACTTCATCCAGGGCTGTTATCAATTCAGTTGGGATATAATCTGGTCCTGGCGCCTTTTACACTTTATCTTGCTGTGTGCATGTCTCACTTCGTCTTCCATGATTATGTGGCCATTTCGTTGTAATATAGGAGGTGGACTCTGTCGTCGTGATATAACTTTTAGTTGTATTCTGCACCTGTTAAACAATATATCTTCTTTTTCCATGAGTATTTCTCCAATCTCTCGACTTTTTACAACAGTTTTGCAGATGATTTTTTCCCTGTCACATCTTTTATTTTTCATGCATAAGTTTGCTATCAAATTTGCATTCGTTTCATTTTCATTGCACTTGGCATTTGATCCAATCTTCCTTGGCTTCATTACACTTTTTCTTAACCAGTTTTGTTCGAGTTCTTTATATTTTTTTCATCTACCTTTTGCTTCTCTTGTTTTCCATTAGGTTTAAAATCTTTTAGCTCACCCATTCTTATGTGCCATTTTTTCCTATGTTGATCTAGGCCAACGAATTTGTTTCCAACTTTGATCTTGTATTTTTCTTTTTGATTTCTTCGTCAGTTTGTAGCATGTCATTTGCAGTTTTGGATGTTTTTTTTGCTTTTGACAACTTTTTCAATTTTAGTCGCATGGTACGATAACTGGGACATAATCACTTCCACCAGTCTGCACCTGGCATGGACTTCAAATGTTATAGAGTTACGGAAGGTTCTTGATTCAGGATGTAATCTATTTGATTCCTGGTTCTGTCGCCAGGGTTTTCCAGGTCAGCATCTTCTTGAGGGTTTTCAAACCATGTGTTATGACCAGCCAGCTTTTGTTCCTTGCCACATTCCGTGAGCCAATCTCCATCTTCGTTTCTCACTCTATTCCAAATGGGCCAACTGTGGTTTCATCTTGCCCTTTTCTACCTTTGGATTTGAGGTCACCATTATTATTCTGATATCGTGAGACTCAGTTGCTTCATTGCTTTTGATATTTTCATAAAACTCCTCAATTTCAGCGTCATCTTTATCAGCTGTTGTGCATATACTTGTATAATTCCAATGTCGAAAGGTGTTTTGTACCTTAAGTTTTACTATCTAGACTTCTGTCTTTACAGTCCTAGAAACCTTTGAGGGTCTATAAGGTTTTTATCTAGAATCATCGCCAAACTCCTTTCTGGTGTGGATCTCATCTGTGTAAAGAATGGTGTAGTTGTCGGATGTTATGCAGCTGCTCCTTTCATCTCACTCTGAAAGTCTAGTATTTTGGTTTCATTCTTTCCAGTCCTGTTTGTGATTTCCAATTTTCCTTTTTGGTGCATAGTCCATACGTTCCATTTACCCATTCTGAGAAGTTTTTAATGCGGAGGAGACAGTTCGTGGATGAAATCGAGGGTTACCTGTCGCAACATAATCCACCCTACGAAGCGAGGAACTTCCGGATTAAGTGAAAGCCCTGCACGCTGTTATCTGTATTTCTGTTTCTTTTGATTACCATGGACATTCTTTGCAGAAGTATACATATAGTAGGCTGCAATTACCTTTCTATAGGAGCAGTGCTCGTACTGAGCGGTTGTCTTAGCCATTGTACTCATATAGTATCTCTGCGAATACATTGAAGTGCTCTGACCAGTTTCTTTTCCCAAAAACTATTCGGCTGCTTAACACATTCATCAGTCACTGCCTTCCTGACTTCACGTAACTGATTTTAAAATTTGGGAGGCTAGGGTACTGACCTTGCCAAGGAATCTCCCACAGGCTAGCGGAGGGAAAGGAGGCACCTTACTTCTCCTGTTGGTGAAATAATTTCATCCCGCCACGCCACTATAGGCATTATCGCTGCTAATCAGACGGGGAACAGGGCAGACGACCATTCATCGCCAGTGAAGGGCCTCCTTCTCCCGTGCTCCCCCAACACCTCTGACGTCATCTTTTGTTACCCTGACAACGCTTCTTCACATGCCTGACCGTCCTCACCGCCCCTTCAGCTTTTGATTGTTATGTTGTTTGTGACTTGATAATGTTTTTTGTACTGATGATGAGGTGTATTTCATGTGTGTTTCAACACGAATCTGATTAGCACAGTTATTTCACCATCTTCTACTCCTGATTCAGATCATAAAACTCTTGTCTGTTCTTCCGCTACCGCCATCTACACCATCGCTTCGTCACTTCCTCTGAGGCTTGTCCAAACTCACCACTTTCATCTTCAACCTCTCCACCTCCTTCAGATCTCCTTAAGTTTTGTTTGTTCAATGTCGGTCTGTCCAAAATGGAAACGCGACTAGAGATTTCAGTGATTTCATCTCTGAAAAAAAACATTGACTTAAACTTCCTCACTGAAACTTGGCTTAAACCACATGGCCATGAGCTAATAGTAAAAACAGCTGACTCCTCCTGGATATAAAACTATTTCTTCCCCGACTCTCTCAAATATCAAATGAATCTTTTGAAGTTTGCGAATAATATCATACCTACCTGGCCACTCTATTACTATCTGCTACCTTTACCGTTCACCTCCCAGCCATAAAAAAACAACCTAACCATCTTTTTCACCAAGAATCCAGTCACCTCGACCACTCAGCCTCTTCCTCTAAACTTATAATCTTGTTGAGGGGTCTTCAACTTCCATTTGACAACCAGGTTTCTCCAGATGTCAAACGTCTTCTCTTTCTCTGTCTATCCATTCTATCTCTCAACTGGTAAAGCGAAGCACGCACAGATTGGTCATATTTTTGACTGGCTGTGTACTAATGCTTCAATTTAATCTTGTCACATCTGTTTCTTGTCACCGACGTATCTGAATTCTGATCATTCACGCTATTCTTTTCCTCTCAACATCACTTAAAACCTGTCAGAAAGAAGAAATTTGTTACTCATCGCAAATGTATAGCCTTAGACATTCCTACCGTTCTTCAAAGCTTCAAACGTTTTTTCACAAAATTCTGGCCACACTGACATCTCTGTTCACTATAACACTATTCTCCGCAACTGTTGATGAGCATGCACCTCCTACTGATAATCTCCTTCCTGCACAGTCCTGTGCGCTGGTTATACCAAGACATCTTGATAGCGAAGACAAACGCCGGCAATAGAACGGCAAGTGGCGGAAATCAAAAACCGAAATCAAACAAAAGAATTTCCGAAAACAAATAAACAAAGTTAAAAAATGCTTAGAATCCATTCAGCAAAGACAGACTACTACTCTTCCCAAGTTCTCTGTGCTACATCCATTTAAAATCTTTTTTTTCCCTCACCTCAAATCTCTTTGGATCTGCACAAAACCAACTCTCTGCTTAACACCCACAGCCTGTTCTGAACTTCCATCATATTTTCTACCATCTTTTCAGAAAAAGTTCGAATAAACGCTCCAGATGGATAGACTCAATTCTAGCCTGTGCCTCCTGATCCCCACTTACTGGCACTTCCTCTCTTTTCTTCCATACCACATAGTGAAAAAGAAATCAGGACAATTTCTTTGAAGGGAATGATATAAAAATCATTGGACCTTGATCCCATACCTGCTCCTGTTTTCTCACAATGCCTTCCTCAACTTGGCACTATTATCACTAAATATAGTTAACTCATTCTTGTGTTCAGAGACATTTTCCATCAAGCTCTTTAAACAACATAGTCACACTCTACTGAAAAAAGCAGGACCTTGATCCCAAACTTTCTGAAAAATTATAGGCCTGTCTCAAACTTACCCTTTGTCTCTAAAGTACTAGAAAAGTTGTCTCAAACAGCTAAACAGTTCACCTTCATTCCAATAATCTCCTTCCCCTTTTCAGTCTGCTATCGCCCCACCACGGCACCGAAACAACCCTAGCCCAACCTTTTAGATTACACTTCTACTGTGCTTCTGATGCAGAAATAATCTCCTCCTCATCTTCTTGTCTTATCTGAGCTTTGATACCATAGTCACTCAATTCTTCTTTCTCGCCTCCAAAATACGTTTGGTATTACGGCTCAGCCCTCACTGGGTTTACTTCATACCTCACAGTCCGGTTCCAGAAAAGTTATTGTAAATAGATTCAATCAAAACCTGTCAATGGATGTGGAGTCCCGCAGGATCGTCCTGGGCCTGTTTTCTTTACCTCTACCCTGCTCCACTCTCACATATAATAAAACCACCATATTGATCATCATTTCTATGCCGATGATACTCAGCTTCAGTGCAGCGCTACATGGTGATAAATACTTGCCTTCCCTCCTGACAAATATGTCCTACTGCCTTCAAGACATTCAAACTGGATGACTCAGAACAAGTTACAACATAATGCCAAATAAAAACTGAAGCTGCTCATAGGGACCCAACATAATTTCCTCTAGCACAAAAACTTCAATAGAATTCGGCAATACGTCAGTGCCTTTGTCCAACTCTGTGGAAGTATTTAGGAGTAGTTCTTGACAACACACTCTCTATGAAAAAATTCATCACCCAGACTGCCAGTCTTGCTACTAATCAATAGGCATAAGCGCGATTCGCAGTATCTGTCCACTGATGCAACTTCCAAGCTTGTCACATTCTCATTCTTGCACGTTTAGACTAACTGTAATTCTCTTATGGGATGGCTACCAGCATCATCTATCCACTCTCCTTCAACGCTTACAAAACTCTGCAGCTCGACTGGTCATAAGAAAGTAAAAATCTGAACACATCACCTCCTTTTCTCGCATCTCTTCATGGTGCCTGTCTCACAAAGACTGGAGTATAAAAAATCAATACCCTCTGTTACAAATGTCCATAAATCTGCACCTCTTATCTCTGTAACTGTCTTCACTGTACATCCATCCCGTTCTTCGTTTCAGCCGCCAGTTACTTTGTGCTTTCGAACACCCAGATTCAAACAAACCACTGATTGGCTGTCGGCTTCTCTGTTTTCTGGTCCATCCACCTGGAATGACCGCCCTCTTTCACTTCACCAATAGGCTTCACTTGATACCTTCAAAATCCAGTCTCAAAACACTCTGATTTCCTTACCTGAGGACTTCCCGCCCACAAATCTGTCCTAATTTCAACAGCATTTTCACCTTCTAAGTGTTGTTTCCGTGTGTGTGTGTGTGGTGTGTGTTGTGTTGTGGTGGGTGTGTGTGTGTGTGTGTGTGTGTGTGTGTGTGTGTGTGCGTGTGTGTGCGTGTGCGTGCGTACGTGCGCGCGCATGGATTTGAATCTGTTGTTTCATATGTTTAAGGTGAGGTTGCATGCCTGTAAAATGATTGAGTGCATGCGCTTTGATTTGTTTGTTTTTTACAAGTTTCAGCGCTATATAAATTCATATTTTATTATTATTATTATTTTTTATTATGTATTGTTTCCTTTGAGCATTACAGACACATTTTTGACAGGGTGTTGCAATAGTGGTTTGAAATGTAGCTGCCCCTTTCGTTTCTGTTCTACCATAATGCAAAACCACGGTCTTTGCCTCACCTACCTGCTCCATCCCAATCACATCATCATCATCAGTCCCATGACCTTGGCGGTGTTGGGGAGGACACGAAAGGACGATGCCGTGGTAATCTTCCTCCATCCATCTCGGTCCTCGGCTCTGCGCAGGTAGTTGTTGAGTCATATCATCTGGTCCCATTCTCTCATGTTCTCCATCCATGACTTGTTCTGTCTTTCCCTCTTTCGCAACCTTCGAGTGTTCCCTGTAGTACTGTTTTTGGCAGAGGTTGTGGGCGGTGAATGTGGCCGAACCATGTAGCTTTTTCTTCTTTGGGGACGATGGTGAGTAGGGGTTCTGTGGACCGGCCGGCCGTAGTTATTGGGTCTTGACAAATTCATTGGTTCCTTTCGTCTCTCAGGATATGCAAAGCAGTTTTCTATGGCATTTTTGTTTCAAAAGGACTGGATTTGCTTTAATGTTTCAGGCGGTCAATGTCAGGTTTCACTTCCGTACAGCTGGTTAGTCTGAATTAGGGCTTTGTAGAGCTTTAGTGTGATTGGGGAAAACTGTTCTCTTACCTTTTCCATTTGGTGGTGAGTTTTGTCATGGCGATGTTGCCATGGCTAGTTACTGACTTTGATTTTCTGAGCCATCGATCGCCCGTCCTTGGTGAGTGTAAGCGCCAAGGTATTTAAAAGCGTCTACCTCCTCCAGTTGCTGGTCCGTTATGTAAAATTTTTAGCAGTGGCGTTTGCTCGTGCTGTTCACAAGTACTTTACTTTTCTCCGAGCTCACCTCCATCCCATTAAGGCTCCAGCTCTGTTCTCAAGTTCTTTGGTGTAAGATCTTGAGCTTCTGTTACTTCGCCATGAGGTCAATGTCATCGGCAAACCGACAAATTGTGGGGGTCTGCCGCCTATGGAGATGGTAAGCAGTGGAACTCATGGTGGGTCTCTATCATAAGAGATTTCTAAGAACTAGATTTAACAGGATGGAGATAACAGGCATCCTTGTCGGACCCCAACTGTGGTTTTTGAAGTAGTCTCGCATGATTGTTCAGGAAGGAACTGCCCCTGCTTGCGGTGTTGTATAGTGCTTGAATGGTTTGCACTATAGTCTTCAATGCCAAACATTCTGAGGGACTGCCACATGCCTTCGTGCCATACTCTGGCGAAGCCTTTTTGAAGTTGATGAACGTTGTGGAACAGGTCTCTCTGATGTTGAAGATGTTTTTCCATCAGAGAGAGGTGGGCAGTTAAAAATCTGTTCGATTGTGCTCCTGCCTGCCCTGAACAGCTTGTTCCATCATGCAAAGGTGTTCTTCTGCCTCCTTCTTTAGTCGATTCAAAATAAATTTGAGCTTGATCTTGCTGGCGTGGTGATGAGGCTGATTGTTCTTATAGTTTTGGCATTGGCAGGTAAAATTCCTTTTGGGCAGGGGCTTTATGATGAATGTGATTGTGTCCATTCCTGTTGGCCACTTTTTTCTCTCCAAATCTTCTGAACAGATAGCTATGGACACTGTGTGATGACTGTTTGCCCCATGCTTGAGCAGCTTGCTGGTAGTTGTCTGCTCCTGGGGACTTGCTACTGGGTAAAACTGCAGATGGCTTTCTTCCACTTCTTCCCTCAGTATAGGTAATGTTGAGGGTACTCTTGATGTTGTGCTTCTCTTCTATTATGCTCTTGTCAGGTTTGATTGGGTAGTTGTATAGTTCTTGACAATAACTCAGACTAACTGTTCAATGCAGCTGAGCTTTCTGTGAGGAGTTCGGAGCTGTCTTCAATAATGAAATGATTGATTTGGTTTTGTGAAGTGGTTTTGGACGTTTCTTCAGGGGGAGAGTTATTGCCTTTTTACAGAGTTTGCCCACTTTCAAGCTTTCTTCGATTCCTCACACTGATCACTGATCCACTTTCTCTGGCCTTTAACATATGACTTCTTCACTAAGTTGTTGGCCTCCGGTATCTTTTAGGGTTGGAAAGACCTGTTGGTTTAAGTGCTTTCTTGTATCGCAGAGTCCAAGATGTCCATTGTGTAGTCCATGGCTGGTGTTTATTTCCTTTTGACGAACCGAGTACCTCTCCTGTGTTTCTAGGACTGCTCTATTAAAGTTGTTTGGTGAGGTCATTGATGTCATTGTCCAGTGAGGGTTATGCCGCAAAAGGTCCACCAAGTTAGCTTGGAAGTAATGATGTATAGAGAGTATGAGTTCTGATTTTCATGTTTGTCACGTCAATTTGAATACGTGGGTTTGCAGGGTTCGCTCTGAGCGCGCTCGGATCGCACGCGCTGCGCCTGCGCCTACATCACCTCGACTGCCACAACGTCCGTCGGAGCTGACTATGTCAGCATCCCAGGGTGGTTCTTGTTCTGGCTCCTGTTGATGCTGGATTATGACCAATAGCACGTGTTGGTTGTTAAGATAAAATCTATTGTGGTTTTGGATCTTGCCGTTTGGCGCCATGCCAGGTTGACCTCCTGACTGCTTGTGGGGATATAGGGTATTGCAATGGTAGTTCTGTGGGTGCAGGCAATAACTCCAGCCAGACGTGTCCCTGTCGTTGGTCTCTCCAGTTCCAAAACTGACCAACTGTTCGGGCCCATTGGTATGTAAGAGTCAGGACCTACTTTTGCGTTAAAATCCCTTGGATGATGATGAGTCTTTCTTGGGTTGATCTCATAATGGTCTCTTCAAGATCTTCGTAAAATTCTTCTACTTCATTCATCTGTAATAATTCCTGCTGGAAACGAGAGTTACAGTCTGATAGGAGATGATAGATATATAGATATACTTTCCTTTCTGACAATAATGGCCACTCCAGGTTGGTGATGTTTCTTTGACACTGTACAGATCTTGTTGCCTTATTCAGTCATTGTCTCACCAAATCTCCTGTCCATCTCACTTCTCCTAGTCTTATAGCAGCTAAGCTCATTACTCTAGCTCTTTGATTTTTCCGACTGGTAGATGTGTTACGGACTTTCCATGTCCCAATGGTGATCTGTTCTCTAGGGAGCTTAAGGTAATGTTTTGAGACTCCAGTTAGTTGGACTTGTCACTTCACCCTTGGTGTTGATAGTGAGATATAGATAGGAGAGAGAGAGGAGAGATAACCGGCCTTCGACGATCCTGGTATCATATTGGCTTTGCAATTTGGTCTTTCATGTCTTTTCTGTGGGCTTAGGATTATTCCTTGGTGGCGCTCCAATCTTCCTCTCCAAAGTCTCCATATGTTTGGTTTTTTCTATTGGGTTTCCTCCCCCAATTGCGACAGGTTGTAAACTGGGTTCCAGGGATACCAGTAGCAGTACAGAGAACTTCTTGATGACTGACCTTTGATAACAAAAGCGTTTGGGAGGAGGGAGAGAAGAATTTAGTGATCTATAGTGCTTGAATGCTGCAGATAAGTCGAGGAAAGAGTAAGAATATGAGATTTCCCGAGTCAGAAGCATGTAGAAAGCATGTTTAGGGTGTTGGACTAGGGTGGTTTCAGTGCTGTGATCTGATGGATAGGCAGACTGAAATGCGTTGGGAGGAGACTATCTGTTACAAATGTCTCCACAAAAACTGCACTTCTACTCTCGTGAATGGTCTTTACCTGTACACCCTTCACGTTCCCTCCGCTCGTGCAGTTTTCCTTGCCGCCTACGAATACTAGATTAAACCAGTCCACCGTGGCCGCCGCTCTTTCTCTATTTCGGGTCCATCAACCTGGAATGTGCTCCCTCTCTCTCTTCTCCAGTGAGATATAGTAGTTATGACACTTTTAAATCCTAACCTCAAGAATTATTTATTTCAAAAGAGATTTCCCCCTCTGTTTTCATATCAGAACTAATTCCCACCTTCATTAAAAACCCATATCCTGTCTACTGTCGCTAGAGAGTGTATCCTGACCTGTGTGAGTGTGGTGTGTGCTTTTGAAAAAAATTTGACTTTGAAATTTTATTCATAGTTTGGTCTGCATTTGTTTGATAAAATTGTATGATTAAACTATTGATTATTTTTCATTGGTTGCATGACTGATTGTAAGATTAGGTCTAGTATGCATGTGCTTGATTTTGTCTTTGCAGTATATAGTGTTATATAAGTTCCATTTATTATTATAATTATTATTATTATTATTATTATTAAGATGGCTTGTTGAGTTGTTTTAGAACAATTTTTCAAGAACTTTGGAAGTGAAATGTAGGTTAGATACAGGTCCTTTAGTCTTCAGTTGTGTGGGTCGATGTCTTGCTTTTTTGTAGTGGTGGAACTATTGCTGTTTTGAGAGCTGATGGGAAAATTCCGGAATGAAGATGATGAGAGTTTAAATCTTTTGATAGAGGAGGAGTTGGTTTATAGCTGCGGAAGGCACTGTGTGTGTGGAGAGATAGAAGCAGGCACAGGATCAGATCGCATGATTTTATGGTCATTTCATTATAGAATTTTCCTAATTTTCTTCTCACTTGTTGGCTGAAAGTGAAAGGAGAAAGGGTGCCAGTGAATTGGGGCATCAGAAGGTGCAGGTGTTGGAAAGGATGTCTGATCCAGTCATAGAGCGGATGTGTGGACTTTGTCAGAAAGAATGAAAGATAAATATTCTGAGAGAGTTCAGAGTGATTGTGGACAGTAGAAAGCGGACGCGCGCTTTTGCAGATCGAAGGAGAGTGGAGGTGAGGGAAAAAAAGAGGAGGGTTCATGGATGTTGCATTGAGGAACTTGAACGAGTAGGTAGTTTGTCTTTGGCTGATATGATTAAGGTTTTAACTATGTTGGTTTGTTTTGAAAGAAGTGTTTGTTTATTTCAGTTTTTGTTTTTCGCTATAGTCTGCCGTTCTAGTTGTCAGTAGTTTGCGCTTTGCCACCAAGATATCATGGGTGTTACATGGGGCGAAAGGCCTATCAGGAAGAATAATGGTCAGTGGTGATAGGTGCAATGTTATCAAGCAGTAGGTGGAACTGTGTTATAGTGTTTAAAAGGGTCAGTGTGGTCAGGGATTTGTGATAGACGTTTCAGACAGCATGTTGGAAGAGAAGTATTAATAATATGGCCTTGAGGTTACGCGGGTGATGCACTTCTTTCTTACTGGTCGGTTTTGCAATATTAAGGAAAAGAAAAGAATGGCCAGAATGATCAGAAAGCAGTTGGTCAGTGACGGAGACAGAAGGTGACAATATCTTGTGACACAGAGATAGAGATAAGTGAGCAGTCTAAGTATATGTTCCTGATCTGTGTGTTGTTTCATTTACTCGTGCTGGGACGAGAGTGGTTTGATAAAGGAAGAGAAAGACATTTGAAATCTGAAGAAGGGTGGTTTGTGAAGTGAAAGTTAAAGTCACCAAGATATATAAGCTTCTTGGAGAGAGGCTGTTAGTGTGCCAAGTGAGTGGATCGAGGAGAGATTGGAAATTCTGTTGGAAAACTGAAGGGGCCAGGAGGTGGGCGGTAAAGAGAGACTCGGAAGCAATAGAAAATGGCCAGGTAAGTTGAGGTTGAGTCTCAGAGATATTCAAAGGATTCAGGTGAGAAAGGTAAGGGAGTGGGCAAAAGGAAAAAGAGGCTGGATGCAGTTGCATGAGGAGAGAGAGGGGAGAGATTAGAGATAATTTCCACCTACACAAGGAGGGTTCAGGGGAAGAAACTGTTTTGTTAGCCAGGTGGTTTCAGTCTCTTTTATCTTTGGTTCATGATCTTGTGGAGAGAGAGAGCCAGGTTTCAATGTAGAAAGATTAGATTGTTGTTACTTTTTCAGATATAAAAAATCAGAAAGTTCAGCTTTACCATCTGAGCAAACAGATCTGCGCTATTATCCTCTTAACTGCCCAGTGCAAGTACACCCAATATGCAGTGGGAATAAAATTCTTATGGTACCAACTGCTATGTTCATTTTCCCTCTTACTCAAAGAAACTAGACTACAGGGAATATCCTGTAGTCTAAACCCAATGACAGTAGACATTATATCGTAGATATAGAGTGACGAGAGTAGAAGCTCAAAATTATGTGAGAATGCGTATTTCACTGCGCGAAATATATTTAAAATGTAAAAAATCGACAGAGAGAAATACGATTTCTTCATCACCACTGTCATTCGAGTACCCCCCATCAATAATGTCAAACATATGTCTAGGCCAAATCTATTCATTTTTTTTTAAATACACGATCTCCTGAATCATACGCGAGGTTTTCAATTCAATGTTAGTAAATCTGAGTTTTTTTGCCACTTTTACTGCTGTGTAAGTTATTTATGCCTTCAACAGAAGTGTCGAGCAATTCTTGAACATAGAACCTTTCCAAGCAGTAATTCATAAAAAAACAAAATTCTGAGATCGAAAAAAACGTTCGTTTTTTTGCAGCTCGATGTTGCCCAAGCAACAGGAGAGTGACCCTCCATTAATTTTGGAGTTGTTTCCTTAACTGTAGTCGAGGAAGCAGGCTTGTTACTTCGGGTTGACACCCGGAAATTTTCTGGTGGGATGTTGGGATTGGTGCACGTTTAGCCCCGGAGAATTTCCGGGGTATGGAGTCTAGTGGTTAGTAAAAACATGTGGAGAAGGTTTGAGAGAGCAGAGAGGTTGAAGATGACAGTGGTCAAGTGAGGATAAACTATCACTCGAGAAAGAGGACAGGGGTGATGGTAGAGATATGTGCAGTGGATAAGAGCTGACAGAGTTGAGATGGCGAGTCAGAGTGTGAAAGACGTGAAAGGACTGTTTAATGGAGGATTTATAGTCTGCTGCACATCCTGTATGATGCACCATAATGTCAGGAAACACATTATTATCAGAGTCAAGGCAGAGGATGGAGCATCTGGAGGCAAAGATGTGAAGAGAGCTAGTGAGAGGGGGTGAGAGATAACGTTTTGTCAGGGAGGATGGGGGGTGGGGGGGGGGGGGGAGAGAAGTCGGAGGAGAGAGCGAGATGTGCAGAAGCAGTTGGTTGGCAGGGGCTGGTGTAGAAGGGCTTACTAGAAGGCGTTGATACAATGTACATAGCTGCAGGGATTGGCAGCAGCAGCTCCACTCCTTACAAGTAATGATGCACAGTGCAGATTGTCTGTTTGGACTCTAGGGACCTTTCTCTCCTCCACTGGGTCTGGAGTGGTGCCTTGGGCACTGCCCTTCGGATGAGACAACAACTGATTTTGCCAGATGCGCTAACATGAGGAGTCGACGGTTGACAGCTGGAGAGTTTGCCTTGCAGGGTTTTTGTAGAGAAAGGCTCCTTTCGTACGGAGTCGGATGCACATTGGGGGGGGGCAGCACGGGGCCGTGTGGCTACCTGCTTCTCCCACGATGATGGCGGCGCCTCTTAGTTTGGAGTAGATAGATATAGAGATGGCCTGGCTTGAGGTGACGTTATGGTCAATGGCTAGAGGAGATAGGAGAGTTGAGGATCGGTGGTCTGTGGCGTGGATCTTCACGCGCACTCAAATATTCAAAAATATGTATGGATGGATTTTGGGGGTCGTCATTTTTATTGGAGGATTTAATTGTACATAGTGGCTGGAGTGCTTGTGATTGTTTTATTGAATGATCGTGGATTGTCTTTATTGACCATGATTGTTTGTTGATGGGCTGCTGTTGTGGGATGTGTTGCTGCTTTTTTTTTGGAAATTTTGGGGTATTCTGTTGTTAAAGAGTGTGAAAATAATGAGTAGAGAGGAGAGAGAGATCTTTTTGGTCTAGTGGAATCTAGATTCACATCTTAGAGTGAATGGAATAGTGAGGGGAGAGGAGTGTTCAGATTGTGTGAAAGGGTGGGGTTTGTCACTAATATGTGGAGTGTGAATGCTGTTAAATTTCTCCAGTGCTCCTCGTAGAGAGACATGATGGGGGTCTATGTGAACAGACCACATAAGAGCAAATCTGCTTACCTGGGAAGAAGTACCTTTGCATAGGCACAGGGTGCGCAAAAAGATTAGGGGCTTTACCATGAAAAACACGATTGTGGACAGGATCTCTCTCTCTCTCTAGCAGAACTATTGTAGGCAAAAATCACTGCCTGTTAGATAATATTATTCCATGCCATCAATAAAGAGAAAAAGTTGTTGTTATTAGGATTATTTACATCACAAACAAGATACAGTTTGTTTTGTTATGATTTGAAAAACTATATGTATATTGATTTTATCCAGACATAAGGAAGGTACACTTAGATCATAACTAGTGAATAGTGTTTGATACATATTATTTTTGAGATGTTTTTGTGCATAGTCTTCATTTTTATTTTTTTCTTCACTGAAAGTGGAGCTTGATATTGTGTATGTTATCTGGTTTTGCCCACTAGATAGGAGAGAGATAATTGTCAATTTCTTCTACCGCAACTGTATTATGGCCTTAGGCTGAGATACATTAAATTTCTGAGTTCTCTCTCTCTCTCTTTTCTCTCTCCCTCTCTTCTCTCTCTTTTCTCTCTCTCTCTCTCTCTCTGTCTCCTCTTCTCTCTCTCTCTCTCCTTTCTCTCTTCTCTCTCTCTCTCTCTCTCTCTCTCATTCCTCTCTCTCTCTGAGATATTTATTAACAGATTCTTAGTCTCTCTCTACTCTCTCCTTCTCTATCCTCTCTCTCTCTCTCTCTCGCGCTCTCTCTGCGAGATATTTATTTACGGATTCTCGCTCTCTCTGAGATATTTATTAACAGATTATCTCTCTCTCTCTCTCTCTAGTAGTCTCTCTCTCTCTCTTCTTTCTCTCTCTCTCTATTCTCTCTCTCTCTTCTCTCTTGAGATTTTTATTAACAGGATTTCCCCCTCTTTCTCTCTCTCTCTCTGAGCTCCCCCCCCGCTTTCGCTCTCCGCTAACAGATTGTAAACAAGGGAGAATGTTACCTTTTTTGTTTCTCTCGTATTACTGCTTACAGGGAAAACCTGTCAGGGTTGCTTGCGTTGCAACAAACTGACCGCCGCGTGGTGTCAGAAGGATAGATTTATCTTTTTTCACGTTGTTGATGTGTGTACTCGGCGTATCTTGAGTTGGAGAGATAGGATAGAGGATCTTCTTTAGTTTACCCTTTTGCGCGTCAGGTGCAGGTAGTTTGTGTGAGAGAGCGCGCGGCCTGCCTCTCCCCCCCGTGGGTTGATGGGTTGTATGTGTTTTTTCTTGGTTTGAATGTGAATAAGTGCGATTAAATATTGTTTTTGCTGTGCATATTGGAGCATACTTTTCCACTGAAAACACACTGTGTCGGCATGCAGCATGGGGCTGTGTGTAACAGAGGACAGTCTTGAGAACTGCATGTTGCAGTGGTGTTTTACAGCCTAGTTAGCATACTGTTATGAAATTTACTATTAACTATTCATCCTTTGGAACTGTCAGGGTGCTTGGCAGATTTGATAAAGAAAAGAGACAGTTTATCAATATTTACAAAAAGTCACTCAGTTTATTTTATCCTTAAGCACACACGATATTCATTTCAGTAATAAGTTAGTACGTCGAGTGGGGTATGAGTGTGTTTTATGCTTCAAATAATTCTACCTCCAGAGGAGTAGCTTTCTTGTTTAACAACAATTTAAATTTAAAATAAAAAGAGTAAAGAAACAAAAATGGGGGGTAATAACATCATATTAAGAGAGTAAACACTATGGGGAAAGATTATACTTACTAGTCAATTAGTATGGACCAAATAAGAGTGAAACAGCTTTTTTTTGTTGACATTAGAGAAAGGATTGAAGAACTGAGGTCACGAATGTAATTCTAGTGGAGCTGGAATTCGTGTCATTGACCTAGACTGGACTACCACAATTATTTAGGCTCGTAAAAAAGAAACACCCCGGCAACAAAAGAGTTGTCCCCGGCATAATTCTTAGAAAAAAAAGCCATTCTGATAGGGAAACTAGAGAATACAGTTGCAGACATGAAAAGAAAATAAAAAAAATAGGGTGGCGCAGCTCTATGTGGCGAGCGCTCTCCCACTCTCCCGGGGGAGAGCAGCATCGAATTGCATCGGAGGAGAAGCGTTGCCGTGGACTTAAAGTGGTATGAGATAGTGATATCTGGACGCTGTTGATTTGTTGCTTTCAATGATTCAGCGTATTATAAAATTCCATACATTATTATTATTATTATTATAGAGATAGATTATAAGAACATTAATAACCAAAGCCCGGGAGAAAGTTGTAGATATTATGTCAGATCTTGAACTGGTAGACATTAGGAGGGAACCTTAAAACCCTGGGTGCATAACTATTGTGGAGAAGACAAACTCCTAGATTCATCAGCAAAGTCGGATTAGATTTCTTTTGTGTCAGATTGATTAGGTTGACGTTTGTTCAAGGGGTGGGGGGGGGGGGGGGGGGGGGGGTGTGGAACCCCCCGCCCACAGAGCATTTTCTTGGTCACAGATAGTGATCTTCCCTTGTTATACATTGGACCTTGATTTAAAACCACCTGAAGTAAAGAGAGCCGCGTTGGAAAATTTAAGAGAGCGCAATCTTAAAAGATAAGAAATATGAGTAGATCTTTGTAAATAGTAACTGTTGAAAACCAAAGAACAGTATGCAGCCATACCTTGATAAGATGTAATATTGATTGTATTCCTAATCTGCCTTATTCAATTTACGATAAATCTGACCAGTTGTTTCTTGATGTTTCTTTTGATGGAAATCAGTGCACAGACAATCTCATATAGTATAAACAAGAGAAGAAAAGATGAGACCACACTAGAAAAAGTCTAGAAAAGGAAATCACAGAACTTGAGAATGTTTACCAGCTAAATGAAGGTGGGTGCATACTTTTACAGCATAAGAAAAGATGAGGTAAGGAAATTAGAAAAAGATAAAAATGGAAGGTGAGATAATTCTTAGATCAAAAGCAAAGTGGAAAAGATTACCATAAAAATAAAAGAGAGTAACCATTAGAGTGCTCACTAGGATAAATAGACATTTTTGAGCGAACAAATGAGAAAACGTATAACGAATAGGGTGGACTATAAGCTGAAAAGTTGATTTAATCAAGAAAAGAAAGCAGAGTTTTTTTATCAATCGTAATCTGGATAGCTATGTTAGACAGAATTTGCCTTACCATTACAAAAGATGACAATCTGACAATCCTAGAGGACTAATTACTTTAGAGGGAGAGATCGTGGCTTTTAAAGAACTTGCACACATTAAAAACACAGGTACAGATGGAATGACAGATTCCGCAGAGCTAGATTTTGAAAAAATTGGAAACAGTTAGGCTTTTTGTGGTCGCGTCCGTAACGTGAGACTTTGTTAGAAAGGAGAGTTGTCAAGCACCAAAAGGATCAGAGGAATTTATGATCTAGTTTGCTAAGTGTAGATAAACCTGAGATAATTTCTTAAAAAACGGCGGACCAATATCTTTATTAATGTAAGTAGAGTAAATTGGGTCAGCCTGCATGCAAATCGTATTAAATTGTGGTTTATAAAATTAATAAATCAGGATCCAACCGGATTTTATACATGGTAGGTATGTTTTGGTAATAGCGTAAGAGTATGATTAGTATGACATTATACGATTACCTGGAAGAAAATAATTTATGCTGGTCCTACTCGTTTCTATAGATTTCAAAAATAGCATTTGACTCTGTCATTTGGTATCATTCATGACTGAAAGTTTTTAAAATGTTTGGATTTGGAGAGATGTATTAAAATGGATTTGCACATTTTACAAAGACATAAAACGTAGTGTGAGGTAGAGACAATGGAGGAAATCTGTCAATGCTTTAATGTAGGAAAGAGTTTGTCGATCAAGGTGACCAATCTCGCCATAGAGATATTGTGTAGTGATAAGAGGTACTTGTGTATAAAATAAGAGAAGAAGTTGATATTAAGGGCATAAAGGCAGATACAGTATTCAAGATTAATCAGTATGCCTGATGACCAAACATTTATATTAGATGGGGGATAATAAAAAAATATGAATGCTGTTTGAAGTTTTGGAAAGAATTTGAACTGATTTCAGGTCTAAAGTTGAACTACAAAAAAACCTTGATGTATGGCTAGGAAACAGAAGGGAGCGTTTTAAACAGATTTTTTAACAGATAAATAAGATAGGAATGGAACCCTATCAAAATTTAAAATATTAGACTTTCGTTTTCAAATGATCTCTCAACAAATGACAGAAATAATAGTCAGGACAATAAGGTTACTCGAAATAAAAACTCTATTCAAAATATGGTTGCAAAGAACAGTTGCACCTTTAGGAAGAATAGGCTGTATTAAAGTCACTAATAATTTCAAAACTTATATATCTGTGGAATTCTGCTGTACCCAATCCTCTCCTGAAACGCACCATCATACAACTACAAAAAATGTGTTTTGGTTTGTGTGGGACAAAAAAGACAATTAAAATTAAAAGAAAAAATATGCTGTCCTTGATTTTGAAGGAGGAGTGATTGGGTATTCCGAATATTGAAGTGTATATACAGGCATTAAAATTAGCATGGATGGAGAAAGTTTGTAAATGAAAACTCCAAAATGGGCAAGCGTATTATAGAGAAACCGTGAAACACCAGGACGCATATCACAATATAGGAGCCAAACGTTGTGATAAACAGTAGATTAAATCATATTCTGGGAGATGTGCTTCTAGGGCATTTTACACTCTTTTCAGACAAGTGCGAGAAAGAGAGACGCGAGTTTCTTTCTAGAGCGTAGTTACAAGGAAACATTCGAAAATTGATTAATGAAACCATTTCACTAAAGTATATGTTTTTTGTAAAGATGGTGGTGGACTAAATGGTAACTTTATAGAATTATCAGAGCATTTAGCAAAAAAATTAACTCGAGAGTAGTGTCTAGGTTCCATAGAGACTGTTTGCTATCAATATCGAGTAGCAAAAGAACGGGAACATTGAAAGTTAATAAGACAATGAAAAATGACTTTCGAAAGCAATGCAGATAATATTGAACGTGCAGAAAAGGATCTTGACGCAAGATTTGCAATGCTTTACTTGTAGAAATTAGACATATTAGACATAAAACCTTTCGTAAAATGGGAAGATAAACTGACAACCCCGTTGGGACTGGTGCAGCAGTGATAGTGAAGAAATTAATGAGGAAAGAAGTGCGTAAAAAGGCTTCAGTGGTTTTAAACAAAACTTTGTTATGAGAAGATTGTCCTGAGACCAAGTGTAATTTTGAAGACAATGGGAGTTAAGTTGAGCAGGGACAGATAGAGAATTTTTGTCGTTGGAAAAAAGATGCAATAGAGCACTATTTTTATAACTGTTGCTTGCTTCTCTCTTCTCTGGAGGGAACTAGAAAATGTATAAAAACAAAATGTATTAACTGTTGTAATATATCATTTGACATGAGCTGATTTTATTTGGTGGTGTGGGTGGTCTGGAAATTAAAATCTGATGAAGTACTAGATTTCATTATTCTGTTTGGCAAGTTTTTTTGTATATATAAGACAAGGATCAGAATTCAATAAAACTGTTGCAAGCATTCACATTATTGTTTTAGGGGAACTTAACACAAAAGTTTACAATTGGGCATTCAGCTTGTATTTGAATATGATATGAGTACCCATGTTTTCCAGAGGAAGAATAGATGGCTGCGGATAGAGGCTTTCTTCTTCTTTGCGTTGCCGGGGTGATGTTGGGACATGTCTTCTGAGGAATGTGCAGAGTTGCCTGAGGTCATCACTGTGCCGTACAGGTTTCGGCTACCAGAGGCGTGGGCTCGGCTACACTTCAAGCATTGGGTCTGGAGAGTCCTGCAGTCTTGTAGGATAGTGGGCCGTATCCTGTTCTTCTTTCTCCACTCTAGGGGCACTTAGTAGATGGTTTGCAATTTTCAATTTTCTGTGTAGGTGTTATTCAGCCTAGGTGTGCCAGCTGTGGTATTGTAGTCTGAAAATGACCATTGCTTGTCATGAAAGCTGGGGTGGGTGTCTGGTTTTGAGTGGTGATTGAAGAGATGATTGTGGATGAGGGTTATTCGGCTCATTAGGTTTGACTAGAGATTGTTCTCTATGATCCTCTCTTGCCGCTATTTTGGCAAGTCTTGTACTGTTGTTCATGTCCGTAATGCCACAGTGGGTGGGATCACTGGGAGTATGGCGTAAGGCGTTATGGCTGTGCAGGCCTTCTCCAGATCTTTCAGTTGGTCCGGCATTAGAGGACTGCAAGCAAGAGAGTGCAACGGTCAGGGAAGGACGACTTTGGGTGTGTGTTGTCCACTTCTGCTGTTGACGACATTTTGCTGGCATAGATCAGAGGAGAGATTACTTGTAAGCCTTGTAGTTAGTACGGCAGGCCTGTTGGAATAGTCTAGAGCCTGCCATTCTCCATTTGGGTACTGAATGTAGACCCCGCACCTCGCCACATTGACAGCATCAGTGCTGATCCATCGGTGTATGTGTGAATCCAGTTTTTGGGCGGGGGATCTTTCTTGCAACATGGCTAGTGTGAGAGATTTTTCAAATTTCACTTGATGTAATGTTTTGTTGTTATGTGGGGGAAGAGGGTATTTAACTTTTGGGTATCAGTTCTTCTTTCTTCCCATGGGGTGGTTGTGACAAGAGAGAAAGAGAAAGGAGAGTTGACATAGTGTTGGAAGCTTTGCTTGGTATTTTCGGGCGGGGGGGAGGTAGAGAGAGACGGGCTACTAGGCCTCTAGTTTCAAGAGCAAAGTAGTCGCTTTAGCGTGCCTGAGGATGAGGGTGTTTTTAGAGTCTTGTCTTCATTGGGTGATCTGTAGTGCACTCGTATTTCTTTAGATTGTTATCAGGGCCTCGTCATGCTCTCGTTTGTAGGTAGATTAGGGGAGGAATGCCAGTCACTTCTTCCTTTTTGTTGATTGGTTGTAGACTTTATTGCACTGATGTTCTTAGAGAGCTTGATTTTGGACATTGTTCAAGAGTTTGAGGTGATCTTGGCAGGTTTGAGATTCCATGAGTGTTAGATCCATATTTCAAGGTAGGTTCTTTACTGCGCCTGGGTTGTGTGTCAAGAGAAATTTTGTGTTTGCTAGATCCCCAGGTGGTTCCGGCGAGTTATCCCGCATGATGGTTTAGTTGTGACTTCTGGCTTTTTTCTCTGCTTCATTTAATATGGGCTTTCCATGTAATTCGCTATGTCAAAGTGACTTGCTGGTAGGTGTTGATTATCCTCAGAATTTTAGCGTGGTGTTATCCAAGGTCGGGTATAAGTGCCAGGTTTTGCCTAGATGGGGTGAGAGCGTTGAAAAGAGTGGCTGTGGACTTCTCCCGTTGATGTTACGCACCAAGCTTTAGCCCATGCAGCAACACTATCCAGGGCACGTTGCATGTTCTATAGGTTGCTGTGTGTGAGAGTCATGTCTCTTCGTTGCTCAGAGTACCAGGTCGTGTGCATAAAGCGATGGGCACATTGGCATAGGACTCCTCTGGTGTTTCTGCGACCCACATCGTTGATGGAAGAGGTGAACAAAGTGGGTCGAGAGCACTCCTCCCTGGGAAACACCCCCTTGCCTCAGTAACACCTTGAGCGGCCACAGTGGCATCCACCGACACTCTGGTTGGGGTTTATGTTTGTGCAGGTAAGATGAGAGAGGTCCACTGGTACATGGTGCCTTGGATGCCATTTTGCAGGAGTTTCACAAGGAGGCGTCATTCCAGGCCTGTGTCAAAAGGCCTTCGTAAATGGCTAAGTAAAGACTGCCAGAGTGACTGGATAGACTGGGAAAGCATTCTCTATAAACTTTGGGACAGGTGAGTTGTGTTGACTTCTGTACTGTCTGAATTCAGCTCTGTCAGTGCCCACGATGTCCCTCAGAATCCAATCAAGCTGTAGTGCTGGTTTACAATACGCTCCATGGTCTTACAGACACATTAGTAAGGCTGATGGGACGGTAGCTTGTAGGTTTGCCTTTGTTCTTGCCTCTTTTAAGAGTGGGAATCATTGTGAGGCTTCCTTCCGAGCACTGCGGAACCTGCCCCTCTTTCTAGAGCTGAGGTTGAATGCAAAAGACTTTTGGAGCGAGAGTTGCCTAATGTTGTAGCATCTCGTTTGTGAGGTTTATCGGGGCCAAGAGATTTTATTTTTCCTCAACTTCTGGATGGCTTGTTTCAGTTCGGCCCATGGGAGAGTCTTGTTTCATGGCATCATGTGGTGTAGGGGCGACTTTGTGGTAATCTGGCTCTTGTTGTTTTATTTTCCTTCTGTAAGTGTGGAGATGGTGTGTTGCTTTATTCTGCGGGGTGCTTGCGGAAGTGGTTTGCAGCTGCTTTCCTGTTGCATCTGTCCATCTTCCTCTAGGGTGAGTCTGTCGTGGCCTGGTACTCGTCAGTTGCTTCATTGGACGGTAGACTTTGCGCAAGGTAGTTCTCAATATAGTAACTTGCCGTCTTTTCCTTCCAGCATGCCTCGCTTGTTCTTCTATCTTTGTTCTTAGGTGTTTGGCGGCACATTCTTTGAGCTTGATGTTATTTTCTTGGGCTCTTGGCTGTTGTCTCAGCGCTTGTCGCTCTGGCTTCAGAGGAGCGCATCTGAGTCGTGCGCGCTTCAGACGCGTTTGGCGGTTAGTTGTCTTTCCTTGGATGCACTTAGTAGCACTCCTTTAGCGCTTGAAGGAACGCTGTTGTTAACTCCTCACAACTTTGTTGAGGTTCCTTTCCCTCTGTCTTGAAGTTTCTTGTCAGCTGGTTGTTTAGAGAGCTGAAGAGAGCCCATTTCTCTTTGTGTAGTTCCAAGAGAGTGGGTGTTGGCATCGTCCAGCATTGTTTAGAACACACTAATGGTGAGAGATAACTGGGCGATGGTCGCTTCCAACTAGTTGTTGTTCAACTTTCTGAATGATCTTTCTGTGGATGTCATCAGGCAGAAAAGGCCAGGTCCGGGTGGTGGTTGTATGCCAGCGGCAGGAGTAGAAGGTGGGTGGATCAGAGTGGGATCATCGACGAGGAATTAGTGTGGTGTTGTCATCTGCAGTTCTCTACTTGCTGTCTCCTCGTGAGTGAATGGTGGTATGCGCAGCCTCTGGGACGGATGTTGAAGTAACCAGTGTGAGGAGGAGTCGGCTGCTAGGGGACCTGATGGCTGTCCAGTGCTAGAAGCTTGTGCGTCAGGGCAATTAGTAGTTGTGATGTTGAAAGATGCTGTTTGAGGTGGACACCGTGTTGATGATGAGTATTCGGATTCTTTAAGGTATCTTGTTGTTTCACTGGACGTTTAGAGAGTTGTTTCTGGACCAGGTGTTAGCCACTCCTCCATTCTTCTCCCTTGACGGTCACTCTGACTACACCTGATAGCCTCTAATCTTGAAGGCCTTCCCTTCCTGCTGATGTGTTTCTTGAAAGAGCAAGCAGATGCTTGATGTTTTGCAAATTTTAGGAACTGTTGGAGATCTCTCCTCTTTGGTTTGAAGACCCAGAGTCTGCATTCCATTTCATGATGTTGATTGAGGGGGCGCTTCTTTCTTTGGCCCGTTGGCCACGTATAGAGTGTCGCTTGCTCAACCTCTGACGCCGCACAAGACGAGACGATGGGTATCCGTCGCCTTGGGTGGAGTGAGACCTTTGAGGCCTGGAACCCGGCGCTGCACATGCCTGGAGGCTATCCCCACAGGGCGAGCACTATTCCAATTGGATTGGGTCTCCTAACATCATTAAAGGCTATAATACATGGTGTTTTGTTTTGGTTGGGCGCCTGACTGCCCAATTGATCCTCTGATTTCAGCTCTTTGGCGCATGAACCAGGTGTCTCGGGAAGTTCTTCAAGTTTTGATAGTCTTCTCCATGCAAGGGTGTAATTCAGAGTTTTCCGCTCTCCTAGGTGGA
This sequence comes from Rapana venosa, assembly GCA_028751875.1. Lineage (NCBI taxonomy): Eukaryota > Metazoa > Mollusca > Gastropoda > Neogastropoda > Muricidae > Rapana > Rapana venosa. The sequence continues at coordinate 18,704,581 of CM054139.1, read as the reverse complement.
TTTTGTCAGCCAAAACGTGCTCCACCTACCCTACCTGGTTATTCCCAACCAGGCGCTCGGTCTCGCCACTAAGCAGGGGGTCTTTGAGAAAACAGGGGACACCAACGAGTAGGTGCCGTAGCGGGTATGGGAAGGAGTCTGCGAGGGCTAAGTGAGGGACCAAGGGGGGGGGGGGGGGACCCCCCCGAGGCTCCATGCAGCACCCTTCTGAAGGGTACCCCTTTCGCCCTGGCAAGCAGCCAGAAACAAGAAGGTTGCATGCTTGCAGCGTATGCCGGTGGGGGAGGTGCGGGAGGGGAGAGGTGACCCCCCTGGGGTGGGGGGGTAGAAGGGATGCTCACACACTGTACACGATTAGACTTCCTTCAGATATAGGCGGGACCACTCCACTAAGCATCCAAGAAGCATGAACAGGGTAAGAACCTAGAGGAAGTTGCCCAAAACAGCCGGGGGGCGTAATAGTAGATACAACCAGACACGCAGTCTCCAAGACAAAAAAAAAAGTTGTTAAAAAAAAGGAATCATAACTGTACATCAAGAGTTAGAATCAGGTTTTTGATGATCAATTGTGTATAATAATGGCTTGTGGGAAAACGTCCTTAAGTCTGTACACATCCAGCTTATCTATCTAAGCTTGGATTTTTGCTGTTTGTTCTTTTTTCGCCATGCTGCAAGAAGTCTCTTGCTACTGATTGAGGTCTGCATCACTGCAGACTTGTTTGTTTTATCAATGTAGGTTATCAATGTGTGTATGATTGTCTTGTATTATGCATGTACATATGTTCCATTAGTTTTTTAGAGAGAGATAGAGTCTAAAGTTTGGATGTAAAGATATTATTGTTTATTAGAATATTATGCTTGTTGTTTGGTAGATCTGTTTGTTTCTGTATTTCCCTCAGTGACCATGTTTCTGTACACAATTATGTATGATTCAGAAAGGGAATATTGGTAATGATGATACTGGTCTCGTCTTTGCTCTAGATCATGAGTTTTTTGGGATACAGGTTTTTTGTTTTGTTGTGGTTTTTTTAACCACTAGACTGCCTTACCCCGGAAATTTTCCGGGGCTAAACGTGCACCCTATACGCCTACAACCCATAAATTTCCGGGGTGTCGAACCGAAGTAAACAAGCCTGCTTCCTTGACTACAGTTAAAGGGAAAGAACTCCAAACTTAATGAAGGTCACTCTCCTGTTGCTTGGCAACATTCAGCTGCAAAAACCGTAGCAAAAACGATCGTTTTTTAGCTAGTATTTTGTGTTTTTATGCATGACTGTTTTGGAAGTTCGTGTTCAAAATGGCTGACACTTCTTGTTGAAGGCATAAATAACTTTACACAGCTGTAAAATTGGCAAATAAAACTGTAGATTTACCTAACAGTGATGAAAACGATCGTGTATGATTCAGCTGATCGTGCATTTAAAAAAAAGAATGAGATTTGGCCTAGACTTATGTTTGACGTTATTGAGGTCGGGGTACTCAGAATGACAGTGGTGATAAAGAAATCGTATTTTTGGTCAACTTTTTTACATTTTAAATATATTTTTGCAGTGAAATATCATGCTAATTTGAGCTTGCCTCGAAGTAATCTACGATATATATACTGTCATTAGGCAGACTATCAGGAATATTCATGTGGTAGTTTCTGAGTAAGAGGGATATGAACATAGCAGTGGTACATAAGAATTTTATTCCCCGGCATATAGGGTGCACTTGCACTGGGCAGTTAAGAGGTTAATTGTTTGTTTTGTTTTTGGCTTGCTTGTTGTTTTTTGTTGCTCTTGACGGTTTGTGTCCTCGTGTGCGGGGATTTTTTTTCCTGGTTTTGGTATTTTGTAATATATTTGAATTAAAAAAGAAACATTAAAAAAAAAAAAAAAAGATGTGAAGGAGTGTTGCGGCTGGTTATGGTCATTGTGGCAGTGACGTCAGAGGTGATGGGGGAGACAGATGTAAGGGAAGCATGCCACAGACTACGACGTCTGCCTGCATGTGTTCCTCTTCTTGTTTTGCGATGGTAGATTCCCAAGTTTGAAAGATGCTATGCTATATGCATCCTCAGCCAAAAGGTTTTACTCAAATGGGTTAATATTTCATGTCAAAGTCCTTCAGATGAGACTATAAACCAAGATCCTGTGTGCGAACACATGCAGAACATCTTGCGCACATGTTAAATCCTGTTCCGCTTTTTGAAAGAGTAGGCCATTGTGTGCCGGTGGGAACAGATGACAAAATTTACAAAACCGCATACACACGGGGACTGGATGTAAAAAAAGCACATGAGTGCTTATTCCATTATCCTCAATATAAAATAATGAATGAATTAATTAAATAAAAAATTAAAAAATGATCCAATCAAGATTTTTGGAATGTTCTGAACAGAGAAGTGCCTGTACATTTATCAAATGTTTGCATGATTCATTTTGTTGGTTTTCTGTTACAGATTTATGCTTTGGGTCCAGCCACTGAACATGCTTTGTCTAGTCGACATTTTCCTATAGCAGGTGTTTCCAGTAAGCCAGATCCTGCATCTCTGCTTCAGCTCTTACAAAAGGTAGCTAACTAATAAGATAATTTTTTTATGTGTGTTGCATTTCTTTACCATGTGAGTGTCACTTTTGTGTTTGTGTGTGTGTGTGTGTGTGTGTGTGTGTGTGTGTGTGTGTGTGTGTGTGTGTGTGTGAGAGAGAGATGCAGGAATGGGAATTATCTGCAGAAATGCAAATTTCAGAGGTTTTAGAACCTCCTTCCGTGGATAAAAAGTCTGTCCACAGAAAAAACATTGCAGTAGCAAAAGTCTTGAGCACCAGTTGTAGCTTACAGTCAAATTGTGGGTGCTAAGTGGGCTTCGTTTGTGAGCTGTGTCCGCCCACTGAAGGTTCTGCTGAGTAGGCGTGCAGTATAGGAACATGATCATTGAATGCAGTAACAGATTTTACCCCTTGCAACCTTGGCCTATGCAACATACATGGTTGACTGCTAAGGATTACCGTAAGTGGAGTAGAATAATAGATCTTAAGAACTGAAAAGCATACTACACACTGCCTTTTGGGGGGGGGGGGGGGGGGGGGGGTGTCATCAAAGCTGACATCAATCAGCGAAAGTGGTCTTAGGCAGCATGCCAAGACAGATAGACATTGAAAAAATGGAGAGACATATCAAGACATACCCAGATGCAGCGTGACTGGTTTAAAAAAACCAGTTTATGTCATCCCCTGCATCTATGCATCTATGTGTGTGTGTGTGTGTACATTTGGACTTCTTAGAACTATTTACTTACTGTTGGTTGCATGACTGTGTAAGAATGAGTTTGAGTGCAAGCGCTTTGATTTGTCTGTGCAAGATACAGCGCTATATATATTCCATTTCTTCTTCTTATTTACAAAAAGTAGATCTAGTTTGCAAAGCAGCGTCACTTCCAGTGCCAGTAGCAGCTCTAGTAATAGCAGTGCCAGCAATGAACTTGAGTCATCTCAAGACACAGGGAATTAGATCTAGGCATGGCAATCAAAGATCAAACCAACAAGTGATGCTGACAATGATCGTTTAACTTGAACTGAAGGCTGAAGTCATGCATAGGGTTCATTCGTTCCTCACATCCCACTCCTTCATTGTGTAATGTGAAAATCTGTGTTTAAAAAAACAACAACAAAAACGCCACAACAGCTACATATTGTCTGAGCAAGTGGAAAACTCTTCAGATCTTCTGCATGTTATGATCCTCAATGTTTTCTGTAAAAGTCATTGATGACAAAGTTCCGTTTAAACTGACTTGGGGCTGTTATAAGTCCTGTTCCGCTAAATATAGGCCATTGTGTGCCGTGGGAACAGATAACAGAATTTACAAAACCGCATATACACGGGGACTGGATGTAAAAAAGCACATAAGTGCTTATTTCATTATCCTCGATATAAAAGAATAAAATAAAATAAAAAATGTGCACAGTGCACATGTACTGGGAAAGAGGGGTTCTCTCCCTTAACCCTCTTGTTGTTGGATTCTACAGAGCTAAACTGCCTGTAGATTTTGAATTCTCTGCAGGTTTTCTACCTCCATCTGACTTACTTTACTTCTAAGGCAATTGTGTGTGTGCATGACAAGTTATCAAGCTGAAATTTTGTCACAAGCTAGGCATGTCTTTGTACTTGCATTTAGGCGCAAGTTTATGTGTCTGGTCATCAGATTTCTTGTCATTGTCACCTTATTTGTCACCAATCACAGGTAAAAATATGGTATATATGAGAAAACAGCAAATCCTGCATGGATTTGACAATAGTTCAAGCATATTAGTGTCGAATAAGGAAGTGATACTCAGCTGATGTGTTTACCAATAGTTATGTGCAATAGTACTTCAAGGATGTGTCACACAATGTCCCCATAGCACCTGTTGTTTTATGGTATGTCTCGAGGAGACAGAAGTTTTGTTTGACTATTTTTTCTTTTGAAAACAAGTCATATTCAATCAACATGTTACCTTTATACTGCAGTTCATATCTGCGTGTGCTACCACATGTTTGTTAAGTGTACAGAAGTGTATTATTGTACATGACTGTCACACTGTCACCATTGTCACAGCACAGGTGTGACAAATTCGAAACAACACAGAACTTCTGTAACTCTACAACATTTAATGTTGGTAGTCTCTAAAGTAGTCGTAGTGGTGGCACAGGGTCACATTGACATCACAAAAAGCACAAATTATGGATGTGGTGTATGTGTGGAGGGGGGGGGGGGGGTGTACCCATGTGCTCTCACTGTCGAACCTTGGCAGACGAAGACCTATTTATTTTTCCTTCTTGCTATTTTCATTATCGGCATATCTGTTTGTTTCTGCCATTGCAGTTTCAAAGCAAAAGTGTGGTAATAATGAGAAAACAGTCAAAAGGCATCGTTTTCAGGCGTCTATGCCGCCGGGAGGTCATATTTCTCCACAGTCTGTGTGTGTAGCACAGGTCAGGAATGTGCTGTGTAGCACGTTATTTCTGGCTCTCTCTTCTCCTAACTGCAGCATTTCCTTCCTCTCTTCCTCGTAATCGTTTAATATCGGACTCACTTAACAATTCTCGTTCAAATTTTTCTACTTCCAGGACAATAGCATTCAATTTATCGTCTCGCTAATCAGATGAATCGTCTGCTACTAAAGAAAACGCCATTTTTTTTCGCCACGCTGCACCATTGAAAAGCTTCCGGTCGCTGGCTGTTATTTCTTCCTTCCTCCCCACTTCACGCATGTTAGGCTCTAAATTTATCACTGGCATCCTCTGACACCCTCCCTGCATCACCCACCAATTTTCAGACACATAGTGTGAAAACCATGAGGTCTGTGTGTGATGGAAAAGTACTGCCCACTGGGCAGCACCAACTGTCGGCTGCGGTCGTATTGGAATCTAGCAGCAGCCTCCGTTACTGTCGGCTGCGGCCGGATCGGGGACAAGAGGTTAATGTAGGGATAGTGATAATGGCATGTGTGTAATCTGTTTCTCTGTTGGTTTCTCTTTGCTGTGCACATCTAGTCAGTGTTAACTCCTTGCTTGTCTACAAAGAGTTATATTCAAATTGGGCATGTCAGACTTTTCATAATGTGTGTGTGTGTGTGTGTTTCTGACTTTCAGAAATAAGGATACCCTATACAGATTTCAACAACTACAAGGAATGCTCCCAAGTGGTTTTCATTAATATTTATCCAGTGAGTGCAACTGGTGGTCATTCTTTATTTTCATTTTTGCTTGGAACACAAAGAGCTGCAAACAAAAAAAGCAGTGTGATGTTGATCATCCTGTGTTCACACTTTGAGGGAATGCAGTACTTTTTCTCTCCTCAAAGAGAATTTCTGCATCATTCTGGAATACAGCAAGTATCACTATGCATGTGTGCCTATTTGTGTGTGTGTTAATAATCATATAACACTGCTTGATTATTTATTAAGATGTGTGTACTTTTGTAGGTTTTATTGTTAGCATTTCAGACTTGAAAATCTGAATTTATCTGTATTGGAAACTGCATGTGATTTCTTTCCATTTTGATTCATGACCCACTGAGCTATACTACAATGGAGTCAAGGATGCATGTTTATAGGGTTGGTGTAAAATCATTATTTACTTTATATATTATATGAGTAGTTCATACGCATGTACCTTTTCATGTGTGTGTGTCTCTGTGTGTATGTGAAAAGATTTTAAGTAAATGTGATTGAGTTGTGATTGTGGCTCTGAGCCGTAACTTAGTGTAGTTATGAGTGTATTGTCAGTCAGCAAGTGACCCTTTTATGTAAACATTCAGTCTTAGTTAGCTTGTGTGTGTGCAAAGAGAAGGTCTGTGTGAATATGCTTTCCTTGTTTGTTTTTATATGTGCATGTGTGTGCGCGCTTTATTTATTATTCATGTTTGATGGTATGTATGAATGAAGCCTATGTGGAAGAAGTTGGATCATAATAATTTTTTGCTTAATGAACTTTGAAATCAGTGTAGTATACACTGTTCTGTTCTTTATTTTAATCCAGAGCTTTTATATCATCGGGTAAAAAAGAAAAAACATTATGACTAAAATCTATTTCTTAGACTGTGAATGAAACTGTTCTGGGTGGAATAAAGGATCTGAGCATTGTTCGTAAATGAAAGAATTTGTTTAAAAGTGCAACACACAGAGAATGAAACCAGACACCATGCTATTTTCTCCTTGAAACAAGGTTGAGGTTATTGGGGGGGTTCAAGGTTTTTTGGGGGGTTTTGCGCTTTGTGTGTGTGTGTGTGTTTTGTCTGCCACATACATTCCTGTGATCCCCATGTTGGTCATTATGAGCTCATTCTGATCTCTCCACCACAGCCATACCTAAGCTCATCCTGATACACCTTCACAGTCCGAAGTTCAGAGAGCTTTGATATGAGGCCACCAAGCAGTAGAGTCCATGCACTGTTGATGGGTCACTATAGTGTTGGTGGTGCTCAGTAGTACCTCTTCTAATCAATCATGCCATTCAGGACACCAAACTTACTAAGCCCCCTATTGCTGACAGTTTTAGCCTAGTCAAGAAGTCAGACTGGTCTAAGACATGACATCCAGCTGATGTATCAACCATCACAGTGTTCCTCCAGCCACTGTTTACATGATTCCCTAACTCTGTAGCGTGGACATGGACTTACCTCAGGCACAGAGGCATGAAGAAACCAAAACTGAGGTCATCATGAGACCATAGCACCAGGAGCTACCAAGTCACTGGAGCTTTTTCTGTTTATCATCTAATAATCGGTAGTGGTGAGGACAATGTAATGATGGTGAGCACTATGAAAGTGCAATTTGCTTGGAGACTTCTTGACAGGTTTTCTATCATAATTATACATACTGGTGTCAACAGGCCTGACAGACAGACTGTTGGTTGGTTTATTTGAGCCATACTCTCAATTTTGTATCCATAAAGTGGATGAGGCTTGACTGTTTAGTCCTAATCTTCCCATTGATCCCATAGCAAACTCTCTTTGGTTCTATATGCTTGGAAGCACATTGATGTATACTGGACCAGCTGGATCCCCCAACATCTTTTGCCTCATGGGATTCAAGCCCAGAACTGTCCAGGTAGGAAATCAATGTGCTAACTACTGCACCCATGTAGCTGGTGAGGAAAGAAAAACTTGAAGCAGAGTAAAGTTGAGTCACTTCATATACTGACATATATTGACATCATGTACCGTTTTATGTCAGTAGATATGCCTTAAAAAATAACTCTTTGGATTGATACTTCACAGCCCAAATAAATTGCAACTATCTGATACCTTCGGATGAGACTATAAACCCAGGCCCTGTGTTCAAACGCATGCAGAACATCTTGCGCACATTGTTAAATCCTGTTCCGCTTTTCGTAAGAGTAGGCCTTTGTGTGCCGGTGGAAACAGATGACAAAATTACAAAACCGCGTACACACAGGGACTGGATGTAAAAAAGCACGAGTGTTTATTCCATTATCCTCGATATAAAAAAATAAAATACCTAGATTTCAAAATGGGTTAACTCACTCCAGCCAGCCAGTTTTCTCTATTGTTTTTCACTAATTCCTGCCCATTTATAACAGTCTGTTGAATTTTCTTTTTATCTTAAAATCATCATAAGATAGATCTGCAAATGTTTTTAATGAAACTTTGAAAAACTAGTTGTTTAGACATTGAGTTAGTTGGTCAGTTTTACGTCACTCCAGTCCCAGCAGTACAATATATGTTTGAATTCTGCTATTTCTGGTCATGATGACTAGTGCTGTGTTACTTTCTTGTCCAACAGATGTGCAATATCACAGAGACTGAAGTGCCCGGCCCAAACATTTATGAAACTGCAGTGGACTGATGACATGTTACTCTATGATGACATGTTACACTCTGCTTCATAGCAATGTTTTGTCTGCCTCATTCCACCCCCATCCAAAAGATTTCTCTATACCTTGTCACAAAGATCACTGAATGCATTAGACCAAAACAATCATCATTTTATTGTTATCAAAACATCTATGCACCTTGACCCGAATGCCTAATTGCTCTTGATTCGTCCTTCGGATGAGACTATAAACCGAGGCCCCGTGTGCGAACGCATGCAGAACATCTTGCGCACACGTTATATCCTGTTCCGCTTTTCGAAAGAGTAGGCCATTGTGTGCCGGTGGGAACAGATGACAAAATTTTAAAAACCGCATACACACGCATAAATTTTTTTTAAATTCATCTGAGCGCTTTGATTTGTTGTTTTACAAGATTCAGCGCTATATAAATTCCATACATTATTATTATTCATCGATTATATATACATTCTTATCTCTCCACTTCTCTCTCTCTCTCTCTCTCTCTCTCTCTCTCTCTCTCTCTCCACATATATATATATATATATATATAGAGAGAGAGAGAGAGATATGTATATATATAGATATATATATATAGATATAGATATATATACATAAATGATTACTTTGGTCCTATTGGAACCAAATTCAGTGTAGAAGTGTGTGATTGTTTTCACTTGACATTGGAAGGATCTACCCCTTTTTCCAGGCTTTTTTTTTCAATGTTCCCCAAGCAGGTACGCACACACACACACATATTGATTCTACATGCTTGGAAGCACATTGATGTATACACATTCACACACACACACACAGGGACTGGATGTAAAAAAAAAAATTTAAGCACACGAGTGCATATTCCATTATTCTTGAAAGAAAAGAATAAAATAAATAATATGCATTACTATATTCACACACACATACTGCATACACACTGGGACTGGATGTAAAAAAGCACATGAGTATGAGTGCTTATTCCATTATCCTCAAAAGAATAAAACAAAAATAAATTGGAATTCTATGCATTAAAAAAATCCACAAGTTCTAAGAACATGTGTAAAGTTGTACTAGGGAACAATCATGTCAGACATGTTTTAGCTTTAAGGGGTATTTATGTCACTTTCTGCTGGGTGCCTTCCCATGTGAGATTTTTCATGGAGAGGATTCTATATCACCATATGTTCCATTATCTTTACAAAATGGTTATCATTTCCTAGAACAGGCATCGTGGGGCAAGGCCACAAAAGCTAATCAACCAAAGGAGCACTGTTCAGATAGTTCTTTAATCAATGTCCATGACCAATACAAATTTTGTCATAGCAAGAAGGTTAGTGATTTGTTTGATTTAGTTTTTTTTTCAAATAAAACAATGCTTTTATATTCAAATATAGAAAGAATATAAAATTTTTGTGCAGTAAGCATATTCTAGCACCCATATAATTTTATAGTGTAAGAGTTTTAAACCTTTCTTACCATACTTTTCCAAAACCCTTGGGATAAGATATTTAAAATTTTAAATTGGCATTTGTAAAACAAATTGTAATGAACAAGTGTTTTGGGGCCCCTTGTTTGTGGCTGTTACATTTTTTCCCAGAATTTTTTTTTTCACATCAGTTCATGCTATTTTTGCTTAACTGTACAGATATTAAGCTAGTACAGATTTTATTGACTCATCCCCATTCCCATCTAAGATCCCAGAGATGAGGAAAAAATCAATGTTTTTTAAAATTGATGATGCTAAGACAAGAAAAAGGGCAAGGGATTGAGTGCACAAACAATTCTCATAAACAATCTTAACAATTTGGGAAAAAAACCCTGGAAATACTGATCACCCAAAAACCCCCAAAGAAGAACCCGACCCACTAACTACACACCTAAAAGTCACAATGCCACACAATCCCAGTTGGTCCGTTTTTAGAAACATAACGCGTAAGCATGGGAGATAATATAATACCCCCCTTTTGCACTAGATCTAACATCAACCAATAAAAAAGGGAAGTTATTTCGAACCGGGGCACATAAAAATCACCTTAATATTTTTTGGGGGTTTTACACTCAATTTTGACAACATTTCTCTCCCTGCTCCCACAAATCCGCTGGTTTTTGTCTGTTGAGGACTTTTGGTTTGCTTTTTTGACTGTTTGTGTGTACTAGTGATCTGTTTCTTGGGTTTTGGGTTGTGTTTTTGTTTTGTTCATTTCTCCTGCATTGTTGTTTGTGTCTGCTTGGGTTAGTCTTTTTTCATATTTACCTTTTCTTTAAAAAAAAAATTCTGTTCTTACGGGCCGAATGGCCTACCCCCCCCCAAAGGCAAAACATTTTTTAACGTGTTGCAAGATGTTTTTGCCATACGGGCCCATGGATGATCATTCTACTTGAGTTTGGGTACAGCGATACACTGTTATCTCTTGTGACAAGAATCCACTCCAATTTTGTTTTTAGTCGTCGCCACTTACCATAGTTTGTGACTTTTCGTGGTTGTTTCGAGGAATCCCCCCAACGACTTCCCCAGCCAAGTAGCCCCCATTCGTATCTGTAATTCAGGGTTATTTTGGAGTTTCCGCATGCTGCAAGGAGGGATGTTCCATGTACCAATGATGGCTCTAAAACCTGGATTTGACAGTTGTTTGCGTCCCACCCCATATTTTCCCCTCCCACCCGGAACTTGCAATGGAAGGTTCCTTTGTTAAATTTTCTGGGCCTCAACCGACCACATCTGTCTTTTTTTTGCATACGTCCATTTTGGGCATTTCGTGGGCATGGTTGCTGGGCGGCCCCCCCACCCCTCTCCAAGCTACTATTTGCTATCCCCCATAACGGGGGGATTTTTTGGTGGGGGTTATCCCCCCACTGAAAGGTAGTACTGGGCTACGGGTTACCATAGCAGAGGAACACCTCTGACTCTGACCAAAACCCCAAAATGACCATTAAAAGTTTTGCACCAAAATCAACTATGATGAAAAGCAATCGAGCGTTTTTATGAGGGTTTTTGGAGGGTCATCAAATCAAATCCAAAGAAAGGGCTTTCTCGGATTTGGGCGACTGGAATGCCAAATCGGGCCTACGCCCTATACCAATGGCCCGGGGGGAAATAGGCCTTTTGGTGGGACGAACCAATGAAAGGCCAGATTTGGGGGGTTTCGCAAGCAGCCCAAACTTACGTAGCCACACCCCAAACCCCCACAAGAATCAAAAAGAACGACGTGGCACCCCAAACGGAAAGATTCACACCAAATTGATTACATCTTGGCCCCCAAACAATTTAATAACATCAACAAAGCCCCGACAAGAACTTTTCCCGGGGCTGATATCACAGGGCCACCGGACTCATGACCTAAGAAAGCTAAGACCAAAACCAGAAGAAAATCCCCCTTTGCGGATTTTAACATGGGAAAAACGAAAGGGCCCCGAAGTCGCTGAAATCTTTTAAAGCTGAGATAGGGGGCCCCGATTTGCAAGCATTGAAATTTCCCCAAGATGAATCAACACCTCACGAACCTTCAGCAAGACCATTCAGAGACACCTGGGGATCCTGGGAAAGAAAGGGAAAAAAAACCAACCTGGGTTACCAACGATATCCTGGACCTGTGCGATCAAAGAGGGGGGCTAACCAAAAGAAAAAAACCCCAAAAAGCCGAAGAGTATAAACATCAAAAAGGGCATCAAGAAGAAAATGACTGAGGGCCCTGGGAAATGGGTTCAAACAATGCTCCAAGGTTAAGAAGGCAAGGCGAAGGAGACAGCAAGGAGGCGTACCAGACCATCAAGGTACTAACCCAAAGTCCCAGCAGCCAAAGACCTCTGTTATTAAAGACAAAAGAGGGGTCAGTCCTTACAGAGAGCGCCACATCTAAAAGAGATGGACAGAATTTTGAAAACGACCTGTACAACTACAAGCTAAAGGGCTGATCCAAACCCAACTTCACGAGCAAGATCCCAACCATCAGATCCTGAAACCCAAAAGGTGCTGGAGGAAGAGGTAGAAATAGCAGTAAGATCCTGGAAAGGAGGCAAGTCACCAGGGATTGCCCAACATCCTGGCTGAGCTCATCAAGTACGAGGCCCAGAGATGATCAAGGCACAAACAATCATCTGCCAACGCATCTGGACCAGCAAAGAGTGGCCGGGAACAGGGGAAACCAATCCATCATAGTTCCACTTCCAAAAAAGGGGAGACCCTAAGAAGTCCCAAAAATTTACAGAACAACAGTCTGATAAGCATCCAAATAAAAGTTATGCCACGCATTGCCTTGAACAAGACTGAAACCACAAGCAGAAAAATCCTATCAGAAAACAGGCAGGATTCAGACCAGGTCGAAGCACTGTCGAGCAGATCTTCAACTCAAATGCTCATAGAGAAGCACCTCCAACATCAACTGCAGCTCTACAACAACTTCATTGCCCTTCAAGAAGGGCCTTCGACCGAGTGTGCAAGAAGCTCTGTGGCAATCAGAGAACTATAACTTCGACGAGGACCTGATTTAAGTCATCCAGGCACTGTATGACAGCTCCCACAGGCAGTCCTCATGGTGAGAAATCGGGGAGTTCTTCCGGACTCAGTTGGAGTTCGACAAGGCTGCCCCTATCCCCCGTTCTTTTCAACGTGTTCCTGGAGAACATCATGCAGGAGGCCCTCCTTGACTTCAAAACAAAATCACAATAGGAGGAGGCCAGTCTGCAATCTCGATTCGCAGACGATATTATCTCATGGGCCGCAGTGAAGAAAACTCCCGATCTCGCCACCGACTGGAAACATCAGCAATGCCCACAGTATTGAGATCACACGGAAAAGAGCAAGATCCTAGTGAACAGTACCAAAACCGACCACTCCCCCCAGCATCAAGATGAGTGGGGGAACATAGAGGAGGTGGAAACATTCAAGTAAACCCTTTGGGGGCAGTCATCACCAAAGAAGGTATGAGCACACAAAAGGTGAAGATCAGACCCTTTCTGTGGCACTCTCCTCCATGATAAGCTGGCGAAAGTGTGGAGAAACCATTACATCAGAACCCACACTAAGGCAGACTCTACAAGGCACCGTCACATCCATTGCCTTGTACAGCTGTGAAACATGGACACTTATTGCCGATTTAGGAAAAGTCGCATTCAAGCCTTTTAGATGAAGTCCTCAGGGGATCCTGAACATCACCTACAGAGACCGTAAAACCAACGACTTCGTCCCGGGAGCCAGATCAGGCACTGGCTGGCAAACAAGAAACCCTTGCAATATCATCAAACGGAGGAAATTGAAATGGTTTGGCCACACAACAAGGCATAACAGCCGTCAAAAACAGTCCTGCAGGAAATTTGGGAAAGGGGCAAGGGGGCAGGGACGACCACGCAAAAGCTGGATATCCAACATCAAGGAGAGACCGGCCTCACTTTACCAAACTTCCTGAAAGCAGCCCAGGACAGAACCATTTGGCGATTCACTTGCAGCGTCCGTGCAGGTACCCTCAACGGTCGTTCTGACCAAGGGATGAGTGGTGAGGAGTGAGCAAGATGTTTTTTCCTGCATTTGTTTTTGGTTAGTCAGAGTCGCATGGGGGCGTCCCGATATGGGACTCTTCATCAAACCACTAGATCGTCAACATTCGCACACATGACCTCATTTTTGTTTCATCCAAAGGGGTTTCGAGGGAGTGGAGTCAGTACTGATGTTAACCAGGGGAAAATCCCCTTGAAAGGCCCTCTCAGTAGTGGCTCGAACCCGGCTCGATCCAAGGCTGCCAAATAGCAAGCACAACACTCTAACCACAAGCCGCCCCCTACCCCAAATTTTCAATAATTCAGAATAAAATAAGAAACAAAAAAATGGGTTTTTTTAGTAAAAATGATGTTTGTACTGTAAAACAAAATCCCGGACAATTATTGTCCCACTTTTGCCTGATTCTAAAATAAACCATTGAGGCTGGGGGCAACAGCAAAGTGAAAAGCTTATGACCAGTGGCTTTTCCACTCATGGAATTCCACTTTAAGCTTAGTCTTTAGTGATCGACTATGACTCTCTGACTAGGGGGCTTGACTTGCACAGTCCTTATGTGCTGCAGCACTGGGGGGTAGTTGGCCTTTGGAGAAACATCTCCAACGTCCTTATGCCCACTTGGCAGAGAGAATGGGATGTACGTGGGCAAGGCATCTCCACTATAATCAAATTTCTGCCCAAATTTCCAAAACAGCAGCTGCTCCTCTGCTGTTTTGGAGGTCATCGTCGAAAACACGAAATAACATACATACATAAAAAAACAAATGCATTATGTAGGCCTACTGCGACGTCCACAACAAATAAAAAAATGATGACTTCACCAAAGAGCTCATTCCACCCGACCTGCCTATCTAAAGAGATGAAAAACTAAAGAAACTAGATACATTTATCGAGAGAAACAACTTAGATTTGATAAAGCAATCATGAATGTGTATTATATTATTTTATTTCATCCTTCGACTAGAACTCCGAGTTCACCAATGGTGAGATTTTGCTTATGCGACCGTTTTTGCCCACTATGAAGGTAGGCGCATTCCGACGTCGGGGATGTACGAGGTATGTTTGTGTTTCTACAACCCACTGAACGCTGACATGGATTTCTGGGATCTTTAACGTGCATATTTGATCATCTGGATGTGTGTAAAGGCTACACAAGAGTATTAAGGCACTGGTGAGCCTGGCTTGCACTTGAAGTTGACCTGGGAGATCCTAAAAATCCTCACCCCTAATTCACCAGACCCACGATTTTATGGACTCATGGGATTGAAGTCAATGGTCTTAACCACTCGGCTATAGCGTCTGTCGTATTCTGTTTAAAATATCTATGTCACGTCTTTGTTTATGAAAGTCAGAGATTCTACAGGCCCTACCTACGTGTTGATCTTTAAAACAGGCTTAGCTTTCTTTGGCCCTTATGGATGGAATGCCCTTCCAAAACAGAGTTCTGCAAAATACCAATTCTTTGAACTAGAAAAAATTATATCGAGTATTATTTCCTTCTATCTTACATTAATGGTGTGAATTAAAGTGGTGTGTGTGTGGGGTGTTTGTGTGTGTGTGTGTGTTTATTTTATTCTTTTATTTCGAGGATAATGAAATAAGGATCCATCCGTTCCCACCGTCGCACGATGTCCTACTCTTTCGAAAGGCGGAACGTGTGCGCAACATGTTCTTTCCCTGCGTTCACACACGGACCTCGGTTTATAGTCTCATCAAAGGACTTTTTTTTTTTTTACCTGACACAAGAGATGAGTTTACTAATTTAGTGATAATAGGTACAAGTTGTGAAGGCATTGTGAGAAAACAAGGAGCTGGTATGGATCAAGGTCGCATATTTTATAGTCATTTCCTTCAGAATTGTCATTTCTTTTTCACTTGTGGGATTAAAGGAAAAGAGAGGAGTGCCAGTGAACTGGGATCAGGAGCCCCAGGCTGGAATTGAGTTTGATCCAGTATGGAGCATATGTTGTGGACTTCGTCTGAAAAGAAGGCAGAAAAGATAGATGGAAGTTCAGACAGGCTGTGGGTGTTAGGCAAAGTTGTTTTGGCAGATCCAAGGAGATTTGAGGTGAGGGGGAAAAGAGACTTTATGGATGTAGCACAGAGAACTTGGGAAGAGTAATAAGTCTGTCTTTGCTAAATGGATTAAGAGTTTGACTTTGTGTATTTGTTTTCGGAAAAGCTGTTTGTTGATTTCGGTTTTTGACTTCCCGCCCTGCCGTTCTAGTTGGCGGTGTTTGCGCTTCTTGGTAACCATGGCGCACAGGTCTGTCAGGTAGGAGATGGTCAGTAGGAGGTGCCGACTCATCAAGCAATTGGCGGAGAATAGTGTTATAGTAATCAGAGAGTGTGGTCAGAGGTTTGTGAAAAACGTTCGAAGCTTGTGAAAAAGAAGGTATGAATGTCTAAGGCCTTAAGATTGCCACCAGTAACATATTCTTCTTTTAGACAGGTTTTGTGATATTGAGATGGAAAAGAATGGGGGAATGATCAGAATGCAGTTTGTGTGTGACAGAAACAGATGTGACAAGATTAAATGAAGCATTAGTAATCAGCCAATCTAAAATATGACCAGATCTGTAGCGTTGCTTGTTGCCAGTTGGGAGAGAGAATGGTTGGACAGAGAAAGAGA
>CM054139.1:18669394-18687648 GCA_028751875.1 Rapana venosa | reverse complement strand
TTGTGAGTTTTTTCAGGTGTCGTATGGCTTTTTACTGTTGCCCACTTTCATGTTTTTTTCGATCTCATCACATTGATCACTGATCCACTTCTCTCTGGCCTTTAACATTGACTTCTTCACGAGATTGTTGGCCTCCGGTATTCTTTGGGGGTTGGAAGACCTGGTTGGTTTCAGTGCTCTTCTTGTATCGCAGAGGTCCAAGATGTCATTGGTAGTCCATGGCTGGTGTTTTTTCCCCTTTTGAGGGACCGAGTACCTCCTCTTGCTGTTTCTCGACCCCTCATTGAAGTTGTTGGTAAAGGTCATTGATGTCATTGTCCAGGGGGGTTAATTGCCGCAAAACGCCGCCAAGCTTAGCTTGGAAGATCTCCTCGACACCCTGGATCTTTTAGTTTGTCCACGTCAATTTGATACGTGGGTTTGCAGGCTGTTGTTTTTCTTCGGCTTCATTTTGAATACCAGCACACAAGGTCGTGGTCACTGCCTATGTCAGCTCCAGGTAGGTTCTTGTTCTGGCTCTGTTGATGCTGGATTTGAAGCGCCGTGGTGTTAAGAAAAATCTATTTGGTTATGGATCTTGCCGTTTGGCGCATGCCGGGTTGTCCTCCTTGACTCCCTTGTGGGGATGAGGGTATTGGCAATGGTAAGTCTGTGGGTGCAGGCAAACTCCAGCGACGTAGTCCCCTGTCGTTGGTCTCCCCATTTCCCAAACTGCCCAACTGTTCCGGCCCATTGGTTGTAAGAGTCAGGCCCTACTTTGGCGTTAAAATCCCCTTGGATGATGATGATGTCCTTCTTGGGTATTTTTTTAAAATGGTCACTTAAAGATCTTCATAAAATTCTTCTACTTCTTCATCTGTATGGTCAGATGATGGTGCAAAGATTTGTAGATGGTGAGTTCTTCGGCTTGGCCGACACCCGGAGCTGATAATCCTGCTGGAAGCCGGGGTACAGCTGATAAGCACCCCACTACTTCCTTTCTGACAATAAATGCCACTCCATGTTGGTGATGTTTCTCTTGGCCACTGTACCAGATCTTGTTGCCTTCTTCAGTCAATGTCTCACCAAATCCTGTCCATCTCTCATTTACACATACACATAAAACATTACACACACATACACATACACACACATACACATACTCATACCCCACATACACATTCATGTACACATACACATACCACAAACATACACATTCACATACACATACACACACATAACAAAAAAAATACACATACAAATACACATACACATACACATAAACACACATACACATACACACACATACACATACACTACGAATACACATACCACACATCCAATACATATACACATACACATACACACAAAAATACACATACCCCACATACACATACAACACAAACAATACACATACAATACACCATCCACAACCACATTTTACAATATACAAACACCACCTACCCCTACCTATACACACCATAAAAACACCACATCCACATACAATTTACATACACATTTCACACACAACACATACACATACATTATTTACACATACACATACACACCACATCCACATCCACATACCATACACACACATACCCATACACGTACACATACACATCACACACATACACATACACATACACACACATAAACATACACATACACATACAAACACACACACAACATCACATACAACACATACACAACACATACACATACACACACATACACACACACATATATATAACACACATACCATACAAATCATATACACACATACACATACATATAAAACATACACATACACTTTCACACCCATAAAATTCCACACACATACACATACACACAAATACACATACAATACACACATACATACACATTCACTACTCATAACATACACATACACATACTTTTATTTACACATATACACACATAACACACACATACACATACCACACACATACTCATACATATATACATACACATACACATACACATACATACATATACAAACACCATACACATACACACACATACACGTACATATACACATGCACACACATACACATACACATAGACATTACACATTCACTTACAACACACATACAACATACAATCACACAAACTAACATACACAAACACATACACACACATAAACATACACAAACAAACACAATACACATACACATACACATATGCACACACATACACACACATACAATACCATACACATACACAAACACACACATAACATGCCCATTCACATACAAAGACATACAAAAATACACACACATACACATACACATACACACACATGCACATACACATACATAAAACATACAAATACACCCCACATACAAAATACACATACACACACATACACATACTTTTACACATCCATTAATCAACATACCCCATGCACATTCAATACACATACACAAATACACATTCACATACACACACACACATTTAACATTCCATACACATGCACACATACACATACACACACACAAACAAATACACAACATACACATACACATACCACACACATGCACATACACATACACACACATGCACATACACACCCTTGACTACACATACACATTACACGTACACATACACACACACAACACATTTCACTAACATACACACACAAAACATACACATAAACATACACCATACAAATACACATATCATACACATACACATACACATAAAACACACAATTTCACATACACATACACATACATTCACAACACATACACATACGAACACACATAAAAACACATACAAATCCAATTACACCCTACATATACACAACACATACATATACACACATACACATACACACACATACACATACAATACACACATACACATCCACATGTACACCCTTACACATACACATACACACATCACATACCAACATTACACATACACATACACATACACATACACACACATACACAACACACACATACACATACACATACAAACACATTCACCACATACACATACACATACACATACAATACACACACATTTTCACAACCCAAAAACCATATACGCACGTACCCATTCACATACACACACATTCAATACACATACACAACACATAAACATACACATACACATACACATACAAACACACCACACCCAACCACCACATACACACACATAACACATACACATACACACACATACACACACAACAAATACACATAACATACAAATACATATACACACATACCATAATACACAAATATAACATAACATACACATTTAAACCCAACTCATACACATACACTGCACATTCATTTACACACACATACAATCAATACCACAAACAAACTACACAACACATCCCCAAACCATACCCCATACACATAAAACCCCATACAAATACACATAATAAACCATCACATCACACACCACATGCCCATTCACATACCACAACACTAAAACCACATACCAACACCACAAACAACCTATACACAAACCAACAACACAAACAACTAACACACAAACACATTACACAATCCAACACTAACACAAAACAACACATACAAAATTTAACACAAAAACACAACACAATACTTAACAAAACCAGCACATAACATACACTACACACACATAAATACACAATTATACCCACCCCATATCCCCAAAAACCATACACATAAAAAACACACACACACCCCACATCCCACACAATACACACACATACATATACCATACACAAATAAAATACAAATACATATCCAAAACACATAAATCACATACAAATAATACACATACAAAACACATACAAACATATACATACACTAAAATGCACTTTCACTTACCCCACATACACATACACAACACAAAACATAAAATACACAACACATTTTTTTTTTTTTTGTTTTTGTTTAATGTCCATTCACTACTTGGGTAAGGACCCACCCGATTCTATAAATCTCTCTCTCCCCTTTCCAAATTATATAATATATTTCATTTTACACAACTTTTTCATGGGGTTTTTATGGGGAAGAATATATAACTCGCAACTGATGTTTGAATGCGAGGGTCATATAAAATTCTTGAACGGGGAATATTTTTTTTTGAATTTTTTTTCCTTTCCCCTTTTTAAAAGGGGTCAGTTAGGTTTGGCAATCAAACAAAAAATGGTGGATTGAAAGAGATGGAAAACAGCAACGTCATTTTTTTTGTATTGGTGTTCCATGCATTTGCCTCATTTATTTTTAAATTTCTACT
Source organism: Rapana venosa (assembly GCA_028751875.1). NCBI lineage: Eukaryota > Metazoa > Mollusca > Gastropoda > Neogastropoda > Muricidae > Rapana > Rapana venosa. The sequence goes on along the minus strand of CM054139.1, from coordinate 18,683,406 downwards.
TTCCGTAGCAAGAAATGTTTAAAAGTGGTTTTCTTATTTTGGAATGTATACAATTCTAAAATTTGCATTAAATTTATGCGAGGACAAAGCGAGATTGGAACAAACGTTTCAATGTTGCAAATTTGGGGGCACCCTTTTTTTGTACGAATAACCCAAATCATTCCCAAAATTCCACATGGAAAGGGGGCCGCAAATATTTTGTATGCCTTGCTTGAATAAATGTACAAAAATTTAAATTTTAAATACAATATTTTCCTTTTGTTCCCATGCCAGTGCTTTATGCCTTTAAACGCTTTTGAGTCAAGCAAAAGAGTTTTGGCGATTTTTAAGCGCAGTATTTGACAAAAAATTCAAAGCCATAAGGATTGCAGACAATTCACACGTAAAAATAGAAAAATGCTTTCCTAAATGAAATGATTTTTGTACTTTAAAAACATATACACATACACCCATACACATACACATACACCCATACACATACACACATAAAAATACACATACATATACACATACACATACACACACATACACATGCCCATTCACATACACACACATACACAAACACACACATACACATACCCATACACAAACATACACATACACATACACACACATACACATACATACACACCCACATAACACATATACACACATGCACATACACATACACATACACACATATACACATACACATACAAATATTTAAACATACACATACATATACACATACATGTGTGTATGTGTGTATGTGTATGTGTATGTGTGTGTCTATATGGTATGTGTATGTTTGTGTCTGTGTATGTGTATGTGTATTGTGTGTATTATGTGTATGTGTATGTGTGAGTGTATGTAGGATTGACGTGTAATGTGAATGGGCATGTGTATGTATGTACTTGTGATGTGTAAGTGAATTTGTATGTGTAATGCGTGCATATTGTTTTTTGTATGTGTGTGTTGTGTAATTTTATGGATATGTGTATGTGTATTTTATGTTTGGTGTATGTGTATGTGTATGTAAGTGATGAGCATGTGTATGTGTATGTTGGTGTATGTGTATGTGACCGTTTATGAGTGTGTAGTAAGTGTGTGTAAGTGTATGTATGTTAATGAGTATGTGTATGAAACATATGTATATGGTAATTATGTGAATGTGGTATATGTAATGTGGTATGTGTATGAGTGTAAGTACATGTGTGATTTATGTTTGTAATTGTAAGCATCTGTTTTTTTGTAATGTGTGAATTCAATGTGTAATTATAATGTGTGTCTGTGTAATGTGTGTGTGACATGTTATGTTTACGTGTATTGTATGTATGTGTATTATGTATGTGTGGGTATGTGTCTGTTTTGTGTGTGTGTATGTATATTGTGCCATGTCTATGTGTATGTGTAAATGTGTGGTGGGATGTGTATGTGTATGTTGTAAGTGTATGGTATATGCATTGAATGTTGATATGGATTGTGGTATATTGTGTGCATGTGATGTGTATGAGTTTGTCTTGTAATTGAGTTAAAATCTGTATGTGAATGTGTGAGTATATAAATTTGCCTGTGCAAGATTTGTATGTGTAAGTAATGTGTGTGTTAAGTGAATGTCTTTGTATTTAAAGGGCATGTGGTATGTGTGTGTATTGTGTATGTGTATGTGTATGTGTATTGTAATGAGAGTGTAAGTGAGTGCAATGTGTAATGATGTTTGGTTGTGTATGTTTTAAAGTGTGTGATAAAATGTATGTGTATGATTATGATTGTGTGTATGTGTATGTTGTATGTGAATGTGGTGTGTAAGTGAATGTGTATGTCAATGTGTCTGTGTATGTGTGTGCATGTGTATATGTCCTGATATTGTGTGTATATGTAAGTGTGTGTATATGTATTATGTGTATTAGTATGTGTAAGTATATCAGAATGATATGTGAGTAATGTAAATGTATGAGTATGTGTAGAATGTGTAAGTGTGAGTGTGTATTTGAATGCGTAAATAAATGTATTGTATGTGTATGTGTGTGTATGTGTATGTGTATGTTAGTGAGTGTAAAGTATGTGTGTATGTGTATGTGAAATTGTGTGTATGAGTATGTTGTGTGAAATTTATGGGTTTGTATGTGTATGAGTATTTGTATGTATAATGTATGTGTATGTGTGTATAGTATTTGTATGAGTATGTGTGTGTATATTTAAGTGTAGTGTATGTGTGTATGTGGAAGAGTATGTGTGTTTATGTGTTGGTGTTTGTGTGTTTTTCTGTGTATGAGAATGCGCATAGTTTATGAGTGTGTTGTATGTGTATGTGTGAGATGTGTAAGTGTATACGTGTATGTATGTTGTGTATGTGTATGTGAATTGTTGTTATGTGTATTGTATTTTTGTGTGTATTTGTACGTTGGTATGTGGTATGTTGGTATGGGTATGTGTAGGTATGTGTATTGTGTGTATGTATATGATGTATTGTATTGTATGTTATTGAAATAAAATGTATTGTAAGTGTATGTGTTTGTAATGTGTAGTGTATGTGCAATTGTATGTGGCTGTGTATATGTGTGTGTATAGGTATTTGTATGGGTGTGTGTTGTGTATGTTTATGTGTATGTGTGATGTGGTTGTATGGTGTATGTGTGTGTATGTGTATGTGTATGTGTATGTGGATGTGTGTATGTGTGTGTGTATGTGTATGTGTGTGTGTATGTGTGTGTGTATGTGTAGTTGTGTGTATGTGTAGTGTGATGTGTGTGTGTGAGTGTATTGTGTGTGTTTGTGTGTGATGTGTATGAGTGTATGTGTATGTGTAGGTGTGTATGTTATGTGTTATGTGTATGTGTATGTGTGTGTAGTGTGTATGATTATGTGTATGTGTATGTGTATGGTGTGTTGTATGTTGTGTATGTGTAGTGTGTGTGTATGTGTATGTGATGTGTATGTGTATGTGTGTGTAGTGTATGTGTATATGTATGTGTATGTGTATGTGTATATGTGTGTGTATTGTATGTGTATGTGTGTGTGTATGTATGTGTGTATGTGTATGTGTGTGTGTATGTGTATTTGTACGTGTATGTGTGTGTGTATTTTTGTTGTATGTGTATGTTTATGTGCGTGTATGTGTATGTGTTTGTGTATGTGTGTAGTAGTGTATGTGTGTGTATGTGTAGTGTGATGTGTATGTTGTATGTGTTGTGTATGTGTTGTGTATGTGTATGTGTATGTGTAGTGTATGTGTGTGTAATGTATGTGTATGTGTTTATGTGTATGTTTGTATGTGTGGTGTATGTGTATGTGTATGTGTATGTGTATGTGTGTGTATGTGTATGTGTATGTGTATGTGTATTGTTGGTAGTGTGTATGTTGTATGTGGTATGTGTTAGTGTATGTGTATGTGTGTATGTGTGTATGTGTATGTGGGAATGTGTGTGGTATGTGTATTGTATGTTAGTGTGTATTTGTATGTGTATGTATTTGTGTATGTGTATGTGTATGATGATGTGTGTGTATGTGTATTGTAGTGTATGTATGTGTATTGTGTGTGTGATGTTATGTGTTGTTATGTTGGTATGTGTAGTGTATGTGTAGATGTTATGTTATGATGTGTATTGTGTATGTATTGTTATGGTTATGTATGTGTAATATGTTGGTATGTGGTTATTGTATGTGTATGTGTATGTTGTTGTGGTATGTGTATGTGTATGTGTATGTTGTCTGTGTATTGTTATATGTAATGTGTGTGTATGTGTATGTGTATGTGTGTGTATGTAGTGTATTGTATGTTATGTGTGATTTGTGTATGTGTTATGTGTATGTGTATGTTATGTTTAGTGTGTGTTGTTGTATGTGTATGTGCTAGTGTATGTGTGATGTGTTTATGTTGTTTGTGTATGTGTATGTGTGTTGTTTATGTGTATGTGTATGTGTATGTGTATGTGTATGTTGTGTATGTGTATGTGTGTTGTGTATGTATGTGTATTTATGTGTGTATGTGTGTGTGTTATGTATAGTGTTTGTGTATGTGTGTGTATGTGTATGTGTTTGTGTTTATGTGTATGTGTATGTGTTGTGTGTTGTGTATGGTATGTGTATGGTATGTGTATGTGTATGTTGTGTATTGTAGTGTGTATGTGTATGTGTTTGAGTTATGTGTAATGTGTGTGTATGTTATTGTGTATGTGTTGTTGTATGTGTATGTGTGTATGTGTGTATGTGTATGTGTGTATGTTGTATGTGGTTTATGTGTGTGTTTGTGTATGTGGTTATGTTGTATGGTGTGTGTGTGTGTGTATGTTTGTATGTGTATGTTGTATGTGTATGTGTGTATGTGTGATGTGTATTTGTTATGTGTGTATATGTGTATTGTATGTGAATTGTGTGAGTGTATGTGTGTGTGTTGTTTATGTCTATGTGTTTGGGTGTTTGTATGTTTTATGTATGTGTGTGTATGTGAATGTGTATGTGAATGTTATGTGTATGTGATATGTGTGTGGATGTGTTATGTGTGTATGTGTGTTATGTGTTATGTTATGTGTATAGTATGTGTATGTGTTGTGTGTGTTTATGTTTATGTGTGTGTATGTGTTTGTGTATGTGTTTGTGTATGTGTGTGGATGTGTATGTGTATGTGTGTGTATGTGAATGTGTGTATGTGGATATGTGTGTGTATGTGTATGTGTAGGTGTGTATGGTGTATGTGTATATATGTGTATGTGTAAAACTGTGATGTGTATGTTGTGTATGTGTATAGTATGTGTGTGTATTTGCATGTGTTTTATGTGTACGCGTATGTGTGTGGGTAGTGCATGTGTATGGTTGCGTTGTGTATATGTATGTGTGTGGAGTATGTGTATGTATGTATAAGTGTATGTGGATGTGTATGCGTTTGCTGTGTGTATTTTGTATGTGTTGTGTGTTATGTGTGTGTATGTGTATGTGTATGTGCCTGTATGTGTTATGTGTGTATGATTTTGTGGTGTGTATGTGTATGTGAATGTGTGTATGTGTATGTGTATTTGTGTGTGTATGTGTATGTGTATGTGTATATGTATGTGGTGAGTATGTGTATGTGATGTTTATGTGTGTGTATGTGTATGTGTGTGTATGGTATGTTGTTTGTGTATGTGAATGTGTATTTGTGTGTAAGTGTGTGTATGTGTTTTGTGTGATGTGTATGTTTGTGTGTATGTGTTTGTGTATGTGCTGTGAATGTGTATGTGTATGTGTGAGTATAGTGTATTTGTATGTGTATGTGAGTATGTGTTTTGTATGTGTGTGTTTTATGTGTTGTGTATGTGTGTGAATGGTAAAGTGTAGGGGTATGCATGTGTATGTGTATGTGTAGTGAATGTGTATGTGTATGTGTATGTATGTGTTATGTGTATTGAATGTTGTATGTGTATGTGTAGGTGGTGTATGTGTTTGTGTATGTGTGTGTATGTGTTGTGTGATGGGTATGTGTATGTGTCTATGTGAATGTGAGTATGTGTTGTATATGTATTGTATATGTATGTGTGTGTATGTGCATTGTGCATGTGTATGTGTTGTGTATGTGTGTGTATTTGTATGTGTATGTGTGCTATGTGTAGTGTGTCTGTTTGTGTATGTGTTGTGTATGTGATATGTAGTATGTATGTGTATGTGTATGTCTATGCGTTTGGTGTGTATAGTGTATGGGTGTGTATGGTATATGTATGTGTGTGTATGTGTGTATGTGTATTGTTGTGTGTGTATTTTGTATGTGTATGTGTTTGTGTATGTGTATGTGTATTTTTGTGTACTGTGTGTGTATGTGTATGTGTATGTGTTGTTTATGTCTATGGTTGTATGTGTGTGTGTATGTGTATGTGATTTGTTAGTGTATGTGAATTTGTCTTGTGAATGTTTATGTGTATGTCTATGTGTGTGTATGAGAGTATATGTGTGTGTAGGTGCCGTATATGTGATATGTGTATTTGTTTGTATATTGTGTGTGTATTTATATGTGTATGTGTGTGTTGTGTGTGTATGTGTATGTGTATGTGTGTGTATGTGTATGTATGTGTATGTGTATGTGTGTATGTGTATGTGAGTATGTGTATTTTATGCATGTGTATATAATATGGTGTGTATGTGCATATGTATGGTAACGTGTATGTAAGGTGTATGTGTATGTGTTGTGTGTATGTGTATGTGTATGGGTATGGGTATGTGTATGGTGTATGTTGATGTGTAAGTGTTTGTATATGTGTATGGTATAAGTGTGTTTATGTGTGTATGTGTTATGTGTGTGTTTATGTGTATGTGTGTGTATGTGTATGTTTATGTGTATGTGTATGTGATATGTGAATGTGTATGTGTATGGTGTTATGTGTGTGTCTGTGTATGTGTATGTGTGTGTAACTGTATGTGTGTATGTGCAATTTGTATGGTGTGTGTTTATGTGTATGTGTATGTGTGTGATGGTGTAATGTATGTGTATGTGTGTGTATGTGTATGTGTACGTGAAATGTGTGTGTCGTATGTAGTATGTGTGTGTATGTGTATGTGTATGCTGAATGTGTATTCTTATGTGTGGTGTCTGTGTGTATTTGGTGTATGTGTATGTGTATGTGTGTGTATGTGTGTGTATGTGTATGTGTGTGTGTATGTGTGTGTATGTGTATGTCAATGTGTATGTGTGAGTCTATGTGTATGTATGAGTGTATATGTTGTATGTGTGTGTGTGTGTATATGTAGTGTGTGAATGTATATGTGTATGTGTGTATGTTATGGTGTGTGTTTTTCTAGGAATGTGTATGTGTATGTGTTTGGTGTATGTGTATGTGTATGTGTATGTATGTGTATGTGTATTTGTATTGTGTGTGTATGTTTATGTGTATATGTATATATAGTTTTGTGTATTGTATGTATTTTGTCTATGTGTATGTGTGTTTGTATGTGTATGAAGGTTTGTCTATGTGTGCATATTGTGTATATGGATGTGTATGAGTTTATGATGTATGTGTATGTGTGTGTGTGTGTGTGTGTGTGTGTGTGTGTGTACGTGTGTGTATGTGAATGTGAATGTGACTGTGTTTATGTGTGTATGTGTATGTAAGTGGGATGTTTATGTGTGTGTATGTGTATGAGTTTGTTGTATGTGTATGTATGTGTAGTGTATGGGTGTATGGTGTATATGAGTGTGTATGTGTATGGTGTTGTGTATGTGTATGGTATGTTGTATATGTATGTGTGTGTGCGTATGTGTATGTGTATGTATTGTGTGTGTGTGGTTTGTATATGTATGTGTTGTTCGTGAATGTGTGGTGTTTGTGTATCTATGTGTATGTGTAGGTGTACGTGAATGTGTGTGTGTATGTGTATGTGTGTGTTTGTGGTATGTTGTATGTGTATAGGTGTGTATGTGTATATGTGTGTTGTGTATGTGTATGTGGTGTGTGATGATGTATGTGTGTATGTGTATCTGTGTGTGTGTGTATGTGTATGTGGGTTGTCTATGTGAGTATTTGTATATTGTATGTGATATATTGTATGTGTGTGTATGTGATGTGTATGTGTATAGTGTGTGTGTATGTTTATGTGTATGTGTGTGTATGTGTATGTGTATATGTTTGTGTATGTTGTATGTGTATTTTTTGTGTATGTGTGTGTATGTGTATGTGTATGTTTAGTCTATGTGTATGTGTGTGTGTATGTGTATGTGTATTTGTGTGTATGTGAAATTGTCTAGTGAATGTTTATGTGTATGTCTATGTGTGTGTATGTGTATGTCTGTGTATGTGCGTGTATGTGTATGTGTATTTGTTTGTTTATTGTGTGTGTATTTATATGTGTATGTGTGAGTATGTGTGTGTATGTGTATGTGTATGTGTGTGTATGTGTATGTATGTGTATTGTGTATGTGTGTTATGTGTATTGTGAGTATTGTATATGCATGGTGTATTTATATATGTGTGTGTATGTGCATATGTATGTGGTATGTGTATGTGTGTGTGTGTATGTGTATGTGTTGTGTGTATGTGTATGTGTATGTGTATGGGTATGTGTTTGTGTATGTTTTATGTGTAAGTGTTTGTATTTGTGTATGTTATATGTGTGTATATGCGGTATGTGTATGTGTGTGTTTATGTGTATGTGGGTGTATGTGTATGTTTATGTGTAATGTGTATGTGTATGTGAATGTGTATGGTATGTTATGTGTGTGTATGTGTATGTGTATGTGTGTGTATTTGTATGTGTGTATGTGCATTTGTATTTGTGTTGTTTATGTGTATGTGTATGTGTGTGGAATGTGTAGTGTATGTGTATGTGATGTGATATGTGTATGTGTACGTGGAATGTGGTGTGCTGTATGTGTATGTGTGTGTATGTGTATGTGTATGAGAATGTGTTTTCTTATGTGTGTGTCTTGTTTGTATTTGTGTGTATGTGTATGTGTATGTGTGTGTATGTGTATGGTGTGTGTATGTGTATGTGTGTGTGTCTATTGGGTGTGTATGTGTATGTTCTATGTGTATGTGTGAGGTTATGTGTATTGTGATGTTTGTGTATGTGTGTGTATGTGTATATGTATGTGTGTGAATGTGATATGTGATGTGTAATATGTCTATGTGTGTGTGTATATTAGAATGTGTATGTGTATGTGTTTGGGTATGTGTATGTTGTTTGTTTGTTATGTGTTTTTGTATGTGTGTGTATGTGTATGTGTATATGATTATGTATAGTTTTGTGTCATGTGTATGTATATGTCTATTTGTATGTGTGTTTGTATGTGTATGGTGTATGTGTATGTGTGTGTATTGAATGTGCATGTGAATGGTTTATGTGTATATGTATGTGTGTGTGTGTGTGTATGTGTGTGTAGTGTGTGGTATGTGCATGTGTATGTGTATGTGTATATGTGTGTATGTGTATGTAAGTGTGTATGTTTATGGTGTTGTGTATGTGTTTGTGTTTTGTGTAAGTGTATGTGTATGTATGTGTATGTGTATGGGTGAATGTGTATATGAGTGTGTATGTGTATGGGTAGGTGTGTATGTGTATGTATGTGTATATGTATGTGTGTGTGCGTATGTCTAGTGTATGTATTGGTGTGTGTGTGTGTTTGTATGATGTATGTGTATGTGTGTGAATGTGTGTGTGTGTATGTGTATGTATGTGTATGTGTATGTGTACGTGAATGTGTGTGTGTATGTGTATGTGTGTGTTTGTGTATGTGTATGTTGTATATGTGTGTATGTTGTATATGTGTGTATGTGTATGTGTATATGTGTGTGTATGTGTATGTGTGTATGGTATGTGTATCTGTGGTGTATGTGTATGTGTATGTGTGTTATGTGATGTGAGTATGTGTATAGTATGTGTAATATGTATGTGTGTGTATGTGCATGTGTATGTGTTATGTGTATGTGCTGTGTGTATTTGTATGTGTATGTGTGGCGTATGTGTTCTTTTTGTGTAATGTTTGTGTATTTGTGCATGTCTTGTGTATGTATGTGTATGTGTAAGCGTAAGTGTGGTGTATGTGGTATGTTTTGTGTATGTGTGTGTATGATGTGTATGTGTATGTGTATTGTGGTATGTGTATGTGTAAGCATGGTTTATTTGTGTTATGTGTATGTGTATGTGTGTATGTGTATGCGTTTGTGTATGTGTATGTGTATATGAATGTGTGTATGGGTATGTATGTGTATGTGTATGTGTATGTGTGTGTATGTGTATGTGTATTTGTTTGTGTATATGTATTTTGTATATGTATTTTTGTGTATGTGTGTGTATATGTGCATCAGCCATGATATATGGCTGATGGCTGATGCACTGGAACATCATGAAGGATCAGTCAGCATTGGTGGCAGAACGATCACAAACCTCCGCTTCGCAGATGACATTGATGGAATAGCAGGATCAGAAAAAGAGCTTGCCAGCCTAACAGAACACTTGGATAAGGCCTCCAAAACATACGGCATGGAAAACAGTGCAGAGAAGACCAAACTGATGACTAATAACACCAACGGCATTAGCACTGATATCAGGGTTAATGACCAGAAGCTGGAAACAGTTCAAAGCTTCAAGTACCTGGGGGCCATTGTATCCGACCAGGGATCCAAGCCAGAAGTAGTAGCAGGACTGCACAGACAATAACAGCTTGTCAAAACTAAACACCATCTGGAGAGATAAGAATATCTCACTTATCTCCAAGATCAGACTAATGCGCTCCCTTGTCATATCCATATTTCTGTATGCCTGTGAATCATGGACCCTGACTGCAGATTTGGAGAGAAGAGTACAGGCAATGGAGATGAGATGCTTTCGGAGACTCCTTGGCATCTCCTACAAAGACCACATAAGCAACGAAAGCGTGCATAAACAGAATCCAGCAAACCATTGGACCCTATGAGAACCTTCTAACGATCGTGAAAAAAGCGTAAACTTAAGTGGTATGGGCATGTCACAAGATCCCAAGGAATTACAAAGACAGTTTTGCAAGGCACTGTCCAAGGAGGAAGAAGAGGCAGACCAAGGAAGAGCTGGGAGGATAACATCAGTGAATGGACAGGCCTAGAACTCAACAAAACCCTGAGAAAGGCAGAACAGAGAGAAGAATGGAGGGAACTGGTTGCTGAGTCTTTGAGGGTGCCCCCACGGTCGTCAGACTACGGGACAGATAGATAGATAGATAGATAGATAGATAGTGTGTATATGTACGTGTATGTGTGTGTGTATGTGTATATGTATGTTTATGTCTATGTGTATGTGTATGTGTGTGTGTATGTGTATGTGTGTGTATGTGAATGTGTCTGTGAATATTTATGTTTATGTGTATGGTGTATGTGTGTGTATGTGTATTTGTATATGTGTGTATGTGTATGGGAAAGTATGTGTATGTGTATGTGTATGTGTGTGTGTATGTGTATGTATGTGTGTATGTATATTTTTGTGTATGTGTTTGTTTGTATATGTGTATGTGTATGTTTATGTCTATGTGTATATGTGTTTGTATGTGTATGTGTGTGTATGTGAATGTGTATGTGAATGTTTATGTGTATGTGTATGTGTGTGTTATGTGTATGTGTGTAGTGTGTATATGTGTATTTGTATGTGTATATATGTGTATGTGTATGTGTGTGTGTATGTTTATGTGTGTGTATGTGTTTGTGTTTGTGTATGCGTATGTGTGTGTATGTGTATATTTGTGTATGTGTATGTATGTATGTGTATGTGTATGTGTATTTGTGTGTATGTGTATGTGTGTGCATGTTTATGTGTGTGTATGTGTATGTGTATGTGTGTATGTGTGTGTATGTGTATGTGTATGGTATGTGTATATGTATGTCTGTGTATGTGTATGTATGTGTATGTGTATGTGTATGTGTATGTGTGTGTATGTGTATGTGTAATTTGTTTATGTATATGTATGTGTATGTGTATTTTTGTGTATGTGTGTGTATATGTACGTGTATGTGTATGTGTATGTGTATATGTATGTTTATGTCTATGTGTATGTGTGTGTGTATGTGTATGTGTATGTGTGTGTATGTGAATAGTCTGTGAATGTTTATGTGTATGTGTATGTGTGTGTATGTGTATGTGTATGTGTGTGTATGTGTATGTGAAAGTATGTGTATGTGTATGTGTATGTATGTGTATGTGTATGTGTATGTATATTTTGTGTATGTGTTTGTTTGTAGTATGTGTATGTGTATGTTTATGTCTATGTGTATGTGTGTTTGTATGTGTTTGTGTATGTGTGTGTGTGTGAATGTGTATGTGAATGTTTATGTGTATGTGTGTATATGTGTATGTGTATGTGTATATATGTGTATGTGTGTGTGTATGTTTATGTGTGTGTATGTATTGTGTTTGTGTATGTGTGTATGTGTGTATGTGTATGTGTATGTGTGTGTATGTGTATGTGTGTGTATGTGGTATGTGTATGTGTGTGTATGTGAATGTGTGTAGGTGTATATGTGTGTGTATGTGTTTGTGTAGGTGTGTATGTGAATGTGTATGTGTCTGTGTGTGTAAGTTTATCTGTGTATGTGTATGTGAGTATGTGTATGTGTATGTGTATGCGAATGTGTGTGTGTATGTGTATGTGTGCGTATGTGTATGTGTATGTGTTTGTGTATGTGTGTGTATGTGTATGTATGTGTAAGTGATGTGTATGTGTATGCGTATGTGTGTGTATGTTTATGTGTATGTGTGTGTATGTGTGTGTTTGTGTATGTGTTGTGTATGTGTGTGTATGTGTAATGTGGTATGTGTATGTGTGTGTATGTGTATGTGTGTATGTATATGTGTTTTTGTGTGTGTTTATGTGTATGTGTATGTGTATATGTATGTGTGTATGGTGTATGTGAATGTGTATGTGTGTGGTATGTGTATGTGTGTGTATGTGTATGTGTATGTGTTTGTGTATGTGTATGTGTTTTTTGTGTATGTGTGTGTATGTGGTATGTGTATGTCTATGTGTTTTTTTGTGTGTATGTGTATGTGCATGTGTATGTGTGTGTATGTGAATGTGTCTGTGGATGTTTTATATAAATGTGTATGTGTATGTGTGTTTGTGTGTGTATGTGTATGTGTATGCGTATGTGTGTAGGTGTATCTGTAAATGTATGTATATGTGTATGTGTATGTGTATGTGTGTGTGTGTGTATGTGTGTGTTTATGTGTAAGTATGTGTATGTGTATGTGTATGTGTGTTTTATGTGTATGTGTGTGTGTATGTATGTGTATGTGTATTTTTATGTGTATGTTTATGTGTATGTGTGTGTATGTGTATGTGTATGTATATGTGTGTGTATGTGTATGTGTGTATGTGTATGCGTATGTGTGTTTATATTTGTATGTCTTTGTGGGTGTATGTGTATGTGTATGTTTATGTGTATGTATGTGTATGTGTATGTGTGTGTATGTGAATGCGTATTGTGTGTGTTATGTGTATGTGTATGTTTGTGTGTGTGTGTATGTGTATGTGTATGTATGTGTATGTGTATGTGTATACATATGCGTTATTGTGTGTGTATGTGTGTGTATGTATGTGTATGTGTATTTTTATGTGTATGTGTATGTGTGTGTATGTGTATGTGTATAACTTTGTGTGTGTATGTGTACGTGTGTGTATGTGTATGTGTATGTGTTTGTATGTGTATAACTATGTATGTGTGTGTATGTGTATGTGTGTGTTTGTGTGTGTATATGTATTTGTATGTGTGTGTATGTGTATGTGTGTTTGTGTATGTGTTTGTGTATGTGTGTGTATGTGTGTATGTGTGTGTTTATGTGTGTATGTGGATGTTTGTGTATATATGTATGTGTATGTGTATGTGTATGTGTGTGTATGTGTATGTGTATGTGTGTATGTGTATGCGTATGTGTGTTTATATTTGTATGTCTTTGTGGGTGTATGTGTAGTGTTGTATAAGTGTATGTATGTGTATGTGTATGTGTGTATGTGTATGCGTATGTAAGTGTATGTGTATGTGGTATGTTTGTGTGTGTATGTATATGTATGTGTATGTGGTATGTGTATGTGTGTTTATATGTGTATGTGTATTTTTGTGGGTGTATGTGTATGTATATGTGTATGTATGTGTATGTTTGTGTATGTGAATGCGTATGTGTGTGTATGTGTATGTGTATGTGTATGTTTGTGTGTGTGTGTATGTGTATGTGTATGTGTTATGTATGTGTATGTGTATGTGTATGTGTATGCGTATGCGTATATGTGTGTGTGTGTATGTGTGTATTATTATGTGTATTTGTATTTGTGTATGTGTATGTATGTGTATGTGTATATGTATGTGTGTGTGTATGTGTGTGTATGTGTATGTGTATGTGTGTGTGTATGTGTATGTGTATGTATTTGTGTATGTGTATGTGTGTGTATGTGCGTGTATGTGTATGTGTATATGTTTGTATGTGTATGTGTGTGTGTATATTTTTTTATATGTGTATATGAATGTGTCTGTGGATATTTATGTGTATGTGTATGTATGTGTTATTGTGTATGTGTATGTGTATGCGTATGTGTGTGTATGTGCCTGTGTATG
>CM054139.1:18579394-18656894 GCA_028751875.1 Rapana venosa | reverse complement strand
GTGTATGTGTATGTGTATGCGTATGTGTGTGTATGTGTATGTGTATGTGTGTGTATGTGTTTGTATGTGTATCTGTATGTGTATGTGTATGTGTGTGTATGTGTATGTGTGTATGTGTATGTGTGTGTATGTGTATGTGTATGTGTGTATGTGTATTTTGAATTTGTGTGTGTATGTTTATGTGTATGTGTTATGTATGTGTGTATGTGTATGTGAATGTGTATGTGTGTATGTGTATGTGTGTGTATGTGTATGTGTATGTGTTTATGTATGTGTATGTGTATTTTTGTGTATGTGTGTGCATGTGTATATGTATGTCTATGTGTATGTTTGTGTGTATGTTTATTTGTATGTGTATGTGTGTGTATGTGAATGTGTCTGTGGATGTTTATGTAAATGTGTATGTGTATGTGTGTGTATGTGTATGTGTATGTGTATGCGTATGTGTGTGTATGTGTATGTGTAACTATATGTATATGTGTATGTGTATGTGTTTGTGTGTGTATATGTTGCTTATGTGTATGTATGTGTATGTGTATGTGTATGTGTGTGTGTATGTGTATGTGTGTGTATGTTGTGTATGTGTATTTTTATGTGTATATGTATGTGTGTGTAAGTGTATGTGTATAACTTTGTGTGTGTATGTGTACGTGTGTGTATGTGTATGTGTATGTGTGTGTATGTGTATAACTATGTATGTGTGTGTATGTGTATGTGTATGTGTGTGTTTGTGTGTGTATATGTATGTGTATGTGTGTATATGTATGTGTGTTTGTGTATGTTTGTGTATGTGTGTGTGTATGTGTGTGTATGTGTATGTGTTTGTATGTGTGTGTATGTGGATGTTTGTGTATATATGTATGTGTATGTGTATGTGTGTATGTGTATGTGTATGTGTGTATATGTATGCGTATATGTGTTTATATTTGTATGTCTTTGTGGGTGTATGTGTATGTGTATGTATATGTGTATGTATGTGTATGTGTATGTGTGTATGTGTATGCGTATGTGTGTGTTTATGTGTATGTGTATGTTTGTGTGTGTATGTATGTGTATGTGTATGTGTATGTGTGTTTATATGTGTATGTGTATGTCTTTGTGGGTGTATGTGTATGTGTATGTATATGTGTATGTATGTGTATGTGTATGTGTGTGTATGTGAATGCGTATGTGTGTGTGTATGTGTATGTGTATGTGTATGTTTGTGTGTGTGTATGTGTATGCGTTTGCGTATATGTGTGTGTGTGTGTGTATGTGTGTATTATTATGTGTATTTGTATGTGTGTGTGTGTATGTGTATGTATGTGTATGTGTATATATATGTGTGTGTGTGTATGTGTGTGTATGTGTATGTGTATGTGTGTGTGTATGTGTATGTGTATGTATTTGTGTATGTGTATGTGTGTGTATGTGCGTGTATGTGTATGTTATATGTTTGTATGTGTATGTGTGTGTTGTATTTTTTTTTTTATGTGTATGTGAATGTGTCTGTGGATGTTTATGTGTATGTGTATGTATGTGTGTTTGTGTATGTGTATGTGTATGCGTATGTGTGTGTATGTGTGTGTGTATGTGTATGTGTATGTGTATGTGTATGTTTCTGTATGTGTATGTGTATGTGTATGCGTATGCGTATATGTGTGTGTGTGTATTATTATGTGTATGTGTATGTGTGTGTGTGTATGTGTATGTATGTGTATGTGTATATGTATGTGTGTGTGTGTATGTGTGTGTATGTGTATGTGTATGTGTATGTGTGTGTATGTGTATGTGTATGTATTTGTGTATGTGTATATGTGTATGTGTATGTGTGTGTATGTCTATGTGTATGCGTATGTGTGTGTGTGTATGTGTATGTGTATGTGTGTGTATGTGTATGTGTATGTGTTTGTGTTTGTGTATGTGTGTATGTGTATGTGTGTGTATGTGGATGTGTATGTGTTTGTATGTGAGTGTATGTGTATGTGTATGTGTACTTGTGTGTGTTTGTGTATGTGTATGTGTATGTGAGTATATGTATGTGTATGTGTATGTGTGTGACTGTGTATGTGTATGTGTGTTTATATGTGTATGTGTATGTGTGTGTGTATGTGTATGTGTATGTGTATGTGTGTGTATGCGTATTGTGTATGTGGTAGTGTTGTATGTGATGTGTATGTGTATGGTGTTTGTGTATGTGTATGTGTGTGTATATGCGTTTATGTGATGTTTTGGTGAGTATTTATGTGTGTATGTGTGTGACGTTATGTTATATGTGTTGTATATGTATGTGTGTTTGTATATTTTGTATATATGCATGGTATGTGTCAATGAATGTTTATGGTATGTGTTATTGTATGTATAGTGTATTGTAACGTGATTGTTGTGTAGTGTATGCGTATTGTGTAATGTGTAAGTGTTTGAAATATGTGTACAATATAAGAGTGTATGTGTGTTTGTGTGTATGTGTTGTTTATGTGCATTGTGTGTAGGTGTATGTTTATTGTATGTGTATGTCAATGTGTATGTGAATGTGTATGGTGTGTGTAATGAGTTTGTGTATACGTGTATGTGTGTGTGTGTATGTTATTATGTTAAATTTGTATGTGTGGTGTAGATGGTATGTGTATGTGTGAATGTGTAAGTATATGTGTTTATGTGTATGTGTATGTTACGTGAATGTGTGTGGGTGTATGTGTAAGTGTGTGTATGTGGTATATGAGTGAATGTGTATGTGTATGTGTTGTTTGTGAATGTTCTGTGATGTTTATTTTTATGTCATGTGTTAGTATGTGTATTGTATGCGTATAATATTTTATGTGTATGTGTATATGTATGTATAGATGTGTATGTGTAAGTGTGTGAATTGGAGTGTGTATGTGATAGAGGATGTTTATGTTATGGGAAGTAATTTGTAACGTTATTCGTTTGTGTTTAATGTTGTATGTGTATTTTTTTGTGTAAGTGTGAGTCAATGTGTATGTGAGTGTAATGAGTATGTTATAACTTTGTGTGTTTATTGTGTACGTGTGTTTATGTGTATGTGTATGTGTGTTTTATGTGTATGTGTATAACTATGTATGAGTGTGTATGTTGTATGTGTGTGTTGTGTGTGTATATGTATGTTCATGGCGTGTTGGTATGTGTATGTGTTTTGTATGTGTATGTTTTGTGGTATGTGTGTTTATGGTGTGTATGTGTAAGTGTAGTGTAAGGGTATTGTATTGTGTGTATGGGATGTTTGTGTATATATGTATGTGTATGTGTGTGTATGTGTATTTTGTTTTTTTTATGTGTAAAATGTTATGTTCTTTGTCGTGTATATGTATTGTATGTATATGTGTATTTATGTGCAATGTGTATGGGTGTGTATGGTACGTATGTGTGTGTGTATGTGTTTGTTTCTTGTGGTGTGGTAGTTTATGTGTATGTATGTGTATGTGTTTGTGTGTAAGGTGAATGTGTCTGTGGTTGTTTATGTGTATGTGTATGTATTTGTGTATGTGAATGTGTCAGCGTATTGTATGTGTGTAAATAAATGTGTAATCTTATGTGTGTGTGTATATGTGTGTATGTTTATGTGAATGTGTGTGTGTAATGTGTATGTTGTGAATGAGTATGTGATACGGTGTGTATGTGTATAGGTAAGTGTACGGCAATGGTGTGTAATGTGTAATGTGTGTGTAATGTGTATATGTGTATTGGTGTATGTGTATGTGTGTGTAGTGTTCTGTGTATGTCAATGCGTATGTGTGTGTGAGTATGTGTATGTTATGTGATGTGGTATGTATGTTTTTGTGTATGTGAGGTGTATGTGTATGGTGTGTGTATGTGTAATGTGTTGTATATGTTGTGTATGTGAATGTGTATGTGGTACTGTGTGTTTTGATTATGTTGTATGTGTATGTGTTTGTATATGTATTGGTATGTTTATGTGTGTGAATGTGTATGTGTCTTGTGTGTGTATATGTGTAAGTTATTTGTATTTTGGGGGGGGTGGTGGTATGTGTATGTGTTTGTATTCGTATGGCTAGGTATGTTTATTTAGTATATGTATTTGCATGTGTATGTGTAGTGTAAATTATGTATATGTTTCTGTATATAACTTAGTGTATGTTTATGTGTGTGTATGAGTATGTTGTATGTGTTTGTATGTGTATTGTGTGTGTATGTGTCATGATGTGTAAGTGTTTATGTTATATTGTGTGTAATGTGTAGGTGTGTATGTGTATTTGTACGTTTGTTATGTGATGTGTATTTATATGTGTTAAGGTATGTGAGTATGAGTATGTGTATGTGTTATGTAAGTGTGAGTATGTTTTATGTGTAAGTGTGTATGTGTAATGTATGTGTTTTGTTTTGTGTATGTGTATGTATGGGTATGTGTATGCGATGTGTATGTATGTGTTATGGTATGTGTATTGTTTTATATATGTATTGTGTATATCTGTATGTTATGTGTAGTGTATGTTTGTGTTTGTGTATGTGTATTTGTATGTAATGTATGTGTTATCCGCATATGTGTGTGTATGTGTATGTGTAAGTGTAGTATGTGTAATGTTCTGTGTGTAATGTGTAGGGAGTAGTGTAATGATAAAGTATGTGTTGAAGGTGCCTGAGAATGGTATGCGTATGTGTGTGTGTATTTTATGTGTATTTGTTATGTGTGTAAATGTATGTTATATGTATTGTTTGTGTAGGTTGTGTATGTGTATGTGTATGTATGTGTATGTGTAGTTATGCGTATGTGGGTGTATGTGTGTATGTATCTTGTATGAGTATATTGATGTAGGTGTGTATGTGTAATTGTATGTGTGTGTATGTTATGTGTATGTTTGTGTATGTGATGTTTGTGTATTTGCGTTTATGTGGATGTTTTGTGTGTGTATTTATGTGTTAGGTGTGTGAGACGTTGTATGTGGTAATGTGTGTATATTATTTGTGTGTGGATATTTATTGTATATAATGTATGAGAAATGTGTCAATGGAGTTTTAATGTAGTGTATGTTGTATAGTAGTTGTATGTGTACGTGAATGAGTGTGTGTAAGTGTATGCGTATGTGTGTTGTAGGTGTATGTGTATGTGTAAGTGTTTGTATTAGTGTAGTGTATATGTGTGTATGTGTGTTTTGTGTGTATGTGTGTGTTTTAATGTTATGTGTTGTATGTTATGTTATGTTTATGTGTATGACTATGGTGTATTGAATGTGATGTGTGTGTGTATGTGTGAGTGTATACGTGTATGTGTGTGTGTGTATGTTTAGTATGTATTGTATATTTTGTATGTGTGTGTTTTGATGTGTATTTGTATGTTGTGAAATGTGTAAGTAATGTGTGTGTAGGCATGTGTACGTGAATGTGTGTGGAATGTATGGTGTGTGTTATGTGTATATTTGTGATGTGTGTGTTTGTGAATGTGTCCTGTGATGTTTATTGTATGTGCATTGTGTGTATGTGTATTTGTATGCGTATATGTGTGTGAAGTTTTTGTGTAAATGTATGTCTATGTGTATGTGTATGTCGTGTGTATGTGTGTGTGTGTAATTGTATGTATGTTTATGTGTATGTGTGTGTGTATGTGTATGTGTATTTTTTTGTGTATGTAAGTGTAGTTGTATTTTTTTGTGTATGTGGAGTCAATGGGTATTGTGTGTGTATGTGTATGTGTATAGACTTTGTGTGTTTAGTTTACGTGTGTTTATGTGTATGTGTTGTTTATGTGAATTTTCAACTATTATGTGTGTGCATGTGTATGTTGTGTTTGGTGTGTGTAATATGTAGTTCATGTTGTGTATTGTAAGTTTTCGTATGTTATGTTTTGTGTATGTGTGGTATGTGTGTGTATGTGTATTTTGTGTGTGTATGTGTGTGTATGTGGATGATTGTGCATAAATGTATGATGTAAGTGTATGTGTTGTATGTGTGTGTATGTGAATGTTGTGTGTAATATGTAGTTGTATGTGTATAGTGTTATGTGTGTGGTATGTGTATGTGTTTTTTTAGTGTATGTGTATGTCTTTGTCGGTGTATATTTTATGTGTAATGTATATGTGTAAGTAAGATGCATGTGTATGAGTGAGTAATGTGTATGCGTTATGGTGTGTGTGTATGTGTATGGTTTCTGTTTGTGTGTATGTGTATGTGTATGTAAGTGTATGTGTTTGGTGTGTATGTGAAATGTGTCTGGGATGTTATGTGTATGTTTATGTAACTTTTGTAATGTGTATGCGTAAGCGTTTGTGTAAGAGTGTAATGTGTAATCTTTATGTGTATGTGTATGTGTATGGTTATATGTTGTTATTATGAGTATGTTGTTTGTAAGTGTATGTGTGTGAATGTGTATTATGATGTGTGTATGTGTAGTGTATGTGTATGTGTTTGTATTGTCTGTGTGATGTGTGATATGTGTTGTATGTATGTGTATGTGTAATTGTTTGTGTATGTGTATGTGTATGTTTGTAAGTATGTGTATTGTTGTATGTGTGTGAAGGGATTGTTATGTGTGTGTGTATGTGTATGTGTATGTGTGGTGTGTATGTGTATTGTTATGTTGTGTATGCATTGTAGTTAAGTTTAGTTATGTGTAAAGTGCATGTGGTATGAGTATGTGAAAATTGATGTATAATGTTTTATGTAATATATGTGTATGGTGTAGTTTATGTTTATGGTGTATGTGCATGTGTATGTGTAAATGTTGTAAATGTATGTATAATGTGTTTCTGTAAAATGAGTATGTGTATGTTTATGTGTGTGTAGTGTATGTGTTTGTTTGTATGTGTATGTGTGTATGTGTATGTGTGTGTATGTGTGTATGGTGTATATGTGATGTGTATGAGTAGGTTGTGAATGTGTATTAGTACGTTTGTTGTAGTGTATGTGTATTTTTATGTGTGTATGTGTTATGTGAGTATGTGTATGTGATGTTATATTTATGTGTAATGTTAATTGGTGTGAATGTGAATGGTGTATGTGTTTTGGTGGTTTATATGTGTATGTGAATGTTTGTGTGGTGTATGTGTATTGTATGAGTGTGTATCCGTATTTGTATGTATTGAATGTGTAATGTTTATTGTGCATGTGATGTGTATGGTGTAAGTATAATTTTTGTGTATGTATGTGTATATGTATGTGTAAGGGGTTTCATTTGTAGGGTATTCTATGGTATGAGTATGTGTATGAGTGTTTCGTTTAATGTGTATTGATTATTGTAATGTGTACGAGTATGTGTGTCTGTATGCATGTTTGTATGTGTAAGTGATGGTGTATATGTGTGTATGTGTTAGGTTTAGGTGAGTGTATGTGTATGTTTAGTGTAAGTGTATGTGTAGTATGTGTATGTTGTATCAGAATATTTGGTTGTGTATAGTGAATTGTGTATGTATGAGTATTGGTCTGTGGTGGTATGATGTAGGTAGTATGAGTATGTGTAAATGTCTGTTGTGTGGAAAGGGTGCCTGTGTATGTGTATGCGTATGTGTGTGTGTATTTTTATTTGTATTTTATAGTGTGTATATGTATGTGAATAATGTTGTGTTTGTGTATGTGTGTGTATGTTATGTGTATGTATGTGTATGTGTATGTGTATCGTATTGTGTGTATGGTTGTAGTATCTGTATGTGTATATGTATGGGTGTGTATGTGTATGTGTATGTGTGGTATGTGTATGTGTATGTGTATGTGTATGAAGTTTGTGTATGTGTGTGTTATATGCCGTTATATGTGTAGTTTTTGTGTGTGTAATTATGTGTGTATTGTTGTACCTTGAATGTTTATATGTGTGTATTTGTCTGTGTTGAGTATATTTTTGTATATATGTAGGTGAAATGTTTCAATGGATGTTTATGTGTAAGTGTAGTATTTATGTATGTGTATGTGTACGTGAATGTGTGTTGTATGGTGTATGCGTAAGTGTGTGTGTATGTGTATGGTGTATGTGTATGTGTAATGTTTGTATAATTTATTATATGTGTGTATGTGTTTTTGTGTGTATGTTGTGTTTTATGTGCATGTTGTGTGTATGGTATGTTATGTGTATGTGTATGTCTATGTTTATGTGAATGTGTATTTGTGTGTGTATGGTGGTGTGTATACGTGTATGTGTGTGGTGAGTAAAGTGAATTTATGTATTTATAGTTGTATGTGTGTGTTGATGTTATGGGTATGTGTGTGAATGTAAGAATATGAGGTGTGATGTGTATGTGTACGAGAATGTTTTGTGATGTGTATGTTGTGTATGTGTATATGTGTGTATGTTATGTGTATCGTTGTGATTTGTGAAATGTACGGGATGTTTATGGGTATGTTCATGTGTTGTATGTGTATTGTCTGCGTTAATATGATGTATGTGTGGGAGGTATGAAATCTCTTTTTTCCCCTCACCTCAACACTCTTGGATCGCAAAGAAATTCCTCTGCCTACTATCCACATTGTCACTCTGAACTTCCTGATATATTTTTTCCTCGTACTTCTCGACAAAGTCCGTAACATTCGCTCCAAACGGATCAGGCTCCGTTCCAAACCTGTACCTCCTATCCCCAAATCAACTGGCAACAAACCTTCCTATAATATCCTCTCCATTCCTTTCAGCCACCAAGCGACGAATAAAATCCGGAACATTTAAAATGAAAATGACCAAAAATCAATGCGATCTCGACCTGTACCTGCTTCTCCCGTCATTTATCAACAGGCCTTCCGCAGCTTATTACCAACTATCACACAATATAAACTCATCTCTTCTTTCAGGAAACGTTTTCCATCAGTCTCTTAAAACTGCAACTCATCACCTCTACTCACAAAGCACGACCTCGACCCTAAATTTGAAGAATACAGCCTGTTTTCTACACTACCTTTCATATCCAGGTCCTTGAAAAAGTCATTCAGAAAACAACTCAATAGCCCATCTTCATTCAAATATCTCCTTCCCGCATTTCAAGTCTGCTATCGCGTCCAACCACATCACTGAAACACCCTAGTCACACTTTAAACAAGCTTCTAACGCTTCTGACTCAGGGAAAATCCTCTTCCTCACTCTCTCATCGACTTATCTAGCAGCATTTGACACTATCAGACACTCTAATCTTCTCGCCCGTCTCCAAAAAACGTTCGGGTATTAAAGGGGGTTAAAGGGCAAACGCGTGGGGCTCCGGGGGGGGTGAGGTAGGGGGGAAGGGGGGTAGGGGGGTAATAACCTCACAAGTGAATACCACCGATTCCAGACAGTTGCAATAAACACGATTCAATCAATACCTGCCAAACTGAATGCTGCGTCCCCAGGGATCCCGTTCTGGCCCTGTTTCTTTTCACTCTCTACACTGCTCCACTGTCACATATAAATAAACCGTCACCAAGATCAAACCATACATTAAACTACGCTGATGACCTTCTCAGATCAAAGCAGTGATACAACCCGGAAAATCTGCCTCTCTCTTGACAAATTGTCCACAGAGTACAGCCCACCAAGATATTCAAACAGGATGATACAAAACAAATACAGCTAAACTCAGATAAAAACGGAAGCCCATGAATGTAGGAAACCAAACACAACTCTCGTCCATGTCAACAGCTTCATAGATTGCAATATAACATTCCCTCTATCACCACAGTCAAGTATCTTGGCGTGTTACGACAACACTCTTTCTATCAAAAATCCCTCACTCAGACCTGTCAGTATGCCTACTATCAATAACGGCGGATTAGTTCATTCGAAAGTACCTGCCCACTGATGCAACATCCAAACTTGTCACAAATATCTCTCATTCTTTCACTACTGGACTATTGCAATTCTCTTTTGGCTGGATCTGCCACATCATCTTATCTACTTCCCTTCAACGAATTCAAAACTCTGGCTGCTCGACTTGTTCTCAAAAAGAAAAAATCTGAGCATACCTACTCCTCACTCGCGATCTCTCCACTGGTTGCCAGTGCACACGAGAGTCATGTCCATAGATCTTACCCTCTGTTACAAATTTCTCCCATAAAACAGACCTTCCTACCTCTGTAATGTCTTCACTCTGTACACTCCTTCTCGTTCCCGTCCGCTCTGCTGCAGATACCCTGCGTGCTTACAAATACCTAGATTCAACCAGGTCCACCGTTGGGCCGACGCTCTTACCTGTTTCTGGTCTAGCGATCTGGAAATGACTCCCTCTCATCCCATTCGCGTAAAAGCCTACCTTACAACACTTTTTAAATCCAGCCTCAAGACATACCTATTCAAACCTAAACCCTCCCCTCACAGTTTTCATCCTCATAATTATCTGTCCTTGCCTTCAGTGACCTAAATTATCATCACCCTGCTGGAAGCATATAACCTGTGTGTGTGTTTGTTGTGTGTGTGCGTGCGTGAGCGCGTGTGCTCGCGTGTGGTTCGTGGTGTATTTTTTGAACTTTTTCACTATTAATCATTGTTGGTTGCAATGTGTAGAGTGAATGGATGCAAGCGCTTTGGTTTGTTGTTTTTTACAAGATATAGCGCTATATAAATTCCATTAATTATTATTTATTATAATTATTATGTGTATGTGTAAATGTAATATAGTGTATGTGTATTGTGTTAAGTGAGTGTGTGTGTATGTGTATGTGAGTGTTTATGTGTATGTGTTGTGTATGTGTTATGTGTATTTGTTTTTGTATTAAATGTGTATGTGTATTTTTTGTGTATGTGTGAGTCAATGTGTATGTGTGTGTATGTGTAATGTGTATAAACTTGTGTGTGTTTTTATGTGTACGTGAGTTTATGAGTATGAGTATGTTGGTTTATGTGTATGTGTATAACTATGTAGTGTGTTATGTGTATGTGTTGGTTTGTGTGTGTATAATGTATGTTTCATGTGTGTTGTATGTGTCTGTGTTTGTATGTGTTATGTTCTGGGTATGTGTTGTATGTGTTTTGTATGTGTATGTGTGTGGTGTTAAGTGTGTGGTATTTGGAATTTTTGTGTATATATGTAAGTGTATGTGTATGTGTGTGTATGTGTGTGTATTGTGGATGTTTTGTTATATATGTAAGTGTAGTGTATGAGTGTGTATGTGTATGTGGTGGTTTTTTTATGTGTATGTGTACTCATTTGTCGGTGTTAGTGTATGTGTATGTATATGTGTATGTATGTGCATGAGAATGTGTGTAGTAATGTGTAAAGCGTATGTGTTGTGTATGGTATGTTTCAGTTTGGTGTGTATGAGTATGTATGTGTATGTGAGTTTTGTGTGTATGTGAATGTGTCCTGTGATTGTTTAGTGATTATGTGGTATGTGTATGCTAAACGTTTTGTGTAGTGTGTATATGTGTATTCCTTTATGTGTATGTGTATTTGTATATTGTGTATGTGTATGTGTATGTTGTGGGTGTATGTGTAATTGTGTGATATGTTCTGTGTATAAGGGTGTGTATGTGTATGTGTCTGTGTCGATGAATGTGTGGGTATGTGATGTGTGTTGTATGTTGTATATGTTATATGTTATGTTACATAGTTGTATGTGTTATGTCTATGCGTATGTGTGTGTGTGTGTATGTGTATGTGTATGTGGTGGTATTGTAAGTGTGTTTTGTGTATGGTGTGAATGTGGTATGTGTGTGTATGTGTATGTGTATGTGAGTTTATGTGGTGTGTATTGTATATGTTATGTTACGTGTGTGTTTTGTGTATGTGTATGTTTAAGTGTGTGTAATATGTATGTGTATGTGTATGTGTGTGAATGTGTATGTGTAGTGTGTGTATAAGTGTAGTGATATTTGCAATGTTTATGTGGTGTATGTGTATGATGTGTATGCGTAAGTGAAGGTATGTTTATGTTATGTGTATGTGCATGTGTATGTTGTAAGTGTTAAATGTTATGTATAAGTGATTCTGATATAAACGTGTATGTGAAGTTAAAGTGTGTGTTTGTGTATGTGTATGTTTTGTATGTGTATGTGGTGTTGAATGTGTATGCTGTGTAATGTGAAGTGTATATGTGTTGGTATTTGTAGGTGTGTATGGTGTATTTGTAACGTTTGTGTATGTTATTGTAATCTATGTGTGTCTGTGAGTATGTGTATGGGGTAATAGTGTAAGATGTATGCGTGTGTATGTTTATGTGTATTGTGTAATAGAATATGATATGTGTTTGATTTTAGTTGGTATGTGAATTTTTGTGATGTGTCTGTGTATGCGTTTAGGTATGTAAGTGTGTATGTATGTGTATGATTTATATGTATGTGTGTGTAAGTGGTATGTGTAAGTGTATGTGTATGTGTATGGTATGTGTATAAGTGTTTGTGTATGTGTATGTGAGTTGATGTGCGTGTAATGTTATGTGAGTGTTTGTGTTTGAGTGTGTATTTATGTGTGTGTGTGTATGTTTTGTTTGGTGTATGCTATTTTATGTGTATGTGTATGTGTGTGTGATAGTTTTTGTATATGTGTATTGAATGTGTCGTGGATGTTTATGTGTATGTGTATGCGTATGTGTGTGTGTATGTGTATGTGTGTTTGTAATTTTAAGTTATAATGTGTGTGGTGTATGATGTGTGTGCATGTGTATGTGTGTGTTTATGTTTATAGTGTGTATGGTAAATGTATAGTTAATTGACTGTGTGATGTGAATGTGTATAAGTATGTGTATGTTTGATGTGTAGTGTGTTGTGTATGTGTATTTGTAATGTGTGGTATGTTATGTGTAGTGTTTTGTGTATGTGTGTTTATGTGTATGTGTGTGAATGAGAATGTGTATGTGTTTTGGTGCGTATTTGTGTGTATATGTGATGTGAATTGTGTAGCGTGTGATGTGTTGTGTATGTGTAATGTGTATGTGAATGTGGGTATGTGGATGTGTATGTGTTATGTGTGTGAATGTGTATGTTATGTGGCGTATATGGGTATGTGATGTTGTGTTTGTGTAGTGTAGGTGTATGTGTTTGTATGCGTATGTGAATGTAAGTGTATGTGTATGTGTATATTTGAATGTGTATGTTTTTGGTGTACATGTATTTATAATGTGTTCTGTATATTGTGTATGTGTATGGTTTTAATGAGTGCAATGTGTAAGTAATGTGTTTGTATGTTCTATGTGTGTGTATGGGTATGTGTGTGTAAGTGTCTATGTGTAAAGTGTGTGTAAGTGTAGGAGAATATGTGTATTTGACGTCTGTTATGTGTATTTGTATTTTTATGTGTTATGGTATGTGTCATATGTATGTGTGTGTATGTTTAAGTGTATATGGTCTGTGTATTTTGTATGTGTTTGTTTATGTGTATGTGTCTGTTATGGTAAGTGTATGTGTATGTGTATTCGAATGTAGTGTATAGTAGTGTATGTATGTGTATGTGACTAAGTATGGTGAGTATGTGTATGTGTATTGGGTATGGGATGTTTTTTACGTATGTGAAAGTGATACAGTGTTTGTGTATGTGTATGTGTGTGAAATGAGCGTGAACATGTAAGTGTATATGTTTGTGTGTGTGTGTGTGTATTTATGTGTGTGTGTGTATGTTATGTTTGTGTTTGTGTATGTGTAGTGTATGTATTGTGTATTATGTAAGTGTGTGTTATATATTTATTGTATCTGTGTATGTGAATTTGTCTGTGGATGTTATGTGTAAGTGTATGTATGTGTGAATGTGTATGGAAAGCGAATGTGTGTGTACGTGTAATGTGGTAATTTTTGTATAGTGTTTATGTTATAAGATTGTGTGTAAATGTGTGTGAAATTTGAATGAGTGTGTTTAAGAGTATGTGTGTATAGTAATGTTATAATGTGTATTGTCTGTGAATGATGTATATGGTAAGTTATGTGTGTTTATGTTTGTGTGTGCATGTGTATGTGTGTGTAATGATTTTTTAAAGGTGGTATGTAAATGTTTCTGTGGAAGATAATGTTAATGTGTATTATCGTGTATGTTATGTGAATGTTGTATGTGTGTGTGTATGTGTAATGTGTGTATGTGTGTTTTAGTGTAATGTGTGAATATGTGTAATGTTTATGTGTATGTGTAGTGTGTCAAGTAATGTGTGTATTGTAATCTGTATGTTTTGTGAATGTGTATGTGTATGTGTATATAGTTGTATGTGTATGTGTATGTTTACGTGAATGAGTGTGTAATGTGTATGTGTGTGTGTGTGTATTGTATACGTGTGTATGTGTAAAGTGGTTATGTGTATGTTAATGTGTAAGCTATACGTATGATTTGTGAATGTGTAAGTTATTATATGTTTGGTGTGTTTGTATGAGTTTATGTATTGGTAAGTGAAGTTTGTGTATGTAATGTGTATGTGTAAGTGGTGTAGTTGTTATATTTGTAAGTGTACGTGTATGTATGGGTTATGTGTATGTGTAAGTGTGTGTTTTTTTGTATGTAAGTGTAATGTGTAATGTGTATGTTCGTGTGTAATATGTGTATGTGTAGGAGTAATGGTGTATGGGTCGTGGTCAAGAGGTAACGCGCCTGTCTAGAAAGCGAAATGTCCGGGTCTGAGTGGCGGCGGTTCGTACCCTTTTGACCGGAAATTATTCCGCCCATCCATAGACCATGATGGTAGGTCTGCGCTAGTCTTTTCGGATGAGACGAATAAACCGATGTCCCGTTGTTACACTAATTATTTAGCGCACGTAAAAAAAAAACCCACGGCAACAATAGAGTTGTCCCTGGCAAATTCTTAGAAAAAGCCACCTCAGATAGGGAAACAAATAACAGCAGCAGCAAAAAAAAAAAAAAAAAAAAAAAAAAAAAAAAAAAAAAGGTTGAACGGGTGGCGCAGCGCTAAGTGGCGACGACGCGTTCTCGCCGCTCCTCACCCGGGAAAGCAGCCCAAATTTCACGGAGAGAATTCTGCCGAGACTAAAGTGGTAATGAAATAAAATCTAGCGCTTTGATTTGTTGATTTACAAGATTCAGCGCTATATAAATCCAACATAATATTATAATTAATATTATTATTATGTGTGTGTATGTTGTGTGTTTGGTGTGTATGTGTATGTTATGAATGTGCTGTCATAAATATATTTAGTGCATAATGTATGTGTATATATAGTTTTTGTGTATGTATGTGTAGTATGTGTATATTACGTTTGTTAGGTGGTTTGTATGTGTCCGTTTAATGTTATGTGTGTGTACGTGAATGTATGTGAATGATCTGTGTGTATGTGTTCTGTTGTCTAGAGTAATATGTGTGTATGTTTATGTGTATTTTGGTGTATGTGGTATGTGAATGTGTATGCGTATGTGTGTGTGTATTTATGTTTATTTAATGTGTGTGTAAGTGTATGAGTATGTGTAAGTGTTTGTGTAATGTGTATGTGTATGTATGTGTATATGATGTGTATATGTATTGTCTTGCGTATGTGAGTGTATAGTGTGTAGTATTGTATGTGTATATGTATGTATGTGTATAGTATGTGTATGTGTTGTGTATGTGTATGAGTAACTGTGTGTGTATTTTTAATGTGTGTGTATGTGCGTGAATGTGGATGTTGTTTGTGTTTGTGTGTGTATTTTATGCGTGAGTGTGTGTAATGTTTTTTGTTTTTGTATGTGTAAATGTGTATGTGTGTGTATGTTTATGTGTGTTGGTAATTTTTGTATAAGTGGGTGTGAATGTGTCTTGGATGTTTATGTGTATGTGTAATGACTTGTGAATGTGTATGTGTATGCGTATGATGTAAGTATGTGTTAGTGTAAAGTGTTGTATATGTGTGTGTGTATTTGTGTGTATGTTGTGTTTATGTGTATGTGTGTAAGGAATGTTTATGTGTATGTGTAAGTGATGTGTATATGTATGTGTATGTGTGTTTATGTTTGTGTATTTTATGTTATGTGTATGTGTGTGTATGTGTATGTGTGTAGGTATAAATTTTTTTATATGTTATTTAAAGTGTCTTGGAATAGTTTATGTGTATGTGTATGTGATGGATGTGTGTATGTGTATGTGTATGTGAATGCGTATGTGTGTAAAGGTATTGTAATGTGTAGTGTATATAATACTATGTGTAGTGTGGTAATTGTGGTGCATGTGTATGTGTTGTTTATGTGAAGAGAGTCATGTATGTGAATGTGGTATGTGAAACGTGTATGTGCTAAGTGTGAGTAATGTTAATGTGTATTTGCTTTTTTTTTATTGTGTGTTTGGCGTATGTGTATGTGTATGGCGTATACGTATGTGTATGATTGTATTGATGTATATTTCTGTGTGTGTTGTATTGAATGGTGTGTATGTGTATGAGTGTGTATGTGTATGTGTAAGTGTGTGTAATGTGTGTGTATGTGTAGATTATGTGTACATGTATTGTAATGTGTATGTGATGTAAGTGTATGTGTATGTGACTGAATTGTAATGTGTGTGTGGTGTGTATATGTGTTATGTGTAGGTGTATGTGTATGTTGTGAATGTGTAATTGTATGTGTGGTATGTGTATGTGTATGTATATAATTATGTGTATGTGTAGTATATTTTTGTGTATGTATGTGTATGAGTAATGTGTACGTAATGTGTATGTGTGTTTGTATGTGTATGTGTATGTGTGTTTCGTGAATGTGTATGTGAAAGTTTATGTGTATGTGTGTTATGTGTATGTGTGTAATGTGTAATGTGTAATAAGTGTGTATGTGTATGTGAAATGTTGTGTATGTGTATGTGTTTGTGTATATGTATATGTGTGTATGTGTATGTGTGTGTATGTGTAATGTGTGGATGTGTAAAAATGTTATAGAATGTTAGGTGTGTGTATGTATGTGTATGTCTGTGTATGTGTATGGTATTTTTTATGTGTGTAAGTGTATGGTATAGTGTATGAGTATATGTATGTGTGTGTAGGTGCGTGTGAATGTGTATGTTATGCGTATGTGTGTGTGTAATGTTTATTTGTTATTTGTTGTATGTGTAATGTGTATGTTTTTGTTGTATGCTGTGTTGTATCGTATGTGTATGTGTTGTATGTGTATGTGTATGTGTATGGATTCGTAATGTGTCTATGTGTGTATGTATTGTATGTGTATATGTATTAGTGTTATGTTAGTGTATGTGTATGTGTGTGTAATGCGTGATGTGTAGTGATGATGTGTTATGTTTTTGTGGTGTGTATTTATGTGTTATGTGTGTGTGTATGTTTTGGTATTTGTAAGTGTATGTGTTTGTGTGTGTATGAGTATGGTGTGTGTATATATTTTTTGTAATATGTGTTAATGTGAATTTGTCTGAGGATGTTTATGTGTATGTGTATGTATGTGTGTATGTGTATGTGTATGCCTTATGTGTGTGTGTATGTGTATGTGTATCTGCAAGTGTTTGTATATGTCCTATTATTTGTGTGTGAATTGTGTGTGTGTGTATGTGTATTGTGTGTGTTTTATGTGTATGTGTGATGTTGTATGTTATTTGTATGTTATGTGAATGTGTATGTGTGTTGTATGTGTATATGTATGGTGAGTATGTGTATGTGTATTGTGTGTATGTCGTGTATTGTATGTGTATGTGTTTGTGTTTGTGTTGTGTTATGTGTGGTGTGTATGTTTTTGTTTGTGTATCTATTTTGTGTTATGTGTATGTTGGTGTGTAAATATATTTGTATATGTGAATGTGATGAGTCTGTGGATGTTATGTGTATGTGTATGTTAAATGTAATGGTGTATTGTATGTGTATGCGTATGTGTGGTGTATGTGTATGTGTAAGTGTTTGTATATGTGGTATGGTATATGTGTGTTGTAGTGTGTGTTATGTGATGTGTTGTTTATGTGTATGTTGTATTATGTATGTTATTGTATGTTTTGTGATGTGATTTGTATAATATGTTTATGTTGTGTGTATGTGTGTGTTATGTGTATGTTGTGTATATTATGTGTGTGTGTAGTGTTTGTGTAATGTGGATGTTATGTGTATGTGGGGTATTGTTTGTATGTGTATGTGTATGTTACCTGTGTTGTTTGTGTATGTGTTTGTGAGGGGTGTTATATGTATTTAATTGTATGGTGTGAATGTGATGTGTATTTGTTTGTGTGTTTATATGTGATGTTATGTGTATGTTTTGTTGTGTATGTTTAATGTTATGTGTGTGTAGCTGGTAATATATGAATTGTATGTTTATGTGCATGTGTATGTGTATGTGTAATTATATTTTTTTGTGTATGTATGTGTATAGTATGTGTACGTTCATGTTAATGTGTGTTTCTATGTGTATGTGTATGTGTATGAGTGTGGTCGTTTAATTGTAGGTGAATGATTATGTGTATTGTAATGTGTATGTGTGTCTGTATGTCTATGTGTTATGTGAAGTGGATGTTATATGGTGAATGTGTATGTTTATCGTGTTGTAGTGTATTTGTATGTGTAGTGAGTATGTGTATGTGTATATTATGTGTGTGTAGTGCCTGTGTATGTGTATCGTAGGTTGTGTGTATTTTTATGTGTATTCGTATGTGTGTAAGTAAGTGTATATGTATGTTGTTTGTGTATGTTGTGTATGAGTATGTGTATGTAATGGTGTATTGTGAATGTGTATCGTATGTGTGTAGTATTGTGTAGGTTCTTAGTGTATATTATGGTGGTGTGTATGTGTAATGTGTATGTGGTAGTGTTGTATGTGATGTGTATGTGTATGGTGTTTGTGTATGTGTATGTGTGTGTATATGCGTTTATGTGATGTTTTGGTGAGTATTTATGTGTGTATGTGTGTGACGTTATGTTATATGTGTTGTATATGTATGTGTGTTTGTATATTTTGTATATATGCATGGTATGTGTCAATGAATGTTTATGGTATGTGTTATTGTATGTATAGTGTATTGTAACGTGATTGTTGTGTAGTGTATGCGTATTGTGTAATGTGTAAGTGTTTGAAATATGTGTACAATATAAGAGTGTATGTGTGTTTGTGTGTATGTGTTGTTTATGTGCATTGTGTGTAGGTGTATGTTTATTGTATGTGTATGTCAATGTGTATGTGAATGTGTATGGTGTGTGTAATGAGTTTGTGTATACGTGTATGTGTGTGTGTGTATGTTATTATGTTAAATTTGTATGTGTGGTGTAGATGGTATGTGTATGTGTGAATGTGTAAGTATATGTGTTTATGTGTATGTGTATGTTACGTGAATGTGTGTGGGTGTATGTGTAAGTGTGTGTATGTGGTATATGAGTGAATGTGTATGTGTATGTGTTGTTTGTGAATGTTCTGTGATGTTTATTTTTATGTCATGTGTTAGTATGTGTATTGTATGCGTATAATATTTTATGTGTATGTGTATATGTATGTATAGATGTGTATGTGTAAGTGTGTGAATTGGAGTGTGTATGTGATAGAGGATGTTTATGTTATGGGAAGTAATTTGTAACGTTATTCGTTTGTGTTTAATGTTGTATGTGTATTTTTTTGTGTAAGTGTGAGTCAATGTGTATGTGAGTGTAATGAGTATGTTATAACTTTGTGTGTTTATTGTGTACGTGTGTTTATGTGTATGTGTATGTGTGTTTTATGTGTATGTGTATAACTATGTATGAGTGTGTATGTTGTATGTGTGTGTTGTGTGTGTATATGTATGTTCATGGCGTGTTGGTATGTGTATGTGTTTTGTATGTGTATGTTTTGTGGTATGTGTGTTTATGGTGTGTATGTGTAAGTGTAGTGTAAGGGTATTGTATTGTGTGTATGGGATGTTTGTGTATATATGTATGTGTATGTGTGTGTATGTGTATTTTGTTTTTTTTATGTGTAAAATGTTATGTTCTTTGTCGTGTATATGTATTGTATGTATATGTGTATTTATGTGCAATGTGTATGGGTGTGTATGGTACGTATGTGTGTGTGTATGTGTTTGTTTCTTGTGGTGTGGTAGTTTATGTGTATGTATGTGTATGTGTTTGTGTGTAAGGTGAATGTGTCTGTGGTTGTTTATGTGTATGTGTATGTATTTGTGTATGTGAATGTGTCAGCGTATTGTATGTGTGTAAATAAATGTGTAATCTTATGTGTGTGTGTATATGTGTGTATGTTTATGTGAATGTGTGTGTGTAATGTGTATGTTGTGAATGAGTATGTGATACGGTGTGTATGTGTATAGGTAAGTGTACGGCAATGGTGTGTAATGTGTAATGTGTGTGTAATGTGTATATGTGTATTGGTGTATGTGTATGTGTGTGTAGTGTTCTGTGTATGTCAATGCGTATGTGTGTGTGAGTATGTGTATGTTATGTGATGTGGTATGTATGTTTTTGTGTATGTGAGGTGTATGTGTATGGTGTGTGTATGTGTAATGTGTTGTATATGTTGTGTATGTGAATGTGTATGTGGTACTGTGTGTTTTGATTATGTTGTATGTGTATGTGTTTGTATATGTATTGGTGAGTGATGTGATGTTATGTGTATGTGTGTTGTGTGTGTATGTGTTTTGTGTGTATGTGTTTGTGTGTGTTATTTGTATTGTGTATGTGTATGTGTATTGTGTTTGTTGTATGTTGTATGTGTAGTGTATGGTTGTGTATGTGATGTGTGCTTGTAGATGTGTGTGTATGTGTATGTGTTGTGTATGTGTATGTTGTTGGTATGTGTATGTGTAGTGTTGTGTATTGGGTGTGTAGTGTATGTGTATTGTGTGTGTGTATTTTGTGTTTGTGTATGTGTATGTTGTATTTGTGTGTTTGTATGTGTATGTTGGTTGTGTATGTGTATGTGTGGTATGGTGTGTGTATGTGTTGTGTATGTGTGTGTATGGTATTGTTTTGGATGTTATGTGATGTTTGTGTTGTGTGTTTTAGTGTATGTGTATGTAGTGTGTATGTGAATGTGTTTTTGTGTATGTATGTGTATGGGTTTGTGTGTGTTGTGTTGTGTATGTTTTTATGTGTATGTGTGTTGTGTATGTGTATGTTATGTGTGTGTATGTGTTTGTGTGTGTATGTGTATGTTATTTGTATTGTATGTGTTTTGTATGTGGGTGTGTGTGTTTTGTATGTGTGGTGGTATGGTGTGTATGTGTTGTGTGTATGTGGTGTATGTTTTGTGTTTGTGTTGTTTTGTTTGGTATGTGTTGTGGTATTGTGGTTGTGTTGTTGTGTGTATGTTTGTGTATTGTTTGTGTATGTGTGTGTTGGTTATGTTGTATGTTTTATGTGTTTGTATGTATTGTGTATGTGTATGTATGTGTTGATGTGTATGTGTATGGTTGGTATGTGTGGTATGGGTTGTGTATTTTGTGTATGTGGTATGTGTATGTGTATTGTTGTATTGTATGTGTATGTTTATGTGTATGTGTTGTATGTTGTGTATGTTTTATGTGTATGTGTATTTAAGGTTTGTTATTGTGTATGTGTTGTGTGTATGTGTGTATGTGTATTGTTGTGTGTATGTGTTATGTGTATGTGGTATGGTATGTGTATTGGTGTATGTGTTATGTTGTGTGTGTAGGTGTTATGTGTTGTGTTTGTTGTATGTGTTATGTTTGTGTATGTGTTGTATGTATGTGGTTGTGTATGGTTTATGTGATGTGTATGTGTTGTGTGTTGTGATGTTATGTTGTTATGTGTATGTGTTTGTTGTTGTTTGTATGTGTGTGTATGTGTTGTGTATGTGTATGTGTGTTGTGTAAGTTTTGTATGTGTGTAGGTATTTGAGTGTATGGTTGGTGTATTGTAGTTTTTGGTGTATGTGTTTTTTTTATGTGTGTTATGTATGTGTATGGTTTAGTATGTGTATGTGTGTGTTTGTTATGTGTATTGTTTGTGTTGTGATGTGTTGTTGTTTTGTATGTGTATGTGTGGTATGTGTATGTGTTTGGTGTATGTTTTTGTATGTGTATGTGTGTGTTATGTGGTATTTGTGTGTTGTTGTGTATGTGTGTGTATGTGTTGTGTATGTGTTGTGTATGTGTTTATGTGTAGTGTATGTGTTTGTGGTATGTGTTTGTGTGTTTATGTGTAAGTATTTTGTGTGTGTGTGTGTATTGTGTGTTTTGTATTGTATGTGTATGTTGTGTTTGTGTTGTATGTGTTGTGTTGTGTATGTGTGTATTGTGTTGTGTATGTGTTGTATGTTGTATGTTGTATGTTATGTTATGTGTGTGTAGTGTATGTTGTATGTGTATGTGTATGTGTGTATGTTGTGTATTTTTGTATGTGTATGTGGATGTGTATGTGTATGTATTTTGTTGTGTATGTTGTGTATGTGTTGTATGTGTATGTGTGTATGTGTATGTGTGTGTATGTGTATGTGTATTTGTGTATGTGTATGTGTAAGTGTGATGATTGTTTTTGTGTATGTGTATGTGGTGTTTGTGATGTATGTGTATGTGTGTATGTTGTGGTATGTGTATGGGTGTATGTGTTGTGTGTGTAGTGATTTTGTGTATGTGTTATGTGTAATGTGTTGTGTATTGTTGTTGTGTATGTGTTTGTGTGTGTGTATATGTGATGTGTATGTGTATGTGTATGTGTTTGTTTGTATGTAGTGTTGTATGTTATGTGTATGTGGTTATGATGTGTATGTTTGTGTATGTGTATTGTGTTATGTGTATATGTGTATGTGTATGTGTGTTTATGTATGTATGTGTATGTGTATGTGTATGTATGTGTTATATGTTTTGTGTATGTGTATGTGTATGTGTTATGTATGTGATGATTGTGTGATGTGATGTGTATGTATGTGTATGGTGTGTTTTGTATGTGTTATGTGTATGTTGTAGTATGTGTGTGTATTGGTGTATGTTGGTTGTGTATGTAGTGTATGTGTATGTTAGTGTATGTGTATATGGTGTGTATGTTTGTGTAGTGTATTGTTATGTGTAATGTATGTGTATGTGTAATGTTGTGTATGTGTTGGTGTGTGTGTATTGTAGTGTGTGTATGTGTTATGTGTATTGTGTATGTGTATGTTGTGTATGTGTGTGTATTGTGTATGTGTGATGTGTATGTGTATGTGTGTAATGTGTATGTGTGTGATGTGTATGTGTATGGGATGTGTATTGTGTATGTGTATGTGTGTGTGTATGTGTATGTGTTATGTGTAATGTATGTGTATGTGTATGTATTGTGTATGTTATGTGTTATTGTGTATGTATGTGTTGTATGTGTAGGTATGTGTATGTGTTCTGTAGTATGTATGTTTGTATGTGTATGTGTATGTGTATGTGTTTGATGTGATGTGATTGTTATGTGTATGTGTGTTATGTGTAATGTGGTATGTAGTGTATGTTGTGTATGTGTTAATGTTGTGTGTGTATGTGTAAGTGTGTGTGTATATGTGTGTATGTGTATGTGTATGTGTATGTGTTGTGTATAGTGTATTGTGTGTTTTGTATGTGTATGTGATGTGGTGTATGTGATGGTGTATGATGTATTGTGTGTGTATGTGTATGTGTAGGTGTGTATGTGTATATGTGTATGTGTATTAGTATGTGTATATGTATGTGTTGTGTAGGTGCATGGTATGTGATGTGTGTGTAATGTGTATGTGTGCGTAATGTGTATGTGTTTTCTGTTTTGTGTATAATTTGTGTATGTGCATGTGTATGTAATGTGTATGTGTAATGCGTATTGTGTGTGGTATGTGTATGTGTGTGTTATGTGTGTGTATGTATGTGTAAGGTGTTTTTGTTTGTATGTGCATGTGTGTGTATTTTATTGGATGTATGTTTATGTGTATGTGTGTATGTGTATGTGTGTGTAGTTATATGGATGTGTGTGAAGTATATGCATGTTAGTGTATGTATGTTATTGTATTAGGTGTATTTGTATGTGTTAGTGTATGTGTAATTGGTAATTTTTGGATGTGTTGTGTATGTGTTGTGAAAATATGTGTATTGTAGTGTGTGGTATGTGATGGTGTATGTATATTTTGTGTGGATGTAATTTGAATTGTGTATGTGATGTGTAATGTTTATGTCTAAATGTGTATGTGTGTTTTATGGTGAATGTGGATGTGGTGTTATTGAATGTGTTTATGTGAATGTTTATGTGTTTGGTATGTGGTGTAATTGTATGTGTGTATGGGTTATAGGTGTAGGTGTATGTGGATATTTTGTGTATGGGGATGTGTGGTGGAGTTTATGTGTGTTAGGGGTTTTGTAATTGTCTGTGTATGTGGATTATGTGTTATGTGGAATTGAATGGTATGTAGGTGTATTTTTTTGTTTGTGTATGGGTAGGTGTGTAGGGATTGGTGGTTTGTGTAGTAAGGTGTATCTGGGTATGTTATTTGATATGGTGCATATGTATGTGTGTTATTTGCATGGTAGGTGTATGTCTATGTCGTCTGTGTGGTGTGGATGTGTATGTGTATGTGTGCTATGTTAGTGTATTTTTGTGTATGTTGTGTTATGTGGATGTGTATGTTGTGTATGTGTGTGTATGTATTTGTGGTGTGTGGATGTGATGTGTGTAGGGATGGGGGTGTATTGGAGGGGTTAGTTATGGGTATGTTGTGTGTAAGTTTATGTGTATGTAGAGTTGGTGATGAAATGTTAGGTGTTGTATTGTATGATGTGTAGGTTTTAGGTTATGTTTGTGTGTATTCTATGTGGAAGGTTGTGTGTATGGTATGTGTATGTGTGTGGGATGTGAAGTTCTGGATGTGTATGTAAATGTAATGTGTATGTGTGTTGTGGTGGTTGGGGGGTGTTGTGTGTGTATGTGTAGCGGAGTGTGGGTAATGTATGGTTAATAGATAGGTGTATTGGATGGGTGGGGGTATGGGGTGGAGGTATTTGGTGGTTTGGTGGTTTTTGTTGGGTGGGTAGGTGTGTTAGGTATGTGTATGTGTAGTGTATTTTTTTATGTGGAGGTGTTTGTGGGTGTATTGTGTATATTATAACTTTTTGTGTGTATGTGTTTCTGTGTGCATTGTGAATGTGTGTGATGGTATAACTAACATGTATGTGTGGTGTATGTTATGTGGTATGTGTTGGTTTGAGAGTGTATATGTATGTGTATTGTTTGTATGTGTATGTTGTGGTTTGTGTAATGTGTTTGTGTATTTTTTTTGGTTTGGGTTGTAATGTGTGTATGTGTAAATGTGTGTGGGTATGTGTGTGATGTGATGTTGTTGTATATTATGTTTGTGTATGTTATGTGTGGGAGGTGATGTTGTATGGTATGCGTGTTTATAGTTGGCAGTCTGTGTGGTGGATGGTAGGTATGTATATGGGTTATTATGTTATGTTGTATGTTTATTGTATTCGTATGTTGGAGGTGTTTGGGTAATGTGTTTTGGTGTTTTATGTGTTATGTATGTTATGTGTATTGGTATGTTATGTGTGTTTATAGGTGATGTGTAATTCTTTTGTGGGTGTATGTGGTATGTATAGGTTATGTATGTGTATGTGTATGTGACTATTAATGTGTAGTGAATGTTTAGTTTATGTTATTGTGTGTATGTGTATTGTGTATGTGTGTAAGAATTGTATGGTTTGTAATCATATTGTAATGTTTGTGTGGTGAATCTGAGTGTGAGTAATGTGATTGTGTAATGTGTTTGTGTATGTTATATGTGTATGTGTAGGTGTAGTGTGTGTATGTGAATGTATGTAGGTGTATATGTTTGTGTAGGGTGTTAGGTGTGTGTATGTGAATGTGTTTTGTATTATGTGTATCTGTGTATGTGTATGTGATATGTGTATGTGTATATGTATGTGTGTGTATTTGCATGTGAAATTGTATGTGTATGGTATGTGTATGCGTATGTGTGTGTGTATGTGTATGTGGGTATGTTATGTGTTTGTGTATGTGTGTGTGTATGTTATGTGTATGTATGTGTAAGTGTATGTGTATCGTATGTATGTGTATGTGTATGTGTGTTATGTTGTGTATGTGTATGTGTAGGGTGTGTATGTTATGTGTGTATGTTATGGGGTGTATGTGAAAGTGTGTATGTGTAGTGTATTGGTGTGTATGTTTATGCCGTATGTGTATATTTTATGTGTTGTGTATTGTATGTGAAGTGTATGTGTATGTGTGTGATGTGTATGTGTGTGTATGTGAAATAGGGATGTGTTGTGTATGTGTATGTGTATTTTTGTGTATGTGGGGATGTGTATTTTTGTATGTGTGTGTTGTGTATGTGTATGTCTATGTGTATGTTTGTGTGTTTTGTTATGTGTATGGGTGTGTATGTGAATGTGTCGTGGAGGGTTTATGTAAATGTGTATGTGTATTGTGTGGGGTATGTGTATGTGTATGCGTATTTGTGTGTATGTGTATGTGTAAATATATCATATGTGTATGTGTATGTGTGTGTGTGTATGTTTGTGGGCATGTCGTAAAAAGCGACTAAGGTGGCACCTTTCCCCCTAGGTAAAGGGGGTTGGACACAGGGCTAACAACCCTGCTCTGTAAAAGAACTCCTGTTACAGAAACCATAAACAGCAAAACCTCGTGCCAACCCCAGTTTTTGGGGAGATCTCGGATCCTTCAAGGAAACCTATGACGCGCTGCAGCCAAACCCGTCAGGAAGCTGCGGGGCTGACGCCCCCCTCATCAACCGGAGACGCCCCTGATGAAGTCCCCGAGGTTGTTGTCACGTCGGCCGGTCCTATTTAAAAACAGGGAACGTGGGGACCCTCGGGGAAACCCGGACGGTGTGCGCAGGCAGTGAGGGAGATGAACAGATATCGCCTCGCACTCCTGGGCATGTCTGAAGTCTGGTGAATGGTCACGAGTGACAAGTTTACAGTCAGGAGAAACTTTGCTCTACCCGGTAAAAGTGAAGACCGTCACGAAGCTGGAGTAGTCTCCTGCTCTCCAAGCATGCAGCCAAGAGCCTGCTGAATGGGAGCCTGTTTCAGACCGCATAAACACCGCTCGGTTTGAGTCGCGCTTCCAGAAGGTGCCCCTTTGTCATTCAAACGCCCCTACCAAAACCGCGGAGGAGGAAACAAGGACAACTTCTACACCCAGCTCCACCCGGGTAGACAAGATTCCGAGACGGGACATCCCTCATCCTCATGGGGAACAAAACGCCAAGGTCGGCTGACAACACTGATAGAGAGCGGGAGATGGACGACATGGCTTGGAAACATAAATGAAAATGGAGAAATGCTTGCTGATTTTTGTGCTGCAACAGCCTTGTGATTGGAGGCACGCTTTTTTCCACACCAGCGTTTGCCAAAAAACCACCTGGTCTCCCCCCAAACCACCAGACAGAGAACCAATAGATCACGTCATGGTGAGACAACGCTACCGGAGCTCCCTACAAGACATGAGAGTAAAAACGCAGAGCAGACATAGGGTCAGACCACCATCTTGTGGTCACCAAGATCAAGATGCCTTGTCTGCGAGAAAGATTCTGCAGAACCCAAAGGAAATGTTCAACGTTTTGAGATTGAAACAAGAAGACACAAAGCAGGCATTTCAGATCTCACTTCACAACCGCTTCCAAGTGCTCCATCAAGGAACAGAAACAGTGGAACACAAATGGACCACCTTCAAAGACCCATTGTGGGAGCCTGTGATGAGGTTTTGGGATAACCACAAACGAATAGGAAGCCATGGATCAAGGATGAGACCTAGAAGAAAGTCGAGGAGAGAAGGGTAGCCAAACAAGAGCTGAAACCGAGCTAACGACCCGCCAACAGAAGCGGCGAGCAACAGCCAAGTACTCCATACTTGCCAAAGAAGCCAAGAATGAGCTACGAGCAGACAAACGAGCTCGCATCAATGCCATCGCAGATGAGGCAGAAGAGGCTGCTGGCAAAGGAGACCTCAAGACCCTGTATGCCACCACCAGACTTCTTAGCGGGCGTCGCAGCAACCCAAACAGACCTGTCAGAGACAAGGAAGGGAAGCTTCTCACCTCTATTGAAGACCAGCTAACAAGATGGAGCGCTGGGTGACTAATCAGGGACAGACAAGGGAAACTGTTGACAACAGAGAAAGAGCAAGAAGAAAGATGGGCTGAACACTTCCAGGAAGTTCTCAACCGACCACCACCTGACGAGACAGCTGACATCCCAGAAGCTACAAATGACTTAGACATTGATGTCAACCCCCCAACAAAGGAAGAGATAGTGGCTGCCATCAAGACCCTCAAGAACGGCAAGTCACCAGGCCAGGACAACCTTGGTGCCGAACTGTTCAAGGCAGATTCTGAACTAGCAGCTGACATACTGCAACCACTGTTCACAGCTGCATTGACAACGAGAAAGTACCTGATGATTGGACCAAAGGGGGTGATAGTCAAAATCCCCAAGAAAGGAACCCTAGCGACTGCAACAACTGGAGGGGAAATCACTCTTTTGTCTGTGCCAAGCAAAATACTGGCCAAGGTCCTCATCAGAAGAATATCAGACGCTGTGGACGATGCTTTGAGGAAGGAACAAGCAGGGTTCAGGAAGCAACGAGGATGTATAGACCAGATATTCACGCTCAGAAACATCATCGAACAGTGCACAGAGTGGCAAAGACAACTGTATGTGAATTTTGTGGACTTCGAAAAGGCATTTGACAGCATACACAGATACAGCCTTTGGATTCAAGATTCAAGATTTTATTTCAAGAAAAAAACCCAAGGGGTACATGAAATTTAACAAAATCACAACTTGCGGATGTGGGCGTGTGAAAAATACTCACACACAAATTCGCTCCAAAATGAAAGAGCACAAACCATGGACATGAAAAGTGAAAAAGCATTCACAACACAGGAAAGGCATAGCAACCTAACATGCCCTGAATACATTTCCCGCAACCAACTGCCCAACTGCTCTTCTCTCTCTCTCTCCCCCCCCCCCCCCCCCCCCCCCCCATGTAATATGGCCTAAGGCTGAGATACATTAAATTTCTGAGTTCGGAGTTCTGAGCTCTCTCTCTCTCTCCCATCGAAACTGCTACACCTTATCAAAAGCTTCTATGACAACTTCAGATGCTCTGTGGGCCATAGCAACACTGTCTTCAAAGTCAAGACTGGAGTAAGACAAGGATGTGTGATGTCAGCAGTTCTCTTCAATCTGGCCATTGATTGGGTGATGAGGAAGACGACAGAAGACACCCCAAGAGGGATTCGCTGGAGCCTGTTCTCAACACTAGACGACCTTGACTTTGCGGATGACCTGGCGCTGCTGTCCCCCACACACACCAACATATCCAGGAGAAGACCAGCAGACTCCAAACATTCAGACAGCAAGTGGGGCTTCGTATTAGCACCAAGAAAACAGAGACAATGTCGCTCAATGTGAACACACCAGCCCCTGTGAAAGTGAATGGAACTGACCTGCGCCAGACAGACAAGTTCACATACCTTGGCAGCAGCATCAAACCAGAGGGCGGCACAAAAGAAGACATCCACAACAGACTGGGCAAGGCCAGGAATGTGTTTAGGGAGATGAACAATATCTGGAGATCAACTCAGTACAGCACTCAGTACAGCTGAAGCTATACCAGAGCTGTGTTGTGTCTACCCTCCTGTACGGTTCTGAGTGCTGGAGGATGACGGAAGTGGATCTTACCAAACTTCGATCCTTCCACACCATATGCCTGCAAAGAATTCTCCGGATCTTTTGGCCAGAGAAGATCTCCAATGAAGACCTACTACAGAGATGCAGGCAAGAAGACATGGGAACCATCATCACCAGACGACGGTGGAAAAGGATTGGGCACATCCTCCGAAGAGACCCACAGTCAATCACAAGAACAGCATTGCACTGGACCCCAGAAGGAAGGAGAAAGAAAGGAAGACCAAAAGCAACATGGAGGAGAACTGTAGAAAGTGAGAAAGCCATGCAGCACTCTTGGGGATCAGTGACTAGGTTGGCCCAGGATAGGCAGGAGTGGAAGCGCTTTGTTGCTGCCCTACACACCGCTGGGTGTAATGGCTAATGATGATGATAACAAGATGGAAAGAGCATTTTCAGGAGGCCTTGAATCGACCAGCCCCAGAGGAACGACCTCAGCTGGAGCCAGGGACCCTCTCGACATCAACATTGGAAAGATCACCAAGGCAGAGATCCGATAGGCCATCAGCAGCTTGAAGAACGGCAAGGCTGCTGGCATTGACAACATTCCGGCAGAAGCCTTGAAGGAAAGGGGTAGTGACATTGTTGACGAGTTACACCACTTGCTCAACCTGATCTGGACAACTGGGGAGGTGCCAGCAGAATGGAAGAAGGGCCTGCTTGTGAAGCTCCCCAAGCATGGCGACCTCTCCCAGTGTGGAAAGTGGCGAGGTATCACCCTGTTGTCCATCCCCAGCAAAGTCCTCACAAGAGTCATCCCGGACCGAATGAAAGATGCTCTCGACAAGACTCTTCGAGATGAACAGGCAGGCTTCAGAAAAGAACGTTCCTGTACCGACCAGATTGCAACCCTCAGAATCATCGTGGAATAGTCCATAGAATGGCAGTCACCTCTCTACGCCTGCTTCATCGATTTTGAGAAGGCTTTTGACAGCGTGGACAGACAAGCAATCTGGAACATCCTTCTCCACTATGGTGTGCTATCAGAGTTTGTTAACATCATAAGACAACTTTACGAAGGATTCTCCTGCCAGGTCATCCACGGTGGAAGACTCTCCGACAGCTTCGGGATCTCTTCCGGCGTCAGACAGGGCTGCTTGTTGTCTCCATTCCTCTTCCTTGTGGTGCTGGACTGGGTGACAAGGACGGCCTACGCAAGTTCCGGG
The DNA here is from genome assembly GCA_028751875.1 of Rapana venosa. Classification (NCBI taxonomy): domain Eukaryota; kingdom Metazoa; phylum Mollusca; class Gastropoda; order Neogastropoda; family Muricidae; genus Rapana; species Rapana venosa. The sequence continues at coordinate 18,626,349 of CM054139.1, read as the reverse complement.
AAAGGTATTCAATGGACCCTCATGACAAAGCTGGAAGATCTCGATTTTGCCGATGCCCTGGCTCTGCTATCCCACCGCCTACAGCACATCCAAGACAAAGTCACTGCCCTAGATACCACAGCTAGTGTTGGCCTCAGGATCAGTCAAGAGAAGACCAAGCTACTGCGTACCAACAACCAGCAAGAGGCTCCTGTCACCATCTCTGGGAAAGCAGTAGAGGATGTCAGTGAATTTGTGTACCTGGGCAGCCAGACAGGAGGCACAGACGAAGACATCAAGGCAAGAATAAAGAAAGCATGCCAAGCATTTGCCATCTTGAAACCCGTATGGAGAACAAATGCGATCTCCACAACCACCAAGCTCAGGATCTTCAACTCCAACGTGAAGTCTGTGCTTCTCTACGGGTCAGAAACTTGGCGGGTCATCAACACCAGCTCCTCCAAGATCCAGACCTTCATCAACGGATGTCTCCGGCAGATCCTTCATCTCAGATGGTTCGACAGAGTGCCAAGTACCGACCTGTGGATGAGGGCGAACCAACAGCCTATGGATGTCCAAGTAAGGCGGCGAAAGTGGCGTTGGGTCGGCCACACCCTACGGAAGGAGCCTTGCAACATCACCAGACAAGTGCTCGAGTGGAACCTACAGGGGAAAAGGAAGAGAGGGCGCCCCAAACAGACCTGGAGGAGAAGCCTGCATAGTGAGCTGAGAGACTCCAGCCTGACATGGGAAGAGGCCAAGACCCTTGCCAGAGACAGGAGAAGGTGGAGGGACGCTGTTAAGGCCCTATGCTCCACTAGGAGCTATAAGGACTAAGAAGAAGAAGATATGGTTTCCTTTCCAGAGTAGAGATAAGAAAAATATGTAAACAGAGACATAGGCAAGTGCCCTGAACAAAGAGAGACAACATATTGCTGCCTGTTTATTGTCAACTTAGTTACTTCCCTTGTATTTTGTTAGGCCAGTTCTATGACAGACAAAGTCACATTCATTTCTGTGGTTCGTTGCTTATCGCCCAGCTCACATAGCTGAAACTACAAAAATAACGATCAATCTGAAAACCAACTTCTGAAAACCAAGGTACCAGGTTGTCAAACAAATGATCCTTGACCAGTCTTAAGCCCCCAAGCTTTCCACATCTGATCCATTTGTGTGGGTCAGCAACAACAAAAAACAACAAAAAAATCAAAACCTTGGATGGGGGGGGGGGGGGGGGGGCGATGGGACCACAAAATAGCGCTGAGTTAGCTGGCATTAGAGTATAATGGCTTTTTGCCATCATCTCCAGCTTGTGAAGGTCCATAGTAAATAGCCTTTCTTTGACACTAATGAGATGCAGTGCTGGTCAGGTCACACATACACACACCTACCTTACACCCCCCAGCAAAATCTCCTCTGATTGGCTGCTTTTTTTATTTTAAAAACTGGCCAACATTATTAGACAATATTACTTAATAATGTTGTGTAGTACCTCAATGCACAGAAATCTTAATCTTATATTTTCAGTCAGAAATGTTCATGAATACAAAACGGTTATATGAAAAGCATTCCTGATCAGGGATGTTTGAACACAGTGAGTTATTAAAATCAAAAGGGAGGCTGAAAGAGGAAGCAGAGAACATAAGAAGAAACATAACGAAAGTAAACATCACATCCACTCTACTTGGATCTGCGATGGCTAGCCCTTTGCCTTCTATTCACGACCACTCTGAACTTCCTTCTATATTTTCTGCATTCTTCTCTGACAAAGTCCGCAACATTCGCTCCAGTTTGGATCAGACTCCTTTCCAGCCTGCAACTTCTGATCCCCAATTCTCTGGCACTCCTCTCCTTTCATCCAGCAAGCGAGAAAGAAATAGAGATAATTCTGAAAGAAATTACTATAAAATATGTGATCTTGACCCCATACCTGCTTCTCTTTTCGCACAGTGCCTGCCACAACTTATACCCACTATCACGAAAATAGTAAACTTATCTCTTGTTTCTGGAAATGCTCCTTCAGATCTAAAAACTGCTATAGTCACACCTCTACTCAAAAAGCATGACCTTGACCTTAACATTCTGAAGAACTATAGACCCGTTTCCAACCTACCTTTTATCTCTAAAGTCCTTGAAAAAGTTGTTCTAAAACAGCTCAACCACCATCTTCTCTCCAACAGTCTCCTTCCTGTGTTTCAGTCTGCCTATCGCGTCAACCACAGCCCTGAAACCACCCTAGTCCACACCTTAAATACACTTCTACTCGCTTCTGACTCGGGGAAAATCTCCCTTCTTACTCTACTCGACTTATCTGCAGCCTTCCACACTATTGACCACTCTATTCTCTCCCGTCTTCAAAAAACGTTTGGTGTTACTGGTACAGCCCTTACCTGGTTTAGTTCATAATTTACCGATTGATGCCAGACAATCGCAGTAATAATAATAAGAATAACAATAATAATAATAAATGGAATTTGTATAGCGCTATATCTTGCAAAGACAAATCAGAGTGCTTGCATTCAACATATTCTTACAGTAACTATCAAAAGTTTAAACAAAATCCAAGTGTATGCACCTACACACTCACCACACACACACACACACAGGTTGTAGGCTTTGGCAGGGTAATGTAAACAAGATTCAGTCAGTACCTGCCAGACTGGAATGCGGAGTTCCACAAGGATCTGTTCTGGGCCCTGTTCTTTTCACCTTCTACACTACTCCACTGTCACATATAATTAAGCGTCATCAGATCAAACATCATTTTTATGCAGATGATTCTCAGATTCTTAGCAGCGACACTCCTGAAAATCTGCCTTCTCTCTTTACAAATATGGCCCACTGCTTCCAAGATATCCAAAATTGGATGATACAGAACAAATAACAGCTAAATGCAGATAAAACGGAAACCATGCTTGTAGGGACCAAACACAAACTCTCTTCCATTACAACAACTTCAATACAACTTGGCAATGCATCAGTCCCTCTATCCACTGCTGTAAAGTATCTAGGGGTCATTATTGACAACACACTGTCTATACAAAAATTCATCACCCAGACCTGCCAGTCGTGCTACTATCAATTACAGTGTATTAGTGCAATTCGAAAGTACCTGTCCACAGATGCAACATCCAAACTCGTTACGTCTCTTATTCTTTCATGTCTGGACTATTGCAATTCTCTTTTGGCTGGTCTGCCAGCATCAGCAGTCCACTCCCTTCTTCTTCTTCCTTTTTTGTCATGTTTCTCCCAGGGGAGGTTTGACATTGATGAGCCTTCTCCATCTCTCTCTGTTTTGAGCTTCCTCCTTATTTATGCCCCTTTCTCTAAGATCATCTGCAACACAGGCAGCCCAGATTTTGCTAGGTCTTCCCTTTGGTCTCTTTCCATCCACTACGAAGTTCATTGCTCTTTTTATGATACGGTGGTCTGCTTTCCAATGAACGTGCCCAAACCAGCGCAGTCTATTGCTACTAGCTACAGACTTCAGATCATCAGCTTTGCACATTCTCCATAGCTCTTCATTCGTGATCCTGTCTTCCCATTTGATATTTGTCATGTAGCGTAACATTCAGTTTTCACAGCTCTTCAACAAACGCTCGACGGTTTTTGTGAAAACCCACATCCCCGAACCATACAGAACAGGTTTGATGCAGGCCTTATATATCAGACAGTGTCTCTCCAGTGGGATTTTCTTATTTCTGAGCAGACTTGCCAATTCTTTCCATTTCTTCCAAGCACTCGCAATCCTGGTTCTGACAGCTAACTCAGATTTTGCTTCGCAGCTCAACATCTCTCCCAGGTAGCAGAATTCGTCTACCACTTTTATCTTCCCTTGTTCAAATTCTAGCTCCTCCTTTCCTGCATCGGTATTATCTTCACCCTTCTTATTCATACAACTGGGGCAGACAAATACTCCGTCCTCCTTCTTCAGACTTTTGAGCTTTGAGCATCTTTTGTGACACCAATATTGACATTTAAAGCATTTGATCGAATTGTTCCCTACACCTTTGTGGCAGACACCACATGGGTATTTGCCTTGCTCTCTAAGTGTTCTGCGGTCTTTTCCAACTGTCATTGCTTTGGTCTTGTCAACATTTACCATCATTCCTCTGCATTCTAATCTCTGTTTCCAATTGCCAAATCTTTGAGTAGCGTCATCTGTTCTCAGCTACCAGTACTAAGTCATCAGCATACAGCAGTTCCCAGATCTCTTCTGGCCTCTCCACTTCCTTGGATATTTCATTCATCACGAGGATAAAGAGCAGAGGGCTCAATGCAGATCCTTGGTGCACTCCTACTTTTATCTCAAAGCTTTCTGATGTCCCAATTATAGTTTTCACTTTTGATCTGGAGTTCTTGTACAAAGTCATAACCATTGAGATTGTGTGCTCCGGTACACCTTGTTTGCTCAAGGCCCATTGGATTGCCTTTCTGGGTACTCTATCAAAAGCTTTTTCCAGGTCAACAAAGATGTGCATCAAGCTCTTTTTCTTCTTCATATACTTTTCCTGCAGTTGTTTCACAATAAATATTGCATCTATGGTTGATTTGCCAGCCTGGAATCCAAACTGTTTTTCATCAATATTGCACAGGCTCTTCAGTCTTCTTTCCAATACATTTTCCCATATCTTCATGCCATGTTCCAGAAGCCTGATTCCTCTGTATTTTCCACATACTAGTGCATCTCCTTTACCCTTGAAAATGGGAACAGTAATACTGTCTTCCCATTCTTCGGGCATTTGTTCTGTCCGCTGTATCTTCTGACATATTTTCGTAAGTTGTTTTACTCCTTCCTCTCCTGCTGCTTGTATCACTTCTGTCAACACTCCTGATGGCCCTGTGGCTTTTCTCTTTTTCATAGTTTGAATTGCTCTTCTGATTTCATCTTCAGCCACTTCTTGTACAGGTCCTTCAACTTTCTCCACTCCCTCGATTGCATGAGGATTCTCAATATTTAGCAGTTCATGAAAGTAATCCTTCCATCTCTGCAGCATATTTTGCTTGTCAGTCATGATATTTCCAGACTCATTTTTACAAATTTTGCTACCTTGATGTCTTTCCGTTCTTTCCTCATCTGCCGTGCAATTCGAAACATCTTATGCTGACCTTCAGTTGTATCAAGTCCAACACACCATTCATTCCACGCTTTTTCTTTAGCTTGGGCTACAGCTTTTGTGGCTTCTTTTGATTTCCTCCTGTATACTCTCTGTCCTCAAACATCTTTGTTTGCTGCCACTTCCTAAATGCTTTCTTCTTCTCTTGGATTGCTTCTTTCACTGCATCGCACCGCCACCATGTTTCTCTCTGTCGATGTCTTCTTCCTTTGGTCTCTCCACACGTTTCTTTTGGTGCTTCCATGAGGATTTCTTTCAATTAGTTCCAGTCCACTCCCTTCAACGTATACAAAACTCTGCAGCTCGACTAGTCCTCAGTAAGAAAAAATCTGAGCATATCACCCCTCTCTTGCAATCTCTCCACTGGCTGCCTGTGCCACAAAGAGTAAACTATAAGATCAGTATCCTCTGTTACAAATGTCTCCACAAAACAGCACCCGCCTACCTCTGTGAATGTCTCCACTTGTACACTCCTTCTCGTTGTCTCCGCTCTGCTGCAGAAACCAATCTACCATTGGCCGTCGCTCTTTCTCTATTTCTGGTCCATCGATCTGGCATGACCTCCCTCTCTCTCTCTGTGCCAAAAGCCTTCTTAGGACACTTTTAAATCCAGTCTCAAGACATATTTTGTGTGTGTGTGATCTTCAGTTTAACGTCTATTCACATTTAGTGATTTTAGACAGTTAATGGTGTGTGTGTGTGTGTGTGTGTGTGTGTGTGTGTGTGTGTGTGTGTGTGTGTGTGTGTGTGTGTGCACATTTGGACTTGATGGAACTATTAATTGTTACCGGTTGTATGACTGTGTAAGAATGAGTTGAGTGCAAGCGCTTTGATTTGTCTCTGCAAGATATAGCGCTATATAAATTCCATTTATTATTATTATCATAACTATTAAACTGAAGTTATGCCCCTGGTGTGTGTTTGCATCACTACATTTAAATAGCGGCCTTTTTTTGAAAACAAATCTAAAATTGAGTGGTACCAATGATGAGCAAATATGCACAAAACAAGCATACACAGCCCCCACCACTGCCACCCCACTCACAAAAAAGACAAAAGGGAATCCACACAATCAACTCAAAATAAGTATTAATCAAAATGTCTTATTACCAGATACATAGGGAGAATTTCTGAACAAGAAAACAAAGTAACAATTGCAGTTACCAAATATATAATGGTCATTTTTTAACAAAACACATGTGAAATATTGTGAAACAAATAGAAGGCCAAAACATATCGGAAAGTGATCACAAAGCAGACAATTCTCACACAGAGTTTTCAAACAGTGGGATATCTATAGCAACCCTTCAGCATTCCCACAGGAGTAAAAGAAAGATGGACAGACAGCTATAGAAGAGAACAGATAAAGTGAGAGGAAAACAAAAAGATAATACACAAGTTGTTCCACAAATCTGTTAAACATAAACATGTATTTTTGTATTCGTCTTCTCCTTTATTCATGACGCATAATTCACAACATCCAAAACATTTTCACACAGTTCTTCTGTTCTGAAGAGTCTGGCTGTTGTTGTAGATAAGTTAACACAAGAATACTGTATATATTCAACAGTGCTAACCATTTTGCCAGGACCATAAAAATAAATAATAAAATGAATAATCTTGACTTTTTCCTTTCTCAGTCTAGTCTAGAAATTATAGACAATGATCTGCCTAATATTCCTTTTGTTGATATGGAGCTTAACAAAATCATCCTGACATGTTCTGATGTCAAAGATGTTATTCTTAGACTTAAAACCAATAAAGCAGCAGGACCAGATCTTATTCACAATAAGCTGTTAACTGCATCTTTGCCATCTATCTTAAACCCTTTAGCCAGCCTTTACAATCAAAGTCTCAGGGAACCAAGGCTTCCTCAAATCTGGTAAACAGGATTTCCTCTACATAAAACATCTTCCAAAGATACTTGCAATAACTACCAACCAATCTAACTGCTGAGTTGTGTTGTTAAAGTCCTGGAGAGATGTACACATAAAAAAGTATATTTTCTTTCAAGTAATAGTATTCTATCCCCCTCCCAGTCAGGTTCTACCCCTGGTGATTCCACTGTAAACCAACTACAGTGTACTTACAGTAATCTCTGTTCTGCAATGAATCATGGAGTCACAACGCAAGCTGTTTATTTTGATATATCCAAAGTGTTTGATTGCATCTGGCACAAAGGTCTTTTACACAAACTAAATACAAGTGCCATTCGTGGTAAACTCTTGGAGTGATTCACAGATAACCTATTTGATCACGTCCAAGCAGTTATCATTAAAGGTGATAAATCCAATTTTAAAAATGTATCTGCAGGCGTACCACAGGGATCAGTATTTGGCCCACTTCTATGATATTGTTAATGGTATTCAGTCCAATATTAAATTATTTGCTGATGCCACAAGCATTTCTTTGGTACTTAATGACCCAAACATCCGTGCTGAAATACTTCATTCTGATCTGAAAATGATATGTGTCTTGGCTAAGCGCTGGAGAGTAAACTTTAATGCAGAAAAAAACAAAATCATTTAACTTTCATCAAAATAATAACATATTCTTACTTTTATTATTTGATTTTGACTTGCCTCAAAAGCACTCACAAGCATAAACACTTAGGTATTGCTCTCCAAGGTAACTGTAAATGGGGCAACTATATTAAAAACATTATAATATATACTATTACCATGCTCATTTCTCGTCTAAAGACTTACAAATATAAGCTTAATAGAAAAGCCTTTGAAATAATGTATAAATCTTTCATTTTGCCACATTTTCACTTTTCCAACATCATATGGGATAACACTTAGTCTTCAAAGGCTTTGCATCTCAAAGAATTAAGAACAATTATTAGAGCTATTCATGAAACAAACCATGAAAAAATATATAGCGAGTCTGGCTTCTATTCTCTTAACACAAGGAGAGTCAGACACATACTAATTTGATATTACAAAATGTTGAACAACTTATGTCCTGGCTATCTATCTGACCTTGTCCCAGGTTTGGTTTCTGACAGAAATCCTTATCATGGACAGAGACCCCAAAAGCAGAGTGTACCAAAATGTAATACAGAATTATATTGTAAATCTTCCATTCCCTTTTCTACTGACCACTGGAATTTGATTTTTTTGGTCTCATTTCGTTTTGTTTTGGTTTTGTTGTGTTGGGAGAAGTCCATTTGCCCCTGCAACACCTTTTTATTTCTATGGTCTGAAAGTACAGTAAACATGTACATCAACAGCAGCAACAGAGAATGCCTATTGGTAGTGGAGTGTTCTCCCTTTGCAAATGACATGAAAGCATCAAACTGCATTTTTATATACATGTGCATTCTACAAACACATGTGCATGTCAAGCATACACACACACATGCGCTCACACACACATGCGCTCACACACACACCACACACACACACACACACTTGCCTAATATCACTTTAAGTGAATAGATGTAAAATTGAAGCAACAACAACCACAACAACAACAACAACACACACACACACACACACACACACACACACACACACAGAGCAATGACCAATATATATATATATATATATATATATAGTCGGATATACTAACAGTTCTTCAGTATCTATTTTCTCTTCTTTTTGGCAAAACCAGCAAACTCGAAGCTCTTCAGAGGGTCTGCTTTTCTCTTCTGCACACACATAAAAAAAATAATAATTATATAAATATCAGACACTTAGTAAGGTTTTGGTCTCAGCTATCTCACCTGTCGACACCACTGAGTTTGTGTTAGCCGCTGCACCCAATGATAATGACATGGTCCTCCCTCCTTCTCCACTGGTCTTCACTGGCCCTGCCAACTTCATGGATTCTCATGCCACAGGATTCAGTAATGCTGCCAATGAGAAAAGCTGGTAGGCTGCCTTTTTTCTTTTCTTTTCTCCTTAGTCTTGCCTTGAGAGACAGTGTCCATGAGGTTCAGCATGTCCTACATAACTTAGTTTCCGTTCATTTATTAAAGTAAGATTTTTCTTCTTGTCTCCAGTTCATGCAATATGCTTTCATTTGTTCTTTTATCAGTCCAACTGACTCTGAGCAGCCTTCTAAAAACCATCTCGGCTGATTCAATTCTTCTTTTCCATCTTCTTTTTGTGTGTCCAGGATTCACAGCCATATAGCATGACGGGCCATACTGAGCATTTCTTTATTTTAATATTTAGCTGGTAATGAATGCTGTGATCTTTCCAGATGTTATTTAGTGATGTTATTTATAATTGGATCACTCAACTTTAAGCCATACATGTTCTTGTCTTTATGTCCTTGGTATATGATCCGTCATTTGTTTTCAGTGAACCAAGATAACTTATCTTTGACATTTTCTAAAGAAAATTTGTTCAATCTTTATAGTTTTGTCAGCTCTGTTAGGCAGCTAGTTCTGGCAACATCCATAGCTTTTCTTTTTGGCATTGAGCTTGAGACTGGCTCTTCTTCCTATTATGTATACTCTGTGTAATACTCTCTTCATCAGACCCGTGCATCCCCTTACAACTGATTTCAGTATTTTCACTGCAATTTTCAGCATTTTTCACAGACTTTCAGCATTTTTGCCTGTTTTTGTTTGCAGCACTTTTTCAGCAGAAAGAATAAACAGCTCTTTTCTCTTCTAATCTTTTTTTTTGGGGGGGTAATTATGCTTTTTTCTTCATCTGTCTGCGTTCACCACCACCACCACCCCATTTCTTTCCACTCTATAAAAGACAAAAGTTCTTTTTTTTTTCTCCATCAACTAGCACATCTGTTCAGGTCTGACAGATGGAGATGCTGTTCAAAATTGTTATTTCTTTTTAAAGCTTTCAAAAAAGAAGATACTAACATGTGGGGGTGGGGGTGTAGGAGGGGGAGGTGATTGTGGTTATTATTATTTTCATTATTATTATCATTTTACCATGTTGTTTTGGTAGAGGTGCTTATGCATACTAAAGGGAGACCAGTTTGTGAACAAGAGCAGACAGTGTAACACAAGATAAATGGAGTCATTGAACGATAGCAGACATTTTCAATTTTTAGATTTTTTGTTGATAAAGATTGCATTTTGATTAATGAAATCATATTTCTTATTTTCCAACTTTTTTCCAGGACAGATAGAGAAAAATATGGAGGGTGCACATGTCTGCTTCATGCTGGTAATGTTATCAGCTAGTGGTGCTGTATCATCAGCATAGCACAGATTTGTTGTTTCTGCCAAGTATCTTGAGACCCGTGTCTTCAATATCACTCTCTCATGACTTGCTCTATATTGAGTTATGAAATATCAAGGTAAAATCAAGCAAGATATATGAACGAGTCGTTTCAGGTGTATTTTTTAACAGTTTGCTTAAGAATTACTTCAAACAAACAAAACCTCCAAATAAACCATAACAGTACACATATACATACAAATATAAATCTTCAGGTCAAGCATGCATACATGTATTTTTTATCTTTTCTTTTCTCCGTCTCTCTGATTCTCTCTCTCTCAATTTGGGTTGGCTTGGGGTGTAGGTGCAGGAATAATGTGTGTTGTTTCCTTTCCAGTTTTATGTGAAATTTGCATGTCTACAGGTTATGTATAGTTGTGATTTTTTGGACATATGTGGACTGTTGGTGAATTCTTTGTTTGAATTGAATGGATCAGCATGATAACCAGTGTGTGGTTAGTAATCTGTCATATTCAATCTTCTTGACAAACAGTATAAAGAATTAATTTTTTTAATGTGAACAGAACTCATCCTGCTGGCCATCCTCCACCACTCGTGTGTGGGATGCATGTGCGTGTGTACTTTGAGACTGTGCACCTTTCACACACACAAATATTCATGCCGGATTTCAAACATTCTGCACGATATTTGTGGTCACAAACATTGTTATCTACACAGTGCTCTAGAACTGATTGTCATATGCAATATTGTGACACTGACATTGTTTACAAGTGCAAGCACAAGCACAAGAAAGTTTTTCTCACCCTCAGTGAAACATGCTACAGTTTATGGACTGGCGATTTGCTCACATACAGCAAGAGTTGCAACAGCATGCTGCCAGCATTAAATCAACTATCAAAGAAAAATTCCAGATGTTAGACAACGTTTCCTATCTTGCAAGGGACATGAGTGAATTAAAAGAAGTGGTTGAAGAAAACAGAGAGAACATTGAAGACATATGGAAGACAGGCGCACAATACTGGACAGACTGGACAAACTGGAAAGAAACATGCAAATGGTTGAACAAGATGCAAAAGCGTGCAATGTAGTGTTCTTTAACATAGAATAACATTGATATGAGGACAGGGCTTCTACAACACAAACCATTGTAGACATTCTGAATTCCCACAATCCAGAAACTTACTGGCATCAACATGACATTGTCAAAGCAATCTGACTGGGGAAACCTCGGCAACAAGGAAGAGACCCTCGACCAATCCTGGCGCAGTTCAGCCGGTTGTCCGAAAAAATGGCTGTGCTGGGAGATTCACATCTGAGAGATGACCTCAGAAAAAGAAGCATTGGTGTAGATTCTGACCTCACCTCACGGCAAAAGGAACTGATTGACTTCTATTGCAGTCAGGGCAAAATTGCCTACTTCTACAATGGCAGATTACAGGGCAGGGACAAACAGAAGTCAAGACCAAGGCTTCCTGAAGAGCAATGGACTGAAGCAAGGTCCACTCTGGAAACAGAAGACTGGCCACATCTCCAACACAGCAGACAGAGAGGACATGACAGAGACTGGTCCAACAAGCTGTCAACTGGAAGCACTAGCAGGAGTCAGCCAGAAAGACTCTCCAGGTCATCCCCACTTCAACCAAAAGATGACAAGTTCGAAGTTCCTCCACCAAATGTCAGACATCAGTGGCAATCATACTCTGGCAGGAACATAGGAACGCTGTCTCAAGGAGCAATGCAGGATACAGAAGATCAACCAATCCCAGAAACTCTGTTTACGCCAGGAATCAGCAAAGACATTTCCATGATGATTCTGACTGGAGACCAAGTGTCCCAGCTTTTCAATCATGCAGTGAGGAGAAAAATGACTTTCCAACACCTGGGCACAAAAGGTTTGTGTTTCATAAAGACCAGTGCCCCAAAGAGGCCACAGCAACTCATGATAGACTAAAACACAACTCTGAGAGTGGGACGGCTAGTTGTCAAAATCTATGCAGAAAAATGCAGTCAGATGTAAAAGTGATGAAAATGTGGAAGACATTGAGGACAATGACAGGAGTTTTTCTCCCCCACCCACGAATAAAGAACAGACAAGTGATGACATAACCACAGGTAGCAAGACTGAAGTAAAGATAGTGTGTGATACAGAATCCTTTCATCAACATTGTCTTGATATTCATGAACATGGACTGAACAGTACAGGCTCTGACCAAAGTTCAAAGTCTAATGAGTCGCAAGAACTGACCGACGACAACTTTGACAGACCAAATGACAGTGCAGACCAAAGAATTAGAGAAAGGAGTGAAGAAAACCATGGTGACAGTGAGGTCTCACTGTTAAAGAACAACAGAGGTAAAGCTGGTACGCAGTCCATAAACAGTCAGACACAAGCAGCAGTAAAAAAGCAGACTCTCAGAGGGAGGTGGTGACGACAGAGCAGGGCAAGGCAGGATCTGTAAGCCTGTGTAATGCCCAGACATCAGGAGCAGGGAGGCAGCCCAGGCCTCCAAGGCGTGCTGCCTCTCTCTCCTCAGAAACAACAGGACTCAAAGCACGCACGTAGAGTCATGCAGGTCAGTTAGCCAATCCAGCATCCTGGACTCTATCAGGAGAGTTTCAGTGGGGGAGCATTCCCATGACAGCAAAGTGGCCTCGCATGAGAAAAGAAAGCCTGCTAATTCTGGAGCCAATGTCTCCAAGAAATAGGACATTGGCCGGGCCACAGGAAAATTACCTAATCTACAGATAATAAAAGTCAACTTTGTGGCTCGATTGATGATTTAAATTTTAAATTATAACGTTAATGGCTTATTACAAAAGTTAGAAAATAATAATTTTGTTAACTTTCTTCTGCTACATGATTTTATATGTTTAACAGAAACATTTATAAGTTTTGATTTTAAATCACCACTATTCAGTGATTTTGTTGTATTTACATCCAAGGCCAAGAAATTGTCACATCAAGGCCAATATTCTGGAGGAGTGATTGTTATGGTGAGAAAGAAGTATGCATGCTATGTTGATAAGGTTGATGTAAAATATGATAATAAAGCTGTGCTTAACATTCAAAAAGATATGTTACAAACTAATAAAAATGTACTTCTAATCTGTTCATCTCTATATGATTCTGTGTTTTGGAAACATCACCAAAATGGCTATGGTATGGAAATGCTAGAGCAATGTATATTAGACTTGCAGGAATTGAATGATGTTTATGTGCCACTAACTGGTGATTTGAATGCAAGAACAGCATGTGAGAACAATTACTTTTCTGATGATGAGTTTGATGGGGAGTTGACAACAGTACATGTCAAGTGATTTTTCTAGAAATTCACAAGATAAACAAACAAATATAGTTGGCAATCAACTGCTTGAAATGTGTAATGTTTGATTATTTAATTTTGAATGGTGAGTGTCAACATGAATTTGATGATGGGTACACATACATTTCATCTTCGGGAACTAGTACAGTTGACTATTTTGTCATGTCTTGTGAATGGTATGCATCTGTTGATATTGTAGCTGTAGACATAAAACGTACTAAAGAATTAGACCATCTGCCTGTAATGAGGATTGATTTGAAAACTGATGTGACCAAATAAAATGTTGAACAAACAGACAAAGATGAAGATAGAATATTAGAAAGAATAGTTTGGAAAGATAAGAAAGAAGAATTTACTGAAACACTTAACAGCCACACCATGCAGAACAGAATTGTTAGTGCATTAAATCTACTTGACAGTGACATAGATGATGCTCTGGAGCAATTTATACAATGTCTGAACGAGGCTATTCATTTATTAATTTATTCTTTATTTATTTTATTCTTTTATTTCAAGGATAATGGAATAACACTCATGTGCTTTTTTTCATCCAGTCCCGTGTGTATGCAGTTTTGTACATTTTGTCATCCGTTCCCACCAGCACACAATGGCCTACTCTTCCAAAAAGCGGAATGGGTTTTAATGTGTACGCAAGATGTTCTGCATGCGTTGACACCCGGGACCTCTGTTTTTAGTCTCAATCCAAAGGACTTTTGGGGAGAGTGGAGTTGGCACTGATGTACACCAGAGGAAAAAATCCTCTTGAAAAGAGATAGTAGTAATAGTTGTATGCTCACAAGACGCCATACCTGTGAGAAAAAACTGTCAAGATGGTTCGATGAGGAGTGTCATTAGGTCAAAAAAGAGACAAGAAGAGCCTTCAATTTATTTAGAAAATTGAAAGACGAAATGGACAGACAAATTTACGTTACAGCATGGAAAAATTATAGGCAATTATTAAAGACCAAATGCCAAACATTTAGAAAAGGTAGAGTCTCTAGCAAACAATAGTTCAAACTCAGTGTTGTTCTGGAAAAAGCTTTGAAGTATGGGCTATGTTATAAAGACAGAGTAACAAACAGTATAAATTCTACAGAGTGGGTTGGGTTAATTATTTTAAAGAGATATTTCAAAGCTAATAAGCTGTATCTAATAATTGTCTGCACATAGAAGTAGTTGTGGTCTGGGCGCTAGTCTTTCGGATGAGACGATAAACCGAGGTCCCGTGTGTTACAGAAAATTATGCAGCGCACGAAAAAGAACCCACGGCAACAAGAGAGTTGTCCCTGGCAAAATTCTTAGAAAAAAGCCACTCTGATAGGGAAAGAAATACAGTTGCAGACCAAAAAAAAAAAAAAAAGGGTGGCGCTGCTCTTGTGGCGACATGCTCTCCCCGGGGAGAGCAGCCCGAATTTCACGCAGAGAAATCTCGTGACTTAAAGTGGTATAAATAAATAAATAAATAAATGTTTTAGAAGAAAATGAGCATGAACTAAACAGAGATTCCATTCACTCCATATTGTTTATAGCCCTACTGACCATGAAAGCCATATCAGGGCTGTCATCTCAATCAGTTTCAGCTGCTCCAGTAACTTTCACTTCAAGTTCAAAACCAACACCTCCTAAAACCTTCAAATATCTAACACTGTCCTGAAAAAAACAAAACCATTAAATGACACAATACCTAAATCATTTCATTCCTTAAGGCTAATGAACCAGGCTGTGCTGAGGACACCAGCCATTCTGCTTAATCATTCCCACATTACAAAAAAGTGCAAAAAATTATTTTAAAAAACATTTTAAAGAACAAAAAAATATACATAAAAAGTGCCACATAAGCAAATAACACTGCAGAATGGATATCCTGTGCCCATCCCAGTGTTTAAACACCACTACCTGGCTGCCAGAACAAAAGAACACAGGCTTTGATTTGTTGCTTTACAAGATTCAGCGCTATATAAATTCCATACATTATTATTATTATTATTATTATAATATAATGAAAACAGAATTTTTTTAAAAAGATTTGCTTGAAAAAAAGACAGGAGAATAGACCGGGAAGGCAGAAAATAAGCAAGAGAGATGATAGAAAGGTAAGGAGAAAGACAGAAACAAAGAGAGAAAGATAGAAAAGTGGAAATTTCTTGCACAGAATTTCCAGAAGGTGGTGTGCTATTTATACCCCAAGGGGGAACTAAACAGAGAGATTACTGCAGAAGAAATAAATGTAGCTATACATAAACTGAAGTCTGGTAAGGCATGTGGGATTGATGAAATTACTGCAGAGATGCTAACAAATGGAACTAGTGAAGCTAGACAGTTCATATTCAAGCTTTTTAATACTATTTTCAACAAAGGTGTATATCTACAAATTTGGTCTAAAGCCATTATTATTCCAATTTATAAAAAAAAAAGGGGATCCAGAGCTAGTAGACAATTATAGGGGAGTACCATACTGAGTAATATTATCTAAATGCTATACTTCTGTATTAAACACAGGATTATATTCGTGGCTAGAAAATAACACTTGATCTGTGAAAACCAAGCAGGTTTTAGGAAAATATATTCTACAGAAGACCAGATTTTTAATTTATATTCTACTGTCCAAAAGTGTATGTCTACGAAAGGTAAAAAACTGTATGTAGCTTTTGTTGACTTCAGAAAAGCCTTTGACACGGTAAAACATGATAAACTTTTGAGCTGTATTAAAAGTCAGGGGGTAAAAGGAAAATTCCTTGCTTCATTATCAGCCATGTACAACTCATTATTACTGTGTATTCGAACAGCCAATTATCAGAGTTTTTAATGCCCAATAGGAATCAGGCAAGGATGTGTTCTAAGTCCTATGTTGTTTTCAATATTCATTAACCAGCTTGCTAATTATATGAATGAAAAAGGAAGGCACGGAGTACAGTTATTAACTAATATTATGAACATCACACAGCATCTCTCCAGTGGGATTTTCTGATTTCCGAGCATACTTGCCGATTCTTTCCATTTCTTCCAAACACTCGCAATCCTGAGTATATTAATATCCATAATCAGGAAGTTGAAAACGTTTCGAACTATAAGTATCTGGGAACTGTTTTTGACCACAAGTTAAACGGGGACGTTAACACTGACGCTATTGTCAAAAAGGGACAACAACGTGTGTATTTTCTGAGGAAACTGAACTCATTTTTTATAGGCAAAAAGATTCTTTCCTTGTTTTACAAGTCTTACATAGAGAGTGTTCAAAGTTTTACTTTCATTTGTTGGTACAATAACCATAGTGTTAAAAACAAGAATGGCCTGCAGAGAATTGTAAGAATCTGCTCAAAAATAGAGGAACAAAGAGATCTCATGTCGTTCTGCAATCAGCAGCTTGTACGCAAAGCCACTGCCATTTTCGCCTATCCCTCCCATGCTTTGTCTCCAGAATTTCAGTTATTGCCTTCGAAACGCCATTTTCAGTGCCCCATCAGCAAAACAAACAGAAAAAGAAATTCTTTTCTGGCAGTAAGCATTCGAATTCTAAATTCACAATGATGTTGACTACCTAGTTTTTACATTTCTCTGAATTACTTGCCTGACTGTCTTTGTTATGAGTGTAGTCAATACATAATTATGTGTGTGTGTGTGAAATAAGTCTGTCTTCTAGTCAATGGTCTTTAAAACATTGAATTCATACATTGGTGTATGGTGTGGGTGTGCCCCCCACACGCACGCATGTGCGTGTGTATGTGTTGCATGTGCATACACACCCACGTATGTGTGTGTGTACGTGTTGCATATGTGCATGCATAAATAATAAGTTTTTATGTCTTCTAGTCAATGTATGTGGTGGTTTTTTGTTGTTGTTGTTGTTTTGATTGTCATTGTTATG
Organism: Rapana venosa; assembly: GCA_028751875.1. Taxonomy (NCBI): domain Eukaryota; kingdom Metazoa; phylum Mollusca; class Gastropoda; order Neogastropoda; family Muricidae; genus Rapana; species Rapana venosa. The sequence goes on along the minus strand of CM054139.1, from coordinate 18,608,903 downwards.
AGTGTAGTCAATACATAATTATGTGTGTGTGTGAAATAAGACTGTCTTCTAGTCAATGGTCTTTAAAACATTGAATTCATATATTGGTGCATGGTGTGGATGTGCGTGGGTGTGTTCGCACATGCACGCACGTGCATGTGTACGTGTTGCATATGTGCATGCATAAATAATAAGTTTTTATGTCTTCTAGTCAATGTGTGTGGGGTTTTGTTGTTTCTTTTAACATTGTGTTCACAATTGGTGCGTGTGTGTGTGCGTATGTGTGTGTTCGTGACATTTTTATTTGAAGTCATTTTGGAATGTTTTAACCAATATGAAATGTAGCTTTTTTGTGTCTTTTGAGATTTTGATGCATATCAATCTTACTTTCTTACTTAATCCTCTTCATCCCATGTGCCGGGACACAAGGCGCCAACAAAATCCCTCCAGCCTTTTCTGTCTTGGGCAAGCCAGCTCAACTCATTCCAGGTCTTGCCCGCCTCTCTCAACTCCTCCTCTACTGTTCTCCTCCAAGTGCCGAGTGGTCTGCCTCGTTTCCTCTTCCCTGGTGGTGCCCATCTCAGCGCAGTATGAGGGAGTCTGTTCTTGCCCATTCGGAGGGTGTGTCCCAGCCACCTCCATCGCCGCTGTTTTACCTCGGCCACAATGTTGTTAATGCCGGTGCGCTTTGACACTTCCCTGTTGGTGACATGCTGCTGCCAGTGAAGTTTCAGGATTCGGCGAAGACACCTTCCTTCAAAGCCTCTGAGCCTGCTCTCAATCTTCTTGTTGGTTCTCCATGTCTCCGAGGTGTATAGAAGTACTGAGCGTACATTGGACTTGTAGATCTTCAACTTGGTTTTGGTTTGCAGGACAGTTGACTTCCAGATGTTTTTCAACCCACTAAATGCCTGGGCTGCAAGTCCTATCCTGGTTGAAATTTCTTTCTCAATGTTACTGTCGGCCGAGATGTAGCTGCTGAGGTACTTGAAGTGTTCTACCTCCTCTAGCAAAACACTGTCCATTGTCGTGTCTATTTCCCACTCCCTCCTCTCCCATGCAAGTTTCGTACCCGGTATTCTCCACTCCAACCTTCGCATTGAAGTCTCCCATGAGAAGTAGGATGTCATGCTGTGGTGTCTTGTCTTATTGTTCCTGTAGGATGGTGTAGAACAAGTCTTTCTCCTCCTCCGTAGCTTGCTCTGTTGGTGTGTAACACTGTATGATGGTGGTCTTGGTATATTTGGAGAAGAATCTGGCTGTGATGATTCTCGAGTTGACTGACAAGCTCTTTCTGGCCTCCTTGTCCATGATGATACCCACTCCATCCTGATGTTGCCCATCCGTGCAACCAGAATAGCACACTGTCTCTCCTGAGCCAAGGGTCATGATGCCAGAGTCCGTCCACCTCATCTCACTGATTCCAAGGATGTTAAGCCTATATTTCTTCATCTTTCACGGCCTGTGCTGTCTTTCCAGCTTCGTACAGCGTTCGCACATTCCAGGCTCCCACTCTCACCTCCTGATTGGGCTTTGCCAAGGACATCGTCGGAATAGAAGTTTCCTTTCGGCTTTCACCACTACTCGTCATACAATGCCTTGCAGCATCTGTCCTGAGCTTGTCACCCAAGATTTGATTTATATTAGATCTTGTTGGCGTTTCTGTAGCAAGTTTTTTTTATGTGGCGGGTTGCTAGCCCAACGCACAACCTTCCCCATTTCTCATCCTGGACTTAGGACCAGGCAACGGCTGGGTTGCATATCAATCTGCCTGTCAGTATTGTAATTGCCCTTCATGGGATGATTAAGTTGTTTTTGGCTTGACTTTGACTTGACTTGAGTGAGTGCCAATAAAATGACCTAAGCAACAAACAGTTATAAAGAACCTAGGGCCTTGCTATTTGAAGGAGCTATAGGGGAATGATCAAGAACATGTTTCTAAATCTACAACCAGTCAAGGATAACAATTAGAACAAAAACTCCGAAAATTTACTAACAATAGATACTATAACAAGCCAAAAAGTTCGGACTTTTGGAACATTAACACTTACAATGGTAGATATTAGCACAAAGTATGGGGCAAAAAAACAAAACAAAGGGCATTTAGAGAGGCTTACAGAACATTTCATAAATGATAAGCTATAAAACAGGGTGTGTGTGTGCGTGGGTGTGTGTGTGGGTGTCACCTCACCTGCCACCCTTACATGGTGACTCCTACATTAAGAAAAGAAAAACCTGTACATGTATGATGCATACAAAGACAGGTGTAAAGCAGTACCTGGAATTTGGCCTGTGCAGTGGTGGGGGCTCTTTCTGCAGTTTCCGCTGTCTTGCCCTTCCCCCTCTTCCGCCGCTGTCGTCTGGCAATGTGCTTCAGGGCATTAGGCACTGTCACATCATAAACAGACTTTAGGTAACATGTCAGTCTGTCACTTACAGGCTTGCGGGGGGGTAAGGAGAAAGAGAGCAAGTTGGTTTTGCAGTCATGTGTACTCTTGAGCATGATAGAAGCATGTATGTGCGCATGATTTTTTACCCTGTTCCTCAGCTAGAGCTCTGAGGTAATCAATGGTGAGATTATTGCAAATACAACTGTTTTATCCTGCCATTACGGTAGCCATATTTTGAATTTAGGGATGATGTCTGGACATCTCACCAGTGTGCATGCATTTAAAAAAAATATATTTCTTGTCATCCATTCTTACCAGCACAAATGGCCTACTCTTCCAAGAGGCATAATAGATTTAAATGTGTGCGAAAGATTTCTGCATCTGTTTGCATACTGGGCCTCGAAGTCAGTCTATAGTCTTATCCAAAGGATTTTTAGGGGGGTGAAGTCAGTGTTGATGTTAACTCCAGAGGAGACTTAAAAGATTTGCTGGGCCTGACTTGTCAGGTGCTTAACAGCAGCACATTGCATTTTCTCTCCTATGACAGATAACAAATAGTTGCTGTCTGAGGGTTCGACAAAGAAGAACTCCAGAGAGGAAATCCCCTTGAACAGGCACTTCAGTGGTGGCTTGAACCTGGGCTCAACCATAGGCCATAAAATCATGAGCACAATACTCTAACCACCAGGCCATCCTGCCCACCAGTGCACATGATTTCAAGTATGTGAGCATGCATACAGACATGACTATTAAGGTTAATGTGTAAGTGAGGAAACTGAGTAAGTGAGAGTGTGTGTGTGTGTGTGTGTGTGTGTGTGTGTGTGTGTGTGTGTGTGTGTGTGTGTGTGTGTGGAGAGTGAGAGAGAGAGAGAGAGAGAGAGAGAGAGAGAGAGAGAGAGAGAGAGAGAGAGAGAGAGAGAGAGAGAGAGAGAGTGTGTGTATATCTTTTTTCATTTTTTCATTTCATTTCATTTTATACCACTTTAAGTCACGAGATTTCTCTGCGTGAAATTCAGGCTGCTCTCCCCGGGGAGAGCACGTCGCCACAAGAGCAGCGCCACTCTTCTTTTTTTTTTTTTTTTGGTCTGCAACTGTATTTGTTTCCCTAACAGAGTGGCTTTTTTCTAAGAATTTTGCCAGGGACAACTCTCTTGTTGCCGTGGGTTCTTTTACATGCGCTGCATAATTTTGTATAACACACGGGACCTCGGTTTATCGTCTCATCTGAAAGACTAGCGCCCAGACCACCACTCATGGTCTAATGGATGGGGGAAAAGTTTCGGGCCCAGATGGGATACGAACCACCGCACACTTCCGACCCGGACTTTTCGCTTTCTAGAAAGGCGCATTACCTCTAGACCACCGATCCACCTGTATATGTGTGTGTCTGTGTGTGTGTGTGTGTGTATGTGTGACTGCATGTGTGACTCTGTGTGTGTGTGTGTGTGTGTGTGTTTGTGTGAATGTGTGTGTGTGTGAATGTGTGTGTGTGTGAGTGTGACTGCATGTGTGACTCTGTGTGTGTGTGTGAATGTGTGTGTGGTTTGTTTTTTCTATTCTTTTATTTTGAGGATAATGGAATAAGCACTCATGCTTTTTTTTTTACATCCAGTCCCCATGTGTATGCAGTTTTGTAAGTTTTGTCATCCGTTCCCACAGGCACACAATGGCATACTCTTCCAAAAAGTGGAATGGGTTTTAAAGTGTGCACAAGATGTTGTGTGTGCATTCGCACATGGGACCTCGGTTTATAGTCTCATCTGAAGGACTTTTTGGGGAGAGTGGAGTCGGCACTGATATTAACTCCAGAGGAAAGATCCTCTTGAACAATATTCAAACCCGTGTCAGCAGAATGATCATGAATTCATCCCTCTAACCACTAGGCTCTGTGTGTGTGTGTGTGTGTGTGTGTGTGTGTGTGTGTGTGTGTGTGTGTGTGTGTGTGTGTGTGTGTGTGTGTGTGTGTGTTGTGTGTGTGTGTGTGTGTCTGTCTGTGTGTGTATCTGTGTGTGTCTGGTGTGTCTGTGTGTGTCTGTGTGTCTGTCTGTGTCTGTTTGTCTGTGTCTGTGTGTGTGTCTGTGTGTGTGTCTGTGTGTGTGTCTGTGTGTGTGTCTGTGTGTCTGTGTGTGAAGACATTATTTCCCTTACAATACTTTTTAGGCAACATGTGAGTTATTGTCAAATTATTGTGCTGTATGTCTTGTTTATATTGGAATTGGTTTGTACTTTTCAAGAAACAAACCCCCAAAAAATCTAAATCTAAATTCATCTTCCCCTGTGGGGATGCTGGGGGCATGTAAGTATAAATAGCATCCCCATCTTCTAAAAATTCTGTGCTACAAATTTCCTCATTTCTATCACTCTGTTTCTGCCTTGCTCCTTTCCTTCCTGTCACCTCCTTCTTGTCTACTTTCTACCTTCTTGGTCTACTTTCCTGCCTTTTGTACAGAAAGACTTAAAAAATAAAAATTCTCCCTTATGCCAAAGTGGTGACTTGTTTGGTGTTTAATGGCAGCATGATGCGTTTTTGCTCATATAATTGACAACAATAGTTGCTGTCTAAGCGTTCGACAAAGAAGAAGAAATCATCTTGTAAATACCTCTTCAAAGTTTATAACTATCTCTTAACAACATTAGAAGCCACAACAGCCCCAATAGCACAGTAGTTATTACCTTGGGTTACAGACTGGAAAGTCATGGGTTCAAATCCCAAAAGAGTCATAAGGATTTTTTTTACTCTGGCTGGCTCCTACCCAGAGCGAGTGTTCTGTGGGGTCATTGGGAAGACTGGGACTACACAGTTGAGCTTCATCCACTTTACAGATGCAAGTTTGAATGTTGCTCAAATTACCTGACCAATACTACAGGTGTCTGTATCTCTTGGGCCCAGCTGACGCCAGGATATATTATGATAGTAAACGTACAGTACAACCCTGTCATGAAGTCTCAAAGCATATGCACTTCCACAGCAGCATCATGACATCATCCCCATTATCACTGACCATCACGCAATATAAAAAAAATTTGCCCCTGATGCGGTGGTTGCAGTTGCTCTGGTCTCATAGTGATCTCAGACTCAGTTTCCCCAGACACTTCTGTGCCTGTGGTAAGTTTGTATCAAAGCCTTCAGGGTTGGAAGTTCACAGGGGAAAGTCAATGGAGAGATGTTGTGGTGGTCATCACCTTAGGTGGGCGACTCGCTAATACTGTCTTTAGTAGGGGGCTTAGTAGGTGGTGTCCTGCGTATGTTAGCTCAGAACAGACACCACTGAACACCACCAAAGTGACCCAGCAGTAGTGCAGGGCCCTCTGGCTTGTGACCCCAAGGCAGCCTGATATTGATGGGCTCCCTGTGGACTTCCAACCCTGAGGATGTGACATAGTGAATCTGGGTGTAGCGGGGAGATTGAAATGAGTGACATGGGAATAGCACAAGAGCATCAATGAAGATGAGGCAGGAAAAAAAGTTTGATGCTTCATCTACCAATTTAGTCAGCAAAGAATAGAATGCTGTGCTTTAAGATAAAATGTCCATGTGTTTAAACCAAAATTACACTGATCGCTCTTGTTCACATTGTTTTCCATAAGTACAAAATCAGCACGTAATTTTGTTTACAGATGAGCACTGGGCACTAGTATGCACTGAAACTTGTTGCTTGTATCTGATTCAGAGCAACTTGAGTCCAAAATGCCAAATTTTGATGGACCGTGTCAGCTCTCTGAAGTTGGCTCAAGCTTTTAAACTCTTGCTCACCATTGCCTACATCACTGCCATTTATCACATGGGTAGTGAGAACACTTGTTTTGTTTGTTGCTACTTCCTTAATCTAGCCTCTGAGCTCTGCTTTCATCAGTTACATGAAACAGACACCAGCCATCCAAAAAGGGCAATGAAAAGACGACTTCCAGTGAGTTGCTGCACATGCGCCAAACTTGTAGTTAACTCCCTTAATTGGACACTTTGTTGTCTGCTACATCTTGTTCGCTTTGGCCAACAACTTGCATGCAGTAGAACCTTTATTTCTTTATTTTTCTTGCACCAAAATGTACTTTTACTTTATTATCGGCCTTAAAGAGAATACTTTCAATAGACAAACCATGGTTTGCAAGGAGATTTTTGCCACAGGTTGTCATTATGAAGGGAATTTAAGGCCTTGACAAGGGAGTCTCAACATTCGAGGAGTTTCAAGGAGCGTATGGACCCTACATACATACATACATTACATACATACACACACACATGCGTACACACACACACATACACACTTTTGCCTAATACATAATAATTGCTTTCAGTGAAATGCCATTAAACTGAAGAACATCAACACACATGCTGGCACATACACAGGGATAGCCTAGTGGTTAGAACATTGCGCTTGCAATCTGACGACCCAAGTTCAATTCCCGTTCAAGGGGATATTTTCCCCTGGAGTTAACATCAGTGCAGACTCCACTCTCCCCAAAAGTCCTTCAGATGAGACTAATAACCAAGGTGCGAACGCATGCTGAACATCTTGCACACACATTAAATCCTGTTCCGCTTTTCGTAAGAGTAGGCCATTGTGTGCTGGTGGGAACAGATGACAGAATCTACAAAACTGCATACACACGGGGACTGGATGTAAAAAAGCACATAAGTGCTTATTCCATTATCCTCCATATAAAAGAATAAAATAAATAAAAAATAAAAATAAAATACACTCACACTCACATGCACACCTACCACTACCATCATCACCACCACCCTACCTGCATAATCAGGAACATGCTTCAGTGTCTCTGGCATCTTGGAAGTTCCAATGGCCTTGTTGTGCCTCAGAACTTGCAGGTCTCGAGGATTGTCTTCAAAATAGGCCTGTTCACAGACATTAACAAGATCCCCATCAATATTAGGTTGTTTTGATGGATGAAGCCAGGCCCTGGGTGAGAGGGTCACCCAGAATATGCACTATCTCACTAACCACACCTGGCAATCACTGAGACCACAAGTACACACTGAATGAGAAGTTTGTGTGTATAGCTGTTTTCAAGTACCTCACCATGCAGGCAGATATGCTCTGAGTTGAAATGATAAACAGATTGCTGTGCTAAAAGCTTGCAAGATGAAGACCTCAACACACTATTTCACAGCATAACCACATTTCAATGTAGGCTTTAACACTGAAATTTGCTGACATCATTCAATATCCACAACGCCTTGGTCTGGGCAAGACCAACACTACCAACATGGCACTACACGATTGGTCAGTGTCATTACTCTGAAAGACTGTTATGCTGATAATATGAAGAAAATTTTAATAGGTCAAAAGTATATACACACCCTACACACAGAGTCAGACAATGACACTTCAAACAACTATGCTGAGGAAGCAGATTTTGCTTCTGTGGTTAACATTTTAGTTCAAGGTTTCTGCATTTTCTTCCTCTGAGGCAGCAGTAGCGCTTGGTTATTTCTGTTTTGGTTATTTCTGTTTAGGGTTCTATTTTGATTTTGGTTGGTCCTGTCTTGTCTTAACTTATCTTGTATTGTCTCATCTTTCCAAGCAGTTTTGTCAAGCAGTTTTGTCAAGCAGTTTTGTCAAGCAGCCTTGTGTTGTCTTGTCAGGCAGCCTTGTCTGGTCTTGTCAGGCAGCCTTGTCTGGTCTTGTCAGGCAGCCTTGTCTGGTCTTGTCAGGCAGCCTTGTCAAGCAGCCTTGTCTTGTCTGATCGCCTTGCCTTGTCTTGTCAAGAAGTCATGTCTTGTTTTGTCAGGCAGCCTTGTCTTGTCAGGCAGCCTTGTCTTGTCTTGTCAAGCAGCCTTGTCTTGTCTTATCAAGCAGCCTTGTCTTGTCTTGTCAAGCAGCCTTGTCTTGTCTTATCAAGCAGCCTTGTCTTGTCTTGTCAAGCAGCCTTGTCTTGTCATGCAGTCTTGTCTTGTTTTATCTTGTCAACCAGTCTTGTTTTGTCTTGTCAAGCAGCCTTGTCTTGTCTTGCTTTGTCTTGTCAGGCAGCCTTGTCTTGTCTTGTCAGGCAGCCTTGTCTTGTCTTGTCTTGTCAGGCAGCCTTGTCTTGTCTTGTCTTCTCAAGCAGTCTTGTCTTGTCAAGCAGCCTTGTCTTGTCAAGCAGCCTTGTCTTGTCTTGTCATGTCAAGCAGCCTTGTCTTGTCAAGAAGTCGTCTTGTCAGGAAGCCTTGTCTTGTCTTGTCTTGTCAGGCAGCCTTGTCTTGTCTTGTCAAGCAGTTTTGTATTGTCTTGTCAGGCATCCTTGTCTTGGAAGAAGCCTTGTCTTGTCTGGTCTTCTCAAGCAGTCTTATCTCTTCTTCATAGGCAGGTTTGTTTTATCTTATTTTGTTGTACTGATAGATGGTTGGGTTGTTGTTTTTAATGGAACTTCTTCTAACTACTGTACATGTACTTCACTTCTCTTCAGGCCTCTTTCCCAGATATGCCTTCATTACAGAGAAAATTCTATAGGGCCTATGTTAGCAAAAAAAACCCCAACAAACAAACAAAAACAAAAAAACCATCATCAAAAGTTAATAAAGTAAAGTATGTTCTTTCGAGCCAGAAGGCCCATAGAGCCGGAGCTTATCCCAGTTTCTGTAGCGTTAAGCGAACTGATGGTTTTTCACCACCCCTGTGACAGGACGCTAGTCTGTCGCCAGATACTTCCCCAGCAGAGCTGGTACCCACTTGTACACCTGGGTGGAGTGAGGAAAATAGGAGTAAAGTGTCTTTCCCAAGGACACAACACCGAGCCGAGCGGGGATCGAACCCGCGACCTCTGGATCACGAGTTGACCGCCTAAACCACTCGACCACGGTGCCTCCTAAAAGTTAATAAAAGGGGGAATAAAAACTTGAGTCTTGTGGGACTTGAAACTCGCCCACTCATGTACCCACCCAGGAACACACGCACATACACATACACCCACACATGCACGCACACACACATTTTCAAACCAAAGTGAGTTAAAAACTGAGAAAGAGAAACCAGCCACAATTCATCCTCCTCTAAGGTGCTGTCATCAATTTTCATTAACCCTTATACTTCCTCAAAGGTAACTACTAAAGAATAAGAATACAAACCACATGAACTTTTGTAATAACTCTAAATCTTGAAAGTTCAGTGACACATCTTGTTGCTATGGCAGAATAGCATCCACAGTGATGCCAACAAGTTATGTCATCACTGAAACAGCCAAGAGGTTAATCCACTCAAATATGTCACAAGAAAAATCAACCTCAAGTCAATCTCATCGTTCAGTGTTGCAATTTATTCTCATAGGTAAACTCAAACCTGATCCTTTTTCCTGTTTTTTAAACCAAGTATCACTTCTGAAACATGGCATATTAAGCCCCCTGAATGAAACTGTGATCAACTCAAAAACAGGATTATTGGGGTGGAGAGGACAGAAAAAATGAAGAACAAAAAGTTTGAAGACTTTTTTTGTAAAAAGATGCATACCTTCAATTTTTCAGATGCCAAGATTTCTTGGCGAATTTCTTTCAGCCTGGCTTCCCGTATGCCAGTCCTGGTCACGGCTTTCATGGCATCCTGCCATACAGATAAAACATAACGGTGCACAATACGATTGCTAAAGATCAACTGCCACACAGATATAACATAACGGTGCACAATACGGTTGCTAAAGATCAACTGCCACACAGATATAACATAACGGTGCACAATACGGTTGCTAAAGATCAACTGCCACACAGATATAACGTAACATAACGGTGCACAATACGGTTGCTAAAGATCAACTGCCACACAGATATAACATGCTGCCATACAGATATAACATAACGGTGCACAATACGGTTGCTAAAGATCAACTGCCACACAGATATAACATAATCGGTGCACAATACGGTTGCTAAAGATCAACTGCCACACAGATATAACATAACGTGCCATAAGGTTCTAAATCAACGGGCACAAATATTAAAACATGCTGCCATACAGATATAACATAACGGTGCACAATACGGTTGCTAAAGATCAACTGCCACACAGATATAACATAATGGTGCACAATACGGTTGCTAAAGATCAACTGCCACACAGATATAACATAACGGTGCACAATACGGTTGCTAAAGATCAACTGCCACACCGATATAACATAACTGTGTACAATACGGTTTTTGGTTTGGTTGTTTTGGTTTTCATTTTTTTAGATCAGATTTTCCGTTTTTCCATTGTACAAGTACAAATTGATAGAATCACATCCGTAGGCTAAGGAGCACTGAAGTGGTGCACACGATGGTTGCTGAATATCAACTGCCACACAGATATAACATTTTGGTGCACAAAACTGTTGCTAAATATCAACTGCTACACAAATATAACATAACAGTACAAAATAGTGATGCTCAATATCAACTGCAACTTCAGACACAAAATGTACTTTAATATACTATTGCTCAGATTATTAACTGGTAGTCAATACCAAAAAATGGGTTTTTCAAGCTATCACTTGTTAAACAATAACTTGACAATATGTTGTACTGCTCATAATGCACATCTAGTTCATTTATGTACCTGTTATTAGTTTTCAATTTGATGGGTGCAATAGGTAGGTGACAAGGTGTAAAAAAAGGAACTGAGGGCTTCTAATCCAGGTGGCCCTGAAGTCACAGCTTGCAGGTTTAAACCTTGGGATATCCACAGACTGGGGGGGGGGGGGAGGGGGGGGGGGGGGGGGGGGAGGAGGGATCTGGATCAGCTGACGGGCAGACCTCCAGCTCTTTCCTTTCCCTGTGCCAGCATCTTCTTCTTCTTCTTCCTTTTTTGTCATGTTTCTCCCAGGGGAGGTTTGACATTGATGAGCTTTCTCCATCTCTCTCTGTTTTGAGCTTCCTCCTTATTTATGCCCCTTTCTCTAAGATCATCTGCAATACAGGCAGCCAAGGTCTTGCTAGGTCTTCCCTTTGGTCTCTTCCCATCCACTGCGAAGTTCATTGTTCTTTTTATGATGTGGTGGTCTGCTTTCCGTTGAACGTGCCCAAACCAGCGCAGTCTATTGCTACTAGCTACTGACTTCAGATCATCAACTTTGCACATTCTCCATAGTTCTTCATTCGTGATCCTGTCTTCCCATTTGATCTTTGTCATGTAGCATAGCATTCGGTTTTCACAGCTCTTCAACAAACGTTTGACTGTTTTTGTGAAAATCCACGTCTCCGAACCATACAGGAGAACAGGTCTAATGCAGGCCTTATATATCAGACAGCGTCTCTCCAGTTGGATTTTCTGATTTCCAAGCAGACTAGCCAATTCTTTCCATTTCTTCCAAGCACTCGCAATCCTGGTTCTGACAGCTAACTCAGATTTTGCTTCGCAGCTCATCATCTCTCCCAGGTAGCAGAATTTGTCTACCACTTCTATCATCCCTTGTTCAAATTCTAGCTCCTTCTTTCCTGAATCAGTATTGTCTTTACCCTTCTTATTCATACAACTGGGGCAGACAAATACTCCGTCCACCTTCTTCAGACTTTTGAGCTTTGAGCATCTTTTGTGACACCAATATTGACATTTGGAGCATTTGATCGAACTGTTACCTACACCTTTGTGGCAGACACCACACGGGTATTTGCCTTGCTCTCTATGTGTTCTGCGGTCTTTTCCAACTGTCATTGCTTTGGTCTTGTCAACATTTACGTTCTAATCTCTGTTTCCAAATGCCAAATCTTTGAGTAGCGTCATCCCTGTGCCAGCATGACTGTGTCAATATCTTATAGGGATGTTCTGACCCTGTCATTCATGGCAGTGTTCAGTGCACTGGCCCAACAGAAAAATACCTGGTATGTATCAGTGCTCTACAGGTACATAACACATCTGTCTCAAAAATGAGTAGTTGCAGGTTTGATCCCTATTTAAATGCAAACTTATAAGAAGGAGGGTGGCAGGATGGTTAACATGTTCATTTGCCTGCCAAGGAGTAAACCATGAGGTTCTGGGCTCAATTACCAGCCTCACCCTTTCTTCCAAGTTACACGAAAAACATGAAACTGAATGTCAAGGTCCTTTGGATTAGACTATAAATCGAGGCCCAGTGTGCGACAGCACGCAAATCATCCTGTGCATATGTTAAAAACCCATTCTGCATTTCGGAAAAGTAGGCCATCATGTGCCAGCAGAAACAGAAGTCAAAATCTATTATTTAAAAAAATACCCAACAAAAACCAGCATACAAACAGGTGTTGTGTTTAAACACCATCCCCAAAGCCGGAATGTGGCTACCTAAATGATGGGGGGGGGGAGGGGGGGGGGGGGGGGGGGGGGGGGTCGCATATGCATAAATTTTACCATTGGAGAACCTTGGAGCCAAGGAATGAAAACAAACAACAAACAAACAATTCCAAACTTGTCCCTCATCCCATCAATGGCCTGGGTGCTAGTCTGTCAGATGAGACAATAAACAAGTTGGCCTGCTCTTGTGGCAACACGTTCTCCATGGGGAGAGCAGACAGAATTTCACAAAAAGATAAATCTGCTATTATTTAAAGTAGCATCCAACACAACAGAATATTTATTTATACCACTTTAACTCACTCGGGAGGGCCAATTCGCTCCCTTGCTTTTCCCCACAGACGGCCCATTTGTAATGGTTAGTACAAAAAATCATAATACAAAACACATAGTAAGAAAATGAAATTTTCTGAACTTATGTATAACATACTGGGTTAGTACATATATAAAAATTGAAGCTTCTCACTTTAGTAAAACGCCGTCATGGAGACCTAATCTGATCCCTTCTATTTTGCTTCTGACACATATGCAAAGATGCTGGGCATGTCGGCTACTCTCTACAACTGCAAACAAAGAGCTCGGAACACACGGAATCACCCGACAACGCACTGCATTCCACGTTGGACAGGCTCACAAAGCTATGTTTAGCTGCACGAGTCATAGTATCATGCGGCTGCCGCATGAAAAATCTGCTAAAAGCAAATCCGCTATAGCGGCGAGTCGTCCGAAACTGTGGCTTTACACCGATCCGCTATAGCGGACAGCCGCCCTCTGAGAGTTAACCCTTTACCATTCGCATATATTACAGAGAATCTCTCTGTAGTATTCGAAAATTCACACAGTTTCTTAAGAGAATAAGGTTCCTCAAGTACACATAGTGCTGTACAGTTACTATTGTTTGCAGAGCAGTCACATTTGGCCAAAGTATTCATATGATGTCATACTTTGTTCTGCACCCCAAAATGTGTGTCCTACCTACATGTGTCATGCTGCTGTCCCTTCTTTGTCACCAAATAAAGGTAACATTGCAGTGACATCATGCTGTTAGTCTACAACTACCCTCTAACATGCGCAATATAGGTATGTGATTAAAAAAATAATAAGTGTGGCCCAATCCACTGTCATGGTAATCCAATCAAACATTTACACTTGTCACAAAATTACTGTCACCCAGTCTACATTTTCTGAGTGGAAAGCATTCAAACATTAAAAACAACGTTGACTAATGTGCATATATACATTATTTACAAATATATGCTCACGTCTACTATTTACAAAAACACTAGTGTCCTTCACCAATAACCAGTTACATGGCTGTCACAATGCAGGTGTCACAGCCCAGTGTCGCGTCCAGGTGTGTTGGCATGTTTCTCAGATGAAAATACTGATTAATTTTGAGAGATCTGGTTTTCGTCATAATATTACTGATCCATGACTCAGAAAATCTCAAATCAGTAGACCAGTAGAGATGAAGCCTTGGCAAACGCTTGATCCCCATCATGATCAAAACTGACAGGTAAGCCCTAATTTTCTCAGGTGTTGTTTCTGTCCATAATGGATCTATGACTAAGCCTTTCACAGCAATCTTTTGCCTGGCATAATTGTTAGTTTCATCTGCTACAATTTGAAAAAAATATTGGGGCACAAACAAAACAAAGTAATCTAAGAGCTTGGCGTTCAGTGGGAGAGTTTGTGCTGGCCCAGTCGGCAGCGTGAAGTCTTGCACTGTGCAAAGCACTTGTGCTCCGCGCCATGTCATCTGCTATGAAGCCAACGGAATGTTATCCTCAGCATCACTTTCCGACTCACTACCTTCTCCTATTTCATCTCCTTCTTCTACATCTTCTTCAACATCAGATTCAACGTTTTATTCTCTTTCGAACTGTTCCACTTGAGCCAAAATACCTTCAATTTCCACATCAGTATATTCCTCCCAAATCGTATCTTCAATCTTCTCTGCCATTTTTAGCTACAAGAAAGTGTGGGAAAGACAAAGCCAGTCACTGGCCAATTTCTTGAGAATGGGAGGCTGTGTAGCACTGAATTTGGTGCCCATTCCTTCCTCAGTTTATGCTGACCTCAGTGGAATGTTAATTTATAGTGTGCATGTACTAGGTAGAGTTTAGTGCATGAGGGAAATTCCCCACTAGGCTGAAATGACATCAGGCGGGCTGCGGCGGGTATAAAATATATGCAGGCGAGCGGGCAGTGGCAGGCTACGGCAGGTAAAAATGGGAAAGGGTTAAGTCATGAGATTTCTCTGTGTGAAATTCAGGCTGCTCTCCCCAGGGAGAGCGTGTTACCAAAGAGCAGCGCCACCCCTTTTTTTGTTGTTGTCTGCAACTGTATTTGTTTCCCTATCACAGTGGCTTTTTTAATAAAAATTTTGCTAGCGACAACTCTCTTGCCGTGGGTTCTTTTACGTGCACTGAATAATTTTGTGTAATACATGGGACCTCGGTTTATCGTCTCATCCGAAAGACTAGCGCCCAGACCACCACTCATGGTCTAATGGATGGGGGGAAAGTTTCGGGCCCAAACGGGATTCGAACCACCGCACACTTCTGACTCGAACTTTTCGCTTTCTAGACAGGCATGTTACTTCTAGACCACCGATCCACTAAATACAAAACAACATTCAATGTCAAGTGCACTCACGTGACTGAAATAACCTCATTTTGGGTCCCTTTGTCTTTGGGGAGCTTTTTTAAAAAAAATGATAATGTAAATATTCAGACTGAAGAAGTTGAAACAAGGCTAGATGGTGAGTGAACACTATCAACTGAACGTGATAGCCAGCAATGCAGTGGGATGGTGAGACAGCGCTCACCTGAGGCAGACAGACAGACAGAAGAGAACTGGCTGCACTGTGCCAGAAGTCAGGAGACAGAAGCCAGGCTGAAGCAGCTGTGACCAGGACCGGGTCTGTCCTGTTAGGGCTCTCTAGGCCTGGACACAGGCTGTCTGTCACAAGCAAGTCTTTCCCTACTGCAGGAAAAGTTAACTGTAATCTCCTGACAATTCCAATGTCTTTTTAGAGTCCTGCCAGCCTGCAATGTTGAGGTGACACACCCTTACCTTCATGGTCTTGAGAATGATTTTGAGGTTGTGTATTCTGAATCAAAGGTTTTTGAGACTATTGCAGAAAGCCTGAGTGTGAGAACTGGCTAAAGCTGATTTTTTAATTGAAAACTGAATTGGAATACATAAATGCTAATGCATATATTTTATGTGTGTGGCTTTGGGGAGGTTTTTTGGTTAGTATGACATTAACAGAGGGAACTCCAGATGAAAGAAGACAAGAAGATTAGTACGAGTATGCCTGTATCTGATTGAGAAGCCCCATTCTTGAAAATCCAGGTATCACCAGCATATTGATTTGAAAGAGTTGGTCGCGTATCTTACTGAGTACTTTTCTGTACATATGTGGTGTAGCTTGTAAGTGATATTTAACATACAACAATGCCTTACTGGGAAGACTGAGACTGTCACCACATTCACACTATTGCCCTTACACATACTAAAATTTGTAGCACTTGTATGAAAAGGTACATGTAAAACAAAAAGGTACAGTTGTATTCTACAATCACCTACAAAGCAAATGTACCATTACACTTGCTGTGAGAGCCTTTGTTTCAGTACTGTACTCAGAGAAGGAATGGGGCTGAGTTTGTCTCTTCAGTCACTCACTCAACAAAATGGCGTCTGCTGAGGCCATGTGTCATTTTATATGTGGCCTACTAAGAAGGAAGGTGGCAGGACAGTTAAAACACTCACCTGCCTAACAAGTACAACGTGAGGTTCTGGGACCAGTCTGGCACCACTCGGACCCATGTGCTTACAGACTAGTACACCTCAAAAGAACCCACAACAGTTAAAAATATTGGAAAGAGCAGGGAGGAATCTCCTGACTGTCTTGACAAAATTGGTAGGTTCATTTCCTAAATGAATCCCTGAAGTCAGAATGTGGTTACCTTAATGGTGGGCGAAATCAGTTGCATACGCAATAATCTCATCATTGGTGAACCTCCAAGCTTAAGCCTAGGAACAATATCTACGATCTACAGTGAATATCTACTGTGCAGACACACTTGTCCATTCTTTCTCTTTGTCAAACACTCAGAATAGCAACTATTGCTGTCTGTCATATGCACTGCCGTTAAGCGCTGACAAGTCAGGTCCAGTGCATCTGATCTCAGTTACGCATGGGAAAGAATTATAATCTTCTTAAGTCTTTCTGGGAAAAAAGGCAGGAGAATGGACTAAGAAGCAGAAAATAGACAAAAAGGATATGACAGGAAGAAAAGGGACAGGGCAGAAATAAAAAGAGGGATAGAAAAGAGGGAATTCCTAGCACAAAATTTCCAGAAAGTGGGGATTTTTTTTTACCAACAGACTCCCAGCATCCTGAAGGGGAATCTGTCCCTTCCATTTCTACAATTTAGAATGGGATATAATAGATCAACTTTTATGGGCTTTCTCTTTCATGAGAATACAGAACCCTCATTTTGTTACATTTGAAATTATTCATGTTTTTGTTTAATCGATAAATCATTTGATGATATAGAGTATGTTGTCATACTTCAGATTTCTATGCGCTTGCATTAAAAAAAAATTGTTGTAATATGCATATAGAAAAAAAGCAATCAGCCAGCATAAAAAGGGACACTGAAAAACACAGGTTGTTGACCTAAGACCTTGTCACGGACAAAGACAATCTCATCATCACATTTCAAAGCTGAAGTTCAACATTTTAACAAGGCCTTGACACTTATGCTCAGTGCCAATTACTTTCAGAGAGGCTGTCTGGGCCAGGCACAGCCACTGAACAACGAACAGTTGTAAACAGCCTGTCAGGCACAGACAATGAACAGCTGCAAACAGCCTGTCAGGCACAGACAATGAACAGCTGCAAACAGCCTGTCAGGCACAGACAATGAACAGCTGCAAACAGCCTGTCAGGCACAGACAATGAACAGCTGCAAACAGCCGGTCAGGCACAGACAATGAACAATTAACAGCTGCAAACAGCCTGTCAGGCACAGACAATGAACAATTAACAGCTGCAAACAGCCTGCCGGGCACAGACAATGAACAGCTGCAAACAGCCTGCCAGGCACAGACAATGAACAATTAACAGCTGCAAACAGCCTGCCAGGCACAGACAATGAACAATTAACAGCTGCAAACAGCCTGCCAGGCACAGACAATGAACAATTAACAGCTGCAAACAGCCTGCCAGGCACAGACGATGAACAATTAACAGCTGCAAACAGCCTGTCACAGAGGGGTCTAGTCAAGATATCTGTGGCAACCACACACTCCTTTCCTTTAAAAACCACAGCTGTTTCATCCAACCTGTTTTATCTTGCAAGACAAAATGACCTGGTGCCTGGGTGCCATTCAGCAGTGCTAAGTGTGCACTGATATAGGTAGTACATAAATGGTAAGAGTAAGTGAAATACGTCAACTGTCCTTTTGATGTTTACAGAGTTCACACTGTGTCAGCTGGTTATCAATTTTTCATTGGTTTTGGTTTTTGTTTTTTTCCTCCTGAATTCCCCACAACAACAAATGCTCAGACAACAGGTCTGGCACCATTTCCTTCAGGACTATGCTGCACATGCAACAGCAGTATGTCCGTGTATATAAAACCCAAGCACTCACACCATACATTGTCTCCAGGAATTAAAATGTACACTGTAACAGAAAGGTCAGACCCTGATCCTGACTTCAGCCATAGGTCTCTCACAGCAAGCACTACAAAACACAAGTCAGGACACACATCAACAGTCACTACAGAGCCAAAGCAAAACCACTGAAGGATGCAGTTATCATGACAGAAAGCTTCCAGGGTCCACTTTGCTATAGATGTATGCTTTCTGTGCAACAACCTCTTCCTCTTGGCTTCCCTCACAGAAACATGCCTGCACAAAGGGTGGGTAGTTATCTACGCACCTTCCCAGGCAGCTAGAAGTTGTGGGTTCAGTTTCTGTCTGAACCTGAACTTTCCCCCCATCCACGAGACCATGAGTGGTGGTCAGGGTGATAGTCTTTTGGATGAGATAATAAACCAAGGTCTCATGTGCAAGACATATTCAGTGCACATAAAAGAATCAACAGCACCATGAGATTTGTCCCTGACAAAATTTTGTAGAAAATAAGCCACACTATTAGGGAAACAACTAAACCCAGAAGCAAGACCCCAAAAATGGATATAATGGGTGGCACAACTCCCCAGGGAGAGCAGCCTGAATTCCATGCAGAGAAAAGTGGTATACAAAACTACATGGATCAGTGGTCTAGAGGTAACACACCTACCTAGAAAGCAAAAGTCTGGGTCAGAAGTGAGCAGCGGTCTGATCCCTGTTCAGGCCCGAAACTTTTCCCCCATCCATTAGACCATGAGTGGTGGTCTGGGTACTAGTCTTTCAGATGAGACGACAAACTGAGGTCTAGCGTATTACACATGATTATTCAGTGCATGTAAAAGAACCCATGACAACAAGAGAGTTGTCCCTGGAAAAATTCTGCAGAAAAAAGCCACTATGGTTGGGAAACAAATACAGCTGCTAACAGGCAAAAGAAAAAAAGATGGGTGGCGCTGCTCTTGTGGTGACAAGCTCTCCCTGGGGAGAGCAGCCCGAATTTCACGCAGAGAAATCTGCCATGACTTAAAGTGGTATAGTTTTTTTTTAAACGTAATACAAAGATGCAATAGCTCTTAATCATGTGTACACATGCACACTCAAACACACACGTCTTAGGGTTGGGTTTTTTTTATTTCTCAGCAAGAGCTCCAAGGTTCACCAACAGTGAGACTTCACATATGGGGCTGTTTTTGCCCACCATTAACCTCTTAACTGCCAAGTGCAAGTGCACTCTATATGCCAGGGGATATAATTCTAATGTACCACTATTTATATTCATGTCCCTGTTACTGAGAAATTACTATATGAAAAATCCTGATATTCTGCCCAATGACAGTAGATGTATCGTAGATTGCTTTCAAGCAAGCTCACAGAAGGAAAAAAAAAAAAAAAAAAAAAAAAAAGGGTGAAAGGGTGGCGCAGCGCTAAGTGGCGACGCGTTCTCCCGCTCTCCCCGGGGAGAGCAGCCCGAATTTCACGGAGAGAAATCTGCCGTGACTTAAAGTGGTATGAAATAAAATCTGAGCGCTTTGATTTGTTGCTTTACAAGATTCAGCGCTATATAAATTCCATACATTATTATTATTATTATTAGAAGTTAGCATATTTCACAACAAAAATATATTTTTAAAATGTTTCAAATAGATGAAAATAATAATAATAATAATAATGTATGGAATTTATATAGCGCTGAATCTTGTAAAGCAACAAATCAAAGCGCTTTTTTTCATCACCACTGTCATTCTCAATACCCCCTATCTCAATAGCGTCACACATTAATTGAGGCAAAATCTCAAGTTATTTTTTTAATCTTCACTTATCTCCTGAATCATGCATGATCATTTTCATCATTGTCAGGATTATCTAAAATTTTATTTGCCATTTCTTCAGCTGTGCTATATAACGCAAAATATGAGCTTAAAAAAACAATCGTTTTTGTCATGTTTTTGCAGCTGAATGTTGCCAAGCAACAGGAGAGAGATCTCCACTAATTTTGGAGCTCTTTCCCTTTAACCCTGGTAGCACTGAATTTACATCAGCGGGCTCAGTCGTGCTGGCGGAAATAACATTGGCTAGTGTTGTTTTGAAACAGGGTGGGATCGAACAACCCTTGATATTGATATGTAAAACTGAATTAAATAAATAAAGCTATAAATCACTGGAAAGTTTAGATAACAAGCTTTAAAATGAGTGTGATTTTACAGCAGTTTTAGTGTTTATGAAAAAAAAACAAAAAAAACCTGAGTGTGCACTACCGATCACTGTCACACCGTCAGGGCCCCGGATCAATTGTAACATGATAAACAATGTTCTGAGGGTGCAAAAATGTCATGATTGGATAAATATAATCTCCTGACATAGTTTTGTAAAAATAAGGAGTTTGTGTCATTTTATCAGTCGTCAAATAATCGGAAAAGTCAGGCAAAACGATCTACACCAACGCATTCGTCATGGTGGAATGTGCAAAGTGATGGTTTTCTATAACAAAAATATGACGATTGCTTAATTTCATGTGATGCAAAGTACTCAGCAGCACACCGATTTGACTCAACAACAGTAATTTTGAAGCTTTTTTGCGTCAAAATTAAGTAAAACGATCTGTGACATTGAAATCTCCAAGTAGTGAAGAAGCCCATCCAGCAAATTTAGCGCCACTCGATTCAGTTGGATCGCGATCAATTTTTACCAAGTTTTAAAAAATTTTTTTCCACAATCCTTACCTCATCGTCTCTATTATTGTTTAATTCAACCAAATCCAACCTCTACAACTCCTCCTCACTGTCAATATCGTAAAAAAGCTAGCAAAACACTTGAAGAAATTCTGGCGCAAATGCTGGCTGCCATTTTTCTTGGTCAAAAAAAAAAGTTAAGCTCTATACCAATCAAAATCCTCGTTGCTTGTGTGTGTTGAACGACTTTTACCCCTTTCTGCGGCCCTACAATGGCCTTAACATTCATTGGGTGACATTTGAAAGTGAAAGTAAGCCTTCAATTACGATCACCTACGTCTTCATGGAATATTCCAGGATCCGCCGCATGGCTTGGAATGGTCATTCCAGAAATGTTCTAGGAACAGCGCTACTACGGTTAATTGTAGTCAAGGAAGCTGGCTTGTTTACTTCAGTTTGAAACCCCAGAAATTTTCCAGGTTGTTGGCGTATAGAGTGTACATTAACTCCCAGAAAATTTCTGAGGTGGAGCAGTCAAGCGGTTAAGGTAGTTGCAATCTTAATTCGGAAATGTACATTTGTTTGTTATCACAGTCAGTGGACAGATGACAAACTCAAGATCACATGAACACACACACACACACACACACACACACACACACACACACACACACACACAAACCACAGAAGTTTATCTTACCAGGGCACGGTATCTAAATGTCTCCACCTCTTTCATGTCAAAGTGGAATGGCTTGAAGACGCTTGGTGAGTCTGGAAACATTAATGACATTTTGTGAGGTGCTTATTCTGCAGGAACCCTATATCCACATTTGGAACACTTCAGCACAGAAGAAAATACACATGCATGCATGCCTGCGTGCACACGCACATGCACACACACACAGAGACACACACACACACACACATTTTATGCACTTCAGCAGGGTGATGGGAATTTTGGCCATTGAAGGCAGGGACAGATATGAGATGAAACAGGAGAGGAAAATCTTAGGTTTAAAATAAGTATGTCTTGAGGCTGGATTTAAAAGTGTCGTATGTAGGCTTTTTGCAAAGGGAGAGAGGGAGGTCATTCCAGATTGATGGACCACAAATAGAGAAAGAGCAACAGCCAACAGTGAATTGGTTAAATCTAGGTATTCGTAAGCGCAGGGTAGCTGCAGCAGAGTGGAGGGAACGAGGAGTGTACAGGTGAAGACATTCACAGAGGTAGGAGGGTGCTGTTTTGTATAGGCATGTGTAACAGAGGGTGTAACAGAGGGTATTGATCTTGTACTTTACTCTCTGTGGCACAGGTAGCCAATGGAAAGATCGTAAGAGAAAAATAATGTGCTCAGAATTTTTCTTTCTGAGGACTAGTCAAGCTACAGAGTTTTGTATATGTTGAAGGGAGTGGATAGATGATGCTGGCAGACCAGCAAAAAGAGAAATACAATAGTCCAAATGTGACAGAAAGAGATGTGACAAGTTTGGATGTTGCATCAATGGACAGGTACTTTCGAATTGCACTTATACGCGCAATTGATAGTAGGACGACTGGCAGGTCTGGGTGATTAATTTCTGCATAGAAAGTGTGTTGTTAATAACAACACCTAGATACTTGACTGCAGTGGATAGAGGAACTGACAAATTGCCAAATTCTATTGAAGCTGTTGTGATGGAAGAGAGTTTGTCTTTGGTCCCTACAATCATGGCTTTGTTTTATCTGCATTTAGCTGTAAATTGTTTTGTATCGTCCAATTTTGGATATCTTGAAGGCAGTGGGACATATTTGTCAAGAGAGAAGACAGATTTTCAGGAGTGTCATGCTATGAATCTAAGAGTCATCAGCATAGACATGATGGTTGATCTGATGACAGTTTATTATATATGACAATGGAGCAGTGTAAAGAGTGAAGAGAACAAGGCCCAGAACTGATCCCTGTGGGACTACACATTCAATTTGGCAGGTACTGATTGTATCTTGTTTACTGCAACTGTATAGAATTGGTCTGTAAGGTATGAACAACCTATCTGGAGGTTAAAGTTTAATTGTGGCAGTTGTGAGCAAGTCATGGAGAAGCAGACTCAGATTCTCTCCCTTGGCTTGCTGGCAGCAATCTCCCTCCCAATTAGGTCTCATTAGTATTAGAGATAAAAGCTCACATGCTAGTGACATCACATCTCACCTGACTCCACTCATCTATAACTTTCTTGCAACAATCACAATCAAATTTCAACTCCAGGTAGGTCTCATTTCATTAGTTACCAAAGCAGCACTAAACTCTTATTTATTCACAGTTTTGTCAGTATGCCTCTGTCTTTTCATAAATGTGTTGTTCAACTGGACTGTTTTTTTGCTTTGCCATGCCTGTTCTTGATCTGATGTGCTTGCTGCAAGATCCTGCGTTGGTTCTGACAGATCCCACATACTTGAAGTTGTCCACATTGTCTAACTCTATATTATTCATTCCTATGCTCTGCAGTGGCTGGCCTTCCCACGTGCATGACTTTGGTCTATGCGGGATTCAGCTTCAGTCCTGCCTTGTTTCTTGCAGAATCTGCTCAATATAGAATTCTCTTCATAGCTGTGTTGTCTCCTGCTCATAGGGCAGTATCGTCAGTGTATCTCAGACTGGTGATATTCCTTCTTCCTGTTTTCACTACTGACACTCCCATACCCTCTGTGTCTGCCTCTCTCATTACTTGTTCTGTGCATGTATATGATGAAAAGATGGGGATGATTTACGAAAGAGGTAACCAACAAAAACTCTGCATGACTAAGCCTTATATACTTGTTATTTCTGTGCCCACACATCTGACTTACTGTCATCAGCCTTCTGAGCAGCATCCACAGCATCCAGCAGGCTGTTTTCCTGCAGACTGACAAAGGACAGGGCACAACCCTGCTGGTCCCCCCTAGCAGTTCTGCACACACAGACAGGACAGGGAAAATAAACACAACCACAAGCGCATGCACACACACGCACACACACACAAAACATGCATGCACGCCCATCCACCCTCACATACACATGCACACATGTACACAAACACACACACAGACACACACACATGCATGCATGCACACACACATGCATGCACACAAGCACATATACATGCATGCATGCACGCACGTGCACACAAACACACACATACATCACTTTAAGTGAACAGATAGAAAAATCGAACCAACAACACACACACACAAGCAAAACAATGCTATACAAAATGACATTGTAGACTCTCCCAATACCCCTGCTTTCTTGCTTCCATTATTGCACAAATCAAATGTGAAAAATGACAGGAGTGCATACTTAAAAATAAAGTACATTACTTACAGTGTTCCTACTGCAATCTCTAAACTTCATATAATCAAATTATCATGCAATCCTAGTCTTACCTGCCAACTCGATGAATGTATCCCTCCACTGTTTTGGGGAAGTCAAAGTTGATGATGTTAGATACGTTCTTAAAATCAATGCCACGTGCCACACCATACTCCTCATCCCTTTTCCTTGTACTGCTTCTGTAAAACAACACAACTTAATATACCTGCAAAATTCAATGCTCAGCACATAAGACTTGTTCTGCCAAATACCTGGTGCATATGCACAAAATTGCTCATGTGCACACACACACACACACACACTTCAGCACAACCGTGCTTTAATATTTACCTTTTTACATGACAAATGTTTTTTTCATGAAATCTTAATTATGTGAAACATTTTTCATGACAATTTTTTTTTCTGAAATTTTTATTATGTGAAGAAAACTGCTAAATTTGATAAGTTTTCAATGACAGACAAAAACTCACTTTGTTTAACTCATTGGAGTCGAAGTGAAATGGATCCCGCCATTTTGTGGCGACGCATGATTTTGGCTATATTTGAAAAATTCAGCAGACTTACCCAACATAATAATGACATACACATTATACATCATTGAAAAGCTTATAATGTCTTCTTTTGAGATTGTTTCACAGTTTTTTAATAGATGACTGTATTTATTTTTTACAAATTTCCAAAATATGTCACTGAATGCTGAAAAATAAAAAGTTTTGAAAATTAGGGTTGGTATCTTAACCCTTTACCATTCGCATTTCTTACAGAGAAACTGTCTGTAGTATTCGAAAATTTACGCCGCTTTTTTCAGAGAATAAGGTACCTCAAGTACACATAGTCCTGTACAGTTACTATTGTTCGCAGAGCAGTCATATTTGGCCAAAGTATCCATATGGTGTCATACTTTGTTCTGCACCCCAAGATGTGTGTCCTACCTACATGTGTCGTGCTGCTGTCCCCTCTTTGTCACCAAATACAGGTAACATTGCAGTGACATCATGCTGTTAGTCTACAACTACCCTCTAACATGCGCAATATACGTATGTGATTAAAAAAAATAATATGTGTGGTCCTGCCTGAATGTGTCCTCCATCGCATCCACCGTCATGGTAATCCAATCAAACATTCACACATCACAAAATTACTGTCACCAAGTCTACATTTTCTCAGTGGAAAGTATTCAAACATATAGAAAACGACGTTGACTAATGCGCATATATACATTATTTACAAATATATGCTGACACGTACTATTTACAAAAACACTAGTGTGTCCTTCACCAATAGCCAGTTACATGGCTGTCACAATGCAGGTGTCACAGCCCAGTGTCGCGTCCAGGTGTGTTGGCGTGTTTCTCAGGTGAAAATACTGATTAATTTTGAGAAATCTGGTTTTCGTTATAATATTACTGATCCGTGACTCAGAAAATCTCAAATCAGTACACCAGTAGAGATGAAGCCTTGGCAAACGCTTGATCCCCATCATGATCAAAACTGACAGGTAAGCCCTAATTTCATCAGGTGTTGTTTCTGTCCGTAATGGATCAATGACTAAGCCTTTCACAGCGATCTTTTGCCTGGCATAATTGTTAGTTTCATCTGCTACAATTTGAAAAAAATGTTGGGGCACAAACAAAACAAAGTAATCTAAGAGCTTGGCATTCTGTGGGAGAGTTTGTGCTGGCCCAGTCGGCAGCGTGAAGTCTTGCACTGTGCAAGGCACTTGTGCGCCACGCCATGTCGTCTGCTATGAAGCCAACGGAATGTTATCCTCAGCATCACTTTCCGACTCACTACCTTCTCCTATTTCATCTCTTTCTTCTACATCTACTTCAACATCGGATTCAACATTTTATTCTCTTTCGAACTGTTCCACTTGAGCCAAAATAGCTTCAATTTCCACGTCAGTATATTCCTCCCAAATCGTATGCTCAATCTTCTCTGCCATTTTTAGCTACAAGA
The DNA here is from genome assembly GCA_028751875.1 of Rapana venosa. Classification (NCBI taxonomy): domain Eukaryota; kingdom Metazoa; phylum Mollusca; class Gastropoda; order Neogastropoda; family Muricidae; genus Rapana; species Rapana venosa. The sequence continues at coordinate 18,582,673 of CM054139.1, read as the reverse complement.
AAGCGTGGGAAAGACAAAGCCAGTCACTGGCCAATTTCTTGTGAACGGGAGGCTGTGTAGCACTGAATTTGGTGCCCATTCCTTCCTTAGTTTATGCTGACCTCAGTGGAATGTTCATTCATAGTGTGCGTGTACTAGGTAGAGCTTAGTGCATGAGGGAAATACCCCACTAGGCTGAAATGACGTCCGGCGGGCTGCGGCGGGTATAAATATACGCAGGCGAGCAGGCAGCGGCGGGCTACGGCGGGTAAAAATGGGAAAGGGTTAAATGGCTTGAACTATTCATCAACTAGTCCCCTTGAAGCAATGTGATGATTTTTCACCAAAGCAAAGTTTCCTAAAGCTGGCTGAATCCATCTGGTGTCACTTTTTGTACAACAGATTTTTTTTTTTTAAAGAATCATAACACTGGAGTGCCTAAAATCCCAAAGATATCACTTGTTGACATGTCAAACAAAATTGGCCAACAGATAAAAACTAGGCAAGCTTATGGTCAAGGAAAGCAACTGCGTTTAGAAAAATGATTGCTCTACAGGCCAGAGTACTTTCCCTGAGTTAACCATCACTTTGTGTGTTTTTTAAAATTCGTAAGTCTGCCGATTCTAAGCTTCGGCACGTCACAGTAAAGGAAAAAATAAATAAATAGACTGAAAGATGTTATACTAGTTTGTGGGGTATTGTTTGGCTTGGTTGCATGTGTGTGTGTGTGTGTGTGTGTGTGTGTGTGTGTGTGTGTGTGTGTGTGTGTGTGTGTGTGTGTGTGTGTGTGTGTGTGATCTTCTTTTCTTGTTTTGAGGATATTGGAATTAGCACTCATGTGCTTTTTTACATCTAGTCCCTGTGCATATGCAGTTTTGTCATCTGTTCCCACTGACACACAATGGCCTACTCTTCCAATACGCTGAACAGGTTTTACTATGTGCGCAAGATGTTCTGCGTGTGTTGGCACATGGGACCTCAGTTTATAGTCTCATCCGAATGACTTTTGGGGGAGTGGAGTTGGTACTGATGTCAACTCAGGGGGAAATATCCCCTTGAACAGGATTTAAACCCAGGTCAGCAGATTATGAGCACAATGTGCAATGCTCTAACTACTGGACTATCCTCTGTGTGCATGTGTGCGTGTGCACATGTGTGTGTGTGGTTTTTGTTTTTGTTTTGTTTTTGTTTAATGTCCATTCACTACTTGGAGTTAAGGACACACCCGCATTCAAACCAACATCTCTCTCTCTCTCTCTCTCTCTCTCTCTCTCTCTCTCTCTCTCTCTCTCTCTCTCTCTCTCTCTCTCTCTTATGTATGTATATTTATATTCTCACAACTATCTACAGTAGAGGTCTTACTGGGGAATAATATATAACCTCAGCAACCGATGTTATGAACTGCTGAGAGTCATATAAAACTTCTTGAACAGTGGTATATTTTTTATGAATATCTATTCCTCTCCAAGGTAAAGTACTTGTGAACAGCACGAGCAACGCCACTGCTAAAATTTACATGAACGGCCAGCAACTGGAGGAGGTAGATGCTTTTAGTCAAAGTCAAAGTCAAGTCAAAAACACTTTAATCATCCCATGAAGGGCAATTACAATACTGACAGGCAGATTGATACACATCAAATATATCAAAGACACAAAAGCTATATTTCATATTGGTTTTCAAATAAAATGTCACAAACACACACACACACACCAACACACACGCGCGCATGCGCACACACACGCAAACACCCGAACGCACGCACACACATCAATTGTGAACACAATTTTAAACCCATTGACTAGAAGACATAAAAACTTATTTTTACGCACGCATATACGCAGCACGTACACACGCACGTACGTGTGTGTGCGAACACGCACACCCACACCATACACCAATATATGAATTCATTACGATGAATTCAAATACCTGAATACATTCATATATGAATTTAAATACCTTGGCGCTACACTCACAAAGGACGGGCGATCGACAACAGAAATCAAAGTCAGACTAGCCATGGCAACATCTTCCATGACAAAACTCACCACCATATGGAAAAGTAAAGAGATCAGTTTCCCAATCAAACTAAAGCTCTACAAAGCCCTAATTCAGACTATCCTGCTGTACGGAAGTGAAACCTGGACATTGACTGCTGAAACAGCAAAGCAAATCCAGTCATTTGAAACAAAATGCCATAGAAAACTACTGGGTATATCCTGGAGAGAACGAAAGACCAATGAATTTGTCAAGAGTCAAATAACACGGCTGGCAGGTCTCACCATCGTCAAGAAGAAAAAGCTGACATGGTTCGGCCACGTCACCTGCCACAACACTCTGCCAAAAACAGTACTGCAGGGAACACTCGGAGGTGGCAGAAAGAGGGGAAGACAGAACAAGTCATGGATGGACAACATCAGAGAATGGACCAGGATGAATGACTCGGCACTACTGCGCAGAGCCGAGGACCGAGACGGATGGAGGAGGCTTACCACGGCATCGTCTTTCGTGTCTCCTCCACGACCGCTAAGGTCACGGGACTGATGATGATGATTCGTCTCCTTTTAAACAGGTCAGTTAGGATTGGGCAATCAAACAAAAAATGGTGGATTGAACGAGACTGAGAACAGCAACATGTCATATTTTTAGAATATTTGGTGTTCCATGCATTTAGCCTCATTTTATATATTAAAATTTCTACTTTCCGTGAACAAGACATGTTTTCAAAGTGTGTTTTCTTCATTTTGGAATGCATACAATTCATTAATTTAGCATCAATTTCATGCGAGGACAATGCGAGATTGGAATCAAACATTTCAATGTTACAATCAGAGGCACCTTGTTTTGCTAAAGAATCAACCAACCCATTCCAATAGATTCCACAGTGAGAAGGGACCCAGCAAAAAGTTATTTGTATGCCTCTGCTTGCAATACACTTTATCAAGAATTTAATCTCAAATACAATATCTTTCCTTATGTTCCCCTGCCAGTGCTTTAGTGCCGTCAATACTGCTTTTGAGTCAACGCAAAAAAGAATGTGGTGAATATCAAGCGCAGTATTTAACAAAAAATTCAAGGCAATAAGGATTGCAAATACAGTGCTGATTCTAGGATTTCAAAATAAGGGGCCCAAGCACCCCCTAAAATGAAAAAAAGGGGGTATTTCCCCCCACACCCCCCTCATGAAAAAGGGGACAAGCAGTAATTGCTTACAGTACCTTCAGTACTCTTAGTTTCTGCTATTTTTTCAAGGAAGAGAAACAAACAAGCAGATACGTAGGCAGAAAGGATTAAATATT
>CM054139.1:18554394-18574394 GCA_028751875.1 Rapana venosa | reverse complement strand
TCAGTGTCTTGATTCATAAGAACTTCATCTTTTACTGAATTTGGAACAGAGAGACTTTGAATCACTTACTTTGATACGGCCAATCTTCGTAGATTAGAAAAATAGAGTAAATGTGCTTCTTTGTAAGTATTAGTTATGTTAGCATGGACTGGAACACCAAGTGCTATTTTTATGGCTTTACTGTCTAAACTTTGTAATTTTTTAAGTGGATAATCTGCAGAAGAAAAATAAACTTCTTGTCCATAGATTAATTTTGAGCGTACTAAAGATTGAGCCAAATGTATCAGTGTCTTGGTATCTTGGCTCCATGCCTGAGAACTTATTATTTTTAAAAATTAAGTCTTTTTCTAGCCTCAGATATTAACTGGTTGATGTGCATCTTCCAGCTCAGCTTTCTAGTTAAAATTACACCTATGAATTTGACATCTGGTTTATACTGAAGCACTGTTCCTTCTAATTTCAGGATTGGTAATTTTGATGGGTTTTCACCATTATTAAAAAGCACCAGACATGTTTTTTTCTGCAGATAATTCTAACTTATTTTCATTCATAAAGCTACAGAATTTAATTAGCTCGTCTTTATTTTTAAAAATGTTTTTTTGATGGGTCAACATGATGAATTTTTCAATATGATTGATAACTCTTTTTGTGGTGCTTTTCCGAACTGAAGTATTTATCCATATAGCAATATCATCAGCATACTGAACAACTTATCAGTTGACAAACAACTAGGAAGGTCATGTACAAGAATAGAGAACAAAATCGGGGCAAGCACTGATCCCTGCGGAATACCTAAATCGATAGACTTAAACGATGAGTAGACTGGACCCAGTTTAGTACAAATTGATCTATCAGATAAAAAAAATTTAAGATATTTATATAACATTCCATTGATACCAATGTGCTTCAACTTATGCAACAATTGCTCATGACAGACTCTATCGTAAGCTTTATTCATGTCAAGAATGTGGCTAATACACTTTTTCTTCTGGAAAATTGTTTTTTAATTTGATGGATTAATTTAACTAAGTGATCAGAAGTACATCTTCCCTTTTGAAAGCCAGCCTGATTGGTTGGGATAACATCACTCTTTTCACAATAATGAAACAGACGCTTATGTATAATTTGTTCCATTACTTTACCCATTTGGGAAGTAAGAGCAATTGGTCTATAACTATCTACTGATGACCGCATCTTACCTTTCTTAAGGATTGGAGATATTAGGAAGAGTGCCATTTATCCAAAAATTTTGGAAAAATGAAAAAAGTAGCCTTTTCCATTTTAAAGGCATTTGGGTCAACATTTGATAAGATATACCATCAGGACCAACTACTGACTTGTTATGTGAAAACGTATCTAACGTTTCAATAAATTCGTCATATTGAAAAGGAGCATTCAAATAATCGGCATTATATGATGATGGATTTTCTTATTTTTTTAGCTTTTCTGATGAGTCATTACTTTTGAAGTCTGACTGAAGCTTTAAGGATTAATCATTTTTTAAAACCTTGTGACGAAGGCTTCCGCTTATTCAACTGTGCTTGGAAATCTATTATTTTCAAACTTGATTGGATATGATGGGAGTTGAAATCCGTTTTTCATTTCAGTAACTTTTTTCCAAACTTTATCTAAGTCCTTGGATTCCGATACTTCATTTGTACAGAATTCTGTCCAATACTTGTTTTTTGCCTGAGCAATTACTTTTTTACAATGACATTTAGCGCATTTCATATGAATAAAGTTTTCTTCTGATTGATCTTTTAACCATGTTTTGTACTGTTCCTTTTTATAGTTTACTGCTCCTTCACATGCTTTAGTCCCACCATCTATTGCCTGATCGCTTTCCATTCTTGCTGGTTTTGGATTTGGGGATGGAAAACTCAGCTACAAGCATGAGCTTTGCCACAAAATTTGAATAGAATTTATCAACATCATCCTCTGCAATCTTTTCAATATCAATAGCTTGCAGAAATGATTGAAAAGTACTCCAATTAGCCAGTTTGTATATAAATTGAGGATCTTCTATATGTGGAAGATTTGATGTGGCAAGATCATCAAATGACAATGTAATAGGAAAATGATCACCTCCAAGACAATCTTCTTCAACATTCCAGGTGCAATTAATTGCTAACCTTGGAGATATCAAAGCTAAATCAACGGCACTGGGTTTATGAGTAGGAACATCAGGGATTCTGGTTACTCTACCATCATTTAACAAGCAAAGCTTTGAATCTACAATGTTTTCTACTAAATGATTGCTGGTGATGGTAGAGTACCCAGAATCCCAAAAAGGAGCAAGAGAATTGAAATCTACCAGAATGATCCATTTACATTTTGTGAAGTCTGTGTTTTTTAACCAGCCAGTGTTGTCATTTTTTGGACCTTGAGGTAAATATAGAGAAACTACATTTAATATTTCATCTTTGTTAATTTTAACTGTCACACCTGTATGATAAATATATGCTGTACTTTGCACAATTGGAGATATAACTAGCTTGTCATAATCTAAACCCTGCCTGACATATATGGCAAATTTCACTTTAGAATTGGTATCACAATTACATAATGGGGGGTAATAATAATTTGCCAACTTAGGCATTTTCCCTTTTTCCACATTCAAAGATGAGTGCTAATATAGCATAATTATCAGTTGTTAAAAATTGAGTAAAGCCCAACAGATTGGTGGCTATGCTCCGAGCGTTGTACTGCAAAATTTTAACACCTTTAGAAAAATGTAATGTCATGTCCAAGCTTGTCTTCATGTTGTAAATTTTGTTTCGTTATACATGTATACAATATTGTAGTCAAATGGTTTTAGTTGACAATACGTCACTCATGTGAAAAACACACACACACACATACACAAAAGAGTAAATGACATGTAAGGGTGGGGTGGGGTAGAAATTCAAGACACAGTCCAGTAAAGCAGACACTGTAGAAAATAATGGAGAATCCATGGTGAAAGAATGTGGTGGATGGAGAGATCCTGATCTGAAAAGAGATGTACTGCTATATAGGGAAGTGAATTTGAGTGAACATTCGTGCATGAGTGTGTGCACGAGTGTGAATTGTCTGACAAAACAATCTAATTATTAATGACAGAACGCCCGTGGAGGGGGCAGAGGATACAGCGCAGGTGGCAGCGGGTGACCAGGTCTGCCAGTTCATGGGTTGCCTTGGAATGGACGGATGCGCATGCATACATGCATGTGTCTGTGTGTGAAACATTAATAGTCTTTTCTTTGATATTCCTATGTTTTATTTAAGGGCTTCCAGTGTTGTTGAAAGCCCTGCAATGTGTACAGCACGGAGCAGAAGCAAAAGCATACTGACGTTTTTCCTTTAGGCTTGCTTCCCGGCTTCTCCAGCAAGGTTTCATCAGAGGCAATGATCAGGTCGTAGAGTCCTTCATTGAACTGACTGATTATGTGACACCTGCCCACCACACACACATCATGCACAATTGTTTAAAATATATGTATACACACATACAGGCAAGCATCAAACAGGTATCAAAGCAAGCATACAACATATGTGCACATGGTCACATGCACACACACACATAAGCATGCATGCACGCACACGTGCATGTACACAGAGCACAAGCAGTGTTGATTCTAGGATTTTAAAAAGGGGGACCAAGGGCTCTCTAAAATGGAAAAAAGGGGCCATTCTCCCCCCCCCCCCCCCCCCCCCCCCCCCCCCAAACACCACCCCATGCTCCCCCCACCCCCCCGCTTCAAAAGAAAGATCAATATCTATAGAGAAACAAAATAAATAGGCATGTACATATATATTCATCTGACATGTTGCAGTTAATCTGTAGGATGCACTCTGTCACTAGAAAACAGAGAGAACTCGAACTCGAATGATTTATTCACAAAAAGGCCATTGGCCCATACATGAAGGGGGTTGCCGAACTGCCTAGTACACACTTTAAACAAGCTTCTACTCGCTTCTGACTCAGGGAAAATCTCCCTTCTCATTCTACTCGACTTATCGCAGTCTTCGACACTATAGACCACTCAATTCTTCTCTCCCGTCTTCAAAAAACCTTCGGTGTTACTGGCACAGCCTTCACCTGGTTTAATTCATACCTTCCTGACCGATTTCAGACAGTTGCAGTAAACAAGATTCAATCAATACCTGCCAAACTGGAATGCGGAGCCCCACAGGACTAGGCCCTAGGTTCTAGGCCCTAATCTGTTCACTCTTTACACTGCCCCACTGTCACATATAATAAACTGTCATCAAATCAACCATCATTTTTACGCAGAGACTCTCAGATTAAAAGCAGTGTTACTCTGAAAATCGCCTTCTCCCCTGAAAAATATACCCCACTGCTTTGGATATTCAAAAATGGTGCCAAAAAAAAATTTACAGCAAATGCGAAAAATCCGAAGCCATGCTGTAGGGCCCAAACACAAACTCTTTCCCTTTAAAAACAGTTTCAATAAATTTGGAATACATCAGCCCCCTCTACCCAGCTTGAAGTATTAGGGTTGTTATCAAAAACACTCTCTATGCAAAAATTCATCCCCAGCCCTCCCAGCCCTGTACTTAAATTCGGTGTATTAGTCCCCTTCAAAAGTACCTGTCCCCCGATGCAACATCCAAACTTGTCACTTCTTTTTTTTCACGTCTGGACTTTGAATTTCTTTGGATGGTCTCCCAGCATCATTATCCCTCCTTCAAGAACAAACTCCGCAGCTGATGTTCTCAGAAAGAAAAAACTGGACATTACCCCTTCTTGCGATTTTCCCCACTGGTCCCTGTCCCACAGAGAGTAGATTAAAAGATCAGTCCCTTGTTACAAATGTCTCAAAAAAACGCACCCTCTACCTCTTTAACCTGTCCACTCCTTCTTTCCCCCCGCTTATGCGATACCTTGTGCCTAAAAATCCCTAGATTAAAAACCAATCCACCGTTGGCACTGCTCTTTCTCTATTTGGGTCCATCAATGGATGAGCTCCCTTCTTCTTCGCCAGAAGCCAGCATGACACTTTTAAACCCACCCTAAGACATATTTTAGCTATACACTTTTAAATGGGGCTCAAGCTTTTTATTTAAAACCTAGATTTCCCCCCCCCTGTTTATTCAAAACCCTATCCCCCTTCACAAACCCCCTGTCATACCTGTTTAAGTTTGACCTGTGTGATTTGTGTGTGTGTGTTGGTGTTGTGTGTGTGTGTGTGTGCGTTTTTGAAAAAACATTTGATATTGCAATTTTAATTTCACAGTTTGGTTTGGATACCATGTTTGAATATCTGTTTTTTAAACATTGTTTATTTGTCTTGGTTGATGATGGAAAGATTGGGTTGATGCATGCCTTGATTTGTCTTTGCAAGTTAGACTATATAATTCCTTTTATTATTATTATTATTATTTTGGTGGGGGCAAAAGCAAAGTAAGAAAAATGTTCTGTATAAAAAAAAGTCAGCAACAAAAATATGTTTTAGGATAAAAATATCTCTCTTATTCTGAAAAGCTTTACAAAATAAAAAGTGAGGTTGTGCAAAACCCTCAGGATGTTTAATGCCAGGAGAAAACAGAGTCTAAATAAATTAGGCGTTTTTCTTTTCTTTCCCGGGATCCCATTTCCCCTAATCCTCTAATATTTTCGCACAAACAAAATGTACTTCATCCTCTGTTCTTGTTTAATAATGGGTATAGCAGCCGAGGTCATTAATACTGTTCTCTGTATTAAATTTATGAACAATTATATTGATACCCCAAGTCTAAACTTAGAAAAAATCTTTTAAATGTATATCCATATAAAGGGGTTTTTGAAAAGGGTTTTTTGACATCAGGAAATTTTAAAAATTTTTGCACATTTTGAATCTTTCACTGCTTTGTATATGATCACTCCTTGTCCCTAGCAGTAAATCAATCTTTGCCTGAAAGCGTTAAAAACTCTCTAAATTGAACTCCTTGATTGACCCAAAAAAACCCAAAACCCGATTTCACAAAAACGGGTACGTTTTTGTGCCCAGTTTTTTCCCTTTGACATCTGATAAAAAGCATCTTGTGGGTTTTTAAAAGGTAGCCTGCTTCATTCTATGCGAATCTTACCCCATTTTAAAGCTTTTACGCGCTTTAAAACAGGAGAGGATATCTATTGTTTCACTAAAAAAAAAATCATTAGGGTTGTCTATCAAAGCCTAAAATCGCTTTAAAGCAAAGGGTCCCTGATTCAAGTGTTCTGCTGCATCAACCCCCAAATTTCTGCACCTTATTAACAGTGGGTTGTTTTGTGCATCAATATTTTGAACAAACCAAGAGTTATATTCAATATTTATAGTTTTTTTTAACACAAATAAAGCTTCTTTACCTCGATTGCCAGTCTTTACTTGCGTTGTGAAATAAGCTTTGTAGAAAACGATTCTAAAATTTTATAATTACACAGGCGATTTTATTTTACAAACCCTTTTCCCCTGAGAGCTAAATAACCACCTTTTCTGGGTATCTTATTCAGATTTTTCTTAAGATCAAATGATGTTGAGCAATGTTTTAAATTTCACTGCTTTTTTAAGCCCCAAAAATGTTTCGGATAGCAGGGGGTAAACATCGCAAGCGAAAAATAAACAACTCTGTGAATCTTTTGGGGGAAGTGGGACCATGTTACCATTTTTTAGAGTCTTAGCAATCATCGATAAAAACGGGAAAAAAATAAGGGGTACATACATACCCTATTTTAAAACCCGTGGTACAGTTAATTATGTCAGTCACTTTTGTTCCACTTTATTCTGCTTCTGACAAAATTTTACAGGGGTTCAAAATCGTAATAATTTACCCCCCACACCTTTTTCAGGGGGAAAAAGCCCCAACAAATTCCTGTTAAAAGAATCAAATGCTTTTTTTAAGCAAAAAAGCTAGATATAGCTTTGGTTATGAGCAAAAGTTTCGTACAAAGCAACCAGGTAAAATATGATCTATATGGCGTATCCTTCTTAAACCCGCTTGGTGTCACTGTAATTTATTTTCAAAACCCATTCCTGTCCCTTTTTTATGTGTACTGTATTCTTATACTTTGTACTAAGAGAAATACTGTGGGGTTATAACATCCTTTTTTGTAATGTTAGTATTATGTTCTCCCAGTTATCTGAAAAGCCATCTCAAAAAATTTTTTTTGAAAAAATTTTTGAAAGGAAAAAAAACCAATATTTTCACCCCCATTTTAGCAATTCCAAGATTTTTCAGGACCCCGGTGCTTTCTCCTCTTTAGTTTTCTAATGCCACTAAATTTCACTTTAGATAGGGAAAAACAAAATCTTCCCGTTCCATCATGTCCCTGGAAAGGTAATAAGTCTCTCCAAAGGGTTTTGAAATGTTTGAAACCATCTGTCATGATTATATTCTTTGGCTGACTTTTTTTAAATGTGCCTTCTTAACACTTTTTCCAGAATGACTTGAGAAAAGTTGATGACATCATATCTGCAAGTAAAGGTCTTTTTTACTGTTTCTTTTTTTCGTTTTAAGCATGATTTTTATTCCCTTCTTGTGACACAGTACAAAATTTTGTCCTCTTTCTTAATGTTTTTCAGAAAGTCTTCAAAAATTTTCTGACCTTATTTTCATCTTTTACTTCATTATCAAAACAAGTAATTTTATGAAACCCTTTTTGATATGTACCCGTTTTATAATTCGCACTGGCTTTTATGAAACCCTTAAAAAATTTTTTGAGCTTATTAATGTTTTTCATCAACATTGAAAGGCATTTTAAAAAAATTTCAACGTTCGGGGACGGGAAGCTCAGTGGGCGGAGCCTGCTTTCCCCCGCCCAAATTAAGCAGGCTGAGGTGGTTTCCCCTTGGATGGGTGACCGTTTGGGGCCCCTTTGGGGTTCAGTACAGTTCCCCCGTTACCCAGCTGTAAATGGGTACCCCGCCCCCTTTGGGGGTCAGGGGAAGGTAAAGGCGGGGGGGGAAGGAGTTGGGGGGCCCCCTCAGTATGCTGGCCCCTAGAGAAGTGAGGGCTCTGACGCCTCGCTCCCTCGACCTTTAGGTTATGGGGGTCCTTTACCTTTTTCCTTTTTTTTTTTTACATTTCACTGTGGAGATTTTCTTTATAAATGAGAGTTTTTTTTCATCCCCTACCCAAAATTTTCCCTAACGCGGTCCTCAGTTACCCTAATGTATTTTAGATGGATTAAAATATAATTTAAAAAGAAGGTGTCAGAACGACCTCAGCAAAAAACAAAACGACATGGTCAAAAATCTGAGAGAAAAAAATCATTGACCTAAAAAATAATCTTTTCAGCTCCTCCCTCAGGAGTTTTTATGGCATTTGTTGGTCACCCTTTTAAAAAGGCCCTTTAGAATTTTTAAACTAAGAGCAGTGCACATATTCAATAGTAATTTACCCTAATTGTTGATAAAAAGGGGCTTCAGAATTACAATTGTGTGAGGCAATTTTATTTGGACATCTGAACTAAAAACATTTTTCATGCTACAAGAAATTTGAGGTCCTGTGTTTAAATTTCCAATAGTATTATTCACTTCATCCAAAGTCACCACAAATTTACTAAAATTCTTCCAAAACAGCAATTCCCTTATCATTTTCAAAATGTTATAAAAAGGCAACTTCAGGGGGATATACAAAACCCTCAAGCAAACATTTTTGTGACACAAAAGAGATTTGTCACAGGAAAAGTGCAAATATTTGGGGGATGGAAAATCTAAACAATTCTACAAGGGCAGCTTAACTCATGCCTTATTAACAAACTAAATACCACTAGATCCGCCGCCGCCTTGGATGGCCTAAACTTTAAACTGCGACTGTACAAGAACAACGCTTAACCCAGTGAGAAAACGTCTAAGCTGGATATTCTCCCAAGAGATGTTTCTGTCAGGCATATAAAATCTATGTAGACTACAAAGAACTCTATCAGGACGAGATTTTGAAAACAATCGCCATGTATGTTTCCAAAAGACAAAATTAGAGAAAAGTTTCTTGTTTTTATTTGTATTTGCTACAATTCAATAAGAATCCACACATGCATCTAGACTTCCACTTTCACTAATCTACATTGATATGACAAGACGAGCATTATTGCTTTCACAGCACTAATAATCATCAGTTAAAGAAGACTCTTTATTGAAGACTTGCTACAAAACTCATGGCCAGCACTGGTGCACATTTAGTGCCTAGCCAAAGCCAGACTGTCTTGTCTTGCCTGCGCGTGGCAGATGTGCTCATGCCTACAGGCGCAAAGCCCCTATTACATGATCGTCTGACTGCAGTGCCAGAAGTGCTACCGGTGTATGTTTGACAATTCTTCCTACCCTGTGAATTGAGGACTACGGAATGAAATGAGTGATGGGCCGTCAACAGAGCACTTTCCCTATCTTGAATATCATTAAGCGGTCGCCGCTTTAGCCATTAATGATCGATAGTTGAATCATAGAGACATTCTCATAGTTTTTTCACGTCGTGCCTAACGAACAAACGCTTCAGTAGGGTTCAAATGCACTATTTCTCTAAGCAGTTTGGGATCGTCAGCTACAAAATCCTATGACCCACATCAGAAAAAGGGTACGAGTTTTATCGGCTTCAAAATCCTAAGCTAAATCTTGATCAGAAACAAGCAACGCCCAAACTGGCAAGTAATGGGGGGAGATTGGGGATCTAGAATTCATCCTGTGCTCTCTAACAACACTTGCCATCTGCTACACTCCATATTTTTTCTCAAAAGAAGATTTTCACAACGCATTTCATTCACAGTCATTCGTCTCAGTCTCATCTATACTTTTCTTTCCCATGCCAATGAAAATATGATGATCGTTGTTCTGCTTTACCGTCCTTCTATGATACGTCTGCTCTCATATTCTAGTTTCCAACCCTGTCCATCTAGATCTGTATTTGATATGATCTTCAACTCCGCATTTCAGTCGCGAAGATATTTGTCTCGTTAGAGTCGTAATACACACATCCTCTTTAAGGCTAATCACACTGTTTGTCAATTATTTGCTATCTCGTTCTCATACTCTACCTGATTGTTGTCTTTAACAAGTTTCGTCCACTGTCTCTACAATCGTTGGCTCGTTCATCATGGTAAATGTGGAGTCACTTGTAGGAACAGAGGACACGTCCTTGGACTACGTGAATGGTTGTAGGTGTTGCTTGTGCCAACATCTGTCACTTGACTTTGGTAATCTTTCATGCGCACTTTTTTCCATGTGATGGTGCAAACGACCACACAGCACCTCTTCCGTCAAGCGTTAGGTTTGCTCCTTAGGCTAACGAGATTTAGTGACGGGGAGGTCCAGGTTCGTCTCCACATGTTCACCACACCGCAGGCAAAAGGGCGCCCCCCCAGAAGTAGTATATGGTATGGTCAGGCCAATAACAGGACACGCAAGGTCTCACCCGGCTATTTTTAGACAATCAGGATTCGATTCCAAATGCAAGTTGGCCGATTGAATTCTGCGGTCGTTTCGTCACAGAAACGCGCCTAGAATATCATGCTCTACAAATGTCCGGACAGACCGCCCTGGTAGCAACTTGCAATGATATTCTCATCCCCTAGATCTAACTGTATGGCGGCAACAATAAAACAAACTAAGGCCACTTAAAATTGTTACTACATATCACAAAATACTAGCGGCGATTTCAGTACAGACTCTCTCATACTACATTAATGTAATCGGTACGGCCAGCCCCGAGAAGAGGGAGAGAAGAGCCAGACAGACAACAAAACGGGACGATGTATCGTAGGAATCACATAAGACAGAGACCAGAACAGGCTCAGAGAGACACAGCGGGGGTCAAAGCTTTGATTAGGCAGAAATACTACAACAATAACATACAGGCTACAGAGGCGATTGGTCATTTCGTATACAAGAAGAGAAGAGAGAGAGAGGGGGAGGGTCGAGAAGAGAGAGGGGCGGGCGGGAAACGGAGAGATAGGGGGGAGAGTAGTAGAGAGTCAAGGGCGGGGGCGGGGGAGAGGGCGGACGTAGGGGGGGTGAGGCGGGGGCGGTGGGGGGTGGGGAAGAGGGGCGTGGGGGGGGGGGGGTGGGGAGAGGGGAGAGAGAGAGGGGAGGGGTGAGAGAGAGAGAGAGTACAGAGAGAGAAGCAGAGATCAGAGAGGAGAGATAGCACAGACAGACAAGAGCCAGACACGCCGAGATTCCTCTTTCTATAGTATTAAAATCTTTTATATAGAGATAATGAGAATAGTCACCCATTGTGCATATTAGTTACCATCCAGTCCCCATGTGTATGCGTTTGTATACAATATTGTCATCAGTTTACTAGCAAAACCGGTCAGCACAATTGGCTCTACCTCATTTCAAAAGCTGCGAACAGGGATATAACGACTGAGTCTAAAAGATGTTCTGCATATCACAATCATACAGTTGCTATTTCAACCACCACGACAGTGAGAAGAAAGCAAAGATTACATTTATGAAGCAAATACAAGGCTGAAATGGAAAACATACAACCAAACAATCTGATGACATGAAGGATAGTGACTGTGTGACCTAAATCGCAAAAGATCGAAATGAGCAACAGTGCAATCCAGAAGGAGCCATAGGAAATAGAGGACTGTGGCAATGCGGATACATGACAACAGGAGAATAGATTGGTGGAATTGCAGCATTGAACAAAAACACCTGGGCCATTGTGAGGAAGCATGTATTTGCACACCTGAGATCACAACGCATACCTGTGTCCAAACCATGGAAAGAGACAAAAACTCAGCATCCGAGACCACCTGATGATCAAAGGGACACATGGCAGGAGATCGTCATCTAGATGTAAAAGTTAAGGAGTTAGGAGCCGATGTTGGCACGTGATCACCACCTATGATTCACTGCAACTTCGCATAAAAGTGAAGTTGAGAAAAAATCGGATCTGGAAACCCAAGACAACCTTTTGGGACTGTGGAAAACGCCGCGCAACACCAAAGTAAACGAGTCGCTTTCACGCGGCGCTCCGAGCTCAAATACAAGTTCCAATCACTGGTGGATACGAAAACTCACAGCCACCTCAACGTGCACACAACAATGTAAACACGGTGCTGGAAACAAAGTTTCAGGACAGCTTACACACACAGCCAAGCTGAAATGACTGCTTAGGAACAGAAAGAACAGACGGATGAGAAAACAGGAGGATATACAGCAGACACAACCTGAGCAAAGCCATCGAGAAGCGAGGAGAGAACTGAAGAAGAAAATGTAGAGACAAAGTCAAGCGGATGAGAGGGGCACAAACAAGTACGAGAAAAAAACCAAACTGGAAGGAAGACAAGAACAACAAGGTACCTACATGGATGAATTGCAGAAAAAGAGAGGGGGGCCCCCGCAAAGGGAGAACAAGGCAGGTTTTATAAGATCACCAAGACTGTCAGTGGAAAGCCCCGGGGCAATCCGAAACACAAATCCTGATAAAAAAAGCCAAATACTTCCCACAAAAGCAGAACAAGTTTGCAAGATGGCCAAACATTTAGCGAAGTTCAACGACCACCACCAACTGAAGGAGATGTACAAGACCTGAGGCGTCTCAATGTAAACAGACCCCACCAAAAAAGGAAAGATTTAGCAGAATCACTCTCTAAAAAGGGAAAAACCCCTGGCAGGCAACCTCAACGAAAAATTTTTTAAGGCAGACCCCGAGTTTGCACTAAAGTTCCTCACCACTCTTTGCAGCTACAGGGGAGGAGAAACGCCCCGCAGTTTGGACAGAAGGAGTCATCGTGAAGATCCCCAAGAAAGGACCCTGAAAAATTGTACAACTGGAGAGGAATCCTTGCTATCTGTTCCCAGCAAGTTTGGCAAAGATCACATGGACGAATCTAAAAGGCAGGGGGACCTAAAATCGATTTCACCCTGCGCAACATCATCAAACATGCACGGAAGGCAGAGACAGCTGTATATCAACTTGTAGTTTTTGAAAAACCCCTTTGAAAGCTTTCATCAAAAAGTGTATGGGTACTCGAGCATAGGAATTCCACAGGAGATTTTCCCAAATTTAAGAGCTTCTACAAAAACTTTACGTGCAGAGTAGGAAAAGCAAAAAAAAGTTTCAGTGTACAAACCGGCGTCAGACAAGGCTGCCCATGCCGCCTACTCTTCAAACCCGACAATTGATTGGGGTGAGACAGAAAACAGCGACCCGTCCGGGGCATCAGATGGACCCCTTCTCAAAGCTTTGAAGACCTAGATTTTTTCGCGATTGGCATGCTCCACATACCCACCCCACATTAAGGAAGACATCCCCTCTCAGCACTTTCGCAAAGTAGGCCCGAAAAACAGTAGAAAAAAGACAAAGGTAAAGACACTGAAGTTCAGAACCCTCACCGGTCCGTGAATGGAGAGATTTACCAAAAATGAGAGTTCAGTACCCCGAGGCATGTTAGGCATGCGGGGGGAGAGCAGCGACATCAAGAACCGGGGTTGCAAAACAAGGGGGTGCTTATAAATTGAACAAGTGTGGAAATGTCCAGTACAGCACCCCAACCAAACAAGCTATCCAAAAGCTGGTACTTTCCCCCCTTTTTTACGGTCGGAGTGTGGAGGATGAATGAGAGTGACCTTTTACAAACTATCCACATTCCACACGAAAAATTCAGAAGAATCTTTGGGTCTTTGGCCTGAGACCCCTCCAACAAGAACTTTTTGCCCCCTTTCAACCCAAAAGCTGGCAAACCATTGCATAGGCGAGGGATGGATAGGGCTATCTGCCCCGGGAACCGGGGAAAAAATCGCCCGAACAAGCCTCCCCCTGGAACCAGAGGGAAAAAGCAAACAAAAGGGGACCCCAAAAACACTTGCGTCGGACTGCGAAACAGGGGAAGGGCCTTTTAACATATGGGGAACCCCTTGGGGGTGGCCCCGGGCAGACAGCAGTGGGGAAAAATTTTTGTGCCCCAGTGCCAATTAAGGCAAAAGGCATTGATGATGATGAAAATGTTCGCAGGTTCACACCGGGGCCTTTGGTTACAGTCTTATCCAAAAGGACTTTTGCCCCTTTAAAGGGATTTGAACCGGTTTTTTCAAATTGCGGGCACAATTTTTCTAACCATAGGCTATCCCATCCACAGAAGGGGGGGAGGGGAGGGGGGGAAGAAAAGAGAGAGAGGAAGAGAGGGGGAGAGAGGAGAGAAGAGAGAGAAGAGGGGGAGAGAGAGGAGAGAAGGAAAAAGGAGGGAGGGAGAGAGAGAGAGTCAAAGCGTAGACTAGAAACAAAACTGATACATCTTCCTAACTTCAAAGTTTTGCTTTAAGATTTTCTATTCAACAACCAAATTATCTTTCTAAATTATTTCATTGTTTGAGTATTAAAAACCCCTTTGTTGTGGGTTCTACCCGGGTAAACTCTTAATTTTGAATTTTTGAAGGTTTTCTACCTTCTGACTTACTTTTCTCCAAGACAATTGTGGTTGTGCATGAAATTATAAGCTGAAAATTTTTCAAAGTAGGGTTTTCTTTGTACTTGCATTTAGGCGCAAGTTTTGGTCTGGTCACCCCGATTCTTGTCATTGTACCTTATTTGTCACCAAAAAAACAGGTAAAAAATGGTATTATGAGAAAACAGCAAATCCTGCATGGATTTGACAATATTCAAGCATATTAGTGTCGAATAAGGAAGGGGAATCCCCACCTGTTGTGTTTACCAATGGTTATGTGCAATAGTACTTCAAGGATTGTGTCACACATTGTCCCCATACCCCAACTGTTGTTTTATGGTAAGTCCGAGGAGACAGAAGTTTTGTTTAACTATTCTTTCTTTTGAAAACAAGTAATATTCAATCAACATGTGACCTTTATACTCCCAGTTAATTCTGCGTGTGCTACCACATGTTTGTTAAGTGTACAAAAAGTGTATTATTGTACATGACTGTCCACATTGTCCCCAGTGTCACAGCACAGGGTGTGACAAATTCGAAACAACACAAGAACTTCTGTAACCCTACAAAATTTTTAATGTGGTAGTCTCTAAAGTAGCGTAGTGGTGGCACAGGGTCACATCACATCACAAAAAGCACAAATTATGGATGTGTGTGTGTGTGTGGGGGGGGTGGGGGGGGGGGGGGCCTCACCTGTCGAACCTTGGAAGACCAGAAAACCTATTTTTATTTTTCCCTTTTTGCTATTTTCATTTATCGGCATATCTGTTCATTTCTGCCATTGCAGTTTTTAAAGCAAAAGTGTGTTAATAATGAAAAAAACAGTCAAAAAGCCATCGTTTTCAGGCGTCTATGCCACGGACCAGCCGGGAGGTCAAATTTCTCCACAGTCCGTGTGTGTAGCACAGGTCAGGAATGTGCCCTGTAGCACATTCACTCTCTCCCTAACTGTAGCATTTCCTTCCTCTTCCTTGTAAGCGTTTTAATATCTGACTCACTTAACAATTCTCGTTCAAATGTTTCTACTTCCAAGACAATAACATTCAATTGATCGTCTGGCTAATCAGATGAATCGTCTACTACTAAAGAAAACACCATTTTTTTCCGCCACGCTGCACCATTGAAAAGCGTTCCGGTCGCTGGCTGTTATTTCTTCCTTCCCTCCCCATTACACACATGTTAGTCGTCTAAATTTACCACTGGAACCCTCTGACACCCTCCCTGCATCGCCCCACCAATTTTCAGACACATAGTGTGAAAATCACGAGATCTGTGTGTGATGGAAAAGTACTGCCCACGTGGGCAGCACCAACTGTCGGCTGCGGTCGTATTGGAATCTAGCAGCAGCTGCTGTTACTGTCGGCTGCAGCCGGATCGGGGACAAGAGGGTTAAATGACAGTCAACTTGATCACAAAAATTTTTAATTGATAAGCAGCAGCTCACATGCAGAACTCTTACCTTGATTTGACTGGTAATTCTGCATTCAGCACACAGGATGGAACTCCAAAGGGTTCCAGAAACAGCTTCAGCCTGTAATTTCAAAACCTCTGGTAGTGAAAAAAAATTGACACTCACGCTCACACACATAATTACAAATTCTCTGCTGTTCTTGAATTCCTATATGCATAAACAAAAACATCACAATTATATATCATATGGCTGTTACATGGATTGCATGGTAAAATGTAGAGTGAAGTGATATGGTTTGCATGTGATCTTAAGTCTGTGGTATGGTGTAAATAAATGTGAGGCCACATCCTCTGACATGTCTCTGACATGTACAATATGGAGCACTGCATATTCCACTGCCACACACCAGTTTCTCAATCTTATTCGCATTCATAAAATATCTGCATGTTCCAAGAGTAATGTAAGAATATAAGTCAAATTTCATCTCTTGCCTGGTGTGACTATTTCTCTTTGTAGGTACATGTCGTTCATTAATGGCATCAGCAAACTTCCCTAGATGGCCCATTTACATGTATAGCAGATCTGTGTTATACATGTTATGGTACAAAAACAGCACTGAGCCATTGAACAATACAGATATAATTATATCACATCTTACTTGTAACAGCTGTCCACAGTGTTGACAAACAGAATGGTCTTGCCCCGCACAAGTCCCAGTTTCAGCAGTGCCACCAGCAAGGTGAATTTATCCTCTGTTTCACACCTGCTCAACAGACAGCAGCACAAAGGTCAATGTATCCTCTGTTTCACACCTGCTCAACAGACAGTAGCACAAAGGTCAATGTATCCTCTGTTTCACACCTGCTCAACAGACAGTAGCACAAAGGTCAATGTATCCTGTTTCACACCTACACCTGCTCAACAGACAGTAGCACAAAGGTCAATGTATCTCTGTTTCACACCTGCTCAACAGACAGCAGCACAAACATCAATGTATCCTCTGTTTCACACCTGTTCAACAGACAGCAGCACAAAGGTCAATGTATCCTCTGTTTCACACCTGTTCAACAGACAGCAGCACAAAGGTCAATTTATCCTCTGTTTCACACCTGCTCAACAGACAGCAGCACAAAGGTCAATGTATCCCCTGTTTCACACCTGTTCAACAGAGCAGCACAAAGGTCAATTTATCCTCTGTTTCACACCTACACCTGCTCAACAGACAGCAGCACAAAGGTCAATGAATCCTCTGTTTCACACCTGCTCAACAGACAGCAGCACAAAGGTCAATGTATCCTCTGTTTCACACCTGCTCAACAGACAGCAGCACAAAGGTCAATGTATCCTCTGTTTCACACCTGCCCAACAGACAGCAGCACACTGCAGCAGGTATGTTTCACAGGCATATATGCTGAGTGGGAGGAAGGCAGAGAGAAAGACCTATATGAGTGTGTGTGTGTGTTGTGTGTGCGTGCGTACGTGTGTGCGTACGTGCATGCGTGTGTGTGTAGCTCAATATTCAATTTCAAATCTTTAATTATGAGGAAAATGAATAAGCACTCATGTGCTTTTCTATATTTAGTCCCTGTGTCCATGCGTCCTTGTCACTTTTGTTCCACGTTCCCACTAGCACACAATGGTCTTCTCCTCTGGAAGGCGGAACCGGCTTTAAACATGTGTGCAAAATGCCTCGTTTGTGTCTGTGGTGCATGTGTGCATGCATGTAAGAGTGAGCATGATAGTCTATAAGGGCCAACAACAAACTGGGCACATGCACAGAATGCATAAAATCATAAGATATGGAAGTTACAGAATCACAAAAACAGATGCAACAGATCTCATTATCTGACAGCAGTAACTCACTCTTTTTCTCCCCTGATTTTCACCATAATACCCTGCCCAGTTATAGGGTCAGTTAAAAAGAAGGAAAAAAAATAGTTAAGCAAATCAGCTAATGAAACCATCAACATACATATAGACATGGACTTGGTGTAAAAAAAAGTAATGTTTTTTCCTTCCTATTTTAGTTTGCGGAGATATACATGTAAAACTATAGTGATCATTTCTTAATGAGATGCAGTGAGGTCTGAATCACAAACATACACAGACCAGTAAAATCTCTTCTGACTGCCTGCTTTGGAAAAAAACCCAGACCACCATAGTTATAATTGGTACATGTATAACATTATTATGGTGTCTTAGTTGCAGCATAGGTATTATTGGTACATGTATTACATCATTATGGTGTCTTAGTTACAGTATAGCTATTATTGGTACATGTATAACATCATTATGGTGTCTTAGTTACAGTATAGCTATTATTGGTACATGTATAACATCATTATGGTGTTATAGTTACAGTATAGCTACTATTGGTACATGTATAACATCATTATGGTGTTTTAGTTACAGCATAGCTATTATTGGTACATGTATAACATCATTATGGTGTCTTAGTTACAGTATAGCTATTATTGGTACAGTAAACATCTTTAGGGTGTTTTAGCTACATTTTCCTTTTTGGTCATGTAAACATATTATGGTTTTTTAAATTTACGAAAAGCTTTTATTGGTACAAAACACATTATGGTGTCTTTTTTACAGTATAGTTTATTGGTAATGTATAAAATCATCAACATTGGCCCATAAACAGACCAAGACGGCATTCCCCAGGTGCGACAGGGGCAGCGATCATGCCCTCGTGCTCCAAATTTTAGGCCCGATTGAAGAAGACCAATAAGACAAAGAACACCGCTCAAGTTCAACCTGGAAAAACTGAAGGACCCCACCATGCCGACCCTTCCAAGCAACAACCCCTCACCCCCATCCCCATCCCTTGGGGGGACAACCGTTGGGGGGTACCCGACGGAGCTGCAAGGGGGACCGCCAAAGGGTTTCTGTCCTGGCTTTTTTCAGGAGGCTTGGTACATGGGGGCCGGGTCCACTCCTTGATTTTGGGTTTTCCCGCTTTTTGCGTGGTCGTCCCTGCCTCCTTGTCCCCACCATTCCTGGGGCTGTCTTTGACGCTGTTATCCCCTGTTGTGGGCCAAACCCCTCACCCTCCGTTTGACTGTATCAGAAAATGGTTTTGTTTGCCGCCATGCCTCGATTCTGCCAGAGGGTATCTTTTGGTTTTTGCGGTTTTTGTAGGTGATTTTCAGGATCCCCCTAGGACTTCATCTCAAAGGTTTGATGCAACTTCAAATCGGCGTATTTTCCAGCTTCAAGCTGTACAAGGAAATGGATGTGACGAGTGCCTTTTAGATTGACCTTAGTGTGGGTTTTTGTGTTTGGTTTTTCCCCTTTCGCCGCTTAGTCATGGAGGGGGAGTGCCCAAAATTTTGATCTTCACCCTTGTGTGCTCGTGCCTTCTTTGGTGATGACTGCTCCCAAAGGGACTTGAAAAATTTCACCTCCCCTAGTGTTCGCCACTCTCTGATGTGGTGGGAGTGGTCGGGTGGGATGTTCATAGGATCTTGCTCTTTTCGTGCTGACCCCTCCGTGGGCAATTGGTGATGTTTCCAGTTGGTGGGGGGATCCTGGAGTTCTTCTTTACTCGGGCCCCTGAATCAATATCGTCTGCGAATCGAAGATTGCAGTGGCCTTCCTCCCTATTGTGATTGTGGCCCCTTTAAGCCAAAGGGGGGCCTCCCGCTGTGTTTCCAGGACACGTTTAAAAGAAAGGGGGGGAAACGGGCAGCCCTTTTCGAACTCCAATGAAGTCCCGGGAAAAACCCCCGTTTCCCACCAAAGGATGCACTGTGGGAGCTGTTTACAGGCCCGGGTATTGAATCAGGTCCTGTGGGAAACTTAGTCTTCTGCTTGCCCCAAGCTTCTTGGGCCCCATCGATCGAAGGCCTTCTTTAAGTCAATGAAGTTTTTGTAGAGCTGTAGTGATGTTGGGGATGCTTCTCTATGAGATTTTGATGTTGAAGATTTTTGACAGTGCTTCGACCGGTCTGAATCCTGCCGTTCTTTATAGGATTTCTTTGTTGTGGGGTTTTGTCTGTTCAAGGAAATGCGTACTAACTTTGCTTTTGGGTGGCTTATCAGACGATTGTTCGTAAATTTTGCACTTTTAGGTCTCCCTTTTTTGGAAGGGGAATATGTGGATTGGGTCCCCTGTTTAGGCCCTCTTTGTGGGCCCTGGTTGGCAGATGATTGTTAATTTGATCTCTTGGGCCTCCGTTTTTGATGAGCCCGCCGGGATGTTGTCAATCCCCGGGACTTACCCCC
>CM054139.1:18397066-18553894 GCA_028751875.1 Rapana venosa | reverse complement strand
CACACAAGGCAAACAGCCTGTCAAAGACGTCCTCAGAAGGTGAAGGAGCAAGGGGGCAGGACACACAGAAAAAGCTGGATATCCAACATCAAGGAGTGGACCGGCCCCACTGTACCAAACCTCCTGAAAGCAGCCCAGGACAGAACCATTTGGCAGTCCACTTGCAGCGTCCGTGCGGGTACCCCAACGGTCGTCTCGACCAAGGGATGAGTGAGAGTGAGTGAGTTACTGTTGGAGCACCGAAAAACGGCGTCCTGAAGGCAACAACTGAAATTCCGAAGAAAATAGCATAGAAAGATCAGCCAAGATGGCAGTCGCTTTGCGCACAACCTGCTGATCGCAGTACGACTTGAGATCTCTTTGTTCTTCTCCAATTATTTTTTAGCAGATTCTAAGAATTCTTTGAAGACTATTTTTGTTTTTGACACTAAGGTTGTTGTACCAAGCAAAACTTACAACACTCTCTATGTAGAATCTCAGCTTCCTTAGAAAATACATATGTTGTTGTCCCTTTTTGACAATAGCGTCAGTGTTAGCATCCCAGTTTATTTTGTGATCAAAAATAGTTCCCAGATACTTGTACTACGAAACGTTTTCCACTTCTTGACTGTGGATGATAATATGCTCAGAAAGTGTGACCCAATCTTCTGAAATCGATAGGAAGACATTAGTTTAGAAACATTTAGCTCCAGATACGCCTCATCACACCAACTGACGAAATCGGTGAGGGCTGGACCATGGTTTTATTCAGATCCAGATAAGAGACAAAAGAGCATGTGTGGAACCATTCTCCAACCGTGCCTTGGACAAGCACTGCGCTGGTGGCTTTTGTGTATAGCTCTTTGATGGTCTGGATGATCTTTTGTCCTATGTTGTACTTTTTCATTGTGGCTTATAATGTATCATGCCATACATGGTCGAACACCTTTTTGAAGTCTATGAAGACGTGGACAGTTTTCTGTGGTGCTGGATGTATTTCTCATACAGAACTCGCAGGTTGAATATTTGTTCAGCGGTACCTCTGTTTAGCGAAAGCCTGCCTGTTCTTTGGCGATGATCTCTTCTACCCATGGCTTAAGTATGTTCAAGATGACTTTTAACAATTCTTTACTAGCATGGCTTATGAGGCTGATTGTTCGATAGTTCTGGCATTGCTGTAGATTGCCTTTCTTGGGGAGCATAATGATGAGTGATTAGATCCAAGGTGTTGGCCACTCTCCGGTGTGCCAGGTCTTGTTGCAAATTTTTGTGAGGATATGTATCACTGTTGTCCCCCCATGTTTGATCAGCTCTGCTGGGATGTTGTCAATGCATGCAGTTTTCCCATTTTTCAGTGATTTGATTGCTGCCTCAACTTCTTCACAAAAGATAAGGAAGTAATCATCCTCTGACAAGTCTTGACTTGTAAGTGCGCTGGGGTCACCTTGTGTCTGATGGTTGTAGAGCTCTGAGCAGTATTCTGTTCATCTGCTTCTTCTTCTCTTCTTCTTTTCCTTTTTTGTCTGTTCTCCCAGGGGAGGTTTGACATTGATGAGCCTTCTCCATCTCTCTCTGTTTTGAGCTTCCTCCTTATTTATGCCCCTTTCTCTAAGATCATCTGCAATACAGGCAGCCCAGGTTTTGCCAATTCTTTCCATTCCTTCCAAGCACTCGCAATCCTGGTTCTGACAGCTAACTCAGATTTTGCTGCGCAGCTCATCATCTCTCCCAGGTAGCAGAATTCGTCTACCACTTCTATCTTCCCTTGTTCAAATTCTAGCTCCTCCTTTTCCTGCATCGATATTGTCTTCACCCTTCTTATTCATACAACTGGGGCAGACAAATACTCCATCCTCCCTCTTCAGACTTTTGAGCTTTGAGCATCTTTTTGTGACACCAATATGGACATTTGGAGCATTTGATCGACTTGTTCCCTACACCTTTGTGGCAGACACCACATGGGTATTTGCCTTGCTCTCTATGTGTTCTGCGGTCTTTTCCAACTGTCATTGCTTTGTCTTGTCAACATTACCTTCATTCCTCTGCATTCTAATCTCTGTTTCTAATTGCCAAAGTCTTTGAGTAGCATCATCACTGTTCTCAGCTACCAGTACTAAGTCATCAGCATACAGCAGTTCCCAGATCTCTTCTGGCCTCTCCACTTCCTTGGATATTTCATTCATCATGAGGATAAAGAGCAGAGGGCTCAATGCCAATCCTTGGTGCACTCCTACTTTATTCTCAAAGCTTTCTGACATCCCAATTATAGTTTTCACTTTTGATCTGGAGTTCTTGTACAAAGTCATAACCATTGGGATGGTGTGCTCTGGTACACCTTGTTTCCTCAAGGCCCATTGGATTGCCTTTCTGGGTACTCTATCAAAAGCTTTTTCAGGTCAACAAAGATGTGTGTCAAGCTCTTTTTCTTCTCCATATACTTTTCCTGCAGTTGTTTCACAATAAATATTGCATCTATGGTTGATTTGCCAGCCTGGAATCCAAACTGTTTTTCATCAATATTGCACAGGCTCTTCAGTCTTCTTTCCCAATACTTTTCCCCAGATCTTCATGCCATGTTCCAGAAGCCTGATTCCTCTGTATTTTCCACATACAAGTGCATCTCCTTTACCCTTGAAAATGGGAACAGTAATACTGTCTTCCCATTCTTCTGGCATTTGTTCTGTCCGCTGTATCTTCTGACATATTTTCATAAGTTGTTTAAGTCCTTCCTCTCCTGCTGCTTGTATCATTTCTGTCACCACTCCTGATGGCCCCGTGGCATTTCTCTTTTTCATAGTTCGAATTGCTCTTCTGATTTCATCTTCAGTCACTTCTTGTACAGGTCCTTCAACTTTCTCCACTTCCTCGATTGCATGAGGATTCTCAATATTTAGCAGATCATGAAAGTAATCCTTCCATCTCTGCAGAATATTTGCTTCTCAGTCATAATATTTCCAAGACTCATTTTTTACAAATTTTTGCTACATTGATGGCTTTCCGTTCTTTCCTCATCTGCCATGCAATTCGAAACATCTTATGCTGACCTTCAGTTGTATCAAGTCCAACACACCATTCATTCCACGCTTTTTCTTTAGCTTGGGCTACAGCTTTTGTGGCTTCTTTTGATTTCCTTCTGTATATCTCTCTGTCCTCAAACATCTTTGTTTGCTGCCACTTCCTAAAAAGCTTTCTTCTTCTCTTGGATTGCTTCTTTCACTGCATCCCCACCACCACCATGTTTCTCTCTGTCGATGTCTTCTTCTTTGTCTCTCCACACGTTTCTTTTGCTGCTTCCATGAGGATTTCTTTCAATTGGTTTTCCCGTCATGGTCTTGTCCAGCCGCTTTTTCTCTCACTTTTTGCTCATATTCCAAGGCTATGTTCTTGTCTTTGAGCCTCCAAATTTTCATTTTCTTCTCCATTGCTTTCTTCCTCGGTCTTATCAAATCTTTTATTTGAAAATCTGTGTACATCAATCTGTGCTGTGAGAGGCATTCTTTCCCTGGAATAACTGTGCAGTTTGTCGCCATTGCAGCATCTTCCTGGAAGAGAATGAAGTCAATCTGAGTTTCCGCTTCACCACTTTTGAAGGTGATATAGTGCTCGTTTTTTTCTTGAAGAACGTATTCAAGATTCGTAAGCTATTCTGTTGGCATAGCTGGTGAATTGTTTCCCATTCTTGATTTCAATCTCCAAAGTTGTACCTGCCCATAACATCTTCATATCCAGTTCTGTCCTTGCCAACGTGTCCATTCAAATCTCCTGCTACAATGACAATGTCTTTTTCTGGTATTTCATCCAGTTTCTCGCTGCTAATGATATCTTTTTCTTCTGTGAGGCAGTTCCCTCTTTGTCTTTGATGTTGTTGACTCTTGCCTGCTTCTGCTGTGTGAGCTCTTTTACAATTGATAGGCTCTTCTGCTGTTTTTCTTAGCCAAATTTTCTTCGATATCTGAGCAGTTTCTCAATCCATTCTTCTTTGGCCTTTTTCATGTCTTTCTTGATCTTTTTGTTTTTCTTTCTGTATTCCCCTGCTCCTGTTGTGTACTTGACACTCTTCAGTTCACTTCATTTATCACACATAGCCAGGATCTTATCTGCGATCCACGGTTGTTTTTTCTGACAGTGTTTCTGTTTGCCAAGTAGTTTGTTCATCATTGCATTGAAGCTGTTGGCATTGTCTCTGCATCCTTATCGAGAACAAGTAAAGCAGCAAATCTTCCGCCTATTTTTGCTTAGAAGGATTCTGCGATGGTAGGGTCCTTCAATCTTTCTAGGTTGAATTTTAGCCTGATGTTCTTTGGCTTGCTGATCTTTTTCAGCCAGATTCTGAAGTTCAGGAACACCAGGTCATGTCACTGCCCATGTCTGCACTGGAAAATGTCCTCCACTTGGCTCTGTTGATGCCAGATCTGAACCAGTTTTGTACCAGTATGTAGTCGTTCTGGTTGTAATGGGTTCCATTGGGTGCATGCCACGTCCAGCGTTGTGATGCCTTGTGCTCCCCAAGGGTGTTTGCAAGCACCATGTCGTTGTAACTGGCAAATTCTGGTAGTCGGTGACTTCTCTCATTGGTATCTGCATTACAGGAGGGTCCACAGAATTTGCTTCAGTCTTTCAGTGCGTCAGCACCCACCTTAGCATTCCAGTCTCCCTGAATGATCAGGATGTCTTGCTTGCTAACTTTGTCGATAATGCCCTGGAGTTGCATGTAAAGTTCCTCTACTACTTCACCATCATGACCTGTTGTTGGCAGGTAAGCTAGTACCACCAAGATGTTGAAAGGGGCTGCTCTGAGGCGGATGTTTATAAGTCAACTGATTACTGGGCAACACCCTAGCACAGAGTTTTTGATGTTCTTGTTGACAAGGAAGCCTACGCCATTGATGTGCTTGTTGAATTCACCACTAAAGTAGAGTACATGTTCATCGTCGGTCAACTGTGTGCACACTTAAAATATATGAAGGAAACTTCTAATGTTTTCAATCCAAACTTTGTTCAATTTTCAGACCCTTTGCCAGAACTAAATCAGTTTTAACTTCTTTTCATGTCCTGAGAACATTCAGCCTTATTGACGTTATTCTTAGAAAATATAATCAATTGAAACTCTGCTTTCATTTTTTTCACTTTTAAGACCCAGTATCATGAAAAATCAATTTAACCTTTAACTTTTGTTTGTTTGGGGAGGGGGGGAGGGGTTAAAAAAATCTTTTTATGTAGTTTATTCTTTACATTCTACCTCATTCTACATTCATCCCAAAGCTAATGTGACCAGAGCATCTGAACATACTTTGAATCACCTGCATAAGTTAGATTCCATATCCCCTGATGCTCCTAAATTCATCCTGGGTGATTTTAATCAATGTTCACTAAGTAAAACGCTGAAGAATTATGAACAGTACGTGACCTGCCCCACACGCAGAAATAAACCCCTCGACTTGTGCTATGGGACTGTAGCAGGTGCATATAAATCACTACCGTTGCCTCCCCTGGGTTCACCTGACCATAACTGTATTCTTCTAGCACCCAAGTACCAGTCATTGTTTCAGCGCCTTCAGCCCATGGTCAGGACGACAAAAAAATGGACTGCCGATAGCATAGCTAGTCTGCAAGGCTGCTTTAATTGCACTGACTGGGATATGTTTTACAATGTGTGCTCTGATTTGAATGAGTTAACTGATGTTTCTTCCTATATTTCATTTTGTGTCAGTAGTGTTATTCCAACAAAGGTGATAACTATTTACCTCAATAATAAACCTTGGGTTACAAAGGACCTAAAACGTGTACTAAACAAAAAGAAAGTAGTGTTTTACACAGGAACAGAAGAACAAAAGAAACAAGTGAATACAGAAGTTAAAGCTGCTGTTGCACAAGCTAGACGTGATTATAAAAATAAGATAGAAGACAAGTTTGCAGGGAACAATTTTTGTGCTGCCTGGCAGGGAATAAAAAAGATGTCAGCAGTAAACATGGCAGCTGCCCCACATAGGTCGAAGATTAGTCTCCAGGGGGTCTGTGACAACAACTTACCAGACCATTTAAATGCATTTTTTACTCGCTTCGACAAGCATGATTTTTCGGATGAAATAAATGGCTTGAAGCAATCTCTACCCTTTAACAATGGCGTCATTGTTGATGAAACAGTTATTTATAAACACTTCAAGGCAATAAATATCAACAAATCTCCCAGACCAGATGGTATATGCGGCAGAACCCTTAAGTTCTGCGCTACTGAGCTTGCCAGCGTCTTTCAGCACCTGTTCCAAGCCTCGCTGGACACTAGCCAGGTACCAGTTATTTGGAAGACTTCCAATGTAGTACATCTTCCAAAGAAACCAAATCCTTCTTGGCCCAACGATTTCAGACCTGTAGCCCTCACATCACTTGTGATGAAAACATTGCAAAAGATCATAAAATCTCTCATTCTTTCCGCTACAGAGAAAGACCTTGACCCACTACAGTTTGCCTACAGGACAGGACGAGGTGTCGAAGATGCCAAACTGTTCATTTTGAACAAGTTGTACAACCACTTAGAAGCACCTGACTCTCATGCCAGAATATTGTTTGCTGACTTTAGTTCAGCTTTCAATACAATGCAGCCTCATGTTCTTGTTCACAAAATACTTTCAAAATTTGATGTAGACTATCAACTTGTTCGTTGGCTGATTGAATTTTTAACTAACAGACCGCAGCGGGTTTTTGCCAATAAGATATCTTCATCGGTTAGATTTACCTGTACAGGTTCTCCACAGGGATGCGTTCTCTCGCCACTTCTGTATATTCTATACACAGATGATAGCAGAAGCAGCTATGAAAATTCCTTTCTTGTAAAATTTGCAGATGACAGTGCTCTTTTGTCTCTGTTATCTGGATCTGTCCAAAACCATGGTCCAGCCCTCACTGATTTCGTCAATTGGTGTGATGAGGCATATCTGGAGCTAAATGCTTCTAAAACTAAAGATCTTCCTATCGATTTCAGAAGATTGGGTCACACTTCTGAGCATGTTACCATCCATAGTCAAGAAGTTGAAAAGTTTCAAAGTACAAGTATCTGGGAACTATTTTTAATGACAAACTAAACTGGGATGCTAACACTGACGCTATTGTCAAAAAGGGACAACGTTTGTATTTTCTGAGGAAGCTTAACTTATTTTTTGTTGACAAAAAGATTCTTTCTTTGTTCTACAAGTCCTACATAGCGAGTGTGCTAAGTTTTGCTTTCATCTGTTGGTACAACAACCTTAGTGTTAAAAACAAGAATAGTCTTCGGAGAATTGTTAGAATCTGCTCAAAAATAATTGGAGAAGAACAAAGAGATCTCAAACAGCTGACCAGTCACGGGGCATCAGATGGACCCCCTTCTCAACGCTTGAAGACCTAGATTTTGCCGACGATCTGGCACTGCTCTCACATACCCACCATCACATTCACAGCAAGTAGAAGAAGGCAGAGGTGATGACACTGAACGTTCAGAACCCCTCACCAGTCACAGTGAATGGAGAAGATTTACCAACAACTGAAGAGTTCACGTACCTCAGGAGCAGTGTTAGGCATGACAACGGAGCAGGCAGCAACATCAAGAACCGGATTAGCAAAGCAATTTCTTGAAAATCGTCCCAGTACAGCACCAGAACCAAACTAGGACTATACCAGAGCTGTGTACTTTCCACCCTTTTGTACGGCTCGGAGTGCTGGAGGATGACTGAGAGTGACCTCGACAAACTATCCACATTCCACACAAAGAATCTCAGAAGAATCTTGCGCATCTTCTGGCCTGAGACCATCTCCAACCAAGAACTTTTTGCCCATTGCAACCAAGAAAGCATGCATAGGCGATGGGGATGGATAGGGCATATCTGCCGTCGGGAATAGGGAAACATCGCCCGAACAGCCCTCCACTGGACACCAGAGGGAAAACGCAAACGAGGACGACCCAAGAACACTTGGCGTCGGACTGTCGAAACAGAGCTGAAGACCTTCCAACATACCTGGGGAACCATTCGGAAGCTGGCCCAGGACAGACAGGAGTGGAGAACATTTGTTGCTGCCCTACGTGCCAATAAGGCACAAAGGCATTGATGATGATGATGAAAGAGATCTCAAGCTGTACTGCGATCAGCAGCTTGTGTGCAAAGCGACTGCCATCTTGGCTGATCCATCCCATGCTATGTCTTCGGAATTTCAGTTATTGCCTTCGGGACGCCTCTTTCGGTGCTCCAACAGTAAAACAAATAGAAAAAGAAATTCATTTGTTCCAGTAGTCATTCGAATTCTAAATTCAAAACAGCACTGACCAAACAGTTTTACATTCTCTGATATAGTGTGTGTGGGTGTGTGTGGTAATGAAAATAAGTACTCCTGTATCTTGCTTTTGGCTTTCAAGAATGATTTCTAAAGAGAGAGAGAGAGAGAGAGAGAGAGAGTGTTGTGTGTGTGTGTGTGTGGTGTGTGTGTGTTGTGTGTGTGTGTGTGTGTGGTGTGATGTGTGTGTGTGTGTGTGATGACTGGTGTGTGTGTGTGTGTGTGTGTGTGTGTGTGTGTGTGTGTGTGTGTGGTGTGCTCCTGGGTTTGTGTTTGATAATTTTTTTAGCTACCTTGGAATGCTTATAATAATCTGAAATGTATTTTTCTTGTGTCTTGTGAGATAATTATAGGTATCAATGTGCCTGTCAGTATTCTAATTGCCCTTCATGAGATGATTAAAGTCTTTTTGACTTGACTTGACTTGACTTGATTTGACTCATACAAGTTCATACCTAACACAGGCAGGGATTAAAAAAAAAAAAAACTGTCTATAATGTTTAAGCTGCACAAATATCAGAAAACTTTATAGGACTTTATTAATGAGTGTGGGGGAAATTCTGTATTCATTGTAAAACCAAAACTAATGATGGATATTTTTGTTTGTTTTTTGTTTTGCTGCCTCATCATCTGTGTCATTACTATCCTGCTATTCCCATGCCGCTCATTTCAATTTCCCCACCACAGCCATACCCAGATTTGTTATGTCTCATCCCAAGGGTCAGAAGTCCACAGGGAGCCCATCAATATCAGACTGTCATGGGGCCACTGGCTCACTCCGGTGAAATTCAACGGTGCCTGTTCTGAGTTAAAATACGCAGACATCACCTACTAAGACCCCTACTAACAACTCTTAGCTCAGTCGCAGAACCAAATGAGTGAGTCGCCTACCCAAGGTGATGACCACTACAATGTCCCTCCAACAACCATCCCCTCATGAACCTCCAACCCCAAAGGCTTGACACAAACTCATAACAGGCACAGAAGTGTATGGGGAAACCGAATCTGAGGTCACCATGAGACCAGAGCAACTGGTGCCACTGAATCAAGGTAATTTATTTTTTATTGCATGATGATCAGTGATAATGGGGATGATGTAATGATGCTGCTATGGAAGTGCACATGCTTTGAGACTACTTGACAGGGTTGTACTTTACGCTTACTATCACAATATATCACAGACTCAACCGGGCCCAACATATACAGACACCTGTAGTGTTCGTCAGGTAATTTGAGCAACACTCTCAAACTCTCATCCGTAAAGTGGATGAAGGTCAACTGTGTGACCTCAGTCTTCCCAAGGAGCCCACAGCACACTCACTCTGGGTAGGAGCCAGCCAGAGTCTGAAAAATCCCTATGACTCTTATGGGAATCGAACCCGCGACCTTCCAGTCCATAATTCAAGGTGCTAACCACTGCACCATGTGGTTGGTATTGATGGATACTTGAATTTGACATCTGCTTTCTGCAGAAATTTGTTTGTACTCTGAAATGCTCAGGGTCTATTTTTCTCCTGAAATACCTGGTGTTTCATGCAAGTCCTTTAAAAGTTACATGCCCAGACAACAACAAACTATTCAGAGTATAGAGATGAGTAACTATACATACCTCTGTGACTGGAGAGATGCCTGGGGTGAAATATCCACACACTTGATTACACCACTGCAGCAACTGCTTACCTCCTAACAATAAAAAAGAAAAAGAAAAAGAAAAAAAAACAACTGATTACTCGAAGCAATAATATTTGGAAATTATAACAACTGTACAAAACAGACTGACAATAAAACAAAAAACAGAAATGTACACCTTTACTGTTGTTTTGGGGATTTTTTTAACACCTTTATTGCAAGTAAGCCCCCACCTCTCCATCCCACCTCTGTCACACTGTTGCTATGTTATGTATAATTTATAATCATCATATTTGTCAACAGCATCTGGAACTTACACTCAACTGCTACCCTTAACATTTCTTTTTTTTTTAATCAAATACTGAGCTTTTGGAAGGAGGGAGGACGGAGGAGAGGGTATATATATATATGACCCGTTTTTAAAAAAGAGTTGTTACATTTTCTGAAATCTACAGATCATTACCTTTCTTTTGATGTATGATACATTAAATTCTACCTATAAAATTGACAAAATTAAGGTGTTTGAAATGGGTGACACGGTGATTTTCACATTCTGAGAAAATCGGTTTACAGTTTTTCCCCACTCTAGCTAACTAACACCTTAGCAATGGGTACTTCTATTCAACTGTTTGATGGCCAAATTTGACATGGTGTTAAAACATACCATTTCACAGCATCAGACAAAAAATACTGTACATATTGACTGTCATCGTTGTGATATTAGCTCATACACCCCTTAAAAGGCATGAAGTGGAAGAACCTTGGACAGAGGTTAATGAGAGACTTGTTTAGTTGTTAGTATCTGACTAGCATATTTCCATTAATATTAAACTCAGTCAGCTGAAAACATGTAGAATCTAATAAATGATACTTGGTTACATATGAATTAAAATGTTATAATAGATTAATTAAAATAATAAAAACTACATAGCCGTCGTCTGTTACTCACTTCACACACACATTTTCATTTGATTTTGTTGTTGCTTTATAAATTGTTAGATGGATGGCTTTATAAAAGGCAACAATAATGTTATGCATTGCTTATTCCTTCGGATGAGACTATAAACCGAGGCCCCGTGTGCGAACGCATGCAGAACACCTTGCGCACATGTTAAATCCTGTTCCGCTGTTCGAAAGAGTAGGCCATTGTATGCCGGTGGGAACAGATGACAAAATCTTTTTTTAAAAACGCATCATCATCATCATCAATGCCTTTGTGCCTTATTGGCACGTAGGGCAGCAACAAATGTTCTCCACTCCTGTCTGTCCTGGGCCAGCTTCCGAATGGTTCCCCAGGTATGTTGGAAGGTCTTCAGCTCTGTTTCGACAGTCCGACGCCAAGTGTTCATGGGTTGTCCTCGTTTGCATTTTCCCTCTGGTGTCCAGTGGAGGGCTGTTCGGGCGCATGTTCCCTGTTCCCGACGGCAGATATGCCCTATCCATCCCCATCGCCTATGTATGATGATGTTGTCCATGCTTTCTTGTTGCAATGGGCAAAAAGTCTTGGTTGGAGATGGTCCAGGCCAGAAGATGCGCAAGTTTCTTCTGAGATTCTTCGTGTGGAATGTGGATAGTTTTCGAGGTCACTCTCAGTCATCCTCCAGCACTCTGAGCCGTACAAAAGGGTGAAAGTACACAGCTCTGTATATCTTAGTTTGGTTCTGGTGCTGTACTGGGACGATTTCCACACATTGTTCAGATTTCTATAAGCATTTCTTGCTTTGCTAATCTGGTTCTTGATGTCGCTGCCTGCTCCGCCGTCATGCCTAACAGTGCTCCCGAGGTACGTGAACTCTTCAGTTGTTGGTAAATCTTCTCCATTCACTGTGACCGGTGAGGGGTTCTGAACGTTCAGTGTCATCACCTCTGTCTTCTTCTGACTGATTTTCAGGCCTACTTGCGTGCGAAAGTGCTGAGACGGATGTCTTCTCTGAATGGATGGTGGTTTGTGAGAGCATGCCAGATCGTCGGCAAATCTAGGTCTTCAAGCGTTGAGAAGGGGGTCTATCTGATGCCCCATGACTGGTCAGCTGTTGTCTGTCTCATCACCCAATCAATTGTCAGGTTGAAGAGTAGTGCTGACATGGGGCAGCCTTGTCTGACGCCGGTTTGTACACTGAAACTGGTTTTGCTGTTTCCTACTCTGCACGTGAAGTTGTTGTAGAAGCTCTTAATGACTTTGGATAATCTCCTGTGGAATTCCATATGCTCGGATATGCGCCATAACACTTTCTCGATGAATGCTGTCAAAGGCTTTTTCAAAATCTACGAAGTTGATAAACAGCTGTCTCTGCCATTCCGTGCACTGTTCGATGATGCTGCGCAGGGTGAAGATCTGGTCTATGCATCTTCTTCCTGGTCGAAAACCTGCCTGTTCCTTTCTGAGTTGTTGGTCCACTGCCTCTGAGATTCGTCCGATGATGATCTTTGCCAGAATCTTGCTGGGAACAGATAGCAGAGTGATTCCTCTCCAGCTGTTACAATTGTTCAGGGCTCCTTTCTTTGGGATCTTCACGATGACTCCTTCTGTCCAATCTGCTGGTAGCTGTTTCTCCTCCCATATAGCTGCAAAGAGTGGCTGTAGAACTTTAGATGCAAACTCTGGATCTGCCTTGAAAAGTTCTGCGTTGAGGTTGTCCTGGCCGGGGGCTTTCCATTCTTGAGAGAGCTGATTGCTGCTATAAATCTCTCCTTCTTTGGTGGTGTGCTGTTCACATTGAGATCGGCATCAGGATCTTGTACATCTGCCCTCTTCAGTTGGTGGTGGTCTGTTGAGAACTTCGCTGAAATGTTCTGCCCATCTTGCATCTTGTTTCTGCTCTGTGGTAAGTATTTGGCCTTGTTTATCTAGATTTGTGTTTCGGTATTGCCCCGTACTTGCCACTGACAGT
Organism: Rapana venosa; assembly: GCA_028751875.1. Lineage (NCBI taxonomy): Eukaryota > Metazoa > Mollusca > Gastropoda > Neogastropoda > Muricidae > Rapana > Rapana venosa. The sequence goes on along the minus strand of CM054139.1, from coordinate 18,541,094 downwards.
CTTGGTGATCTTATACACCTGTCCTTGCTCTCCCTTTGCAGCGGCCTCCTCTGCTTGTCTTGCAATATCATCCATGTAGGTACGCTTGTCTGTTCTTGTCATTCTCTTCACATTTGGTTTGCTTCTCTGTACTGTTGTTTGTGCCCTCTCCCCATCCACTCTGACTTTGTCTCTACGATTTTCTTCTTCAGTTCTCTCCTGTTCTCGATGGCTTGCCAGGTGTCTGCTGTAATCCACCTTTTTCTCTTCCTCTGTCTCTGTCCTAAGCACATTTCACTGGCTTGTGTGTAAGCTGTCCTGACTTGTTTCCACATGGTGTTTACATTAGTCGTGTCCGGAGGTGTGTAGTTTTCAGTATCCACCAGTGCTTGGAACTTGTTTTTGAGCTGGAGGGTGAAATCACTCTTTACTTTGGTGTTGCGCAGCTTTTCCACATCAAAATGTTGTTGTCTTGGTTTCCCAGATCCATTTTTTCTCAACTTCACTTTTAGGGTTGCAGTGACAAGGTGGTGATCACTGCCAACATCGGCTCCTCTCCTTACTTTTACATCTAGGAGCGATCTCCTCCATGTCCCATTGATCATCAGGTGGTCGATCTGGTTTTTGTCTCTTCCATTGGGGAAACACCAGGTAAGCTTGTGGATCTCAGGGTGTGCAAATAATGTCCCTCCAATGGCCAGGTTGTTTGTCATGCAGAATTCCACCAATCTTTCTCCGTTGTCATTTATGCTGCCACATCCTTCTTTTCCCATGGCTCTTTCTTGGTTTGTGTTGTCTTTTCCGACTTTTGCATTTAGGTCACCCATCACTATCCTCATGTCATGGTTTGGTGTGTTTTCCATTTCAGCCTGTAATTGTTCATAAAATGTATCTTTGCTTTCTTCTCCACTGTCGTTGGTTGGTGCATAGCACTGGATGATTGTGGTATTAGCATGTTTACTTTTCATTCTTATCTTCATCATCCTGCTGTTGATAGGTTTCCACTTGATCAGGCATTTCTCCATTCCTTTCTTCATGATAATTGCTACTCCCTCATGGTGTTGGTTGTCATCTCTACCACTGTACAGCACTGTCTCTCCTGTGCTGGCTCTATTTTTGCCTGATCCTGTCCATCGGCTTTCACTGACTCCGAGAATATGTAAATTGTAGCGTCTCATCTCTGCTGTAACTTGCGCTAGTTTTCCTGTCTCAAACATGGTTCTCACATTCCAGAATCTATTTTGGTCTTATTTTTGGCACTTAAGACTTCCATCTTCCTGTCAGTGGCTTCCTTTTGGCTTTCACCACTGTCATTCATGCGAGTATCTTCCGATGACTCTGGAAGCCCGTCACACCCAGTAGTGTTGATTTCTTGTATTGCCGTTTCCGTAACAAACATTTTTTTTACAGAACAGGGTTGTTAGCCCTGTGTCTAACCCCCTACCTGGGGGAAGGGTTCCACCTTAGTCGTCTTCTATGACATGCCTGGTTGGAGGGCAGAGATCCTATTCTTGCAATGCTCGCTTTGCAAGCATACCCCGGGAGTCCCACTGGGGTTAAAAACGCATACACACGCATAAATAAAAAATTAAAAATTTAAAAATGTCATCTGAGCACTTTGATTTGTTGCTTTACAAGATTCAGCGCTATATAAATTCCATATATTATTATTATTATTATTCAATGTTGTCATCTGGAAATAAAATGTTGACTTCAATTTTGCTCTCTCTCCTTCATACACACACACGCACACATACACACACATCCATGCACAAATACATGCAAGTGAAATCAGACACAATCACACTCAATAGCATTTGATTGCTCAGAAATAAAAGAAAATATATTATCAGTATGACACCATCCAGAGGGAACAGATGACAAAATACTGCATGCACACAGAGACTGCATGTAGAAAAAAAGCAATAGAGTACTCATTCATTTTCCTTGAATCAAAATATTCAAGGAAATACACACACACACACACATACACACACTCACACACACACAGATTACTTATTCATTACCCTTGAAAGAAAATAATCTTTCAAAATAGAGAAAAAAACCAAAACACACACACACACACACACACACACACACACACACACACACACACACACACACAGATGTGTAGATCTGGTGGGAATGGATGACATATTTAAAAAAGCTCCATGCACATGGGGACTGAATTGAAGCTCATGGCTGCTTATTCACTGTTGTCAAAACAAAAAGTGTTGAATCTAAAACACACACACACACACACACACACACACACACACGAGTCTGTTTCTGCAGACTTTCGTTATGAACTATTATTAATAGTTAATCAGTACTCAGTATCAGTTTCGTTATCAAACTGTGTAATTTCTAGGTTGCTTTGAGATGTTAGCCAGCAGTGTTCTGTCAAAAGATCAAACACTAACAAGTGAAAATCTCAATTTTCACATTACCTCATACACTGCCTGCTTCTTCACTAAAACAATTGGCTAAACCCTGTAAATCTACATTAAACTTATAAAATGTGGATGTTGCACTTTGGTAATACCAACAAAAATTGGTACTAAAAAGGATACTGCAAAGATATACTCTTTGATAGTATGTAATGTGCCAGGTATGATCAGAAGATGTATTTTTAACTGATAAAAGGCCTGGATATATGATAAATACTTCAACTGAAACAAAGTGACAGGTATGATATAAAGAACTCACTCACTTTGTTGTAATGATGGAAGTATTAAATATTGTCAAACATCTTACTTTGAAACTAAGCACAAAAAGGTACTGTTTTGGAATAGTACTTAGTATGATTAATTGCGCACACACACACCCACACACACACAAAGTTATTCAGTTTAACAACAACAACAACAGCACACACACACACACACACACACACATGAGTCAAGTTAGTTTAAAACAGTTGATTTTCTCATGTAATGCACTGAAAGGTGAAATGCTAGAAGTCTTCCCAGAATTCTAGATTGTTCAAGTCTAGATCTGCAGCTTTGAGCTGTATCAGTGTATGCATACCCATACCCAACATTGCATACAGATACCGGCGCTTCTGCATCTCACCTTGAACCCTAATACACTGATAGCTGTTCATTTCATTCAAGTCCACTGGCAAAAATTCTAGGGCCTTCGTCACGATCTTTGATTTTTTTTGTCTTCACAATAAGATGCAGAAGAGAATTTAGTAAAAAATACATGTCGTTTTTACTGATCTGCTATTCGCAGAGTGGAAGATCAGCTAGAAATGAGCAAAAATGCCCATTATTCTTTGCAAATGGCAAAGTTTTCCCTGGCCACGCGGTTCTTAAAATAGAACAGAAACATCGTCAGCGATCTCCCTCCCAACCAATCATAGGTGAGCTGCCTGTTCGTTACTACAGGCGGTATGCTTCCTCAACTCTCATTGGTCATTCTTTTTGAGCTTTCAGGTTTTTGTTTATGCCTCAATAACTTGAAACAGTATTTCTGATTGGTTAGATTTCATGTAAAGCCTGTGTGGAATGGAAAATACAGGTCACAACCTTTCGAATAGTATATGACATGTGTGGGGCCCAGTCAGGGGTAATGATAAAGGGATGACTGAAATCGCGGTCGTAACGATCAACGAAACCGGAAAACTGCTGTAGGGTAGGTCGATAAAAACGGTTTTAAAACACATTTTAAAATCATATCTAACCTGTACATAGATAGGAAATTTAATGACTACAGATTCCATTTTTGATGAAAAGTCAAAATTGGCAAAGTGGACCACATCTTCCCTTTTGGGGGCCTCTCTCCTTTTCACTGATTGCAAGTTAAGACTCGTTTCGTAAAAACGGGTCACACACACACACACACATAATAATATATATATATATATATATATATATAATATATATATATATTTATTTATTTATCATTTTATAAATGTTTGACTATTTCTTTTTTATGAAAAGCATCCATTTTGTAATAATCCAAAACTATCAGAAATCAACAATCAAAGTCTCAAATTACAAACTGAGAGAAGTTTTCATGTAGTGACTTGAAAAACAGCATGAATAAACATGTAGTATACAAACATCTTAATGGTGAAGTCACTCACCCCTTACTTACCAAAATCTTTTTGTAGGCCTGCAGACAGAGCTCTCTAGCAGGAGTCAGCACAACAGCACGCACAGCTTGCTCTCTGGCACTCTGAAATTTTTGTCATTTAAAACAGAGAATAAGAATCTCATCAGGAAAACAAAAACAAAAAAAAAGCATAATGCCAGACAAGCAAACACTGTATGACTAGATTTCTGACTGTGTGGATACTACTTTTGTGTTGTCTAGTTAGTAGAAATTGGTGTAACAATCTGAAAATGAAATTCAAATGATATAGAAAATAAACATGGATAATTCCTTTTCTTGAAAATAAAACTTGTGTCTTTTTGTTTAAGAATTAATTACCTACTCTACCAGAAATCACACAGGATTTTGATTTTTTGTGCAGGAAAAAAAAAGCCACAAGGATCAATATAATATATATATAATATATATATATATATATATATATATATATATATATATATATATATATATATATAATTACATTTAATTTCATTGTACTACATCATCTTATAATTTGTTTCTTTTATATGTAGTAATGTACACACTGTTTTAACACAAAAGACTCCACACACAAAAAACCAAAAATGACCTTTTTTTCATGCTCAAGCATGACTGATAAGATCTTACTTCCCTTTTCTGCTTGTTTTTACCACAACTTTCTATTCATTCATTAAGAGTTTGGTTAAGTTTAAACTTCAGACGATGTCCAGTACACAAGTCACAATTGACAACACCAACGAATTCAGTGAACCGCAGAACTATAAAGAGAATTAAAAGTACTATTGAAATACTATATAACTGTCCACTGACATGCTGCAGTGTTCAACCTATTTTAAAAGCCAGAAGAAGTCTGTATAATCGAAATAATTGAAATATATAAGCCTACATTCAGAACTGATCAATCCTCATTAGATTAAGTCATTCATTTGTCTTTTTTTTTTAATGTATAAATTTATTTATCTCTTACAGCTTTTGCCTTAGATTTTTTTGTTAACTATTAGTATTACAATCCTGAATTCCTCTTACTTCCATGGCACTGGGGCAGTACTGACTGCTTTATTTTCTTCTCTGACTCAACAAGACTTAGTTTCACTTTTGCATGTCAAGATTTAGTTAATAGGGCAAAGAGAGCTGTGCTGGTTATTTTTTGTGTTATGTATAAGTTTCACTGTAAATGTAATTCACTTAAAATTTGATTCTCAGGTACAATCATTATTTTACAATTGGGCACTAAGATATGGGAATTGGAAAATGACAGTTGAATTGAAAAGCTTCATTTGTTTGCACTGAAGCGCTTTCTGAATGATGATTTTCTAACTCCTCATGATTTTGTGTATGGAGAACTTTGTAGATACCCAATTTATTTAAACTCTTACATTAAATTAATAGTTATTGGCTACAGCTAAATAGAATGAGTGATCACAGATTACCATACAAAGCTTACGAGATGCAATGTAATTTTGATCATTCTTAGTGGGGGAAAAAGACTTAGGTAACAAAACGTTCAAAAAAGTCTATGCTCTTGTGGATTTGCATATGTCTGGGAGAATCAAGGTGTTGAAAATACTTCAAATTTCATCAATGCTTTAAACAGAGAATCACTGATTGCAAATGGCAAGACTGGCATGACCATAGCGAGAACAGTAACAAATTTGCGTAATGTAGATTATTTAAATCAACAAACATTGTGGAACCATTATGGATATTGAAATTGCAATGAATAGATGAAAAAAGCGCTTACAAAATTCAGATTTGGCATCATTTGGTGTGACAGCCATTGCATATCAAAGAAACAGATATAACCAAAGAATGAGTGATGAAAAAAAATGCTGTTTGTGTCATTGTGTTGAAGAAAATGAAATTCATTTCATGCCAAGTTGTCCTGCTCTTCATGATTTAAGAACTAAATTAAAATATATTCAACCAAAAGTATTACAATAATCCATGCCATTTTAGATTAAATTTACTCATGGCAGCAATAAATGACAGCGTATTGTGTAACCTTGCAATATATATATCTACAAAGTTTTGAAATATCTTGATACTGTTACAACCTAATGATTGAATAATCCTTTAATGTGTTTCTGAGAGTATTGTTTAATTTTTAAAACAACAAAAAATTATTTGTGGCATTTTCTTTATGATCACCCCTTCAGTTAGGGGCCATGGCCTAAATCTGTATTTAAAACATTTTGTATTCGTATTTCTTCTCTGACTCTGAAAGCCTTAACATAACAATTAACATAATCAACAACTGTTAGAAATCTTGCTGCTCATTATTTGAAAAATTGTAAAAAAAAATTGTACATGCATTTTTTATCTGATCATTTAACATATTCAGATATTGCCTGTCATGTTATAAACAGTTAAACATCTTTAGGCCTCAAGTCTCCCACTTATCAATATGCTCTACCATGATTCCACTCAAAGGCAAACACATCTGAGGCAGAAATTTCAAACAGAATATTATATAAAGAACAAGGCTTTCTTCTAAAATGGAAGGAAGAAACAATCTGATATTAATTATGGAAAGCTGGATGTCAGAAACATAAACACAATACTGCTCTAGATTTCTGACTGTATGGACAGTACTCATTATTAGAAGGCTGGTTAACTAGTATCATCAGCAGCATCAGCAGTTCCTTGATCAAGGTGGTCGTCTGAGAACATGTTGGTCTTGAAACAGTTTATTTACTCCAGGCTGGTGAAGTTGTTTGCAACATTTACAAGTACCTGAAAACCCAGCAGGTTTGAGTTCTCTCCGTTCATCACAAAGGTCCCAGATGCTGTCACTGATCCACAGCTGTATCTTCTTTCTCTACTCTCTCTACTTTGACTTGCTTTCAAGAATTTATTTTTAAAAGCAAGAGTGTCGATGTTGTCCACAATATTCAGTGGCACAACATATTTTCCTCTCTGCGCTTCAAACTACTGAAAGGCTTATGCCTTTTTTTGGTCTTTCTTCATCTTCATCATTGAATCCTCAGACAGTAACTATTATTGCTTGTCATATGAGCAAAAATGTGTTGCACAGCTGTTACAGTGTTAGTGTTAAGCGCCTGACAAGTGACAAAGCAAGGCCTAGTGCATCCAACTTCAGTGTAGGTGAGAATTGTTATCTTTTAAGTCTATGTGGAAAAATGGCAGGAGAATGGACTAAGAAGGCAGAAAATAGACAAGAAGGAGATGACACTTGACAGGAAGAAAAGAAACAAAGCAGAAATAAAGGGAGGAACAGAAAAGAGGAAATTCTTAATACAGAATTTCCAAAAGGTGGGGATGCTATAAATGTACACTGACAGGCCTATGACATCCCCACAGGGGAGGGGTCTTTCAGCTTCTCTGATTGAAGTTGATGCAAAGGTTGGCTGTACAATGGTTTTTCTTCAGTTATTAATTAATGTCATAGCCATAAGCACTAAGTCATAACCACTGCCAATGTCAGCTCCAGGGAATGTTCTTGTCTGGGCCTTGTTAATGCTAGACTTGAGGCATCCTGGTTCCAAAATGTAGTCTGCCTGGTTGTGAACTGACCCATCAGAAGCATGCCAGGTTGTTCATGACAGTTGTGGGGGTGCAGGGAGTTGGCCAGGGAGAGACTGTAGAGCTATTGGTAAATTCCAGCCCTCTGAGATGTTTCTCCTGTGCAAAACTTTCCCATTGTTTCAGCCCATGTTGGTACTCACTGGGGAGTGCCAATCTTAGCATTCCAATGTCCCTAGTAGTAGAGTATGTTGTAGAATTTACAAACTGTACATTTGTGTTATTTGGGACAGTGTGGTAAACATTTGATTTGGCAATAATCACTAGCTAGAAAGCACATGTCATATATTAAGTAAAGTTCTGACTTTCAGAGCTGCAAAATACAAAGTTCTACACACTTGACTTAGGAAGGCATTACTAGTATAAATTTACATTGTTTGCCGAATGCCAAATGTACTTAAGCTTTAAATATGTATGTGCATGCATACACACATTGATGTATACATGGATATCACACACATGTGTACACACACACACACACACACACACACACACACAAATTTATGTTCATTAAGATTGTACCAATTCAGAAAAAATCAATATTCTATCTTAAGATTATAAATTATGCTTCTACCTATGTGAGAGTGCTACTAAATCAAACCTAAGGCATATTATAAGCCACCTACATAAAAGAGCTGTCAATGAATAAGACTGAATCCTAACTAAGTCTAAATTATACACAGACCAAGGCCAAAGTTCTATAAAGAGTTAGATATTCTTTATTTCAACAAGTGTCAATGAGGTATAATATGATAAATAATTTTATGACCTCCAAGGTCACTTTCACGTGCAGACCTGCCAGTGCCTTGATTCCCTTCATGTATACCCATGCAGAAGATAAAATATGCAAGTTACTTAAAGATCCTGTAATTCATGTCAGCGTTTGGTGGGTTACAAAAACACGAACATACCTAGCATACATCCCCGAAGCTGAATGCGGCTACCTTCATGATGGGAAAAGACTGTCACATACACAAAATCTCACCATTGGTGAATGATGGAGTTCTAGCCAAGAAAAAAAAAATTATAAATGGAAATGCCCAAAGAAAATTGTGGAAAATTTTCCTAACTCAAAAAAAAAGAAGTCATCTAAGCGCTTTGATTTGTTGCTTTACAAGATTCAGCGCTATATAAATTCCATACATTATTATTATTAACTACTCACAGACTGTTTTTGCTCAGGCACAGTAATAATCTCAATAAATGCATCAGTCAAACCTTGCCTATTCAGGAAGAACATTGTGTAATGATTCACTTCCCTTTTTAAAATTAGCTCCTTCAAAACAAATGTTTATTTTAAGAAACTTTGGACGAAACATGACATCTAAAATGGAAAAATTGTAATTCAACTATTCTTCATGCTCGAAATTATTTTACATCTGGTTTGTTTTGTAAATTGTTATTCTTACCCTTGTTATCTTGTTTTCTTTACTACTTTAGTACTTATCTAGGTCTGAATTGAGCACATGTTGTATAATGTCATTTTGTTTGATCTTTAAGTATAATTATATTGTGAGGTCTGGATTTCATCTGCTTTCTTTTGACATAGTATATTAATCAACATTGGTTTTTTTGGCTCATGAGTCAATTTTCTTTATTTTGGGGGGTTTGGGGTTTTTTCTTTGTGAGGAAAGGATGAAAAAAAGTTGTGCAAATTTAGTCTTTTACCCTCAATGAAGATCAGTTTGACTTGACTTCACACACACACACACACTGACACACACACACACACATGTATGCACACACACACACACACACACACACACACACACATTCAAGAAACTCTTGAAGAAACATCTGATGGGCAAATTGTAAGTCCACTTTTAATTATACTCAAGATTACCTTACATCTGGCTACCACACACACACACACACACACACACACACACGCACACATTCAAGAAACTCTTGAAGAAACATCTGATGGGCAAATTGTAAGTCCACTTTTAATTATACTCAAGATTACCTTACATCTGGCTACTTTGTTGTTATTCCTACCTTTGTTATTTTGTATTTTCTTCATTTGTCTACAGGTATGACTTGAGCTTATGTTATACTGACTTGGTTTCGTTTTATCTTGTTTCGTGAGTCTTGTTTTGTTGTTGTTGTTGGGGTTTTTTTTCTTCATTTGTCTGTATGACTTGAGCTTATGTTATACTGTCTTGATCTGCTTTATCATGTTTTGTTATTCTGGATTTATGTAACAGAGTGGAGATATTTGATCTGCCATGACTGTACAACTTCTCAGCTACAGCAGCACAGCATGAACAGAGAGGATGTGGCCTCTAAAAAGAGGCTGCATAAAAATTACATTTTACTGTGAAAACAAAGCGTATTCAACGGGCAGTTTTCAACCACCACCCAAGGAAACCGAGCGCTGCACGATTTGCAGGTGTGTCCCAAAATAGTAACACCTCGCCCTGACCGCATGGACGGTAATCTACTTACCACACCATCACATACCAAAAAAATATCTTCATAGATTTTTGTTTTCAACATGTGTGAACATTGTATTTTGAATGCTTTTATATATTATATATGTCAATTTTCTTGATTTTTTTTTTTTTTTTGGAGAGGCCAGGATGAAAAAAAGTTGTATAAACTTAATCTTTTACCCTCAATAAAGATTATTTTGACTTGACTTGACACACATGTAATAATAATAATAATAATAATAATAATACATCTTGTAAAAAAAAACACAAATCAAAGCGCTCTCGTTCATCCTAGTCTTTCACATGCAGCCAGTTACAATTAATAGATTTTTACAAATGCAAATGTAAACACACACATGCGCACAATTAACAGTTTTTTACAAATACAAATGTAAACACACACGCGCGCGCGCTCACACACACACACACACACACACAAGGTTGTACACTCGGGCAGGCTGATGGGGGAGGGGGGGGGGGGGGGGGGGGGGGGGGTTGGTTATTGAGGGCAGGGACAGAAATGAAATGAAACAAGAGGGGAGAATCTTAGGTTTGGAATAAATGCGTCTTTAGGCTGGATTTAAAAGCATCATAAGTAGGCTTTTGACAAAGGGAGAGAGGGAGGTCGTTCCAGATCACTGGACCAGAAACAGAGAAAGAGCGACGGCCAACAGTGGACTGGTTGAATCTAGATATTCTTAAGCAAAGTAATAAGAAAAAGTATGTCACCCGTCGCAACCTCAAGGCCATAGATATTCAAACTTTCTCTGCACAAGCTGCTGAACGCCTATCGCAAACCTCTGACAACAATAACCCCTCTAAACACTACAATGATGTTCTCAGCCAACTGCTTGTGGACCATGCACCTCCCACTGACTGTCTCCTGCCTGATAGGCCATGTGTGCCATGGTACACCCATGACATTCTGGTCGCAAAGCGCAAACGCAGGCAACTAGAGCGGCAGTGGCGAAAAGCAAAAACGGAAATTAATAAGCAGCTCTTCCGAAAACAAGTAAACAAAGTCAAGTCTTTAATTCTTTCAGAAAAAAACAAAGTATTACTCTTCTCAAGTTCTTGATGCCACGTCAATGAAATCTCTCTTTTCTCTCACATCTACTCTTCTTGGATCTGTGAAGGCAAGCCCTCTGCCTTCCATCCACAACCACTCTGAACTTCCTTCTATATTTTCTGCATTCTTTTCTGAAAAAGTCCATAACATTCGCTCCAAACTGGATCAGACTCCTTTCCAGCCTGCACTTCCTGATCCCCAATTCTCTGGCACTCCTCTCCTTTTCTTTCATCCGACAAGTGAGAAAGAAATCACGATAATTCTGAAAGAAATGACTATAAAATCATGTGATCTTGATCCCATACCCGCTTCTCTTTTCACACAGTGCCTACCACAACTTATACCCACTATCACGAAAATAGTGAACTCATCTCTTGTTTCAGGAAATGTTCCACCAGCTCTCAAAACTGCTATAGCCACACCTCTACTCAAAAAGCATGACCTTGACCCTAACATTCTGAAGAATTATAGACCTGTTTCCAATCTACCTTTTATTTCTAAAGTCCTTGAAAAAGTAGTTCTCAAACAGCTCAACAACCACCTTCTCTCCAACAATCTTCTTCCTGAGTTTCAGTCTGCCTATCGCATCAACCACAGCACTGAAACCACCCTAGTACACACTTTAAACACGCTTCTACTAGCTTCTGACTCAGGGAAAATCTCCCTTCTCACTCTACTCGACTTATTGGCAGCCTTCGATACTATAGACCACTCAATTCTTCTCTCCCGTCTTCAAAAAACGTTCGGTGTTACTGGCACAGCCCTTACCTGGTTTAATTCATACCATACTGACCGATTTCAGACAGTTGCAGTAAACAAGATTCAATCAACACCTGCCAAACTGAAATGCGGAGTCCCACAGGGATCAGTTCTAGGTCCTGTTCTGTTCACTCTTTACACTGCCCCACTGTCACATATAATAAAACGTCATCAAATCAACCATCATCTTTATGCAGATGACTCTCAGATTCAAAGCAGTGTTATTCCTGAAAATATGCCTTCTCTCCTGTCAGATATGGCCCACTGCTTTGAAGATATTCAAAATTGGATGACACAGAACAAATTACAGCTAAATGCAGATAAAACCGAAGCCATGCTTGTAGGGACCAAACACAAACTCTCTTCCATTACAACAGCTCAATAGAACTTGGCAATGCATCAGTCCCTCTATTCACTGCTGTGAAGTACCTAGGTGTTGTTATCGACACACACTCTCTATGCAAAAATTCATCACCCAGACCTGCAGTCGTGCTACTATCAGTTACGGCATATTAGTGTCAATTCGAAAGTACCTGTCCACAGACGCAACAGCAAAACTTGTCACTTCTCTCATTCTTTCACGTCTGGACTATTGCAATTCTCTTTTGTCTGGTCTGCCAGCATCATCTATCCACTCCCTTCAACGTATACAAAACTCCGCAGCTCGACTAGTTCTCAGAAAGAAAAATCGAGCACATTGCCCCCTCTTGCGATCTCTCCACTGGCTGCCTGTGCCACAGAGAGTAGAATATAAGATCAGTACCCTCTGTTACAAATGTCTCCACAAAACTGCACCTCCTACCTCTGTGAATGTCTTAACCTGTACACTCCTTCACGTTCCTCCGCTCTGCTGCAGATACCTTGTGCCTACGAATACCTAGATTCAACCAATCTACTGTTGGCCGCCGCTCTTTCTCTATTTCGGGTCCATCGACCTGGAATGAGCTCCCTCTCTCTCTTCGCCAGAAACCTAGTTATGACACTTTTAAATCCAGCCTCAAGACATATTTATTTCAAACCTAAGATTTCCCCCCTCCTGTCTCATATCAGAACTATCCCACCCTTCACTAACCCATGTCCTATCACCCTGCTGAAGTATATGACCTGTGTGTGTGTGTGTGTGCGTGTGCGTGTGTGTGTGTGTGTGCGTGCGTGCGTGCGTGCGTGTGCTTTTGAAAAACATTTGACTATTGCAATTTTATTTCATAGATTTTGGTCTGCAGTACCATGTTTGTAATATCTGTTTGAACTATTGATTATTTGTCATTGGTTGTATGACTGTGTAAGATTAGGTCGAATGCATGCGCTTTGATTTGTCTTTGCAAGATATAGCGCTATATAAGTTCCATTTATTATTATTATTATTATTATTATTAAGACAAAGGTATCTGCAGCAGAGCGGAGGGAACGAGAAGGAGTGTACAAGTGAAGACATTCACAGAGGTAGGAAGGTGCTGTTTTGTGGAGACTTTTGTAACAGAGGGTACAGATCTTATAGTTTACCCTCTGTGGCACAGGCAGCCAGTGGAGAGATCGCAAGAGAGGAGTAATGTGCTCAGATTATTTATTTCTGAGGACTAGTCGAGCTGCAGAGTTTTGTATACGTTGAAGAGGGTGGATAGATGATGCTGGCAGACCAGCCAGAAGAGAATTGCAATAGTCCAGATGTGAGAGAATGAGAGATGTGACTAGTTTGGATGTTGCATCAGTGGACAGATACTTTCGAACTGCACTAATGCGCCATAATTGATAGTAGCACGACTGGCAGGTTTGGGTGATTAATTTTTGCATGGTGAGCGTGTTATCGATAATTACCCCGAGATATTTCACTACAGTGGATAGAGGGACAGACATATTGCCGAATTCTATTGAAGCTGTTGTTATGGAAGAGAGTGTGTGTTTGGTCCCTATAAGCATGGCTTCGGTTTTATCTGCATTTAGTTGTAACTTGATCTCTATCATCCAATTTTGGTTATCTTGAAGGCAGCAGGACATATTTGTCAAGAGAGAAGGCAGATTTTCAGGAGTTTCACTGCTAAGAATCTGAGAGTCGTCTGCATAAAAATGATGGCTGATTTGATGACGGTTTATTATATGTGAAAGTGGGGCAGAGTAGAGAGTGAAAAGAACAGGGCCGAGAACTGACCCTGTGGGACTCCACATTCCAGTTTGGCAGGTGCTGATTGAATCTTATTTACTGTAACTGTGTGGAATCGGTCTGTAAGGTATGAACTGAACCAGGTGAGGGCTGTGTCTTTAATAGCAAATGTGTTTTGGAGACGGTAGAGAAGAATTGAGTGGTCTATAGTATCAAAGGCTGCAGACAAGTCGAGGAGAGTGAGAAGGGAGATTTTTCCTGAGTCAGAAGCATGCAAAAGTGTGTTTAAGGTGTGGACTAGGGTGGTCTTGGTGCTGTGGTTGGCACGATAGGCAGACTGAAAAGGGGGAAGGAGATTGTTGGAATGAAGATGGCTATTGAGTTGTTTCAGAACAACTTTTTCAAGGACTTTAGAGATAAAAGGTAGGTTAGAAACAGGCCTGTAATTCTTCAGAATGTTAGGGTCGAGGTCGTGCTTTTTGAGTAGAGGTGTAACTATAGCAGTTTTGAGAACTGATGGAAAAATTCCTGAGAGAAGAGATGAGTTTACTATTTTCATGATAGTGGGTATGAGCTGTGGAATGCACTGAGTGAGAAGAGAAGCAGGTATAGGATCGAGATCACATGATTTTATTGTCATTTCTTTCAGAATTGTCTTGATTTCATTCTCACTTTTTGGATGAAAGAAAAGGAGAGGAATTCCAGTGAATTGGGGATCAGGAGGTGCGGGTTGGAAAGAAGTCTGATCCAGTCTGGAGCGAATGTTGCGGACTTTGTCAGAGAAGAATGAAGAAAATATAGCAGGAAGTTCGGAAGGGCTGTGAACAGTGGGTAGAGGGGTTGCCTTTGCAGATCCCAGAAGAGTTGAGGTGAGGGAAAAGAGAGATTTCATGGACGTAGCATCAAGAACTTGAGCAGAGTAATACTTTGTCTTTGCTGAATGGAGTAAGGTTTTGACTTTGTTGATTTGTTTTCGAAAGAGTTGTTTATTTATTTCAGTTTTTGTTTTTCGCCATTGTCGCTCGAGTTGTCGGCGTTTGCATTTTGCGACCAGGATATCATGGGTGTACCATGGGGCGCAGGGCCTATCAGGAAGAATGAGGTCGGTGGGAGGCGTGTGCTCATCAAGCAGTTGGCCAAGAACAGTGTTGTAGTGTTTAGACGGGTCAGTGTGGTCAGGGATTTGTGAAAGGCATTCAGCAGCTTGGGTAGAGAAAGTTTGGATATCTATGGCCTTGAGATTGCGACGGGTGATGCACTTTTTCTTTTTAATAGGCCTTGCAATGTTGAGAAAGAAAAGAATGGCAGAATGGTCAGAAAGCAGTTCATTAGTGACGGATACAGACCTGATGAATCTAGTGAAACATCAGTGATGAGCCAATGTAAAATATGACCCGATCTGTGTGTAGCTTCATTTACCAGCTGGGACAGAGAGTGGTTAGACAAATAAAGAGAAAGACGCTTGACATCAGGAGAAGACTGGTTGTCAAAGTGGAAGTTAAGGTCGCCAAGAATGATAAGTTTCTTGGGAGAGAGGCTGTAGTGATCAAGGAGAGATTGGAATTCTTGATGAAAAAGGGAAGATGTCAGATTGTTTTTACAGCTGGGAGGTGGGCGGTAAAGGCAGCAGAAAGTGACAGAATGGCCGGGTAGGTTGAGGTTGAGTTCACAGACTTCGAAAGATTCCGGTGAGAAAGGGACGGAGTGCCAGAGAGAAAGAGCCAGATGCAGCGTGTCCTTGTAAACGACAGCGATGCCACCTCCACGGGAGAGTCGGGGGAAGGAAAGCGTCTTATAGCCAGGTGGTGTTAGCTGTTTTATCATAGGTTCATGGCCTTGTTGTTTTAACCATGTTTCTGTGAGAAAAGTTAAATCTAGGTTTTTTTCAGAGATAAAATCGGAAAGAAAATCAGCCTTTCCATCTGGGCAAACAGATTGTACATTGTGCAGACAGATGTGAAGAAGATTTGAAGGAGAGGTTGAAGGAGAAAGTGGTGAGTTAGGACAAGGATCTGAGGAAGAAGATGAAGGCGATGGCAGATAAGTAGACAGTGGGAGAACAGACAAGAGTTTATGTGCATGACTGTGTCCATGTGTGTGTGTGTGTGTGTGTGTGTGTGTGTGTGTGTGTGTGTGTGTGTGTGTGTGTAAGTGTGTAGTGTGTAAGTGTGAGTGTGTGCGCACGTGCGTGTGCGTGCGTGTATGTGCATGTGTGTCTATGTGTCTGTCTGTGTGTTTGTGTATGTGTGTGTATGCGTGCATACACAAACCTGCTTTGCTAATAACAGCTTCTGGACAACTGGAATTGCAAAGGCAGCAGTTTTTCCAGACCCAGTCCGTGCTCTGGCCAGGACATCTTTCCCTTCCAAAGCCAGCGGAATGGCCTTCTCCTGAATAGGGGTTGGCTCAGTCCAGCCTAACTTGGCCACAGCCTGATAACACACACACGTTAAAAACAATTATATTCAGTTGACTCAAATCTTATTTCATGTGTGTGTGTCTACACTGTGTGTAGTAGTAGTATAGTAGTAGTAGTAGTAGTACTGGTAGTAGTAGTAGTAGTAGTAGTAGTAGTAGTAGTAGTAGTAGTAGTAGTAGTACTGGTAGTAGTAGTAGTAGTAGTAGTAGTTGTACTAGTAGTAGTAGTAGTAGTTGTACTAGTAGTAGTAGTAGTAGTAGTAGTAGTAGTAGTAGTAGTAGTAGTAGTAGTAGTAGTAGTAGTAGTAATCTTTAGTTTTAATCTTTCTACTGTAAGTGATACCAGACGATCAAAAGGAATAATTGGAGAGAGAGAGAACTCGAACTCGAACTCGAACTCGAATATTTTAATGAGGGTAATTGGATAAGCCAGAGGCTTCTGGGAAAAAAAGTGAAACATGAATAAACCAATTGATCAACAAACAAGATAATGTCAAAAAGCAAATAAATGAATCATTCAAATAGCCATTCAATTATTGACTGAAGTCATGAAATCAATGAAAGACCACAGAAGTAAACCAATCGAATAAATCGAGAGAGAGAGAGAAGAGAGAGAGAGAGAGAGAGAGAGATGTGTGTGTGTGTGTGTGTGTGTGTTGTGTGTGTGTGTGTGTGTGTGTGTGTGTGTGTGTGTGTGTGTATGAATACATCATAATGACAAATAACAACATGAATTTTTTTTTTTAAACCCAAAACAAACAAAACTTCAATAATTAAAACTAATGTCCTATGGGACTTGACTGTAAACCTTTACTATATCAAACATTATAGATCTACATCACTGAAAACTTCTTCAATAGAACTAGAACTAGTAGAAGTCTTAGAAATGAGAGGCAAATAGGGTTTTTAATCCTGGCAGTCAAGTATGATATGAGCATTGGAAATATAATCTCCACATTTAAAGCATTTAACATTCTTGCTGAATTTTGTAACAAATGCATTTAGTCTCATTCTGAAGAATAATGCCTTGAGTTTTCTGTCTGACAACATCTGTATGAGTCTTTCGATGGATAATGTCTTCAACACGCTCTTCCTATGTAGAATCCGCTTCGGGAACTGTCCTTCTTGTTGATATGACTCCATAAATTTATTAAAGGATGCCTGTTCTATTAATCGGTAACATTCTCTAAGGATAAAGGAATATTCAATGCTGTTGACCTACTGTCATTAGTTGCATCTTTTTCAGCAGATCTTTCAGCCCACTCATTTGAATATATATATATATAATTATATAGCCAGGGATATATAATGCGAAGGAGTCCAACAAAAGGTGACATTTAATTATTTATGCCTCTTAAGCTAATAAAGTTTTTTATACTTGATATCTAATATGTGTGTCTGCGTGTGTGTGTCTGTGTGTAAGTGTATATGTATGTATACATATGTGAGTGTGTGTGAGTGTGTGTGAGTGTGTGTGTGAGTGTGTGTGTGTGTGTGTGTGTGTGTGTGTGTGTGTGTGTGTGTGAGTGTGTGGTGTGTGTGTGTGTGTGTGTGTGTGTGTGTGTGTGTGTGTGTGTGTGTGTGTGTCTGTGTCTGTCTGTCTGTCTGTCTGTCTGTATACACGAGTGTGTGTGTGTGAGTGTGTGTGTGTGTGTGTGCGCTCGTGCGTGTGTGCACGTGCGTGTGTGTGTGTGTGTGTCAAGTCAAGTCAAGTCAATTCAAATTTTTATTTCCAGATGATATATTGAATAAGCAATGCATTTAATTTGCTTTTTTTCATCAAGCCATCTATCTAGGAATAAAAAACAACTTGATCAATATTATCTAACTACATTATTACAATAACCAATAATAATAAAACTAACTCCAAACGAAAAATAGACACAGAGAAAAAACGCACAATGTACACACACACACACACGTGACCAAAAACAAACAAAACTCATCAACAACAAAAATGGACCCCCCCCTCCCCTCCCCCCTCCCCCCCAAACAAGAAAATTACACTGCATAACTTGCACACACATACACGCGCGCACGCGCACACACACATGCACACATAATGCAACGCAACCCAACCCAACCCAACCCAACAGAACACACACATGTATTTGTATACATTCATACTCATACACACGTGCAATACTCACGCACACATTTGATTTGTACTCAGATTTGGATTACAAGAAAATGAGAGAGAAAAAATAATAAAATGTCAAACAAAATATATCAGGTTACAATATTACCCATTTCATGTTCATACTTTATAATTAATGACAACCAACACACAAAAATCCATGGAACCCCCCACCCCACCCCCCCCCCCAAAGAAAACAAAACAATTGAACAAGGAAACAAACAAACACTGCAGACAAAGCATCACCTCCACAAAAAAAAGGAACAATAAACAAAAACATCAACAAAAACAAAAATCCCCAAAGAAACAAACAAAAAGAAGAAAATACTATGCATCCATACCTAATTGCATCAACAATACTGTCAGCAATTTTATATCCCTCATCTCCTCTCAACATGCATTCATGAACATTTATTCATATATAAAATATATATATACTAATATATATCCCTTATTAATATCAAAACATATGCCACATAAAAGTAAACCAGAGAGATAGAGGCATAGAGAGACAGAGACAGAGAAAGCAAGAGACAATGACAAAATTTTAATGTGTTAGGTTTTTCAACCCCTTCACAAATGGGTAATTGGGGGAGGGGATCGAAATCGAAAAATACAACAACAAAATAGAACACTGTACAATATCAACGATTCTTCGCGAGCGGTAACCAGAACACGGTATTGTTTATACATAATTGAACATGTGTGCAAATGTCACTGTAAAAGGTAGCAGATAACGGATATCAAAGTAGGATGGAGGAACTGTCACACACAGAGCGGCATTAGCGGTGTGGTTGTACTGCTGGCTGGTCACTGGGCGTGTCCGGAAGATTCCCGTCTTTGGCTGCTTTCTCTATGGACTCGAAGCCCCTGTCCATTGTGTTTTTAAGTTTTTGTATTTGTGCCATCAACATCTGGCAATCCTTGGGGGAGACAGTGGTGGTGCTTCCGGATTCACTGATTGCATTTACACTTTCTGCATTGGTTTTGAATGGTTTCACTATCCCCCAAAACAAGAGAGAGAGAGAGAGAGAGAGAGAGAGAGAGAGAGAGAGAGAGAGAGAGAGAGAGAGAGAGAGAGAGAGAGAGAGAGAGAGAGAGAGAGACTTAGAGCTCTGAGAGAGCGAGACAGACACTGAGACAGAGAGAGAGAGAGAGCTCAGACTGAAATGATCTATTCACAAAAAGGCCATTGGCCCATACATGAACTGATGAAAGGTGATTGCCAAAACTACTTAGTATTTTAGTTGGGGGGGGGGGGGGGGGGGGGGGGGGGGGGGGGGGGGGGGGGGGGGGGGGGGGGAGGGAATGAAAACTCAGAAAAGCTAAGCAACAGCAACACAACAAAACATATATATAAAATATATATAGATAGATAGATAGATAGATAGATACTAGATAGATAGATAGAGATAGATAGATAGATAGAGATAGATAGATAGATAGATAATCTAAGATATATAGATAATATATATTATATATCGAGCATGGTTACCAGTTGGAGGGGTGACCGTTTGCGCGCCTTGGCTTCAGTACAGTCCCCCAGTTTACCCAGCTGTAAATGGACACAGCAGAGTGCCTCTTTAGGGTCAGGGAAGGTAAAGCAGCAAGGGAGAGGAGATGGGCGCTGCCCTTAATATGCTGGCCCCATGAGGATGGCACCCATCTCCTGTCCCCCGCTGCTTTACCTTCCCTGACCCTTAGAAGGGCAGGTACCCATTTACAGCTGGGTGAACTGGGAGAACTGTACTGAAGCCAAGGCATGTAAACAGTCACCGATCCAAGTGGTAACCACGCTCGACACTGCTTAACTTGGCTGGGGGAAAGCGAGTGCTCTGACCACTGGGCTAATTAAATTGTTATTAACAAAAGTCAATTACAAAAATATGTTATTTATAACTTAATATACTACTATAATTATAATATATCTCTTATTCTAAAGGCTTTACACACATTTAATATTATAATTTTATAATCTATGTTTGTAAATGCAATGGTAAATTTATGTCACATAAGTCATAACATCTGTCCCGATGTTCATGATAGTCCAATAATTTTCCAGAATCTTGTGATAACACCATGGAGTGTTTTGTTGTCATTGCCAGACAATTATTAATTATAAAAAATCAAGACCTGACAATGGCTGACATACCACATCTGAGGATGGAGAACAGAGTTATTCCAATCATGACTTAAGCAGCTGACAATAATCAAAAATCCAAATGAGATTATTTAAAGATGACATCATTATGGGGAAAGGCCTACAAAACAAGATCAATATGATTATAATATTTATTTATTTTTTAATTAAACTGACAATATTCATCAATTACAAAATGACAGTATTACACAATTTACAGTGTATAATATATTCTATATGTATGTATGTAGACTTACACACTGATTCCAGATAATTGTAATTAATAAAATAATATCAATGTATATTAATTATTATATTGTTTGTTTTATGCTGCCTCTTAAGCCTCAGCAGCTTCAGAATAATTACAATGGATAATGAAAATACAATTTTTTTACAATTTAGAAATTAGATCCATCAACACTCCAAAATATCTATCTAACTAGTATCTACCCCCCCCCCCCCCCTTCCCCAATCACATTTTTAGTTTATTCAATTATTGTCATGGTTCTTGCTGGTTGGGGGTTTGCTAGAACTTTCTTTTTAAGATCCAGAAATTTATCAATTGATATAATCAGCAACAGGAAATAAAATGATTATGATTGACACTGACAGATTAAATCTAATAACTAATGTTATCATAAAATTATGGTCATAACGTATCTTGGTATACGTCATGCATACACACTGCAGGCATTATGTGATACTACTATAACTTACTACTTAGTAAGTACTATCTAAGATTTTTCTTTATAATAGTATAATCCAGTATTTTATTTTAACCTGTTGACTGCTTCAAACTATAATATTTTGATAACATTTGGCAGATGCCTATAATCATAATACATACATATAGATATTATATAGATAGATAGATAGATAGATAGATAGATAGATACAATACACAGTACATCCATGGATACTTTGTCCACTGATGTTTGCAAAACTTTCAGGGAAACAACTATGAAAACTGGTCCAGTCTCTTCTAGATGTTAAAGCAGTTGTTTCTTTTTAATATTAGCTAAGTTTGTCTGTTTACGTTGGTCAACTAAGAACCTGAGTGAACTAAGAACTATGTTCAAGATGGCTGACCTCTTTCAAGGTTAACACTGCTCTGAAACTAGTGAAAGAGTGTCAAATGTCATTATCAAATGTTATGACTGATAATGATACTTGATAGTGAGGATGACTGACTTTAGTGATTAAGAAAAGAAGAACTCCACAAAATGATCTGAAAAACTACCCTTGTTTGTCAGAGCAAAAAAGATGACAATGTGCAGATTTTGCCCTATAACAAGTACTAGCATGGACTGTGCTACCCTCAATGTTTTGTTCAATACCACTCAAAATGAAATTACTGTGTGAGTACCAGACATGTAATGATGTATACACTTTGATGTTCAGGACACACTGGTACAGTGGTAGTGGTACCACATTTTCAGAATTTGTAGTACTCATATTTTGATGAGTTTTTGTGAGCATTGTCAATCTAAAGAATGCACAATATCAAAATCAGTGAAACAGATTTCAGAGATCTGGAATTTGATCAATAAGATTAGGTTAAAACTGTATAAAAAAAAAAAAAACATTTTTATATGGCTCCTGTCTACAAGGCATCAAGGCTAGAATCGGTATTATTAGCCAAGCAAAAGATGATCAGTTTTAAAACAACATTTGGAAGGACAGAGGCATGCATACCAAAATATTTTATTGTCAAAACACTAATCTGGCCTGTATAAGTGTATTGCTGTATCATAAGTGTATCTATAGATCAATCTATGGGTCAGAGGCCTGGACAGTGGACACTATGAAAATTTGAGACAAATTCGTCACAAAATAAACGCAGCGGAGATGTGGTTCTACTGGAGACTTCTATAAAAAATAAATCCAAGTTAATGCTGTTGAAATTGTCACAGCCAGGACCCTGCCAGTATAAATAGCATCCCCCATCCCCTTCTGGAAATTCTATGGTTGAAATTCCCTCTTTACAATTCCTCTCTTTGTTTCTGTCTTGTTTTGTTCCTTTTCAAGTTTTCTTCTTGTCACCTTATTCTTGTCTAGATTTTCTGCCTTCTTGGCCCATTCTGCTGTCTTTTTTCCAGAAAGACTACAAGTCTCTCCCATGCCAAAGTTGGATATGCTGGGCCTGACTTGTCAGGCATTTACCAGCAGTGCAACACATTTTGCTCATGAATATTTTGACACTGTTGGCAGACAACAATAGTTGCTGTCTGTGCATTCAACAAAGAAGAATCTTGAGGAAGTTAGTCACATAGGAGAACAAATGAAAGCACTCTTGATGAACTATCACTCTCAGTGCAAAGACACATGTTGGCTGAAATTGATTATTGAATACTGGTAAGTGCAGACTGAGAATGAGATATGTTTGTTAAATGCAAACAGAAATTATACATGGAGAAATCTGATGATGACAGTTCTCCAAGGTAAGGCTGAGGGCAAACGGAAAAGAGGCAGATCACCAACATCCTACATTGCCAATATCATTAAGGTCAGTGGTTTGGGAGAGCTGTCAGGAGATCATAGAACTCAGGACCAAGTCAGAAGAGACAGAGAAAGGTAGTGAGCCCTTGTGTATTGCGTGGAGTTCCTACCAACAACAGCGGCAACAGACACCTGACCTGACTGAAGCCATGAAGGTATCAATAGTAGTATCCGTATCATGCATAAAAAAACAAGTATTCCAAAACTTTATTTTTGTTTTAGAGTGTTCAAATTGTCTATTTGAAGGCTAATATTATCAAACTTCTAACATGATAATCACAAACTCACTTTTATAAGATTTACACCACAGCTGAATAAAAAACATGCCAAGAAATACTTTTTTTCAGCCTGAACATTTCACCTACTGAATAAACATTTTATTTTGCTCTGGCATTTTAATTCAAAAGTAGTTATTTTGCAAGACAGTCATACTCATACGAGTCATAGGGTTACTTTTACTTGAGTAAAGGCTGGGAGCACTTGTGGTGATTCTCTCCCCCTCCCCCCCCCCCTCCCCCCCCCCCCCCCCCCCCCCCCCCCCCCCCTTTCTCTTCAATTTAAAACACGTGGGCTTAAGCAATTCATTTTACAGCTCTAACACAGTTTAAAATGTTACCACCCCCAAAACTAAGCTAATATTGTAATAACCTAATATATAATAATGATAATACATATATAATTATAATATAAAAATTATAAATATGTAGTATAAAAATTTCGGCAGATGGATGGGCAGCTAAGACGGAGAAGAAATTCAAGAATACTGAATAGAGCTTGAAGAAGAAAATGTAGTCCAACATACTTTAATTATTCGGTCATCCAGGCCCATATCACTGAATGAAACTGGATCATCGTCAGTGGAGGTGGAGGTTGATGCCATTGAAAAAAAAGATCACAAGAAACACAGTCACAACCGGAGCACCGCAATAATTTCCAATTCACTAACTTTGTCAATCACTGTAGCTTCTAGCTCTGTGTGTAACTAAAAGACATGTGGGAGATACAGCCGGAAGTTATTGAGTTGCTCCCCCTGTCATGAAGGTAGCTTACTTTTTAACTGAATTCTACAGAATTATCCTAAAATCTTGCTTGAGTGCACTAGCCTATGAGCACAGTGCGAGCGCATGTACGCACGCGCGCGCGCGCGCGTGTGTGTGTGTGTGTGTGTGTGTTCTCGTTTGTTAAGTAATAGCAAAAATTCTCTTTTCTGACTCCAATAACAGATCAATCCTAACATTTGGCAACCTTGCTTTGTTTCGTTTACTTTTCACTTAAAAGATATTTGCAGCATATAGCTGCACTTTCATTAAAAGCGAAAGAACAGATCATGTCGCTTTATGTACCATTCTTGATGGTCTAGTTCCAGGAAAGATCTGCACAGACAGAAGGCTGCGATGCAGGTGCAAGCACTTTTTCATGATGCTGGGGAAAATTGAGATTTCGCTATGAAAAGTTAAATGTCTCTCAGCAACCCTGATAGGCAGAGTGTATTGGTTTGCTTTGGAACACTTGGGGGGTTTGGTTTTGTTTTGTTTTGTTTTGTCTCTGTCTTTTTAAATTCATGTACAGAAGAGGGCTCGAATTTAGATTCGTAATGATTTTAATGTAGAAGCAGACTGAGGCTGAAACCTATGTGAGACTTATACCACTATGTTTCAGCTTCAATGACGTCAGTCTGATTCATGTGGTCTTTGTAGCTGGGAACATAATAACAGTAGCTGAGAGGGAGTTATATCTTAACATCCATGCTTACCTACTGATGACGGCCTGCTTGTGTTGAGATTATATCAAAACATTGTTCAGCAGCTTCTAATTTTGTAGAACCAGGGACAAGAAATTCTGAAAAGTTGTTGACTATGGTTAACAAATTCAAGACTGACTGGGCTACACTACTTGTCTCATTTTTGACATATATAAATATGGAAAATAACCATTGTATTAGGGTATATTACCACAGTGGTGTGTGTGTGTGTGTGTGTAAGTCTTCAATATTAATGTCTTTCCACTTTAAGTGATACGAGACAGCCCTAAAATAGGAGACTGAATACAAGAGACAGAGAGATAGAGCTACTCTGTGTGTGAGTGCATGCATGTGTGTGTGTAATAAAGAGTAATAAGGGAAATACACAAATAATATTCTTAACATAAACAGATCAAGAACAACATTTTTCAAAATAATTAAATTCAAAGAGAACTTCTTCAAGTGTCCGGTCTGGTCCTGCAGACATCGACGATCATGGCTCTCCATTCTTCCCTGTTCTCGGTCCCTCTCATGAGCTCATTGTTGGTGCCCTCTTTATTCGTTGCGAATTTGTTTAAGCTGTCTGTGAATTTTGTTCGTTGTCTTCCTCTGCTCTTGTTTCCACAGATTTTGCCACTCCATAACAGTTTCTCTAGTCCGTCAGCCCTGATTATATGGCCGAAAAATTTAAGCTGTCTTTCTCTGATGGTGTTGAGAAGGGATCTCTTGTACCCAGCCATTTCCATTACTTCTGCATTTGTTTTTCTTTTTGTCCATGAGACTTTCATGATTCTCCGGATGAACCACATTTCCACTGCTTCTAGTCGCTGTTCTGTGTCCTTGGCTAGGGTCCAGCACTCAGCATCCGTACAGAAGAATGGACCATACGTAGGCTCTCAAAACATGGATCTTTGTCTTGAGGCTTATCTTACTGTTGGTAAAAATGCATTTCATGTTAAAAGTTGCCTTAGATTGACCGATTCTCTTCTTGATTTCTGTGTCACACTTGCCGTCCGGGGTGATAGTACAACCAAGGTATTTAAAGGTATTTACTTGTCTGATTCTCTCTCCTTTACAGCTATAACAGCTTTTTTCGAGATAACCATGCATTCTGTCTTCTTTGCATTGAGCTGTAATCCTTTCTTTTCGCTTTCGTCTGTTACTGTTGTTAAAATCTTTTGCAGTTTTTCTTCAGAGTCGGCGATAAGGACTGTGTCATCTGCATATCTCAGGTTGTTGATGTTGTGGCCACCTACACTAATTCCCTCATGATTCTCAATATTTCGTAGAATTATTTCACTATATACATTAAATAAATCAGGCGAGAACACGCAGCCCTGCCTCACACCCCTGCAGATTGGTCTATATTGACTGATGTCATTGTCGACTCTAATGGCTGCCTCCTGTTCCCAATATATGTTTCTGAGGACTCGAAGATCTTTCCCGTCGATGTATAGCCCTGCCAGAATATCAAACAAGTCGGAGTGTCGTACTTTGTCGAACGCTTTTGAGTAGTCAATGAAGCAGAGGTACAGGTCTTTCTGGACCTCGATGGATCTTTCCATGAGAGTTTTCAATGCGAAGATTGCATTTCTGGTGCCTTTGTCTGCCATGAATCCAAATTGCGTTTCTGATATTTCTGGGAGTATTTTATTTCTCATTCTCTTCATGAGTATTCGTAAAAGAACTTTGGTGAGGTGACTCATCAGGCTGATTGTACGATGTTGGTCACATTCAGCTGTACCCAGTTTCTTAGGGATCGCAATGTAGATGGACTTCTTCATATCTGTCGGAATCTCTCCTGTGTCATATATATTGTTTAGTAGTTTTGTGACTGCCTAATTCCCACTTCATCCAGGGCTGTTATCAATTCAGAGAACTACAACTACAATAAATGCCCTATGGCTATAGGTCTTAACATTAAACCTTTAGCAATGTCAAATGTTAGCTTTACATTGTTCAAAACTTCGTCAATGGAATTCTCAGAAAAGGCAGGGAGATGAGGTTTTAAATTCTTACAAGTTATATTTGAGTATGATATGGGTATTTGAAATATATTCACCACATAAGCATAAATCCTTTCTGAGTTTTATCATGAATGCATTTAATCTTGTCCTGAAAAATAAAGCCTTGAGTTGTCTTTCTTTGACAGCATTTGTATGAATCTCTAAGTGATGAGTTTATTCAATTACACTCTTCCTACTCGGACTTGAATGTGAAAGCCGATTGTTTTGCTGATGCTTTTCTTAAAATTTATTTCAGGATGCTTCTTCTAACAAATGATATTCCTCTGCAATGGATAGAGGGACATGAAGTACTATAGACCCCATTTCATTATGCGCACCTTTCTTCGCAGCCCGTTCAGCCCACTCATTAGAAAATAATCCCATATGTGAAGGAATCCTGCAAAATAAAACATGAATTCCTCTTAAACGCAGAAGATTTGTGAAGTATTTAATAATAATAATAATAATGTATGGAATTTATATAGCGCTGAATCTTGTAAAGCAACAAATCAAAGCGCTCATTTATTATTTGATATTTAGTATCAGTTTAATATATTGCTTGTAAGTTATAGACTTTAAGACATATTATACTTTTGAATCCACACAAAGTAATATGTGAAAGAAACAGTATGGATGATCTAAAATGAAAGTCAAAGCCATGAGAACAGCAATCAGTTCAGCTGTAAAAACAGATTGATTTTTACCAACATAGTACGACTTTTCTACTTTTAGTGCCGGTATGACAAATGCTGAACCTGCTTGATGATTGCCTAAATATGAGCCATCTGTATAAATTTTAAGACAATGAGAGTAGTTATGTTGTATATATGAATGAACATTAACTGCCATAATATCTGGATTCTCATTCTTTATCATGTTGATATAATCTACATCAAAGTGTGCTTGCTTCATTCCCCAAACAGGACAGACTGAACCTGCTCTTTGTGAGTCTACATCAGATTTGAAAATTTCAGAATGCTTGTAAAGATCTGATGTGTTGGTACTTATTGTCATTAAAGAGTTTATGTTTTGGGCTCTTTTTGGAAAATCTGTTTCATACATTTCATTCATTCATTTTTATTTTTTCTGAGGCAAAACTATCAGGTGTTGAGCTTCACAGAATATATTTGGCACATACAAGTTGTCAGTACTCATCAAGTGGTAATATTCCAATTACTTTATATATATGTATCAAGTGCAGAGGCATGAAATGGTACACTTAAAGCAAGTCTGTACGCCTTACAGTCTACACTTTGAAGTTTCTTTAGTAAGTACTTAGGTGCCCTAAAAAAACCTAATTAGAGAGGTAGACAAATGTTTCAGAATTGTCATGTTGTGTGTGTGTGTTACAACATAATAGCTGGATATTTCTGGTATTCATAATGTAATATTTCACTCCATTACAGCTACATGTCTCAGCAATCAAAGTCAGTCCTTGTAGATCAGATGAAATCAACCCCAAACCCCCTTACTGGTCTTAGTGTTTTCTGTATCACATCAAAAGGCATAGTGCAAAGACCACTTCAGTTTACCTTTTATTTTCAGTCATTATCACAATTTGACATCATTTTTGTACTCATGTGGTTTTCACAAAATGTGCTAATGATATTTCATTATGTAATAGCGGCCTTCCTAACCATTTTTGCTCTGCTCAGAGAGTAGGCCTGCATAAATAATGTCTTGCAATAGATGGATAGCATTAGCAACCAGTTCATAAATTCTTATAAAGACTTCAGTAATGCTAATCAGAATTGCTCCTTATGTTGGATAGTTTGGGTTGTTTTACATAGTGAACCAAATACATAATATAAATATTGGGAAATACGATGTTGCCGTTAAGCATTCAGCTAAATATCTTGATGTCAAATTTTATTTGAAACTGTCCATGCAAAAATACATGGATAGTGATAGTGTCTGCTGACCATCTTTTCTTGAAAGTAGGCATAATCAATCAATTTCCTGTCCCTTTGAATGGCGCGTTATTTATGCTCTTATTTTTGGACTACTGTATCTACTTTATGGTGGCCATCCCACAGAACAGTGTATATCTCACCAACAGAGACTAAAAGCAGTGCTGCACAACTGTTTTTCAACTTTTTTGAAGATTGATCCAAAACAAAGAATTGAAATTCACATGTGTATCAAACTCATAACTTAAAAGAGCTCCACTAACTTCCTTTTAAATTTCATTGCCAGTACAAGATCACCATTCTTGCATTCTATCCATTTAATGGGTCTCTTCCATCATATCTTTTTTCTTGCCCCATCTTCTGTGGTGCTCCCGGCCTGCTGATCCCACACAGCTCATTTTGTCCATTTGATTCTTCCACCTCAGCCATGATTAATTTGTTATGTCACTTCTTCAAGCTAGCATATTCATAGGGAGCCTATCAATGCCAGGTTACTGTTGGC
The DNA here is from genome assembly GCA_028751875.1 of Rapana venosa. Taxonomy (NCBI): domain Eukaryota; kingdom Metazoa; phylum Mollusca; class Gastropoda; order Neogastropoda; family Muricidae; genus Rapana; species Rapana venosa. The sequence continues at coordinate 18,511,757 of CM054139.1, read as the reverse complement.
CACCAGCCAGAGGGGCCCTGCACTGCTGTGAGGACACGTCAGTGATGTTCAGTGGTGCCTGTTCTGAACTAACATACATAAACTTACAAATTATATATATGTTTGTAACCCACCTGGATTTCTTTAGCTGTTGAGATAAGAAAGTATGCATATTGGTAAAATCTATTATTTTCTTTTACTGTTTGATGATCATTGGTGATGAGGATGATGTAATGTTGTTGCCAGGGAAGAGCATGTGCTTTGAGACTACATGATAGGTTTGTACTCTGTGCTTCCTGTCATGATATATCCTGGCATTAACCAGGCCCAAGAGATACAGACACCAGCAGTGTTGGTTAAATGATTTGAGCAACTCTTAAAATCATATTTGTAAAGTGGAAGAAGCTTGATAGTGGGGTTCCAGTGTGCCCAATGACCCCATAGTAAACCCATTGTGGGTAGGAACCAGCTGGAGTAAGTTAAAACTCTGAAATTGCAAGCTGAAAACAGTAGCTGAATAGGTGAATTCATGGATTTTCACTTTCAGTAGACCAATAATTTAAAAGTCATTAGCATTCAGCTTGTAGGGAAGAGATAGCTCAGCTGTTAGACCACTCACTTTCCCTAAGCTAAGGTGAAGCAGCATTGAGAGTGGTTACCAAGTGGATGGGTGACCGTTTTTTGGGGTGGGTTTTTTTAATCTTTTATTTCAAGGATAATGGAATAAGCACCCATGTGCTTTTTTACATATTTGCTCAACTTTGCTTCAGTAAGTCCCCCAATTCACCGAGCTGTAAATGGGTACCTGCCATCTTTAGGGTCAGGGAAGGTAAAGCAGTGAGGGAGAAGAAATGGGTTCCGCCTTCAATGTGCTGGCCCCTGGAAAAGCTGAGGTCTCTAACATCTCGCTCCCCAACAACTGCATAGGTTATGGGAACACCTTTACCTACCTTTACCTTACCATTCAAACGTGTTATATTCAAATGTGTGTCTGTGTGTAGTTGTTGTTGTTGTTAAAGTGGTAGTTTTTATGTGCTGGATTGAGAATTGTTAGCATGGAACACCAAGTTGCAGATGCAAGATTTTGCGCTTAACAAGAATCACTAATGATAGTAAGAAGAAATAGTAGCTGTAATAGTATGTCACATAATTATTGTATCATTAATTATTGTTTTTATAATAAGCATCATCATCATGTTTATGTTTGTCCAATATTGTGCCCAAGGAGAGTATGTGTGTCTATCTGATCTGTCATGTCTGTCTGTCTGAATGCCTTTTATTTACTTGAACCATGCTTTCCCAGTAGCGGCCATCACATTGTGTAAAAGATGCAAAATCTTGTGAAATACTTCACAGTTTACATGATGAAACCAACAAATGTAAGTCATGACATAGGGAGGGCCTGTTCTTTCTTTGCTTTTTGTTAGGAGGGGGGTTTCTGTTTGTTGGGGTTTTTTTTGTTAGTGGCTTGTTGGTTTTTTTAGTGGGGGAAGGAATTATGCATTTCTAGGGTGTTCTTTGGGGAAGGGGCTTGGATTTGTTGTTTCCTGTTTTGTTTGTTGTTGCTTGGTTTGGGGGGGGGGGGGGGAGGGGGTGTTGGTTTGTACAATATATTCATGTGTATTTTCTAACCATTGTCATGTCAAAATCATGTCTATAACTTGATAAATTAACTCTGGAAAAAATATAAAAACTGTGGAGTACAGAAAAAGCAAATTTCTCACACACACAAACACCAATCCAACCCAATCCAATCTTGTTGTTTATAGCCCCGCCAACCAAAGAGGCCATATCAGAGCTGTCACCTCATCAAATTTAAAATCTCTTTTCTCTCTCTCTCTCTCTCTCTCTCTCTCTCTCTCTCTCTCTCTCTCTCTCTCTCTCTCCCACACACACACACACACACACACACACACACACACACACAGAAGTCTTACATTGAAATTGAAACACTGTGGATATATTGGTGACAGAAAGACTATTGAATCATGCTGTCCAATAAAACATTAAATGTTAAAAGTGCAAAGGTGCTGGAAAAGTTCAGCTCTGTGGAACATACAGTGAATGATTGAACATAAAAACAAAAAACTACACCACATTCTCTCATATGACAGGATTTTTTTTTCATTCATTGGGTAGAGCTCCAAGGTTAACCAATGGTAAGATTTTGCATATATATGCCACCATTTTTACCCACATCCCAACTTCAAGGATGATGTCTAAATTTGACACCAGTGGGTATGCATTTTTTTTTAAATCAATAAAAAAAACACCTTGTCATCCATTCCTACCTTCATACAATGGCCTACTCTTCCAAAAGGCAGAACAGATTTTAGCATGTGTGCAAGATGTTCTGCATGCAGTCACACACATGACCTCAGTTTATTGTCTCATTTAAAGGACTTTCATAAGAATGGAGTTGGTACTGATGTTAACTCCAGGTGGAAATCCCCTTGAACAGGTGCTTGGTGATGGGTTGATCCTGGGCCATCAGATCATGAGCACTTTACTCTAACCACTTGTCTATCCTGCCCCCCTATACCACAGGATAAAAGCTTTCTTGTAGGGAGTGGGGAGAGTGTGTGTGTGTGTGATACCATGAAAGATGATGCTGGTTGGCAGATGGGGCACTGACCCAAGTGTGGATTGATGGCAAATGTCAACACCATTGGAACCGTCCTCCTGCTGAAGGCTCCTAGAGATGCAGAGGAGGACCCTTTTGTGGAGGTGATGTTCTGCCTTCATGGCTTTTAACTGATGTCACTCTAGATAAATAAATTTATGGGCTTATGCACAAAAATTCTATGTATTTGTCAAATGAGTTACAACCAGCACATGTAAAATACCTCTGTGGATGTAATGTTCTGTTACTATGGCTGCTGGTTAATCAATTCATGAATTTACAGCCAGTATGATTAGTATACAATAGCCAATTACAAAACAATAGCCAGTATGCTAAATATTGAGAATCTTCATGCAATCGGGGAAGTGGAAAAAGTTGAAGGACCTGTACAAGAAGTGACTGAAGATTAAATCAGAAGAGCAATTCGAACTATGAAAAAGAGAAAAGCCACAGGGCCATCAGGAGTGATGACAGAAATGATACAAGCAGCAGGAGAGAAAGGAGTTAAACAACTTACTAAAATATGTCAGAAGATACAGAACAAATGCCCGAAGAATGGGAAGACAGTATTACTGTTCGCATTTTCAAGGGTAAAGGAGATGCACTTGTATGTGGAAAATACAGAGGAATAGGCTTCTGGAACATGGCATGAAGATCTGGGGAAAAGTATTGGAAAGAAGACTGAAGAGCCTGTGCAATATTGATGAAAAACAGTTTGGATTCCAGGCTGGCAAATCAACCATAGATGCAATATTTATTGTGAAACAACTGCAGGAAAAGTACATGGAGAAGAAAAAGAGCTTGACGCACATCTTTGTCGACCTGGAAAAAGCTTTTGATAGAGTACCCAGAAAGGCAATCCAATGGGCCTTGAGGAAACAAAGTGTACCGGAGCACACCATCTTAATGGTTATGACTTTGTACAAGAACTCCAGATCAAAAGTGAAAACTATAATTGGGACATCAGAAAGCTTTGAGATAAAAGTAGGAGTGCACCAAGGATCCGCTTTGAGCCCTCTGCTCTTTATCCTCATGATGAATGAAATATCCAAGGAAGTGGAGAGGCCAGAAGAGATCAGGGAACTGCTGTATGCTGATGACTGAGTACTGGTAGCTGAGAACAGTGATGACGCTACTCAAAGATTTGGCAATTGGAAACAGAGATTAGAATGCAGAGGAATGAAGGTAAATGTTGACAAGACCAAAGCAATGACAGTTGGAAAAGACCACAGAACACATAGAGAGCAAGGCAAATACCCGTGTGGTGTCTGCCACAAAGGTGTAGGGAACAATTCGATCAAATGCTCCAAATGTCCATATTGGTGTCAAAAGATGCTCAAAGCTCAAAAGTCTGAAGAAGGAGAAGGAGTGTTTGTCTGCCCCAGTTGTATGAATAAGAAGGGTGAAGACAATATTGATGCAGGAAAGGAGGAGCTAGAATTTGAACAAGGGAAGATAGAAATGGTAGACGAATTCTGCTACCTGGAAGAGATGATGAGCTGTGAAGCAAAATCTGAGTTAGCTGTCAGAACCAGGATTGTGAGTGCTTGGAAGAAATGGAAAGAATTGGCAAGTCTGCTCAGAAATCAGAAAATCCCACTGGAGAGACGCTGTTTGATATATAAGGCCTGCATCAGACCTGTTCTCCTGTATGGCTCGGAGACGTGGATTTTCACAAAAACCGTCAAACGTTTGTTGAAGAGCTGTGAAAACCAAATGCTACGCTACATGACAAAGATCAAATGGGAAGACAGGATCACGAATGAAGAACTATGGAGCATGTGCAAAGTTGATGATCTGTAGCTAGTAGCAATAGACTGCGCTGGTTTGGGCACGTTCAATGGAAAGCAGACCACCACATAAAAAGAGCAATGAACTTCGTAGTGGATGGAAAGAGACCAAAGGGAAGACCTAGCAAAACCTGGGCTGCCTGTATTGCAGATGATCTTAGAGAAAGGGGCATAAATAAGGAGGAAGCTCAAAACAGAGAGAGAGTCCTTCTCCTTGAAGGCTCATCAATGTCAAACCTCCCCTGGGAGAAACATGACAAAAAAGGAAGAAGAAGAGATGCTTAGTATACAATCATGTGTGTATTTTATTATTGATCAAAATTGATGCATTAATATATAAAAAAAACTAACTCTTAGCTTTTACCTTCTGTGTGCCTGAATTTTTTTGTTAAACAAGCAGAAATGATGATTGCCCTTTTTTTTAATTGTTGCTAGAATTTTGTCAGTTTGCAAAAAAATCAAAATGAGCTGCCAACCTATTATTATTTTATTTCATGAAATGTGAACATGTTTCTGATCTTATCTGTCTCTTCAGTAACCTCAGATTTCTGACAGATAAAATCTAAACTTTCTCCTTAATCTTTCCTCACATCACTGATGATTTTCCTGAATGATTTATCACACCTTTTCAAGACAGCTATCCATTTTGGTAATAACAACCCTCTTTTGACCCAAAATTGTTCATGATCCCTTCCTTCTGCACAAAAATTTGTGGGGAGAGGTCATGATTTTTTAGGCCTCCTCTATTTTCAACAACCTGTCCTTACAACATTCAGGCACTCTTCTGTCTTTTGTTAAGTGGCCTAATTGCTGCACAATAGATGGGATAGCCTGGTGGTTAAAGTGATACATTCGTGATCTGCTGACCCGGGTTCAAATCTCGTTCAAGAGGATTTTCCTCTGGAGTTAACATCAGTGCCAACTCCACTCACCCCCCAGAAGTCCTTTGGATGAGACTATAAACTGAGGTCCCATGTAGCAAACACAAGTAGAACATCTTGCGCACACGTTAAAACCTGTTCTACTTTTTGGAAGAGTAGGCCATTGTGTGCCGGTGGGAACCAATGACAAAATTTATAAAACTGCATAGACACAGCGACTGGATGTAAAAAAAAAAACAACACATGAATGCTTATTCCATTATCGTCTAAATAAAATAATAAATAAATAAATAACAGTATGAGTGGCCAACTCCTTGCTGGTTTGTAGCTCTAAGAGTGCACCAGAATGAGTTTGGGTTTGGCTGAATGTGCTGAGATCACAATGAGTGACAGCCAACCCCTGTCCCTTCTGTCTTCTTTCCCTCAGAACATATATATAGGAGGGAGTGTGATTGATAGGAGGCAGGATGACCTTGTAGTCTGAGCATCAAACTCATGATCTGACTTGTAGTTGTACTTTGCTTGCTGGTTTCAGTCTCTTCACTGACTCCAAGATCATATAGGTCCATTTGAGAGAATTTTTCTCCCGGAATTTATATTCACACTGACTTTTCCTCTCAAAGTATTTTTCAGTTGAGACAATTAAGCAAGGTTCTGTGTGCAAACATGTGCACATCATCTTGACATATGTTAAAACGGCAGTATAGTCCCCTGATAACTCCTCAAGGAGTTAAGGGGAAAATCTAGGCCAGCCAGGTCAGTCCATTAGTCGTGAATTCATTGTGTAATCTCTCTTGCTTTCTGATACAAAACTTAGAACCTGTTGATCATATATGTTCTGCAGCAGAAACAGATGTTAACAATAGTTTGTGTGTGATTCTCCAATGTGTCAATAACTCAGATATTGCATGTGTGTGAGTGAGAGATGGTTGTACATATTATTTTTACAGTCCCAGGAGAGAGAGAGAGAGAAAAAAAAGTCTTCTGAGTCCACAAGGCTTCTTATTTTTCTTAAATGAGATGGAAATAGAAGTGCTAAGGAAAGAAAGGCATGGCATTCAGATAAATCCTGGATGTATTGAACTTCTTTTATTATCATTTGCAAATGATTCTATTCTTTTGTCTTGCACAGTCAAAACTCTTGAAAAGCAGATGAATGCCTTGAAGGGAAAAGGTCAGTTAGCTTTAAGGGTTGGTTAGATAAGATATGTTATGGTTTTTAGAATTTGAAAATCATTCATCAATACATACAATTTTTTGATGCTATGATAAAATCAAGAGAAAATTATTTCATTTGAGTACATGGGGTTAATATGTCCAATAAAAGTAAGTTTCAATTTTGCATGGAATAAGTCATGAAAAGGGAAAAATGATGGGATGGAAATTTCTTTTTTCATTCCTTGGCTAGCCTAGAGCTCAAGTTCACCACTATTGGTGAGATTTTGCACATGTGACCATTTTTACCCACCATTAATGTAGCCACATTCCAACTTCGGGAATGATATGACATTAGTGTGCATGCATTTTGATATTTTGTCCTTTGCTCCTACCGGCATGCAATAGCCTACTCTTTCAAAAGGTGGAATGGGTTTTAACATGTTGGTAAGATGTTCACACATGTGACCTCGGTTTAGAGCCTCATCTGAAGGAATTTCAGGGGAGTGGAGTTGGTACTGTTAACTCCAGGGGAAAAAAATTCCCTTCAGCATGTACCTTATTGTGACTCACACCTGGGCCATCAAATCATGAGCCCAACACTCTAACCACAAGGCTATCCTTCCCCCCCCTGACTGAGATTTTTAGATCTCTTCAAAGTCTAAAGTCTACTAATCACTTTGTGTGTTTTGAAAACAGCATGACACATGAGCAGAACCATTAATCAATCACTCGCAGAGGGTCATAGAGACTGTGTGATGACCAGCCAGAGTGGCACAGCACTGTTGCTGAGTCACTTTGGTGGTGTTGGATGGTGCCTGTTCTGAGCTATCATATGCAGGACACCACCTAATAAGCCCCCAACCAATGGCAGTAAGAGCTCAGTCACAGAACCAAATTAGTGAGATGCCCACCCAGGTGGCAACCGCCAGTGTCCCTCCAATGACCTTCTTCCATGAACCTCCTTACTCTATGTGTAACCGTTTCTAAGGATCTGGAACCACAGGTTAGAAAGGGGGTTGTGCCTCTGGTGATTGTACTTCAAACAGTGTGCTAAAAGCTTCAGAGTTCCCTAAGCCAAGGTGGCTCAAAGAAAAGGAAATTGATTATATATCTTCATTGGATAATCAGGAAATTTTTAGAGTAGAACAGGTATCAAATAGTCTGTTAGGCTCCACAGAGCCAATTTCACAATCTGATGTAGATAGTGTAGTTTGTAATGTTACCAACATTATGAAAGACAGTGCAGTAACTAATGGATTGTTTAAAAGAAAGTTTGTCTAAAAAAACACAGCAAAGAAAACTACAAAGTGCGCATGGTTTAACGCAAGTTGTGAGCAAAAGCGAAAGGCTTTCTTTAAAGCAGTAAATCAGCATGTTCACTGTAGGGGAAGCAAAAGTTTGTACCTTGTCCGGCAACAAGCAAGTCGTGACTATAAAAAAGAAATCGGGAAGCAATTCAAAATTTACCTAAATAACCTTGTAAAGAAAATTAGAAGAGTAAAGAATTCTGATCCCAAGGCATACTGGAAGATAATCAACGGGACAAAAGTAGAGAAAGACAAACCAGTTACACCCATATCATGTCAGGCATTTATGGAGCATTTTGTAAAGATATACTCAGAAGCAGAAGAGTTCGAAGAAAACTGCAGTATTGATGATGATAACGCCATTGTAAACCAAGAGCTAAATTTACCCTTTACTGAAGAGGAAGTACAGAATGCAATCACTAAACTAAAATCAAACAAAACATGTGGTTATGATCATGTCACTAATGAATTTTTAAACGCGTCGTCAACCAGGTTACTTGGTACATTTACTAAGTTGTTTAATGTTATCCTTCACTCTGGAAAATCTCCAAATGCCTGGTCCATAGGAATTATTAAGCCAGTTTTCAAGCATAAAGGAAATTCAGAGGATCCTAATAATTATAGAGGAATAACTATCTTAATTTGCTTTGGAAAATTATTTACTTCTGTGATTAACAACCGACTGACAAAATATCTCGATGAATGCAAGACTATTGGACAAGAACAGGCAGGTTTTAGAGCAGGATTTTCCACCACTGATCACTTGTTTGCACTTCATTGCATGATTGATGTGTTTCTTGCCAAGAGAAAACGACTTTATTGCCTTTTTGTAGATTTTGAAAAGGCGTTCGACCGTGTTAATAGAGCTTTTCTGTGGCAGAAGCTGTATGATCATGGGGTGAATGGAGACATATTAATGGTTATCAAAGATATCTACTCTAAAGCTAAATCATGTGTTAGCGGAGGGGATGAGTGTCCTGACTTTTTTCACACCTCAACTGGGGTTTGTCAGGGTGAAAGCTTGTCACCGTAACTCTTTGCCTTGTACTTGAATGATATGCAGTCCTACATTATGGAAAAAAATTAACGGTTTATCAACAAAGGCAAAGGAAAGCCAGGAAACTAAGGTGGTAAAGAGAAAAGGAGGATCTTTTGCTGAAAATGATTTTGTTATTGTATGCAGATGATATGGCAATTTGTGCCGAATCAAAAGAAGACCTGCAGAAAGCTATCAATGCAATGTGTAACTATTGTCATAAGTGGAAACTTAATATAAATGTAGAAAAAAAAGTTTTGGTTTTTTCAAGAGGTAAAATCAAGAAAATGCCTTGTTTTACATATGGTGGTAAAGAAATTAAAGTGGCTTTTCCATTTAAATATCTTGGGCTGAACCTTAATTATAACAAAAAATTTAACTTGGCACAAAAACACTTATATGATCAAGCATGTCGTAGCATGTTCTCTCTGCTAAAAAAATGCAGAAGACTTTTTCTTCTCATTGATATTCAGATTGAATTATTTAACAGAGTAGTAGTTCCAGTTTTGCTTTATGGATGTGAGGTCTGGACTCCATCAATGTGTGAATTAGCTTCGAAATTACAACTTAAGTTCTTCAAAATAATTCTTAAACTGGGAAAATCTACTCCAAGTAAAATGGTTTATGGGGAACTAGGACAGTTTCCTGTGGAAATAACAGCTAAAGTAAGGATGCTTTGCTTTTGGTTTAAGCTTTTTTATATCGGAAGTGAGCCTAAGTTTTCAAATATTGTTTATAAGCTGCTACATGATATGTATATCGCTAATGCCCACGAATCTACTTATTTAGCTAACGTAGAACGTATATTAAATGAAAGTGGCATTGGCAGAATCAGTTTGATCTCGATGTTTCACCTGAATGGTTTAAAGCCAAAGTTACATGTAGTTTACAAGATCAGTATATGCAACAATGGTTTTCTCATGTAGATAACAATATATTTCTTAATTATAGACTATTTAAAAAGTGTTTCTTCTTTGAAGATTATCTGATGATTCTTCCTCGTAATTTGTCATTAACTTTTATTCATTTTCGAACGTTAAATCACAAACTTCCCATCCAAATTGGCAGAATAAGAAATGTTCCTAGAGCAGAGAGAGTCTGTGATAACTGTGGTGAAAACGAGCTAGGTGATGAGTTCCATTATCTATTCAAATGTCATTTCTTTGTGCTGTTAAGAAACATATTTATCCCAAGATATTATATAAAAAAAAAAACCCAAATATTTTGAAGTTCCATGAATTGTTTAGTTCCACAAATAAATCCTTGCTTATCAAAGTTATAAAATTCCTCAAAGAAATAATGAAAACCTATTGATTTGACGCATCTCTTTAGATGACACTAGTGCATTTTATTACATGTTAGGGATAAGTTAATTTCCTTTGTTGGTATAGATTTGAATGGCCATGTCATTGTGTGTGAGCATACTCGCACCCCCACGTGCGCGTGTGTGTGTGCCCCCGCATTTGTGTGTATGTGTGTGTGTGTGTGTCTGTGTACTGGTTGTGCTTTCTAGCAGGGAGGTCCAACTCACATTGGTGCAGTTGCCTCACAAGAACTTTTGTATTTTCATTTGAATTGTTTGCCTGGCGTTTTGTTTGAAATTCTTCCTGCATGCGTGGGTGCATGAGTGTGTGTGTTTGACCAGTAGGTGGCGACCTTCTTGGCGTGTGGATGTTCCAAGCGTGTGTATGTGTGTGTGTGCTTGTGGATGCCTTTGGTTGTGCGTGATGTGCTGAGAGAGAGAGAGAGAGAGAGAGTATGCAGTTGATTGTGGGTAATGTATTCAGGCATCATGTTAATTTGTTATACCTTTCCTGTATTGTAAATGCTCTTTCACTTTTCATGTCCATAGTTTGTGCTTTTTTTTTTTTGAGCGAATTTGTGTTGTGAGTATTTTTCACACACCCACATCCGCAAGTTGTGGTTTTGTTAAATTTCATGTACCCCTAGGGGGGTTTCTTGAAATAAAATCTTGAATCCAACCTGAAGGCTTTGAAACAAACTCACCACAGACACAAAAGTGTATGGGGAAACCAAAATTTTTGTCATCATAAGACCAGAGAAACGGGGCCACCAAATCAAAGACAATTTCTTTTATTGCATGACTGTTGACGATGAAGATGATGAAGTGATGCCGCTGTGGAAGTGTATGTACTTTGAGACTATGTGATAGGTCTGTGCTCTATGCATAGTATCATAATATATTCTGGCATCAACCAGGCCTGAGAGATACAAACACCTGCAGAGTTGGTTAGGTAATTTGAGCAACACTCTCAAAATTGCATCTGTAAAGTGGATGAAGTTTGTGTGATCCCACACTTTCTTATGAGCCCATAGCAAATTCACTCTGGGTAGGAGCCGGCCTGAATATGAAAAATTCCTATGCCTCTTATGGGATTCAAGCCCACAACCTTCCAGTCCATAGCCCAAAGCACTAACCACTGCACCAAGGCAGCATGTCTGAATGAGAAGTGTGTTTTTATGGCTGTTTTCAAATGCCTCACCATATAGGCAGCTGTACTGCAGCTTCTGAAGATTTTTTCTCCATTAATGGAGAGTAAAGGTTATGCTAAGAGTAAGACTATGTGCTGGATGAAAATCTTTGTAAAGCATTTCAAAGCCTAGTAACAACACACACACACACACACACACACACACACACACACACACACACACACACCACTATATATATATAGAGAGAGAGAGAGAGAGATATATATATATATATAGAGACATACACACACACACACACACCACACACACACGCACACACACACACCTGGGCACTTGGCTTACATCAAGAAACGAAAAAGCTTGTGTCCTGTCATCGTTTTTAGACAGTGAAGGGATTTTAGATATTTTCACACATGATTGGTTTTTATTTCAGGAGAAAGTTTGTCTAGAGGTTTTTTTAAAAATGCCCTGATATGAGGGGGTCATACTCCTCCCTTAAGTTCATCCCTTATTCCTCATTTTGAGTCTTAAAAGGTTGGTTGCTTTGCTCTGTTATTCATGTAGTGCGTATTTCAGACATTTACTTATAGCCTGACACATCTTTGTTTGCTTTGATTATTTCACTACAATTCAGGTGCTGGCTACGATTTTTAACAGTTCAGAATTGGATTTTTTGTGTTTTGTTAATCACCCTTGTGAAATCTTATTCCATTAGCCTTGAAATAAAAGAGTAAAATGATTATCTGTCGTATCTATCTATATAATGTACATGTGTATAAAGATTTTTCCTTTTTTATTCTTTTTGTTTTTGATTCCTTAGCTAGTGCTCTGAGGTTGACCAACGGTGAGATTTTGCGTATGCAGCTGCTTTTGCCTGCCATGAAGGTAGCCACATTCTGACTTTGGGGATGTATGTTGGGTGTGTTTGTGAAACCCCCAAACATATATATATATATATATATATATATATATATATATATATATATATATATATATATTGTTTGGGGGTATATATATATATATAATCTGCATGCACACAGGTGTCATGTTTAAGCGACATCTCCAAAGTCGGAATGCGTCTACCTTAATGGTGGGTAAAAACCATTGCATACACGAAATCTCACCATTGGTGAACCTTGGAGTTTTAGTCAAGGAACAAAAAAAAAAAGTTTTTGTGTGTGTTCATGTGTGGTTGTGTGTGTCTAACATATGTTTATGCATGCTCTTTATTGTTGTTTATCCCATTATTGTAAACGGGTACGCATCTGGTGCACATGGTATCTGCTTGAACTAAAGATCTATTCAATTTTTATATTGTGCTTGATGGCAGATGCTGGAGCAGGCCGGGTATCGAGTGGTTCTGGTTCCGGTGCTTTCCTTCAACTTTGTGAATCAGGATATGCTGGTGTCAGCTTTGTGCAATGCAGACAAGTATTCTGGCATCATCTTCACCAGTGTGAGAGCTGTGCAAGCCGTCACAATGGCTCTGTCCAAGCTGAGAAGTATGTGGTGTATTTTGTTTCGTTTGGGTTTTATTCCAGTTTTTGATGATTTGTGTGTGTGTGTTTGCTTGTATGTATGCAAGCCATCACAATGGTTCTTTCCAAGTTGAGAAGTACGTTTTTTGTTTGGTTTAGTTTGGTTTTATTTCCATTTTCAAGTGGGTTTTTCTTCTTTTTTTTTGCAATGTCTGAGTGAATGAATGTGTGTTTGTGTGTGTGGATGTCCATCAGCTGTTTGTCTGTGTGCCTGGTGAATGTTTGTTTGGGGGTAGTGAGATAGAGAGGTTCAGTGCAAGCGCAACACATAGCCTCTCCTGAACAAGTCATCCCTTACCTGCTCGTGGTGAGGCCTGCTTTTGCAGACAAGGGCAATGGCGAAGGGCAAGTGTTCAGCACCCTTTAAAAATAACTGTTCACTCCACTGCCTTGTGGATTAGAGTTTTTACTCAAAGGCTACGTCTCATTGCGGATACCAGTGAGTTGGTGTCAGGAAGGGCATCTGGCCATGAAAATCCCCGCTCAAAATAAAAATGATGATGAGTCAAATTTTAAAAATGGCCCCCAGTACCCGGCAGCTCTTAAATGGGCAGGGGGTGCGAAGAATCTCCGGTCTCTACAAACCAAAAATAAAAATTGGATCAGTAAATGTTGGGTCACTTCGCGGAAGATCGTTGGAAGTGATTGAGATGCTCCGACGATGAAAAATAGATAACTGTGCAATACAGGAGGTCCGATATAAAGGAGAAAGATGTTGAATGTTTGGAGTTGGTGAGGACGGGTACAAAGCTTTGGTGGAGCCGAGGAAAAGAGAACGAATACGGAGTCGGCCTACATGTCCATGAAAACTGGCTTGAAAATGTTGTTGAAATAGAAAGATGGAACGGTAGCTCAATGAACATGAAAATAGTTTGTGGAAAAAAGATCCTGCACGTGATCTCTGCTTATGCGCCGCAGGTGGGTAGACCCGAAGAAGAGAAAGCTGACTTCTGGGAAAAACTAGGCGGGGAAACTGGCTGAAATACCAGGAAAAGACATTGTCATTGTAGCAGAGATTTGAATGGACACGTTGGCAAGAACAGAACTGGATATGAAAATGTTATGGGCAGGTACAACTTTGGAGACCCGAAATCAAGGAGAAACAATTCACCAGCTATCCAACAGAATAGTTACGAATTTTGAATACGTTCTTCAAGAAAAAACAAGAGCACTGTATCACCTTCAAAAGTGGTGAAGGGGAAAACTCAGATTGACTTCATTCTCTTCAAGGAAGATGCTGCAATGGCGCCAAACTGCACAGTTATTCCAGGGGAAGAATGCCTCTCACAGCACATATTGTTGTGTGCAGATTTTCAAATAAAAGATTTGATAAGACCAAGGAAGAAAGCAATCGAGAAGAAACTGAAAATTTGGAGGCTCAAAGACAAAAACATAGGCTTAGAATGTGAGCAAAAAATGAGCATTTAGGAAGTGACAGCAAACACAGATGTTTGAGGACAAAGAGATATACAGGAGGAAATCAAAAGAAACCACAAAAGCTGTAGCCCAAGCTAAAGAAAAAGTGTGGAACGAATGGTGTGTTGGACTTAATACAACTGAAGGTCAGCATAAGATGTTTCGAATTGCATGGCAGATGAGGAAAGAACGGAAAGACATAAATGTAGCAAAATTTGTAAAAATGAGTCTGGAAATATCATGACTGAGAAGCAAAATATTCTGCAGAGATGGAAGGATTACTTTAAATGATCTGCTAAATATTGAGAATCCTCATGCAATCGGGGAAAGTGGAGAAAGTTGAAGGACCTGTACAAGAATGGCTGAAGATGAAATCAGAAAGCAATTCGAACTATGAAAAAGAGAAAAGCCATGGGCCATCAGGGGTGGTGACAGAAATGAACAACAGCAGGAGAGAAAGGAGTTAAACAACTTACGAAAATATTCAGAAGATACAGCAGACGAACAAATGCCTGAAGAAAGGGAAGACAGTTTTACTGTTCCCATTTTCAAGGGTAAAGGAGATGCACTAGTATGTGGAAAATACAGAGGAATCAGGCTTCTGGAACATGGCATGAAGATCTGGGAAAAAGTATTGGAAAGAAGACTAAAGGGACCCTGTACAGTATTGATGAAAAACAGTTTGGATTCCAGCTGGCAAATCAACCATAGATGCAATATTTATTGTGAAACAACTGCAGAAAAGTACATGGAGAAGAAAAAGAGCTTGACGCACATCTTTGTCAAACCTGGAAAAAGCTTTTGATAGAGTACCCAAAAAGGGCAATCCAATGGGCCTGAGGAAACAAGGTGTACCGGAGCACCCATCTTAATGGTTATGACTTTGTACAAGAACTCCGATAAAAAGTGAAAACAATAATTGGGAATCAGAAAGCTTTGAGATAAAAAGTAGAGTGCACCAAGGTTTGGCATTGGAGCCCTCTGCTCTTATCCTCATAATGAATGAAATACCCAAAGGGAAGTGGAGAGGCCAGAAGAGATCTGGGAACTGCTGTATGCTGATGACTTAGTATGTAGCTGAGAACAGTGATGAGCTACTCAAAGATTTGGCAATTGGGAACAGAGATTAGAACGCAGAGAATGAAGGAAAATGTTGACAAGACCAAAGCAATGACAGTTGGAAAAGACCGCAGAACACATAGAGAGCAAGGCAAATCCCGTGTGTTGTCTGCCACAAAGGTGTAGGGAACAATTCGATCAAATGGCTCCAAATGTTCCATATTGGTGTCACAAAAAAAGCTCAAACCTCAAAAGTCTGAAGAATGAGAAGGGAGTTTTGTCTGCCCCGTTGTATGAATAAGAAGGGTGAAGACAATATTGATGCAGGAAAGGGGAGCTAAAATTTGAACAAGGGAAATAGAAATGGTAATGAATTCTGCTACCGGGAAAAGAGATGATGAGCTGCGAAGCAAAATCTGAGTTAGCTGTCAGAACCAGGTTTGCAGTGCTTGGAAGAAATGGAAAGAATTGGCAAGTCTGTTCAGAAATCAGAAAATCCCACTGGAGAGACGCTGTCTGATATATAAGGCTTGCATCAGACCTGTTCTCCTGTATGGCTCGGAGACGTGGGTTTTCACAAAAACCGTCAAACGTTTGTTGTTCAATGACAAGCCAATGAAGAGCACCCCCTCCCCCACCCCCCACCCCCTTAAAAATTAAAGAAATAAAAATCCCACCTCACAAAGAACAAGAAAGAAACCAAAATATTTCTATCTCTTCTTCTTCTTCTTCCTTTTTTGTCATGTTTCTCCCAGGGGAGGTTTGACATTGATGAGCCTTCTCCATCTCTCTGTGTTTTGAGCTTCCTCCTTATTTATGCCCCTTTCTCTAAGATCATCTGCAATACAGGTAGCCCAGGTTTTGATAGGTCTTCCTTTTTGGGGTCTCTTTCCATCCACTACGAAATTCATTGCTCTTTTTATGATGTGGTGGTCTGCTTTCCGTTGAACTTTGCCCAAACCAGCGCAGTCTATTGCTACTGCTACAGACTTCAGATCATCTACTTGCACATTCTCCATGTTTTTCATTTGGACCCCTGTCTTCCCATTTGATCTTTGTCATGTAGCGTAGCATTCGGTTTTCACAGCTCTTCACAAACGTTCAAGGCTTTTGTGAAAACCCACGTCACCAAACCATACAGGAGAACAGGTATAATGCAGGCCTTATATATCAGACAGCGTCTCTCTAGTGGGATTTTCTGATTTCCGAGAAGACTTGCCAATTCTTTCCATTTCTTCCAAGCACTCGTAATCCTGGTTCTGACAGCTGTCTCAAGATTTTGCTTCGCAGCTCATCATCTCTCCTAGGTAGCAGAATTCATATACATATATACAGGTCAGGTCAGTCAGAGAAGTTTTCTGTTACTGCTACTGGTATCCATGTAACCCAGTACAACCTGTCGCATGTAGGGGAGGAAACCCCAATAGAAAAAAACAAACATGGAGACTTGGAGAGGAGATTGGCGCCACCAAGGAATATCCTAAGCCCACAGAAAAGACATGAGAGACAAAGACAAAGCCAATATAACACCGGATTGGTCAAGGCCGGGTTTTACCAACGGCCGCGCTTTCCATTGATCAAAAACCAGGTGGAAGTGACAATTCAGCTACTGGAGTTAAAACATTACTTAAGCTCCCTAGAGAACAGATCCCCCCCATTGGAACAGGGGAACGTCCGTACACTCTCCCAGTGCGGAAAAATCAAAGAACTAGAGTATGAGCTTAGCCGCTAAAAATGGGACATTATTGGACTAGGAGAAGTGAGATGGACAGGATTTGGTGAGACAAGACTGAAGAAGGCAACAAGATCTGGTACAGTGGTCAAGAGAAAACATCACCAACATGGATGGCATTTATTGTCAGAAAGGAAGTAGTGGGGTGCTTTAAATCAGCTGAAAAACCCGTTTCCAGCAGGATTATCAGCATCCGGGTGTCAGCCAAGCCAAGAACATCACCATCATACCAAATCTATGCACCATCATCTGACCATGCAGATAAAGAAGTAGAAGAATTTTATGAAGAACTTGAAGGACCATTATGATGATACCCAAGAAAGACATCATCATCATTCAAGGGGATTTTAACGCCAAAGTAAGGCCCTGACTCTTACAACCAAGGCCGGAACAGTTGGTCAGTTTGGAACTGGAGAGACCAAGACGGGGACTACATCTGCCGAGTTTTGCCTGCACCCACATACTTACCTTTTGCCAATACCCTCTATCCCCACAACAGTCAAGGGGGCAACCCTGGGTTCGGTCTGACCACAATTGCGTTCTTCTTGCACCCTGTACCAGTCAGTTTTTTCAGCGCTTCAGCCCATAGTCAGGACCCCCAAAAAATGGATGCTGGATAGTATAGTTTAGTTGCAAGGCTTGCTTTGATTGCACTGACTGGGATATGTTTTAAAATGTGTGTTCAGATCTGAATGACTCACTGATGTTATTTGTTCTTATATTTAAATTTTGTGTTAGTTGTGTCTTTCCCAAACCAAGGAATAAACCCATTTACCCCAATAACAAACCTTGGGTTACAAAGGATCTGAAACGTGTTTTAAACAAAAGAAAGTAGTATTTTACACGGCACAGAAAAAAACAAAAGAAGGAAGTAAAAAAAGAAGTCAAAGCTGCTGTTGCACGGGCCAGACGTTTTATATAAAAATAAGATAGAAGACAATTTTGCAGGGAACACTTTTCGTGCTGCATGGCAGGGGTATCAAAAATATGTCTGCAGTAAATAGGGTAGGTGTCCACATAGGTCAAAGATCAGTTTGCAGGGAGTATGTGAATAACCAACTTACCAGACCATCTAAACGCATTTTTTACTCGCTTTGAAAAGCATGATTTCTCAGATGAAATAAATGATCTAAAGCAATCCCTAGTTTCTGAGAATAGCGTCATTGTTGATGAAGAAATTATCTGTAAGCACTTAAAGGCAATAAATATTAACAAATCTCCCGACCAGATGGTATATGTGGAAGAACCCTGAAATTCGCGTTTCTGAGCTTGCCCAGTGTCCTTCAACACCTGTTCCGGGCCCATGGATACTTGTCAGATTTCAGTTATTTGGAAAACTTCAATGTAATACCTTTTCCCAAAGAAAAACCATCCTTTCGGCTAACGTTTTAACTGGGCTCTCACACTCTTGTGATGAAAACACTAGAAAAGATCGAAAATCTCTCTTCTTTCTGCTACAGAGAAAGCCCTTGACCCCTGCAATTTGCATACAGGTCTCGAAGGGTGTCAAAGATGCCAAACTATTCATTTTGAAAAAGTTGTATAGCACTTGGAAACACCTGACCTTATGCCAGAAAAATTGTTCGCTGACTTTAGTTCAGCTTTCTTTTCAATGCAGCCTCACGTTTGGTTAACAAAAATAATTCAAAATTTGACGTAGACAATCAACTTGTTCGTTGGTGATTGAATTTTTTAACCCAACAGACCACAGCGTGTTTTGGCCAACAAAATATCTTCTTCGGTTAGATTTACCTGCACTGGTTCTCCGCAGGGTTGCGTCCTCTAAACCACTTCTGTACATTCTTTACACAGTTTGTTGCAGAACAACAAAGGGGAAATTCCTTTCTGGAAGTTCGCAGACGATAGTGCTCTGTTATCTCTCTTATCCGGATCAGTCTTAGACCCACGGTCCAGCCCTCACCGAGTTTGTAAAACTGGTGTGACGAGGCCTATCTGGAGCAACTGTTTTAAAACTAAAGACCTGCCTACGACTTCAGAAGATCAGGCATACTCCTAAGAATATTAATTATCCATAATCAAAGTTGAAAACGTTTTGAACTATAAGTATCGGGAAACTGTTTTTGACCACAAGTTAAATGGGATGTTAACACTGACGCTATTTTTCAAAAAAGGACAACAACGCCCTGTATTTTCTGAGGAATGAACTCATTTTTTGTAGACAAAAATTTCTTTCCTTGTTTTAAAAGTCTTACATAGAGAGTGTGCTAAGTTTGCTTTCATTTGTTGGTACAATAACCTTAGGTGTTAAAAACAAGAATGGCCTGCAAGGGAAATTTTAAGAATCTGCTAAAAAAATAATTGAAAAGAACAAAGGATTCATGTGTTCTCAATTAGCAGCTTGTACCAAAGCACTAGCCATTTTGGTGATCCTCCGATGCTTTTTTTCCCAAAGTCAAAAGTCCTTCGGGAAAGCCATTTCTGTCCCATCACAAAACTAACAAAAAAAAGAATTCTTTTCCAGTTAAGATTCGATTCTGAATTCCCCAATGATTTGCTCCTATTGGTTACATTTTTCTATTTCTTGCTGTTGGGCATGTTAATGTGTAGTCAAGTACATAATTATTTTTTTGTTGTGGTGGGGGGGTGGGGTGTGAAATAAGTCTGTCTTCTGCAACGGTCTTAAAACATTTAATTTATATTGTGTATGGGTGTGCGTGTGCATTTTGTACGTGTGCGTATAGCGGGGGTTAAAATAAGTTTTTATGTCTTCTGTCAATGGGTTTAAAATTTTGTTCAATTGTGTGTTTTTCGGCTTTCGGGGTTTGTGTGTTTGTTGTGCGCATGCGCCGCGTGTGTGTGTTGTTGTGGTTTGGGGACATTTTTTTTGAAAACCAATTATGAATTTTATTTTTTTGTCCTTGGATATAGTTGATGTGTATCATCTCCTGTCATATTGTAATTCCTTCATGGGATATTAAAGTTTTTTGATTGACTTGACTGACTTGACTTGGCTGTGCCAAACGGGAAGATCCTAACCAAATAGATTTCAAACTTACACCACGGGCTTCAAATCCAGCATCAACAGAGCCAGAAAAGAATACCCTGAGTGACATAGCAGCGACCACACCCTTTTCTGCTGGGATCCCAAAAGAGCTGAAGAAAATAACAGCCCCGCAAACCACTATCAATTTGGGCGTGCCAAAAATGAAGATCCAGATGTCAGGAGGGTTCCAAGCTAACTTGGCGGACTTTTCGGGGAATAACCTCCTGGACAAAGCAAACAATGACCTCACCAAAACTTAATAGGCAGTCCGAGAAACAGCAAGGGAATCGGTCGTCAGAGGAATAACACCCGCCAGGACTACCAATGACATCTTGACTCTGCTACAGAAGAGCACTGGAAACCAACCAAGTTTTTCAACCCTAAAGAATAAACCCGGAGGCCCCAACAATCTTGTAAAAGTCAATGTTAAAGGCCAAGAGAATGATAGGATCAATGGTTGGAAAGAAAAAGCATGGGAAAAGGGGGAACAGTAAAAAGGCATACGGACACCTGAAGAAACCACAAAACCACTTCAAACCAAATCATCAGTCATTGAAGACACCGGAAACCTCAAAAGAAAAAACTCATCATTGAACAGGGTTAGGTTTATCAAGATATACAATTACCCAATCAACGACAAGAGCATAATAAAGAGGAAGCAGCAAAAAATCAAGAGTACCCTCACCATTATTTTGGGAAGAATGGGAAAAAGCATCTCAGTTTACCAATAGCAAAGTCCGGGCAGACAACAAACCAAAGCGGGTCAAGAGTGGGAACAGTTTTCACACATGTTACAGCTACTGTCAGAAAATTTGGGAGACAAAACAGTGGCAACAATGGACACAAACATCATCATACCTTGCCCAAAGAAGGGGGAATTACCCAATGCCAAAACAGAACAATACTCATCAGCCACGCAGCAAGGATTGTCAAATTATTTTGAATCACTCAGAAGGACAAAGAACCTTTTTAAAGAACAACGTTCAGGCGCAGGAGCACATCGAACAGAAAATTTTAACGGCACAAACGATGGAAAAAACATCTTCAACTCAGAGAACCTGTCCACAACTCATTGAAATTCAAAAGGCTTCGACAAGAGCACAAGGCGTGGCATTCAGAAAGTTTGATTGAAAAAGGGTAGGCAAAAACCATCAAGCACTATCAACACTGCAAAACAGTGCAGGCTTCTGAACAATCAGGGCGGAGAACTACTTCAAAACCACGTGGGGTCGACAAGGAGTGTATCTCAGTCTGTTTAATCGTTCTTGGAAAACATTATGAGAGAGACCCCCCATGACTTCCACTGTACCTTCCATTAGGGCAGACCCCTCAACAATTGCGGGTTTCCAGGGCATTGACCACTTTGGGGGAAATAACAGGAGCCAAGATCTTACGACAAAACTTGAAACGAGTGGAGCCCTATGGATGGAGTGAGCTGGAGAAAATAAATACTTGTAACAGCCGAAACAATGGCCACTGCTAAAATTTACTATAACGCCAGCAACTGGAGAGGGAACCTTTTAAATACCTTGGCACTACACTCAAAAAGGACGGGGCGGGCGACGACAGAATCAAAGTCAGACTACCATGGCAACATCTTCCATGACAAAACTCACCACATATGGGAAAGTAAAAAGATCAGTTTTCCAATCAAACTAAAGCTCTTACAACCTAATTAGCATCTGCGTATGGAAGTGAAACCTTGACATTGACGCTGAAACAGCAAGCCCAAAACAAATATATTGAAACAAAATTCATAGGGAAAAAAGCTGGGGATATCCCGAGAGAAAAAGAGCATGAATTTGTCAAGAGTCAAAAAACACCGTCAGTCCACAGGAACCCCCTTTTTCACCATCGTCAAGAAAAAACACTACTGGTTCCCGGCACGCTCACCCGGGCCAACAACCCCTCGCCAAAAACGACTGCAGGGAACACTCGAATGGTGGCAGAAAGGGGAAGACAAAAAAGTAGGATTTGGGCAACATCAGGAAAAGGACCAATAATGATCGGACTACTGCGAGAAACGCAGGGACCGGTGGAAGGAGGCTTTCCACGGCATCGTCTTCATGGGTCCTCCACACGCCAAGTCACGGACTGAAAATGATGATATATGTGTTGTCTTGGGTGTTGTGCAAATGATGTCCAAATAATTGATTTCATGATTTGACCCGGTTTGATTCCCATTCAAGAGGATTTTTCCTCTGAAGTAACATCCTGCAACTCCACTCTCCCAGAAGTCTTCAAAAATGAGAATTAAACCCAAGGTCCCATTGCAAAACGCACACAGAACATCTTGCACACAAATTAAAAACCCGTTCCCCCTTTTCAGAAGATGTTCTGGTGGGAACAGATGACAAATTTACAAACTGCATACACACAGGGACGGATAAAAAGCACATGGGGTGCTTATTCGTATCTCCAAAAAAAATAAAAGAAATAAAGATATTATAAGATATAAAGGTATTTTTTTTATCTGTGTGTGTTTTGATTTTTCTAGAAAATAAGTGTTTGAAGAAAACATTTGTACTATAGCTTGTTGATCAGGAAAAATGCTTACCAAGAATATTGTTGTATTTGGTAAGATTAAATTCACGGGTTTTTTGGGATTTTAAATTTTGTTTTTGCATGGGAGTTTTTTGTGGGTTTAAAATCTTTTGATTGATGAAAAAATATTTGTTACACACAGATACCAATCTGGGTGGCCCCCTAATTTCCTTGTTTTGGGGTTTTTGGTCAAAAAAACTGCCAAAGCTGGTAATGCTTAAGGAAACTCCCATGTCGAGTTATATTTCACAAAATAGCAATCATTACACTCTGTATTCTTGTTTTGTAAACCAGCAACAACTTGTTGTTTTGTGCTTTTTTTGTGGGTTTTTGGATGGGGGTTTTATCTGCTTTTTTTAGGGGTTAGTGCTTAAAGGGGTTGTGAGTTTTGGGTTTTGGGGGAAGGGTTGTTGTCTTGCAGTTTTGGTAGGGTTTTTTTTTTAAAAGGGGGGGGGGGGAGGGAGTTATTGTCTTTTGTTTGGTAGGGGTTTTTTTTTGTTGATGGATGGGGGGTGGAGGGTGGGGGATTACGATTTCTCAAATTTAACTGTCCCATTGACACTGTATCAGTAGAGCTTCATGCAATGCCACCAGAGTTCACATGCTCTGTGTCTCTGATGTTTTATGGCTCCTGTTGCCTCTCCAACTGCTGACTCAGTGGGTTGGCAATTGTAGATGTTGGTGGTGTCCTCTTTCCTTTGCCTCAACTTATCCTGGAGATGTTGTCTAGATTTTTCTGTGTGTTTCTTTTGGGATGACACATATATCAGTCTGGCTCATCAATATCACCAAATTGCCTTTACATTTGGGAAAACATCAAGAATCTTCAATTGTTCTTCTGTCTGACCATTTGACCTTAGAATCGCCGTGGAAACCCCATTTTGGCTGTGTTTATTTTGTCTCTTTTCCAGTGTCCAGCTTCTGACCCTTGAGCAATACAGTCCAATAGTGTTTGATAATTCTAATTTTGGATATTAGGTAAGCTCTGTCTTTCCAAAGTTGTTAACTGATCATATTTACTTGCTTGATGTCTTAAAACAAAGTTTTATCTTTCCAGTGTTAACCTCTTAAATGCCCATGTGCAATGCATATATGCCGGGATTAAATTTTTAAAGTACCACTTGCATGTTCATATCCCTTATGAAAATTTAAACATAATCCTCCTGATAGTTACCCAAAGACATATATCTATGGTAGATTGTTCTGAGCAAGCCAAATTAGCGTGATATTTCAATGTGAAAATAATTTAAAATGAAAAAAAATTGACAAAAAACCACTTTCTTCATCACCACTGTTGTTGTGATACCCCATCCCCCTATAAAAGTAAAAAAATAAGTTCCAGGCAAAATCTCAGTAATTTTTTTTAAATCATATCCCTGAATCATACACGATCATCTAATCATGTCAGGATATTAAATTTTTATTTCCCCCATTTTTTAGTTTTGGGAAATTATTATACCTTCAATGAAAGTTTGGCCCTTTAACAAATTTCCCAAGCAGTCCCTGATAGTAACACACAAAATTTAGCTAAAAAACAATCGTTTTTGCCACAGTTTTTGCAGCTGGATCTTGCCAAGCAATATGAGAGTGATCTCCACTAATTGTGGAATTCTTTCCCTTTAATTGTAGTTAACCTCTTAACTGCCCAGTGCAAGTGCACCCTATATGCCGGGGAATAAAATTTGTATGTACCACTTGCTATGTTCATATCCCTCTTACTGAGAAATTACTTCATGAATAATCCTGATAATCTACCCAATGACAGTATATATATCGTAGATTACTTCGAGGCAAGCTCGAATTAGTTAGTGTAATATTTCAATGCGAAAATATATTTAAAATGTAAAAAATCGACAAAAAATACACTTTCCTCATCACCACTTTCATTCTGAGTACCCCCCATCTCAATAACTTCAAACATAAGTCCAGGCCAAATCTCATTCCTTTTTTTTAATGCATGATCTGAATCGTACACGTCCATTTTCATCACTGTCAGGTAAATCTAAAGCTTTATAGCAGTCATGCATAAAAACACAAAATACGAGCTAAAAAGCGATCGTTTTTCCACGATTTTTGCAGCTAGATGTTGCCAAGCAACAGGAGAGTGATGAGTTCTTTCCCTTTAACTGTAGTCAAGGAAGCAGGCTTGTTTACTTCAGTTCGACACCCTGGAAATTTTCCGGGTTATAGGCGTATAGGGTGCACGTTTAGCCCTGGAAAATTTCCGGGGTAAGGCAGTCTAGTGGTTAAGGAAGCTGGCTTGTTTACTTCGGTTCAAAACCCTGGAAATTTTACGGGTTGTAGGCGTATAGAGTGCATGTTTAGTCCCGGAAAATTTCTCGGGTGGGGCAGTGAAGTGGTTAATATGCCAGTTGCTAAAAGATCACATGCCTATTCTTACCTCATCATCGTCATCCGCAATCTTAAGTGATCCTTTATTTATGTATAATTTTTTCAAATCATTATTGCATAGTCCAGTTGGTTCTTTATTATGATTATTATGGACTCTAAAGACATTCTTTTTTGGCAGAATATATTTCCTTTTCATTATTTTAGACAGCGGGGAGGTTTGGAGGGGGGTGAGATGGTGGTGGTGTTGTGGTTTTTTTACTGTTCACTTGTTAGATCTTGTTACAAAAGTTACAAATGAGAATTTTTGGGTTTTTTGTTTGTTTTGTTAGTAATTAAGTATTATTCAAGAGTTGCATATTCTAGCATTTATTGTAGGTCAGTCAATTGATATCCATTTAATTTGTCCACCGATATTCAAAATTGTGCGCATCCACCCCAAAACCCTGATCCAGACCAACCTCCACCCCCCACCCCACCCTGCTTCTTTTTTTTGGGTCTAATATCACAATTTGGGAAGAGACTTTATATGAAATTGAAACACACACACACACACACACACACACACACAGAGGCAAAGTTAACATAATTGTACATCAGATAATTAATTCTTTTTCTCAATCTTTATAAATCTGTGACATTTGTTCTGCACTCAATACCACAAGTTCTGGCACTGATGGAATGTAGACTTGATGTGTGTGAGGGTGTTGTCTGTGTATTTAATTTCTTTTAAACCTTTTACTTTTCCACAAAAAAAAGGGTAAACTTTTTCCACTTTATTGCATTTTATTTTTATGTTGTTGTTTTTGAATTTATCATTATTTCTTTAAAATGCTCACACATGGATGGAAATCAACTAAACTAGCTGAAGTCCATTTTTCTGTATACTGGAAAAAGTTGTCATCCAAAGTTGCCTGTTGCAGAAATTTCCAGCCATTTGCTGATTCAGTTATTGGTACTAAAGCAAGAGAAACTGGCAGGAAATTCTGTGGAAGAGGCAGCCATGTATAGAATAGCAGGAACAATTACAAATAAGGTATCAAATCTGGCATCAAATGGCTACAGAGAAAAGGGACAAAAAGACTGGAATGATTTTTTGCTTCTGTGTCATTTCCTCCCGCAAAGAACAGTGTTTTATCATTATCAGTTGGAGTGGCTTTAGTCAAGCTGGTTCTCAGAATGATATATTACATTTTTAATGCATGCAAAGTAAGAATTGAATTTATCATGAAAATGTAAGTTAAAATGATTCTTGTTCTTTTTCTATGACAAAAATTTATGTTTCACAACACTTCGCTTAAATGTTCACCACATTCTTGACCACTTGGCAGCCATTTTAAATCTGAAAACATATTATAAAATTGATGAAAACAATCAATGAATCTCATCTCAGCTCATCTCATCTGCTCCCCTAACCCCCTCTGGGGTCGTAGGGGCACTGCAATGACAAACATTGCACCAGTTGGCTCCATTTGTGGCGGTTGTGGGCAAGTGCCTGGGTTGTGGATAAGCTCTTCCCGGTCCATTCAGTGATGTTGTCTGCCCATTTCTTCTTCGGCCTACCTCACCTTCTCTTCCCCTGCGCTGTTCCTTGCAATATGGTCTTGGAGAGCCCATCTGATCTTGTCACATGCCCATACAATCTGAGCTTCCTTTTCTTAACTGTTGTCAGCAGGTCTTCGAAGTGCTTTACTTGTTGGGTGATGGTTTGAAGGACTTCTTCATTTGTAATGTGGTCCATATATGAAATGCCAAGGAGTCTTCTGAGGCATTTCATCTCCAAAGCCAGGATCCTCCTTTGTAGATCTGCATTCAGTGTCCAGGATTCACATGCATACAGATATGTGGAGATGACCAGTGCATGCAGTAGCTTGACCTTGGTCCTGAGAGAGATGTTTCAGTCTTTCCAGATGGTCTTGAGCTTCGCTATTGCTACTAGTACTACTGTTTGTGCAGCTCTTGCAAGGATTTTGGTTTTTGAACCTTCTTCACTAATAATAGCTCCAAGGTACTTGAAATTATGTTCAACCTCAAGTTCTTTTCCACTGACTGTGATCTTGGTAGTGATTGGCTGGGAACTGTTTGTCATGAGTTTTGTCTTATTAGCACTGATCTCCATGCCGTATCTGGAGGATGTTTTGTCCAGGTGGTACACTAGGTTGGCTAGTTCCTGTTTGTTTCTGCCAGTCCATTGATGTCATCGGCAAACCCGAGGTTGGTGATTGTCTGCCCTCCAATACTGACTGTGCCAGTGTGAGCTTCTAAGGCATCGATCATTATGTCCTCAAGGAAGACATTGAACAGTGTCGGTGATAGGAGACAGCCTTGACGGACTCCCACTGAGGTATGGAACCATTCTCCAACCCTGCCTTGGACAAGCACTGCGCTGGTGGCTTTTGTGTATAGCGTATAGCATGGTCTGAATGATCTTTTGTCCCATATTGTATTTTTTCATTGTGGCCCACAATGTGTCATGCTATACACGGTCAAACGCCTTTTTGAAGTCTTTGAAGATGTGGTACAGTGGCATTTTTGAATAGTATATAATCATAACCTTATTTTACATCACCAAATTTCAAGTCGATATCTCAACAGGTTTAGAAGTTACTAAAAAAACCTATTGCATATTGTATTTTGGTCCTTTGCAAAGCATTTTAAGGTTTTTGGCAAAATCAGACCCCACACGGGGCCTCGGTTTATAGTCTCATCCGAAGGACTTGGGTATGGTTAGACACTCCTGAGAGACTGGACCTGTTTAACTCAATGACGTTGTGCCAAATCTTAAGCTTTGGCGCCCCTACCCTTCACTGTGAGGTGCTGAAGGTTAAGATTCAGTGGAATCATGATTTTTTAAAAAATACACTAAGCGATGTTCTACTGAAGCGAAAGTACGCTGGCCTGTAGGGCAATCATTTTTCTAAACACAGTTGCTTCCCTTGACCATAAGCCTGCCTATTTTATTTATTTATTCTTTTATTTTGAGGATAATGGAATAAGCACTCATGTGCATTTTTACATCCAGTCCCCGTGTGTATGCGGTTTTGTAAATTTTTTCATCTGTTCCCACCGGCACACAATGGCCTACTCTTTCGAAAAGCGAAACAGGATTTAACGCGTGCACAAGATGTTTTGCATGCGTTCGCACGCGGGGCCTTGATTTATAGTCTCATCCGGAGGACTTGCGTAGTTTGTGTGTGTTGACTATTTTTTCTATTACACGTCAACAAGCCTCTTCTTTGGGATTTCGGGCTCTCCAGTGTTATGATTTTCTTTTTAAATGTTGTATTGTGCAAAAAGTGACATCAGATGGGATTCAGCCAACTTCAGGGAACCAAATCATCACATTGTTCAAGGGGACTAGTTAATGAACAGTTTAAGCCATGTAAGATAAGCAGCCCAAATTTTCAAAACTTTTCATTTTTTAGCATTCAGTGACATATTTTGAAAATTTGTTTAAAAAACCCCAAATAATTACAGTCATCTATTGAAAAACTGTAATAATCTCAAAAGTAGTCATAATAAACTTTTCAATGATAAATAATTTGTATGGCTTTATTATGGTGGGTAAATCAGCTGAGTTTTACAAATTATAGCCAAAATCATGTCACCACAAAATGGAGGGAGGATCCATTTTAGTGCGACTCCATTAAGTTAAAAGTGTAATATCATTGTAGGGTTTTTTGCTTATGAAATGATAACACAATAGACACAAATACAGATGTACATGGAATGAAAAGTTTCATTGCAAAAGGCACAAAGCAAGTTATTAAGTGGTTATTTCAGAGTAAGGCGAACATATATCTAGCTTAAAACTGTGCACATTTGAACCCTTGGCAGCTTGAATATTATAGATGATAGTAGAAGATGATAATGATCATGGCCTTTATATAGTGCTAGTATATCTTCATAGCATTTTGCGTATCACAATATCTAAAGTGAGAAGCTTCCAATTCTCACATCATTACACATATGCACATGAATATGTAACAACATCATTCTGCTTCCATGACTCCATATTAGATCATTCCCTTTGACCTAACAGCCTTCTGCCACAAAACAAGGTTTCAGTTACTACCACTGCTGTCCATACCAACCGTGCCTGTGCTTCATAACTAAATTGAAAGCCCTTGAATGGGGTTACAGATGGTTAAGACATGAAATGTGCTCTGCATATGTTCTTACGTAGTAGGATGCTTTGAAAGGTTCTATCTTACTTTCAGAGCTGTGATGCACAGAGAAATTCTGTGGAAGAGGCAGCCATGTATAGAATAGCAGGAACAATTACAAATAAGGTATCAAATCTGGCATCAAATGGCTACAGAGAAAAGGGACAAAAAGACTGGAATGATTTTTTGCTTCTGTGTCATTTCCTCCCGCAAAGAACAGTGTTTTATCATTATCAGTTGGAGTGGCTTTAGTCAAGCTGGTTCTCAGAATGATATATTACATTTTTAATGCATGCAAAGTAAGAATTGAATTTATCATGAAAATGTAAGTTAAAATGATTCTTGTTCTTTTTCTATGACAAAAATTTATGTTTCACAACACTTCGCTTAAATGTTCACCACATTCTTGACCACTTGGCAGCCATTTTAAATCTGAAAACATATTATAAAATTGATGAAAACAATCAATGAATCTCATCTCAGCTCATCTCATCTGCTCCCCTAACCCCTCTGGGGTCGTAGGGGCACTGCAATGACAAACATTGCACCAGTTGGCTCCATTTGTGGCGGTTGTGGGCAAGTGCCTGGGTTGTGGATAAGCTCTTCCCGGTCCATTCAGTGATGTTGTCTGCCCATTTCTTCTTCGGCCTACCTCACCTTCTCTTCCCCTGCGCTGTTCCTTGCAATATGGTCTTGGAGAGCCCATCTGATCTTGTCACATGCCCATACAATCTGAGCTTCCTTTTCTTAACTGTTGTCAGCAGGTCTTCGAAGTGCTTTACTTGTTGGGTGATGGTTTGAAGGACTTCTTCATTTGTAATGTGGTCCATATATGAAATGCCAAGGAGTCTTCTGAGGCATTTCATCTCCAAAGCCAGGATCCTCCTTTGTAGATCTGCATTCAGTGTCCAGGATTCACATGCATACAGATATGTGGAGATGACCAGTGCATGCAGTAGCTTGACCTTGGTCCTGAGAGAGATGTTTCAGTCTTTCCAGATGGTCTTGAGCTTCGCTATTGCTACTAGTACTACTGTTTGTGCAGCTCTTGCAAGGATTTTGGTTTTTGAACCTTCTTCACTAATAATAGCTCCAAGGTACTTGAAATTATGTTCAACCTCAAGTTCTTTTCCACTGACTGTGATCTTGGTAGTGATTGGCTGGGAACTGTTTGTCATGAGTTTTGTCTTATTAGCACTGATCTCCATGCCGTATCTGGAGGATGTTTTGTCCAGGTGGTACACTAGGTTGGCTAGTTCCTGTTTGTTTCTGCCAGTCCATTGATGTCATCGGCAAACCCGAGGTTGGTGATTGTCTGCCCTCCAATACTGACTGTGCCAGTGTGAGCTTCTAAGGCATCGATCATTATGTCCTCAAGGAAGACATTGAACAGTGTCGGTGATAGGAGACAGCCTTGACGGACTCCCACTGAGGTATGGAACCATTCTCCAACCCTGCCTTGGACAAGCACTGCGCTGGTGGCTTTTGTGTATAGCGTATAGCATGGTCTGAATGATCTTTTGTCCCATATTGTATTTTTTCATTGTGGCCCACAATGTGTCATGCTATACACGGTCAAACGCCTTTTTGAAGTCTTTGAAGATGTGGTACAGTGGCATTTTTGAATAGTATATAATCATAACCTTATTTTACATCACCAAATTTCAAGTCGATATCTCAACAGGTTTAGAAGTTACTAAAAAAACCTATTGCATATTGTATTTTGGTCCTTTGCAAAGCATTTTAAGGTTTTTGGCAAAATCAGACCCCACACGGGGCCTCGGTTTATAGTCTCATCCGAAGGACTTGGGTATGGTTAGACACTCCTGAGAGACTGGACCTGTTTAACTCAATGACGTTGTGCCAAATCTTAAGCTTTGGCGCCCCTACCCTTCACTGTGAGGTGCTGAAGGTTAAGATTCAGTGGAATCATGATTTTTTAAAAAATACACTAAGCGATGTTCTACTGAAGCGAAAGTACGCTGGCCTGTAGGGCAATCATTTTCTAAACACAGTTGCTTCCCTTGACCATAAGCCTGCCTATTTTATTTATTTATTCTTTTATTTTGAGGATAATGGAATAAGCACTCATGTGCATTTTTACATCCAGTCCCCGTGTGTATGCGGTTTTGTAAATTTTTTCATCTGTTCCCACCGGCAACAATGGCCTACTCTTTCGAAAAGCGAAACAGGATTTAACGCGTGCACAAGATGTTTTGCATGCGTTCGCACGCGGGGCCTTGATTTATAGTCTCATCCGGAGGACTTGCGTAGTTTGTGTGTGTTGACTATTTTTTCTATTACACGTCAACAAGCCTCTTCTTTGGGATTTCGGGCTCTCCAGTGTTATGATTTTCTTTTTAAATGTTGTATTGTGCAAAAAGTGACATCAGATGGGATTCAGCCAACTTCAGGGAACCAAATCATCACATTGTTCAAGGGGACTAGTTAATGAACAGTTTAAGCCATGTAAGATAAGCAGCCCAAATTTTCAAAACTTTTCATTTTTTAGCATTCAGTGACATATTTTGAAAATTTGTTTAAAAAACCCCAAATAATTACAGTCATCTATTGAAAAACTGTAATAATCTCAAAAGTAGTCATAATAAACTTTTCAATGATAAATAATTTGTATGGCTTTATTATGGTGGGTAAATCAGCTGAGTTTTACAAATTATAGCCAAAATCATGTCACCACAAAATGGAGGGAGGATCCATTTTAGTGCGACTCCATTAAGTTAAAAGTGTAATATCATTGTAGGGTTTTTTGCTTATGAAATGATAACACAATAGACACAAATACAGATGTACATGGAATGAAAAGTTTCATTGCAAAAGGCACAAAGCAAGTTATTAAGTGGTTATTTCAGAGTAAGGCGAACATATATCTAGCTTAAAACTGTGCACATTTGAACCCTTGGCAGCTTGAATATTATAGATGATAGTAGAAGATGATAATGATCATGGCCTTTATATAGTGCTAGTATATCTTCATAGCATTTTGCGTATCACAATATCTAAAGTGAGAAGCTTCCAATTCTCACATCATTACACATATGCACATGAATATGTAACAACATCATTCTGCTTCCATGACTCCATATTAGATCATTCCCTTTGACCTAACAGCCTTCTGCCACAAAACAAGGTTTCAGTTACTACCACTGCTGTCCATACCAACCGTGCCTGTGCTTCATAACTAAATTGAAAGCCCTTGAATGGGGTTACAGATGGTTAAGACATGAAATGTGCTCTGCATATGTTCTTACGTAGTAGGATGCTTTGAAAGGTTCTATCTTACTTTCAGAGCTGTGATGCACAGAGAAAGGGAAATCACAACTTTAGTCTAGCTTTGCAATCTCCAAAAGACGTGGAGCTTATGTTCTACCAAATAAAATAAAAACATCCAAAAAAAGGAATGAAAAAAAAGGCAAAAAGTCCTTTTGTTGTGCACATGTTTACACACACACACACACACAATATATATATATATATATATATATATGTATAATATATATATATATATATATATATATATATATATATAATATATATATATATATATATATGTATATATATATATATACACACACATATCATGCTCAAAGTTATTTTGAATCGACTCAAGAAGGAGGCAGAAGAACACTTTGCAGAGGAACAAGCTGGGTTCAGGGCAGGCAGGAGCACAATCGAACAGATTTTTAACTGCCACATCCTGATGGAAAAACATCTTCAACATCAGAGAGACCTGTTCCACAACTTCATCGACTTCAAAAAGGCTTTCGACAGAGTATGGCACGAAGGCCTGTGGCAGGTCCTCAGAATGTTTGGCATTGAAAAAGGACTAGTGCAAACCATTCAAGCACTATACAACACCGCAAGCAGTGCAGGCCTTCTGAACAATCAGGTCGGAGACTACTTCAAAACCACAGTTGGGGTCCGACAAGGATGCCTGTTATCTCCAGTCCTGTTTAATCTGTTCTTGGAAAACATTATGAGAGAGACCCTCCATGACTTCCACTGTACCATCTCCATTGGCGGCAGACCCCTCAACAACTTGTGGTTTGCCGATGACATTGACCTCATGGGCGGAAGTAACAGAGAGCTGCAAGATCTTACGACCAGACTTGAGAACAGAGCTGGAGCATATGGGATGGAGGTGAGCTCGGAGAAAAGTAAAGTACTTGTGAACAGCACGAGCAACGCCACTGCTAAAATTTACATGAACGGCCAGCAACTGGAGGAGGTAGACGCTTTTAAATACCTTGGCGCTACACTCACAAAGGACGGGCGATCGACGACAGAAATCAAAGTCAGACTAGCCATGGCAACATCTTCCATGACAAAACTCACCACCATATGGAAAAGTAAAGAGATCAGTTTCCCAATCAAACTAAAGCTCTACAAAGCCCTAATTCAGACTATCCTGCTGTATGGAAGTGAAACCTGGACATTGACTGCTGAAACAGCAAAGCGAATCCAGTCATTTGAAACAAAATGCCATAGAAAACTGGGGGGCATACCCTGGAGAAAACGAAAGAGCAATGAATTTTGTAAAGAGTCAAAACACGGCGGGCGGTCAACAGGAACCCCTTCTCCATCGCAAGAAAAAAAAGTGACTGGTTCGGCCACGTCCCCCGCCACAACCCCTTGCCAAAAAAACAGTACTGCAGGGAACACTCGAAGGTGCAGAAAGAGGGGAGAAGAACAAGTCATGGATGGAAAACATCGGAAAATTTGGACCGGTGAATACGGGATACTGCGCAGAGCTGGAGGAGGGAGGGAGGAGGTTCCCACGGCATCGTTTTTGGTTCCCCCAGCCAAGGCAGGGATGTGATGATGATGATTTATTTTTGTGTGTGTATTTAGTATTTTATGTTTGTATGTTGTATATAATATTATATTTGTTTATGATGTGTTATGGTTTTTGGAACCACGGAGGCCAAAACTTCCCCCACAAGGTGCGAGCGGGAAATGCAGGAAGCTTTCAGAAATTTATACGGATACAGGTGAGATACTACAGAGGGTTTGGCCGGAAAAAAATCATCAAACATGTACCGTGGTGTGTGTGGTGTGTTGGGATGGGATCAAAATAGGAAAGGGGGTTACTTGTTGGTTTTTTCCCGTTTTTTATTCTTTAAATTTTTTTTTTAAATTTTTTATGAGTCTTGTTTGTATTGTTTTTATGTAAAGAGAAGGGGTTTGTAATGTATTTCCCCGCTTTTTTTAAAAATTTTTTAAGGGGTTGTGTGAATAAAGTAGGGGTACCAAAATCAATTGAGCCCCCTTTTCTTTATCTCTGAGAAGAAAAATCCAAGGGAAAATGGAGAGGGGAAAGAGATCTGGGAAGCGTATGGTGTTAGTACTGGTAGCTAGAACAGTGAGATGTACTCAAAGATTTTGGGAATTGGAAACAAAATTAGAAGAAGGAATGAAGGAAATGTTGACAAAACCAAGCAATGAAGTTTGGAAAAAACCGAAAACCTGAGGAAGGCAAATACCCGTGTGGGGGCTGCCCCAAAAATGTAGGGAACAATTCGTCAAATGCTCCAAATGTATATTGGTGTCACAAAGATGTAAAACCCTAAAAAATTTTGAAGAAGGGGATGGTATTTTTTGCCCGTTGATGAATAAAAAGGGTAAGCAATATGATGCAGGAAAGGGGAGCTAGAATTTGAAAAGGGAAAAGAAGTGGTAGACGAATTCTGCTCCCGGGGAGAGATGATGACTGCAAAGAAAATTGGTTAGTGTCAAAAAGGATCGCGAGTGCTTGGAAGAAATGGAAAAAATTTGGGCAATCGCCGGAAATCAAAAAATCCAGGGAAAAAAGCTCCCTGTTATATAAGGCTTGCATCGACTTTTTCCCCTTTTGGGCTCGGAGATGTGGGTTTTCCAAAAACCCTTTTAAATTTGTTGAAAGCTGTAAAAACCAATGCTACACTACATGACAAGATAAAAAGGGAAGAAAATTCGATAAAAAAATATGGAGAAGTGCAAATTTGATGACTAAGTCTGAGTATCAATAGATGGCGGGTTTGGGCCGTTTAGGGAAAGAAACCACCTAAAAAAGAGCAATGTTTGTATGGAGGGAAAGAGCCCAAAGGGAGACCTAGAAAAACCGGGGCTCCCTGTATTGCGATTCTTAGAGGGGGGGGATAAATAAGGAGGGAAGTCAAAGCACAGAGGAGGAAAGGCCCATCAATTCAAACCCCCCTGGGGAAACTGACAAAAAAAGAAACGAAGACTGTGGGGCGGCTGCGAACAAATAGGGGAACAACAGCTTTTTATTGATGCCCAAAACCTTAAAAAGTGAAAGCAGGATTAAGAACTTTCCCTTCATGTTTCCTAGATCTTTTTGCCCTTTTTAAAAAAATGGGTTTTAAATTTTCCCTTTCCTTTAAAAGAAATGGGCACTATCAGTTTGGGGTGCCAAAATTTGAATTTTCAAATCTCAAAAGGAGTTAGAAAAGGATGCACCCTTTAAAATTCCCTTTTTTCAATTAAACAAGAGCAATCATAAGAAGTTGTATTGAAGGCAGGAAAAAACAGGGGGGCAGAAAAAAAAACAATCTGCACTATGCAAAATTACGCAACTAGCTGAAAAACATACGCATAAAAGGTATTACACAGAGTAAAAAAACAGGAAGAGGCGGGTCTCAAGTTTAAATGAAAAAAAGACAAAAGGCTGCATTTTTGCCAAAACCAGCTGAAAAAGAGCAAAAATGAGTTTGACAAACCCTTTAAAAAATGTCAAAGTTTTAAAAATATTGGTATTGAAAACAAATGGGGTCAATACAAGGCCTAAAGAAAGAATAACAGGGCCAAAAAGAGAATGATTCCCAAAAAATAACTCACTAAAAACTCGGAAGGATCACAGCTTCTTCCCTGAAAATAAAATAAGAAATGTCAGTTGGCCTTTTATGCTTATGGCTTGAAACCCGGGCACAAAAAGAAAAGAGAAAAAAAATCAAAGCAGCGAGATGTGGTTTTTTGAAGGCTGCTCAGGCATTGGATGATAAAAAACGTTGAAAGCATGTTGCATGAATAGGGAAAGAAGTAAACTTTTACTTCAAAATGAATGGAAGTAAGATGTGTAGGATGTGTTGAAACCAAGATACAAAACCAATGAAAGCTATCTTTCAAGGGAAGATCGAGAAAAAAGGGAAGGGCCCTTTTTCTTATTTGGGAAAATCACCCAATCCCGTGGCTGGAATCCATAAATCAGCGGGAGTACAGCGAAGACTGGGAAAAAAATGGGGAAGGAGGATATGTCATTATCATTGGGTGTGGTGGTAAAACTGAAGTTGTGATGGGAAGGGGAGATTACCCGCTCCTCATGATGTTTTATTGTTGTCGTGAAAATGATTTTTTTTAAAAAACAGTTCCCTTTTATGCCTTTTTTGTTATTTTTGGTCCATTGATTTGGGTTTTTTCAAAAAATCTGTATCAAAGACCTTTTTAGGACAATATTAATTTGTTCTTTTATAGAAAAAAAAAGAGTGACTGTTACACAGTGGTGTTTTGACCCTTTCAGTGCTTATAAACTCTTTGGGGATTGGGGGGGGGGGGGGGGGGGGGGGGTAGGGTCCTAAGCTAGAGCTCCATGGTTCACCAATGATCAGATTTCTGTGTGCAACTGTCCCCCTCCCCCCACCATTTAGGTAACCACATTCCAAATTCAGGGATGGTGTCTAAACACACCTAAGTGCAGGTGTTGGTTTTTTTTTAAATTTTGTCATCCGTTCATACCAGCACACAATGGCCTACTCTTCTGAAAGGTGGAACAAGTTTTAAGTGTGTGCACAAGATGCTCTGTGTGCATTTGCTCATGGGTCCTGGGTTTATAGTCTCATGCAAAAGATTTGACATTCAGCTCGATTTTTTTTGTCAAACAAGGAAGAAAGGGCACTGGTGGGAATTGAACCCAGAACCTCATGATTTACTCGTTAGGCAGGTGATTGTCTTAACCATCCTGCCACCTTCCTTCTTTATAGACTATCAAGTGAAGTCTAGTGTAAAATTCATCCCCAGTGCAATAAGGCATACCACTGATAACCTGCAGTTATTCTCACCCTGATTCAAAATCGTTGTTTATTTGTCTTCAAAAAACATGTCTCTTAGTGGTATGTCAATAGTTATCACAATAGAGTAGCTGTTAGTGTATGTCATATAGTTATCACAATAGAGTAGCTGTTAGTGTATGTCATATAGTTATCACAATAGAGTAGCTGTTAGTGTATGTCATATAGTTATCGCAATAGAGTAGCTGTATGTCAAATAGTTATCACAATAAAGTAGCTGTTAGTGTATGTCAAATAGTTATCATAATAGAGTAGCTGTTAGTGTATGTCATACAGTTATCGCAATATAGTAGCTGTTAGTGTATGTCATATAGTTATCACAATAGAGTAGCTGTTAGTGTATGTCAAATAGTTATCACAATAGAGTAGCTGTTAGTGTATGTTATATAGTTATCACAATAGAGTAGCTGTTAGTGTATGTCATACAGTTATCGCAATATAGTAGCTGTTAGTGTATGTCATATAGTTATCACAATAGAGTAGCTGTTAGTGTATGTCAAATAGTTATCACAATAGAGTAGCTGTTAGTGTATGTCATATAGTTATCACAATAAAGAGGCTGTTAGTGTATGTCATATAGTTATCACAATAGAGTAGCTGTTAGTGTATGTCATATAGTTATCACAATAGAGTAGCTGTATGTCATATAGTTATCACAATAGAGTAGCTGTATGTCATAAAGTTTATCACAATGGAGTAGCTGTATGTCATAAAGTTTATCACAATAGAGTAGCTGTATGTCATATAGTTATCACAATAGAGTAGCTGTATGTCATATAGTTATCACAATAGAGTAGCTGTATGTCATATAGTTATCACAATAGAGTAGCTGTATGTCATATAGTTATCACAATAGAGTAGCTGTATGTCATATAGTTATCACAATAGAGTAGCTGTATGTCATATAGTTATCACAATAGAATTGTTTATTTATTATTACAGACATCAATTCCTCCAATTCCCAGGCACTTAAGATGCAACTCTTTGCTTTTTTTTTTCTTTGGCACTGAAAATGTTGAGGTCAAAGAATATGGTGGGTTTGTTCCAATTTTTGTTTTCTCTGGACAGTGGACCTGGATGACAAGCGGCCATTGTTGTATCCTTGCTCTGGAATGAGGCGGGACACGTTGCTGGACCAGTTTCAGAGCAGTGGTAAAACAGCTTCCTCTTTTTCTGTTGTAGTTATCATTGTAAAAACTGTTGCTTTAATTTAGCAAACAGCTATATCAATTTTATGCATGTTAGATTCATTATAACTGGTTTCTCTTGTTTTTATTGCTGTTGTGCATTATAATAATAATAATAATAATGTATGGAATTTATATAGCGCTGAATCTTGTAAAGCAACAAATCAAAGCGCTTTTTAATAATAATAATAATAATATACCGTATAGAATTTATAGAGCGCCATATCTTGCAATTACAAATCAGAGCGCTTCCATTCAATCCGCTCCCACACAAGCAACCAACAATGTTTAACAATATTCTAACAAACTCAAATGTACACACACATGCACACGCACACACACACACACACACACACACACACACACACACAAACACAGGTTGTACACTTCAGCAGGGTGATGGAATTTTGGCCTTTAAAGGCAGGGTCAGATATGAGATGAAACAAGGGGGAAAAATCTTAGGTTTGAAGTAGGTATGTTTTGAGGCTGGATTTAAAGCTGTCGTAAGTAGGCTTTTCACGAAGGGAGAGAGGGAGGTCATTCCAGATTGATGGACGAGAAACATTTGAATGATTATGGTATAGAACTATATAAAATTAAGCAAAAGCAGAATCAAACTATATACATTTCTCTGTGTTTTTCTTTAGTTTCCCCCTCTTGTTCATCTTTTAGCACACATAAAAGAATCTACGGCAACAAATGAGTTGTCCCTAGCAAAATTCTATAGATAAAGACCATTGTCATAGTGAACAAACAAACAGGATTTTTTTTCTAAATGGGTGGTGCTGCTCTTGTGGTGATAGGCTGTTCTTGAGGAGAGCAGCCTGAATTTTATTCAGAGAGATCTGCCATGACTGGAAATGGTATGTAATACATACAGTACAATACAATACAACATTGTTCAAGTTTACCCTGTCCCCATGCTCCCTTCCATCCTTCCATTTACTCTTTCCCTTACTTTTCCAGCCTGTTACTGACTCACCACCCTCTTTCTTACTTGTCTCTGATCAGACATGTCAGTGTTCAGAATGTCTTCATTTGCTGATATGTGTGACAGGGCATGGAGCTGAGTTGTTGGGGTTATTTTTGGTTTTTTAACATCGTGCCAAGCATTCTCAATAAAAGAGCTGAAAGAGCGGATTTTTTTTTCTTTTTTGTTTACAATGTTTTCAAAGCAGAGCAAAGATGCAGTGGGTAATCATTTTTTAAGATCTTTTGATGCCCTTATGGAAGTCATCTACAATCATCTCCAGAAATTGCTTTAAATTATCTCTCTCACACACACACACACACACAACACACACACACACACACACACACACACACACAAGCACATACAGAAGTGCGGCATATGTTTCCTGTCATAAATGGTCCATGGTCCAGGCCAAAAGCTTTGTCAGCAGCCACTGATAGGAGCAAAGTGCAAAAGCATTCATTGCAATTTTATTGTTTTGGAATGTTTTGCTGAGATCGTCTTCATCCATGACAAGCTCATAGCATAACCATCTGTACACCTCATTGAATGAGAAAAAAATCCTTTGAAGCCACAGTAGTGCTGCCTGTATTGTGAGGTACATGAAAACAACCACACCTGCAAATTTCCCTGCCAGCAAGTATTATGGTTGTGCAGTGATTCCCAAGTGTGAGTGAGACAAGGTGCATGTTTTTGAGACCCCAAGCTCAATAACACCAACAGCATTGTCATAATATTCCTCACTTTCAGTGATTTATAGGGGGAAAAAAGAAGTTAAACAAAAAGAATTTGTTAATCTTGCTTCTAGAAGCCAAGAAAACACAAGAACTGAATGCTTTACTTAAAGCTCAAAATGTTTTCTGATCAAAAGTTTTATACTTTTATTTGCTTAAAGCCTTTTATTTGTTTTAATGTAATGCCTGTTTGGGTTGTTGTTTTGGGTAAACCTGTATATATATATGTATCTGTGTGTGTGTGTGTGTGTGTGTGAAGTTAAGTCAAGTCAAGTCAAAATGATCTTTATTGAGGGTAAATTACTAAAAGAGTAAGCTTACAAGCTTCTTTTCTTCCTTCCCTCCCACACACTCACTCTCTCTCTCTCTCTCTCTCTCTCTCTCTCTCTCTCTCTCTCTCTCTCTCTCCTCTCTCTCTCACACACACACACACACACACACACACACACACACACACACACACACACACACACACACACACACACACACACACTCACTCACTCACTCACTCACTCACAAAAAGCCTCATAAAGCACATGAAACAAGTCTAACAAATCATATTGAAGCAAAAGTACAAAACAACACAACTGTCAACATAAATACAAGTCCAGAAAAGGCTGTCTGAAACTTAATAACAAGACCTAAAATGAAGTATCCAACAACAAAGTGAGTATGAATTTGACATTCACAGGCATTCTAAAAAAACAAACCCACAAATTTAGACAACAAAATGGCAGACACAAAAATTGTTAATGAAATTATTTGGCATGTTATACAGACTCAATTCTGAACAACAAAAGACAGTTTACAATGCTTCCATCAAATGTTTTTTCAGTGTTTTCTGGAAGCTTTGTGTTGATCATGCTGACTTTAGAAAGGGAGGTAAACCATTCCATATTGTTCCCCCAGAATATGTCAAAACTGGTCATTTTGGAAAAGACAGCTTGTGTCTCTGTCCATTTTTATTTATATCAAAATTTTCAATAATTTTCTTTGGTCTTATTCTACAAAATATGTTAAACATATAGAAACATTTATTTAAAAATAGTCTGTCTTTGAATAGTAGAATATTTAAATCTTTGTAGTCAACTCTGATCAATGTATTGTTTAGCATTATAAGTTTTATAGCTCTTTTATGCAGACAACATAAGTGCTTTAAGTTACTTTCACTAGCGTTTTCCCTTAAAGTAGAGGCATAATTGATGAAAGATAAAAATATGTGCATGAAAAAATATTGTAGCATGAAAGTTAAGGAAATTCTTAATTTTTTTCTGAGCTGATAATTATATTCTTGTGGGAGTATGCTTTCCTATGTCAGCAATGTGATCTGACCACAGTAGGCTGTTTTCATTATTAACTCCTAATACTTTAAGTGAAGTGACTTCTTCAATCTGTTTGCCTAGAATATGATATAAAGGTTGAAATGGACACTATATTTTTTGCTGCTTTTAGCTCATGGTCACAAACATGTATTTAGTTTTATTGAAGTTTAGAGACATATGATTTAATTAAATCCATTATCATTATTAGCTTATCTATATTTGTTTGTAAATTGCTTACTAATTCATTAGGGTCAGTATGGTTTAACTGAATTGAAGTGTCATCAGCTAATAGTTTGTGTATGTTCGTTCGTTTCAGGATGCAGCATTGAGGAAGTGACTGCGTATGAAACTGTTCCAAGTGAAAACATCCGGAAGGACATTGCTTATGTTTTTTCCATGAAGGTATTTGGTTTCTACCTCTGCCTGTAAACAAACATTGATTGGTTTTCCTTGGACACCTGTTCCTGTTACATAGGTTTTAGTTGTGTAAGGAGATAAAGAACACTTTGATGACCAATAGTGAAAGTCTATTCTCAGCAAAGATCACAGTTAGTGGTCAGGAAATTGTTTATTCTTTTATTGAGAGGATAATAGAAAAAGTACTCATATCATGTGCTTTTTAACATCCAGTCCCCGTGTGCATGTGGTTTTGTAAATTTTGTCATATATATATAGCTTATATAACTTATATAGCGCTATATCTTGCAAAGACAAATCAAAGCGCATGCATTCAACCTAATCTTACACAGTCATGCAATCAATGATAAATAATCAATAGTTTAAACAAACAGATATTTACAAACATGGTGCGCTGCAGATAAAATCTAGTAAATAAAATTTCAATAGTCAAATGTTTTTCAAAAGCACACACACACACTCACACAGGTCGTATACTTAAGCAGGGTGATAGGACATGGGTTAGTGAAGGTGGGATAGCTCTGATATGAAACAGGAGGGGGGGAAATCTTAGGTTTGAAATAGATATGTCTTGAGGCTGGATTTAAAAGTGTCATAACTAGGTTTCTGGCGAAGAGAGAGAGGGAGCTCATTCCAGGTCGATGGACCCGAAATAAAGAAAGAGCGGCGGCCAACAGTGGATTGGTTGAATCTAGGTATTCGTAGGCACAAAGTATCTGCAGCAGAGCGGAGGGAACGTGAAGGAGTGTACAGGTGAAGACATTCACAGAGGTAGGAGGGTGCAGTTTTGTGGAGACATTTGTAACAGAGGGTACTGATCTTATAATTTACTCTCTGTGGCACAGGCAGCCAGTGGAGAGATCGCAAGAGAGGGGTAATGTGCTCAGATTTTTTCTTTCTAAGAACTAGTCAAGCTGCGGAGTTTTGTATACGTTGAAGGGAGTGGATAGATGATGCTGGCAGACCAGACAAAAGAGAATTGCAATACCAAGAGTATTCTTTGGGATTTGGGGCTCTCCAGTGTTATGAATTTTTTTTTTAATTTGTATTGTGGAAAAAGTGACATCAGATAGATTCAGCCAACTTCAGGAAACTTTATTTTGTGTCAAGGAGACTAGTTGGTGAACAGTTCGAGCTATGTAAGATAAGCAGCTTTAATTTTCAAAACTTTTCATTTTTTAGCATTCAGTGACATATTTTGAAAATTAAAAAAAAAAATTAGTCATCTTTTGAAAAACTGTGTAACAGTCTCAAAAGTAGACATAATAAATGTTTCA
This sequence comes from Rapana venosa, assembly GCA_028751875.1. Classification (NCBI taxonomy): domain Eukaryota; kingdom Metazoa; phylum Mollusca; class Gastropoda; order Neogastropoda; family Muricidae; genus Rapana; species Rapana venosa. The sequence goes on along the minus strand of CM054139.1, from coordinate 18,468,730 downwards.
ATGATATATAATTTGTATGTTTTTAATTATGTTGGGTAAATCTGCTGAATTTTCAAATATAGCCAAAATCATGCGTCACCACAAAACACCACACCACATGCGTCACCACAAAATGGAGGGATCCATTTCACTGCGACTCCATTGAGTTAATGAGGAAGAGTACTTCATCATCAATTAGGCTACAGACCACATTGAAGGCTTCCTTACAAAAGTCCAGAAAAGACAGCTGAGGTGTTGTGGTTATGTCATTAAATCTGTCAACTGCTCAAAGAACAACGGAATCTGGGGAAGTATAAAAAAAAGTGAGGCAGAGAATGAAATGTGCCGACAAACATCATTGAACAAACAAGTAAAAAGATTTCTTTTAAGCTGTGCAGAGATGCAGGCAGTGGCCCATGACCACCACACATGGAAAGACCTGAAGTTCTTGTCTGTGCAGCACCCCCTGTACCATGCTTGGTGAAAGAGTTAGAGTGGTGTAGTAGTTGTATTTTTTTCTTCCCATGCTCACAGGTGTCCAAATACTTTTATCTCAAGCAATACAGAAAGTGTCAAGACATTCATGTGGAATTAAAATCTCTTTAAAAACAATGTTTTCCCCCATTCATTAGCTAGAGCTCTGGCGTTCACCAGTGGGGAGATCTTTTGTATACAATCATTTGCCCACCTTTAACACTATCCTTATGTTAAGGTAGAGAACCCCTCTTTCCCAGTACACATGCACTATTCACATTTGTATGCTACTGTAACCCCGTAGTGGTGATACAGAGGAAAGGGTTAGCTGATGGTTCGTTACCAGACTCCTTTTCATCCAGCAATTTCTGACCCCCAATTTTCTGGCACTCCTCTCCTTTTCTTTCATCCAGCAAGTGAGAAAGAAATCGCGACAATTCTGAAAGAAATGACAATAAAATCATGTGATCTTGATCCTATACCTGCTTCTCTTTTCACTCAGTGCCTTCCACAGTTTATACCCACTATCACAAAAATAGTAAACTCATCACTTCTTTCAGGAATTTTTCCAAAAGCTCTCAAAACTGCAATAGTTACACCTCTACTCAAGAAGCACGACCTCGATCCTAACACTCTGAAGAATTATAGACCTGTATCCAACCTACCGTTCATCTCTAAAGTCCTTGAAAAAGCTGTTCTGATACAACTCAGCAGCCACCTTCATTCAGTCTCCTTCCCCCTTTTCAGTCTGCCTATCGCACCAACAACAGCACCGAAACCACCCTAGACCACACCTTAAACACGCTTCTACATGCGTCAGACTCAGGAAAAATCTCCCTTCTCACTCTTCTCAACTTATCTGCAGCCTTCGACACTATAGACCACTCAATTCTTCTCTCCCATCTCCAAAAGACTTTTGGTATTAGAGGCACAGCCCTCACCTCGTTCAGTTCAGACCTTACAGATTGATTCCACACAGTTGCAGTAAACAAGATTCAATCAACACCTGCCAAACTGGAATGTGGAGTCCCACAGGGATCAGTTCTGGGCCCTGTTCTTTTCACACTCTACACTGCTCCTCTTTCACACATAATAAATTGTCATATCAACCATCATTTCTATGCAGATTACTCTCAAATTTGTAACAGTGATACTCCTGAAAATCTGCCTTCTCTCTTGATTAATATATCCTACTGCCTTTAAGATATCCAAAATTGGATGATACAGAACAAGTTAAAGCTAAATGCACATAAAATCGAAGCCATGCTTGTAGGGATCAAACACAAACTCTCTTCCATCACAACAGCTTGGCAATATGTCTGTCCCTCTATCTACTGCTGTGAAATATCTAGGGGTCATTATAGACAACACACTCTCCATGCAAAAATTCATTACCCAAACCTGCCGGTCAATTGTGGCGCATCTTCTTCTTCTTCTGTTTTTGTCATGTTTCTCCCAGGGGAGGTTTGACATTGATGAACCTTCTCCATCTCTCTCTGTTTTGAGCTTCCTCCTTATTTATGCCTCTTTCTCTAAGATCATCTGCAATACAGGCAACCCAGGTTTTGCTATTGTGGCGCATCAGTGCAGTTCGAAAGTACCTGTCCACTGATGCAACATCTTAACTAGTCACATCTCTCATTCTCTCACGTCTGGACTATTGCAATTCTCTTCTGACTGGTCTTCCAGCATCATCTATCCACTCCCTTCAACGTATACAAAACTCTGCAGCTCGCTTAGTCCTCAGAAAGAAAAAATTTGAGCACATTACTCCTCTCTTGTGATCTCTCCACTGGTTGCCTGTGCCACAGAGAGTAAACTATAAGATCAGTACCCTCTGTTACAAATGCCTCCATAAAATGTCGCCTTCCTACCTCTGTGAATGTCTTCACCTGTACACTCCTTCTCGTTCCCTCCACTCTGTTGCAGATACCTTGTGCTTAAGAATACCTAGATTCAACCAGTCCACCATTGGCCGTCGCTCTTTCTCTGTTTCTGGTCCATTGATCTGGAATGACCTCCCTCTCTCCCTTCATCAAAAGCCTTCTTATGACACTTTTTGATCCGGCCTCAAGACACATTTATTTCAAACCTAAGATTCTCCCCTCTTGTTCCATTTCATTTTTGTCCTGCCCTCAACAGCCAAAACCCCATCACCCTGCCAAGTATACAACCTTTATGTGTGTGTATGTGTGTGCGAGCGTGTGTGTGTACATTTGAATTTGTAAAAAAAGCACCAAAAACCCCCCAAAAAACCCAACTATTAATTGTAACTGGCTGCATGTGAATGAGTAGGATGACTGAAAGCGCTTTGATTTGTTTTTTGCAAGATATAGCGCTATATTAATTCCATTTATTATTATTATTATTATTACCCTATAGCAGATTACCAGTAGGGAAAAGGTTAAATTAAGGTCATCACATTCTGTCTTTGGGAATATCCCTCTTGAATTGAAATGTAGAAGGAAGAAAGCAGGCTAAAGGCAAGGCTACATGATACCCTCTCTGAAGTCTGCTTTAACAGAATTTTTCCAAAATGATGTTTTTGTGTTGAAAAATAAGAACTAGCCACAACTTGATCAGTATAATCACATTTTAAATACCATGTCATAGAACCTTGTTTATGGAGGGGGGGGGGGGGGGGGGGGGGGGGAGTATTTCTATCTACTGATAAGCTTGGTCTTTGACTCTTGATATGTGTTCAGTGATCTGAAACTTCAGGTTATTTGTTATATTAAAAATAAATGACTTGAGCACCCCAAAAGAAAAATCTGCAGGGATAAGGAAGGAACATGGCTCTTGATTTTTTTAAAACATGGAAATTTCTTTTAAAATGATTGTAAAAAATGTTTCTTGAAATCGAGTCGTGTATTTTTAACCACTCAACAATTTTATTATACTTACAGCTGAAACCTTTTGTCATGCATGATGTATACCCTTAGAATAATTATGGACTTGGTGTAGAATATTGATGATGAACACATCACTTGAGTGAGATCTTACAACGTGAAGCTGTACGTCTGTCTGTCTGTCTGTGTCAATGGTCAGGATCCCCCAGACAGTGTGGTGTACTTCAGCCCCTCAGGTGTGCAGTTTACTGAGGGTCTGGTGGAAGAGGAGGTGCTGCCTCTTCGGTCTTTGAAGGTGCGTCTCACTTCTCAGGGTTTTCTGTCTAATGCCACAGCCACTTTTAAGGATTGACTGATCTATTTTTTCTTTTTTTTTCTTTTTTTTTGGGTGGGGGGTTGGGGGTTGCACCTTACATATAGCATGGCTGAAGGAAAGGATGGATGCAACATTTGTCACATGCCTTTCACAGCTCTTGACAGTCAGGTCTGACAAAGGAGCTTTGATAGTAATGTGATAGAGACAAGAAGCAAGGATAAAGGCAGAGTAACAAAAGAGTGAACAATGTACAGCAGCCAGGCAACAGAAGACTCAGGAGAAGTCAGCAGCTGGAAGTCGGTCCTTGATTCGGTTCTCCACATCACACTGGTTGTGCAGGGATGAATGGCACTGCCTAACTTCAAGTCAAGTCAAGTCAAAAACACTTTAATCATCCCATGAAGGGCAATTACAGTACTGACAGGCACATTGATACATATAATTATCTCGAAAGACACAAGACAAATACTTTCAAATTGGTATGAACAGTCCAAGATAGCTTCAAAAACAAAACAAAAAAAACACACACAAAACCAAAAAATAATCACAAACACATGCACGTACACACACACACACATGCACAGCATACACTCACACACACACACACACACACACACATGCACATCCACACACACCAATGTAGGAATACAATGTTGTAAAAACCATTGATTGGAAAAGACATAAACTTTATTGTTTACGTATACACACACGCATGCACTCCCACACACACCGCACATGTGCGCACACCTATACATACACATCAATATATGAACACAATTTTATAAAGACTATTTTCTATGTGTGCGCGCATGCCATAATGACCATTGACTAGAAAAGACATAAACTTACACCACACACACACACACACACACACACACACACACACACACACACACACAAAATTAAAAAAATCATTTAAACCAAAAATAGGATACAGGAGTACTTATTTTCATGAGCATACACACTCACACACACACACACACACACACCACACACAACATCCTACCAAAGAATACAGACTGGAACCATACTTAATAAACTATGAAAACAAAACTCATAAGAAGACGTATTGTAAATTTCGCACAAGCTGTCACAATTTAACCCTCTTGTTGTTGGATTCTACAGAGCTAAACTGCCTGTAGATTTTGAATTCTTTGAAGGTTTTCTACTCCATCTGACTTACTTTACTCCTAAGACAATTGTGTGTGTGCATGACAAGTTATCAAGCTGAAATTTTGTCACAAGCTAGGTATGTCTTTGTACTTGCATTTAGGTGCAAGTTTATGTGTCTGGTCACCAGATGTTTTGTCATTGTCACCTTATTTGTCATCAATCACAGGTAAAAATATGGTATATATGATAAAACAGCAAATCCTGCATGGATTTGACAATAGTTCAAGCATATTAGTGTCGAATAAGGAAGTGATACCCAGCTGATGTGTTTACCAATAGTTATGTGCAATAGTACTTCAAGGATGTGTCACACAATGTCCCCATAGTACCTGTTGTTTTATGGTATGTCTCGAGGAGACAGCAGTTTTGTTTGACTATTTTTTCTTTTGAAAACAAGTCACATTCAATCAACTTGTGACCTTTATACTGCAGTTCATATCTGCGTGTGCTACCACATGTTTGTTAAGTGTACAGAAGTGTATTATTGTACATGACTGTCACCAGTGTCACAGCACAGGTGTGACAAATTCGAAACAACACAGAACTTCTGTAACTCTACACAATTTTAATGTTGGTAGTCTCTAAAGTAGTCGTAGTGGTGGCACAGGGTCACATCACATCACAAAAAGCAAAAATTATGGATGTGGGGGGGGGGGGGTGTACCCATTGCTCTCACCTGTCGAACCTTGGCAGACTGAGACCTATTTTATTTTTCTTGCTATTTTCATTATCAGCATATCTGTTCGTTTCTGCCATTGCAGTTTCAAAGCAAAAGTGTGGTAATAATGAGAAAACAGTCAAAAGGCATCGTTTTCAGGCGTCTATGCCGCGGACTGGCTGGGAGGTCAAATTTCTCCACAGTTCGTGTGTGTAGCACAGGTCAGGAACATGCCGTGTAGCACGTTATTTTCTGGCTCACTCTTCTCCCTAACTGCAGCATTTCCTTCCTCCTCTTCCTCGTAATCGTTTAATATCGGACTCACTTAACAATTCTCATTCAAATGTTTCTACATCCAAGACAATAACATTCAATTTATCGTCTTGATAATCAGATGAATCATCTGGTACTAAAGATAACGCCATTTTTTTCCGCCACACTGCACCATTGAAAAGCGTTCTGTCGCTGGCTGTTATTTCTTCCTTCCCTCCCCACTACACGCATGCTAGTGGTCTAAATTTATCACTGGCATCCTCTGACACCCTCCCTGCATTGCCCCACCAATTTTCAGACACATAGTGTGAAAACCATCAGGTCTGCGTGTGATGGAAAAGTACTGCCCACGTGGGCAGCACCAACTGTCGGCTGCGGTCATATTGGAATCTAGTGGCAGCCTCCGTTACTGTCGGCTGTGGCCGGATCGGGGACAAGAGGGTTAATGTTAGAGAAAGGGAGGCACCAAAATATATCTAGAGAGGACAGAAAATGTAGATATTGTAACAAGATAGAAGATGAATTTCATTTACTCGATGAATCAAGTCAAGTCAAGTCAAGTCAAAAACACTTTAATCATCCCATGAAGGGCAATTACAATACTGACAGGCAGATTGATACTCATCAAATATATCAAAGACACAAAAGTTATATTTCATATTGGTTTTCAAATAAAATGTCACGACACACACACACACACACACCACACACACGCGCGCATGCGCACAAACATCAATTGTGAACACAATTTTAAACCCATTGACTAGAAGACATAAAAACTTATTTTTCCCGCACGCATATACGCAGCACGTACACACGCACGTACGTGTGTGTGCGAACACGCCCACGCACACCCACACCATACACCAATATATGAATTCAATGTTTTAAGACAGTTGACTAGAACACAGACTTATTTCACACACCCACGCACCCACACACCACCCCACACACACAACACAATTATGTATTGACTACACTCGTAACAATGACAATCAGGCAGATAATTCAGAGAAATGTAAGAACTAGGTAGTCAACATCATTGTGAATTCAGAAGTAGAATGCTTACTGGCACAAAAGAATTTCTTTTTCTTTTGGTTTTGCTGATGGGACACTGAAAACGGTGTTCCGAAGGCAACATTTGAAATTCTGGAAACAAAGCATGAGAAGGATCAGCCAAAATGGCTGTGGCTTTGCGTACAAGCTGCTGATTGCAGAACGACATGAGATCTCTTTGTTCTTTTCCAATTATTTTTGAGCAGATTCTTACAATTCTCTGCAGGCCATTCTTGTTTTTAACACTAAGGTTATTGTACCAACAAATGAAAGCAAAACTTAGAACACTCTCTATGTAAGACTTGTAAAACAAGGAAAGGATCTTTTTGTCTACAAAAAATGAGTTCAGTTTCCTCAGAAAATACAGACGTTGTTGTCCTTTTTGACAATAGCGTCAGTGTTAACGTCCCAGTTTAACTTGTGGTCAAAAACATTTCCCCAGATACTTATAGTTCAAACGTTTTCAACTTCTTGATTATGGATAATAATATTCTTAGGAGTATGCCCTGATCTTCTGAAGTCGATAGGCAGGTCTTTAGTTTTAGAAACATTTAGCTCCAGATAGGCCTCGTCACACCAGTGTACGAACTCGGTGAGGGCTGGACCATGGTCTAAGACTGATCCGGATAAGAGGGATAACAGAGCACTATCGTCTGCGAACTTTACCAGAAAGGAATTTCCATAGTTGCTTCTGCAATCATCTGTGTATAGAATGTACAGAAGTGGTGAGAGGACGCAACCCTGCGGAGAACCAGTGCAGGTAAATCTAACCGAGAAGATATTTTGTTGGCCAAACACGCTGTGGGTCTGTTGGTTAAAAATTCAATCAGCCAACGAACAAGTTGATTGTCTACGTCAAATTTTGAAATTATTTTGTTAACCAGAACGTGAGGCTGCATTGTATTGAAAGTGAACTAAAGTCAGCGAACAATATTCTGGCATGAGAGTCAGGTGTTTCCCAAATGGCTATACAACTTGTTCAAAATGAATAGTTTGGCATCTTCGACCACCCCTTCGAGACCTGTATGCAAATTGCAGTGGGTCAAGGTCTTTTCTCTGTAGCAGAAAGAATGAGAGATTTTACGATCTTTTCCAGCGTTTTCATCACAAGAGATGTGAGAGCTACAGGTCTAAAATCGTTAGGCCGAGAAGGATTGGGTTTCTTTGGAAGAGGTATTACATTGGAAGTTTTCCAAATAACAGGAATCTGACAAGTATCCAGTGAGGCTGGAACAGGTGTTGAAGGACACTGGCAAGCTCAGTAGCGCAGAATTTCAGGGTTCTTCCACATATACCGTCTGGTCCGGGAGATTTGTTAATATTTATTGCCTTTAAGTGCTTACAGATAATTTCTTCATCAACAATGACGCTATTCTCAGAAACTAGGGATTGCTTCAGATCATTTAATTCATCTGAGAAATCATGCTTTTCAAAGCGAGTAAAAATGTGTTTAGATGGTCTGGTAAGTTGTTATCACATACTCCCTGCAAACTGATCTTTGACCTATGTTGGACACCTACCATATTTACTGCAGACATATTTTTGATACCCTGCCATGCAGAACGAAAATTGTTCCTCGCAAACTTGTCTTCTATCTTATTTTTATATATACGTCTGGCCCGTGCAACAGCAGCTTTGACTTCTTTGTTTACTTCCTTCTTTTGTTGTTCTGTGCCTGTGTAAAATACTACTTTCTTTTGTTTAAAACACGTTTCAGATCCTTTGTAACCCAAGGCTTGTTATTGGGGTAAATGGTTATCTCCTTAGTTGGAATGACACAACTAACACAAAATGAAATATAAGAACAAAAAACATCAGTGAGCTCATTCAGATCTGAACACACATCATAAAACATATCCCAGTCAGTGCAATCAAAGCAGCCTTGCAGACTAGCTATACTATCAGCAGTCCATTTTTTTGCGGTCCTGACTATGGGTTGAAGGCGCCGAAACACTGACTGGTACATGGGTGCAAGAAGAACGCAGTTGTGGTCAGATGATCCCAGGGGAGGCAAGGCAACGATCTATAGGCGCCTGCTACAGTCCCATAGCACAAGTCTAAGGTCTTGTTTCTTCGTGTAGGGCAGGTCACATACTGTTCATAGTTCTTCAGTAGTTTAGTAAGGGAACAGTTATTGAAATCACCCAGGATAAACTTAGGGGCATCAGGGGATATAGAATCGAGCACATGGAGGTGATCTAATATATGTTCAGTTGCTCTAGCCACTCTTGCTTTGGGGTGAATGTAAACTAAAGTGAAAAATAATTGCGGGAATTCCCGTGGTAAGTAAAAAGGCCGGAGCGAAACAGAGAGCAGTTCAATGTCCTCCACGGATAGCGTAGTTCTAATTTTAACATCACCACACCAACGCTCGTTGATGTAGAAGCACAAACCTCCGCCTTGTGCCTTCCCCGTTGCGTGTGAGTCTCTGTCAAGCCGAATGGGTTGACCGAAGCCGTCTATGGAGAGGTCGCAGTTCGGTACGGCGGGACTCAGCCAGGTTTCGGTAAAGGCAAGAATTCCGGCTTTGTTATATTTTGTTATATTGGTGTAGGTAGTTGATGTTAGCTTGAAGCTCGACGGTTTTGGAACGTAGGGACTGGACATGTATCTCATATGATGAACTCAGAAACAATTTGTTATTAAAAATTAAATCAAAGACAAAAAACATAACATTTGTATAGATAAATTAAGTGACATAATCACAGTTGATATCTATCAAGCAGATATCATCAAATATGTGTATGAATGTTTTAAGAAAAGAGAAAATGAGAAGTAAAATGCAACATGCTTTAGTGTACATCAATTTGAGCCAAAGAGATTATTATAACTGATGTTTGCTTGTTTTGTTGTTGTGTCAAATAAGTCTACTTGACTTAAATGGCAATAAAATATTCTGAATCTGAATCTGAATCACACACACACACTCGTCTAATATCACTAGAAGTGAACAGACGTAAAATTGAAGTCAACAACAACAACACACACACACACCCTGACAATCAGGGAGGTATATCAGAGAATGTAAATCTGTTTGGTCAATGCTGTTGTGAATTTAGAATTTGAATGACTACTGGAACAAAGGAATTTCTTTCTCTATTTGTTTTACGGTTGGAGCACTGGAAAAGGCGTACTGAAGGCAAAAAATGAAATTCCGAAGACATAGCTTAGGAAGGATCAGCTAAGATGGCAGTTGCTTTGCACACAAGCTGCTGATCGCAGTATGACTTAACCCTTTACCATTCGCATTTCTTACAGAGAAACTCTCTGTAGTATTCGGAAATTTACGCTGTTTTTTCAGAGAATAGGGTACCTCAAGTACACATAGTCCTGTACAGTTACTGTTGTTCGCAGAGCAGTCATATTTGGCCAAAGTATTCATATGATGTCATACTTTGTTCTGCACCCCAAGATGTGTGTCCTACCTACATGTGTCGTGCTGCTGTCCCCTCTTTGTCACCAAATACAGGTAACATTGCAGTGACATCATGCTGCTAGTCTACAACTACCCTCTAACATGCACAATATAGGTATGTGATTAAAAAAAATAATATGTGTGGTCCTGCCTGAATGTGTCCCCCATCGCATCCACCGTCATTGTAATCCAATCCAACATTCACACGTCACAAAATTACTGTCACCAAGTCTACACTTCCTCAGTGGAAAGTATTCAAACACATTGAAAACGACGTTGACTAACGCGGGTATATACATTATTTACAAATATATGCTGACGCCTACTATTTACAGACACTAGTGTGTCCTTCTCCTTTCTGGTGTTGATCTCCTCCTGAGTAAAGAATGGTGTAGTTGTCGGATGTTATGCAGCCTGCTCCTTTCCATCTCACTTCTGAAAGTCCTAGTATATTGAGGTTCATTCTTTCCATTTCTTGTTTGAGATTTTCCAATTTTCCTTTTTGTAGCATAGTCCGTACGTTCCATGTACCCATTCTGAGAGGTTTTCTGATGCGGACAGTCGCTGGATGACGATCGAGGGTTACCTGTCGCACATAATCCACCCTACCGAGCGAGGAACTTCCAGATAAACTGGAAGCCCCCTTCACGCTGTTATCTGTATTCTGTTTCTTTGATTACCATGACATTCTTTGCAGAAGTATACCTATAGTAGGCTGCAATTACTTTCTATAGGAGCAGTGCTCGTACTGAGCGGATTGTCTTAGCCATTGTACTCATATAGTATCATCTGCCTAACACATTGAAGTGCTGACCAGTTCCCAAAAACTATTCGGCTGCTCAACACATCATCCGTCACCTGCCTTCCATGACTTCACGTAACCCTGATTGGGAGGCTAAGTGGGTACCCGATCTTGCCCAAGGATCTCCCACAGGCTAGCGGAGGGAAGGAGGCACCTTACTTCTCCTGTTGGTGAAATAATTTCACCCCGCCACCCACAGCCCTGGATGAAGTGGGAATTAAGGCGGTCACAAAACTATTAAACAATATATATGACACAGGAGAGATTCCGACAGATATGAAGAAGTCCATCTACATTGCGATCCCTAAGAAACTGGGTACAGCTGAATGTGACCAACATCGTACAATCAGCCTGATGAGTCACCTCACCAAAGTTCTTTTACGAATACTCATGAAGAGAATGAGAAATAAAATACTCCCAGAAATATCAGAAACGCAATTTGGATTCATGGCAGACAAAGGCACCAGAAATGCAATCTTCGCATTGAAAACTCTCATGGAAAGATCCATCGAGGTCCAGAAAGACCTGTACCTCTGCTTCATTGACTACTCAAAAGCGTTCGACAAAGTACGACACTCCGACTTGTTTGATATTCTGGCAGGGCTATACATCGATGGGAAAGATCTTCGAGTCCTCAGAAACATATATTGGGAACAGGAGGCAGCCATTAGAGTCGACAATAACATCAGTCAATATAGACCAATCTGCAGGGGTGTGAGGCAGGGCTGCGTGTTCTTGCCTGATTTATTTAATGTATATAGTGAAATAATTCTACGAAATATTGAGAATCATGAGGGAATTAGTGTAGGTGGCCACAACATCAACAACCTGAGATATGCAGATGACACAGTCCTTATCGCCGACTCTGAAGAAAAACTGCAAAAGATTTTAACAACAGTAACAGACGAAAGCGAAAAGAAAGGATTACAGCTCAATGCAAAGAAGACAGAATGCATGGTGATCTCGAAAAAAGCTGTTATACCACAATGCAACATAGCCTTTTAAAGGAGAGAGAATCAGACAAGTAAACACCTTTAAATACCTTGGTTGTACTATCACCCGGACGGCAAGTGTGACACAGAAATCAAGAAGAGAATCGGTCAATCTAAGGCAACTTTTAACAACATGAAATGCATTTTTACCAACAGTAAGATAAGCCTCAAGACAAAGATCCATGTTTTGAGAGCCTACGTATGGTCCATTCTTCTGTACGGATGTGAGTGCTGGACCCTAGCCAAAGACACAGAACAGCGACTAGAAGCAGTGGAAATGTGGTTCATCCGGAGAATCATGAAAATCTCATGGACAAAAAGAAAAACTAATGCAGAAGTAATGGAAATGGCTGGGTACAAGAGATCCCTTCTCAACACCATCAGAGAAAGACAGCTCAAATTTTTCGGCCATATAATCAGGGCTGACGGACTAGAGAAACTGTTAGGGAGTGGCAAAATCTGTGGAAACAAGAGCAGAGGAAGACAACGCACAAAATTCACAGACAGCTTAAACAAATTCGCAACGAATAAAGAGGGCACTAACAATGAGCTCATGAGAGGGACCGAGAACAGGGAAGAATGGAGAGCCATGATCGTCGATGTCTGCAGGACCAGACCGGACACTTGAAGAAGAAGAAGTGTGTCCTTCACCAATAGCCAGTTACATGGCTGTCACAATGCAGGTGTCACAGCCAGTGTCGCATCCAGGTGTGTTGGCGTGTTTCTCAGGTGAAAATACTGATTAATTTTGAGAAATCTGGTTTTCGTCATAATATTACTGATCCGTGACTCAGAAAATGTCAAAATCAGTAGACCAGTAGAGATGAAGCCTCGGCAAACGCTTGATCCCATCATGATCAAAACTGACAGGTAAGCCCAAATTTCATCAGGTGTGTTTCTGTCCCTAATGGATCTATGACTAAGCCTTTCACAGCGTCTTTGCCTGGCTAATTGTTAGTTTATCTGCTACAAATTGAAAAAATGTTGGGCACAAACAAAACAAAGTAAATCTAAGGATTGCATTCAGTGGAGAGTTTGTGCGGCCCAGTCGAGGTGAAGTCTTGCACTGAGCAAGGCACTTGTGCGCACACCAGTCGTTGCTATGAAGCCAACCGAATGGTTATTCGGCATCACTTTCCCGACCTCCGAAACTTTCTCCTATTTCATCTCTTTCTTCTACGTCTCTTCAACATCGGATTCAACATTTTATTCTCTTTCGAACTGTTCCACTTGAGCCAAAAAGCTTCAATTTCCACATCAGTTTATTCCTCCAAATTGTATGCTCAATCTTTGCTGCCATTTTTTAGCTACAAGAAAGCGTGGGAAAGACAAAGCCAGTCACTGGCCAATTTCTTGTGAAAGGGAGGCTGTGTAGCACTGAATTTGGTGCCCATTCCTTCCTCAGTTTATGCTGACCTCAGTGGAATGTTCATTCATAGTGTGCGTGTACTAGGTGGAGCTTAGTGCGTGAGGGAAAATCCCCACTAGGCTGAAATGACGTCCGGCGGGCTGCGGCGGGTATAAATAGATGCGGGCGAGCGGGCAGCGGCGGGCTACGGCGGGTAAAAATGGGAAAGGGTTAAGATCTCTGTGTTCTTCTCCAATTATTTTTGAGCAGATTCTAATGATTCTCTGAAGACTATTCTTGTTTTTAACACCAAGGTTGTTGTACCAACAGATGAAAGCAAAACTTAGAACACTCTATGTAGGACTTGTAACCAGCCACCATGGCGCAGTGGTTAGCGCCTTGGGTTACGGACTGGAAGGTCGCGGGTTCAATTCCCATTAGAGTCATAGGGATTTTTCGGACTCTGGCGGGCTCCTACCCAGAGTGAGTGTGCTGTGGGCTCAGTGGGAAGACTGGGACCATACAGTCGAGCTTCATCCACTCTACGGATGCAAGTTTGAGAGTGTTGCTCAAATTACCTGACCAATACTGCAGGTGTCTGTATCTCTCGGGCCCGGTTGACGCCAGGATATATTATGATAGTAAGTGTAGAGTACAAGTGTCAAGTAGTCTCAAAGCATATGCACTTCCACAGCAGCATCATTACGTTATCCTCATTGTCATTGATCATCATGTAATAAAAAAAAAATTGCCTCTGATTCAGTGGTCCCGGTTGCTCTGGTCTCACGGTGACCTCAGATTTGGTTTGCCCATACACTTCTGTGCCTTTGGTGGGTTAGTGTCAAAGCCTTTGGGGTTGGGGGTTCGTGGGGGACAGTCGTTGGAGGGACATTGTGGTGGTTGCCACCTCGGGTGGGCAACTCACTCATTCTGGCTCCGTGACGGAGCTAATACTGTCGTTAGTAGGGGGCTTAGTAGGTGGTGTCCTGCGTATGTTAGCTCAGAACAAGCACCACTGAACACCAAAGTGACCCAGCAGCAGTGCAGGGCCCCTCTGGCTGGTGGCCCTACGGCGTCCTGATAGTGATGGGCTCCCTGTGGACTTCCGACCCTGGGGATGAGACATAACGAATCTGGGTATGGTTGTGGCGGAGAGATTAAAATGAGCAGCGTGGGAACAGCAGGACGGGGGACATCACAGAAACCAAAAATGAGTTAAGCTTCCTTAGAAAATACATGCGTTGTTGTCCCTTTTTGACAATAGCGTCAGTGTTAGCATCCCAGTTTAATTTGAGATAAAAACTAGTTCCCAGATACTTGTACTTCAAAACATTTTCAACTTCTTGACTATGGATGATATTATGCTCAGAAGTGTAACCTGATCTGAAATCGATAGGAAGATCTTTAGTTTTAGAAACATTAACTCCAGATACGCCTCATCACACCAATTGACAAAATCGGTGAGGGCTGGACCATGGTTTTTGACAGATCCAGATAAGAGAGACAAAAGAGCACTGTCATTGGCAAATTTTACAAGAAAGGAATATTCATAGCTGCTTCTACAATCATCTGTGTATAGAATGTACAGAAGTGGTGAGAGAACGCAACCCTGTGGAGAACCCATACAGGTAAATCTAATCGATGAAGATATTTTGTTCACAAAAATGCGCTGCTGTCTGTTTGTTAAATATTCAATCAGCCAACAAACAAGTTTTGAAATTTTTCAAATTTTGAAAGTATTTTGAACAAGAACAAGAGGCTGCATTGCATTGAAAGCTGAACTAAAGTCAGCAAACAATATTCTGGCATGAGAGTCAGGTGTTTCTAAGTGGTTGTACAGCTTGTTCAAAATGAACAGTTTGTGGCATCTTCGACACCTTGTCCTGTCCTGTAGGCAAACTGTAGCGGGTCAAGATCTTTCTCTGTAATGGAAAGAATGAGAGATTTTATGATCTTTTCTAATGTTTTCATCACAAGTGATGTGAGGGCTCACAGGTCTGAAATCATTAGGCCGAGAATTTGGTTTCTTTGCAAGAGGTATTACATTGGAAGTCTTCCTAATAACTGGTATCTGGCTAGTGTCCAGCGAGGCTTGGAACAGGTGCTGAAAGACGCTGGCAAGCTCAGTAGCACAGAACTTAAGGGTTCTGCCGCATATACCATCTGGTCCAGGATATTTCTTGATATTTATTGCCTTGAAGTATTTACAAATAACTGTTTCATCAACAATGACGCCATTGTTAAAGAGTAGAGATTGCTTCAAGCCATTTATTTCATCTGAAAAATCATGCTTTTCAAAGCGAGTAAAAAATGCGTTTAAATGGTCTGGTAAATTATTATCACAGACCCCCTGGAGACCAATCTTCGACCTATGTGGGGCAGCTGCCATGTTTACTGCTGACATAGTTTTTATTCCCTGCCAGGCAGCACGAAAATTGTTCCCTACAAACTTGTCTTCTATCTTATTTTTATAGTCACGTCTAGCCTTTGCAACAGCAGCTTTAACTTCTTTATTCACTTGTTTCTTTTGTTCTTCTGTGCCTGTGTAAAATACTACTTTCTTTTTGTTTAATGCACGTTTTAGGTCCTTTGTAACCCAACGTTTATTATTGGGGTAAATAGTTATGACCTTTGTTGGAATAACACTACGGACACAAAATGAAATATAGGAAGAAATAACATCAGTTAATTCTAAAATCAGAACACACTTTATAAAACATATCCCAGTCAGTGCAATCAAAGCAGCCTTGCAGACTAGCTATGCTATCGGCAGTCCATTTTTTGGTGGTCCTGACCATGGGTTGAAGGCACTGAAACACTGACTGGTACATGGGTGCTAGAAGAATACAGTTGTGGTCAGATGAACCCAGGGGAGGCAATGGTAGTGATTTATTATGCACCTGCTACAGTCCCATAGCACAAGTCAAGGGTCTTATTTCTACGTGTGGGGCAGGTCACATACTGTTCATAATTCTTCAGCGTTTTACTGAGTGAACAGTTTTTAAAATCACCCAGGATGAATTTAGGAGCATCAGGGGATATGGAATCTAACACATGCAGGTGATTTAAAATATGTTCGGATGCTCTGGTCACATTGGCTTTGGGATGAATGAAGACTAAGGTAAAAAATCGTTGTGGGAATTCCCACAGTAGGTAGTAGGGTCGGAGTGAAATAGACAACAGTTCTATATCCTCCTCACACAAAGAGGCCCGAATGGTCACATCCTTACACCATTTCTCCTTAACTAGAAGCAGACACCGCCACCCTGTTCTTTCCTCGTTACGCGTTGTCTCTGTCCAGGCAAATAGGCTGTCCAAAACTATTTATAGACACCTTTCTGCTGAGTACACTGTCAGCCAATTTTCTGTCAAAGCAAGCAGGCCAGCGTTCTTAAACTCGTGCATGTAATTAACATTTGCCTGAAGCTCGTCTGTTTTTGGTTGAAGGGACTGGACTTTGGACAGAATGACTTTTGATAGCGGGATTTTCCAATGATTTGAATTTTTTAGTCTTTGTCTCCCACCACCTTTCTTTCCTCTTTTTCTTTTCCTGATGTTCTTACAAGCCCTATCGGTATTGGAAGCAGTTGGAAAAATTTCGTAAGGAAAATTGACGTCTTGGCCCTCAGCTAACACACTGGCTGATTAGCGTAGGCTCAGAAGAAGTTCACGAGTGTACATCTCACCATGATTGTTGCTGGCCAGTGCACCTCACACAATTATAATTGATGTTTTGGTGTGTCAAATAAGTCTACATGACTTAAATGACAATAAAATATTCTGAATCTGAATCTGAATCAAATGACGCCATCAGAAAACAAACCAAGAGAGTGGATACAGTTCTTCCAAACGTTGTCACATTCATTGCAGACACAACGATGCAGGATCTGACACTGATACATGTACAATTTAAATGAAAAAAAGATCAAAACAATTGCCTGTCAGTAGAGTGTGTCACCACATGAGCAGCGCCACCTACCAAGTCTGGCACCATCCCTTATATATACATTCTGCCTGGACCGCAAAGCAAGGACCACGAAGCTGCAGCTGAATCAGCTGATTTGGGCCAAAATGGAGGAAAATTTGTGTTTTCTTATGCAGCTTCAATGGTGATTATCTTGCTGCCCATGCAACAAAACTAGACATATTATATATCGAAACAAATTACAAAACACAAGCATTAAAGTACACTATTGTATTTTGTACAACGGTCATCTTGCTATGAACTAATGGTGATTAAAACCTCTGGCTATACACACTTTTAACAGACTCATGCTACAGCTTTTGACAATAAAGCATTAAACGTCCAACAAAGTAAAAGTACTTAAAAACAAAAAAAGAACCGTATACACATTTTTTATACATAAAATGTACCAAAGGTGCCTAAGAAATAAGATATTGTTAATTAAACAGTGTTGCAAAAACACAGTTTTGATCTGCTGCACATTCCTTTCTGCTTGCAAAGCCGTTAGTATGATCAAAAGTAAGAATGATTTATAATAACATGAATTATGTATACTAACATCTTTTAATCTTATATTCATTCATATTGAAAGTTAAAATATACTGTAAATTTGTACTTTTGTGTCTGCATTTTGTTTATTTCAGTTCCACTGATTCAAACGAGAATGGCACGCAGTTATCGTCATATTTCAAACGGTGTCATAAGCCTTACAATCTATTACCACTTAATATGAGCAATGTTTTATTCATCTAAATATCATTTATTCCACCTGTTCTACCTTTGCGCAATACGATTTATTAAAGATTCCTTTTATAGGAATTAGAACTGCTTTTCTAGTTGTGAGATCAAGGTAGCTATGCTGACATGACGCAGCAGGCGAAAAATATTTATTTACAGCAAAAATAGAGAGCTTTCACTGTAGTTGAGAGAATCGGGTCAAGATCAGTCTTTCAACAACCATGTCCATGAATATGAGCAAACGATATGACTTATTAAAGTTGCTATTATTTATTTTCTGTCCTAGACCAGACCAACACTCCCATTGCAAGGGCGATAATTCAAAATGTATTATTTAATTACTAAAACTCATTATTTTGATATACTTCATGTAAACAACAACAAAAATAATATAAACAAAATACAAACTAACTAGTTACATCAGAATGTTGGAAAATAAATGTGTCTAGATAATGTACTAGGTGGATCGGTGGTCTAGAGGTAACGCGCCTGTCTAGAAAGCGAAAAGTCCGGGTCTGAAGTGTGCGGCGGTTCGTACCCCATTTGGACCGGAAACTTTTCCCCCATCCATTAGACCATGAGTGGTGGTCTGGGCGCTAGTCTTTCGGATGAGACGATAAACCGAGGTCCCGTGTGTTACACGTAATTATTTAGCGCACGTAAAAGAACCCACAGCAACAAGAGAGTTGTCCCTGGCAAAATTCTTAGAAAAAAGCCACTCTGATAGGGAAACAAATACAGTTGCAGACATGAAAAAAAAAAAAAAAAAAAAAAGGTGGCGCAGCGCTAAGTGGCGACGCGTTCTCCCGCTCTCCCCGGAGAGAGCAGCCCGAATTTCACGGAGAGAAATCTGCCGTGACTTAAAGTGGTATGAAATGAAATCTGAGCGCTTTGATTTGTTGCTTTACAAGATTCAGCGCTATATAAATTCCATACATTATTATTATTATTATTACTAAATATAAAAAAAAGAAATATATAGCATGCATAAGAACAATGGTAGTTTACATTAGCCTCTGGGAAAGTCCCATATTTTAACCAATCACAGGGAACGCTTTTGAGATGCCATACTCTCACTCACAGAGCAATACATATGCACCCAGCTACAATAATGTAAAGCATGTATAGGGCAAAGAAGTCTTCAGATGTTGAAAATTACTAACTTTTTATTCCTTAGGCTTTTGAGTACTAGGAATACTTATAGACTGAGGAACAAATTAAACAAACAAAATGATCATCATCTGTCATTCTGAATGTCTTACAAATTGTGATATGCATACAGCATTGTCAGTTTTAGTGCTATTAATTGACTGTTTTGTTCCTTAATCATAATTCCAAATATTTCTGTACAAAGTAGGGGGAAAGTCTTCAGACTGAATGACAGCATTTGGAGAGGAGAAAGACTGAAGAGAGGAGGTGAGCAGATGGAAGGTGGATTGGTGGTCTTTTCCCCCATCCATTAGACCATGGGTGGTGGTCTGGGCGCTAGTCTTTCGGATGAGACAATAAACCAAGGTCCCGTATGTTACACAAAATTATTCAGCGCATGTAAAAGAACCCACGGCAACAAAAGAGTTGTCCCTGGCAAAATTCTTAGAAAAAAATCCACTTTGATAGGGAAACAAATACAGTTGCAGACAAAAAAAAACAACAAAATGGATGGCTCTGCTCTTGTGGCGACATGCTCTTCCCGGGGAGAGCAGCCCGAATTTCATGTAGAGAAATCTCGTGACTTAAAGTGGTGTAAATAAATAAATAAATAAATAAAAGACATAGAGGTCAGATACATCAACATCATTAGGTCAAGGATTGATCTCACAAATTCCCCTGTAAGGATGCCAGGGGCCTGTCAGTATTAATAACATCCCCACCTTCGGGAAGTTCAGTGCCAGGAATTCCCTCTTTTCTATCCCTCTCTTTGCTTCTGCCTTGTTCTTTTTCATCCTGCCACCTCCTTCTTGTGTATTTTTTGCCTTCTTGGTCCATTTTGCTGCCTTTTTTTAAGAAAGACTTAAAAGACAACAATTCTCCCCCATGCCAAAGTCAAATACACTGGGCCTAAATTGTGAGGCACATAATGCAGTGTTGATTCTAGGGTGCGCAGGATTCCCGCATTTTTTTCAAAATTGCTGCAAAACGATGTGGGCTAAGAGCTACTTCTGCTGAAGTTCTCTGTTGATTCGTCTGATTGGCTAAGCGCCTCACTTTTGACCAATTATAGAAACTGTAGTTTGTCCTTGTCAGTTCCTGCGGCGGTCATTACATTGGTAGGCTACCCCAGGGATGGCAAGATTTTCTGATTCGTGCCTACAAGCCATCTTCATAATAAAGCTGGCTCATTCTGCTCTGTTTTCCTCTTCGCTTACGTCATCTTTCAGAAACAAGTGATGTGATCGGGACAGAGATCTTTGAGGAGATAGCAAACACTGTGGCCCAGCAGGTTCGGAGCTGGTAGATCTGGCGAGACAAGTAGCCTTGGCTTGAGAACAGTAATCATGGTCTGCGGTAGGCTATTCGCTGTGTATCACACATGGAGAGAACAATGCCTTTTCTTAAAGGAGAAAGCGCTAATTACAGAACAGCACTTAACTGTCTTGACCCTGATACGGCCACAGCCGACAATAACGGCAGCCGCCGCTAGATTCCAATACGACCGCAGCCGACAGTTAGTGCTGCCCACATGGGCAGTACTTTTCCATCACACACAGATCTCATGGTTTTCACACTATGTGTCTGAAAATTGGTGGGGCAATGCAGGGAGGGTGTCAGAGGGTGCCAGTGATAAATTTAGACCACTAACATGCGTGTAGTGGGGAGGGAAGGAAGAAATAACAGCCAGCGACCGGAACGCTTTTCAATGGTAGCAGTGTGGCGAAAAAAAATGGGGTTTTCTTTAGTAGCAGATGATTCATCTGATAAGCAAGACGATTAATTGAATGTTATTGTCATGGAAGTAGAAACATTTGAACGAGAATTGTTAAGTGAGTCCAATATTAAACGCTTACGAGGAAGAGGAGGAAGGAAATGCTGCAGTTAGGGAGAAGAGTGAGCCAGAAAATAACGTGCTATACGGCGCATTCCTGACCTGTGCTATACCCACCGACTGTGGAGAAATTTGACCTCCTGGCCGGTCTGCGGCATAGACGCCTGAAAACGATGCCTTTTGACTGTTTTCTCATTATTACCACACTTTTGCTTTGAAACTGCAATGGCAGAAACGAACAGATATGCCGATAACGAAAATAGCAAGAAGGAAAATAAAATAGGTCTCTGGTCTGCCAAGGTTCGACAGGTGACAGCAATGGGTACACCCCCGACACATCCATAATTTTTGCTTTTTGTGATGTGATGTGACCCTGTGCCACCACTACGACTACTTTAGAGACTACCAACATTAAAATTTTGTAGGGTTACAGAAGTTCTGAGTTGTTTCGAAGTTGTCACACCTGTGCTGTGACACTGGTGACATTGTTACAGTCATGTACAATAATACACTTCTGTACACTTAACAAACATGTGGTAGCACACGCAGATATGAACTGCAATATAAAGGTCACATGTTGATTGAATATGATTTGTTTTCAAAAGAAAAAATAGTTAAACAAAACTTCTGTCTCCTCAAGACATACCATAAAACAACAGGTGCTATGGGAACATTGTGTGACACATCCTTGAAGTACTATTGCACATAACCATTGGTAAACACATCAGCTGGGTATCAGTTCCTTATCCGACACTAACATGCATGAACTATTGTCAAATCCATGCAGGATTTTCTGTTTTATCATATATACCATACTTTGAGAGATATATATATACCATGAGATGTCCAGATATCAATGGCACATCCTTGGGCTCTGCGAAGTAAGGTGGAAAAACATGGGAGAAACAACAACCCAGGAAGACCACAAATTATACTACAGTGGAAAACAGGATAAACATGAACACGGCGTGGGGTTTCTCTTTCACAGAGACACCGTGAACACCGTCATGAGCTGTCAGCCTGTGTCCAGCAGACTTATTACCATCCGCCTGAGAGCAACCCCCTTTAACATAACTGTAGTACAGGCATACGCCCCTACATCAGACTGCACAGATGAAGCCATAGAAGAATTTTATGACCAGCTACAAGAGGTTCTGAATCAAACTCCCAAGAAAGACATCCTCATTGTGCAAGGTGACTGGAACGCCAAGGTAGGAGAAGATGCATGAAAGATTGGGAGGGCGTTTTGTGGGCCTCATTGTAATAACCAATCAAATGAAAGAGGCTTGAGACTCCTGGAGTTTGCCAGTAACAACCACCTCCAGCTAGTGAATACACTTGGCCCACACAAGAAATCCAGAAAATGGACATGGCATAGCCCAAATGGAGAACACCACAACCAAATAGATTACTTCATGGTGAAAAGACGGTTTCAGTCTAGCGTTAACATCGCACAGACACGAAGTTTTCCAGGAGCAGACATAGGGAGTGATCATGATCTTGTGATGTTGACTTTCCGACTACGTCTAAAGAAAATCCACAAGCGGAACAACATCAGGATCAAATTTGACCTCGAGAAGCTGAAGGACCCAGAGGTATTAGAAATTTTTCAAGCAAGGATAGGTGGAAAGTTTGCAGCACTCACTGTGATAGACTCAGACATAGATACACTGATGAATAGTTTCAATACAGCAGTGACTGAAACAGCAAGCGAGCTTCTTGGCAAACACCGACCAGTCAAAAAACCATGGGTCACACCTAACATCCTACAACTATGCGACAAGCGTAGAGAGTTGAAGAAAAAGAAAAATGAAACAAAAGAAAGAGCAGAACAATATAGGGCAGTCAACAAAAGAATCAGGAAGTCCATGACGAAGGCAAAAGAGAAATGGATCAGTGAACAGTGCCAAGACATTGAAGAGAACATCAAGAAAAACAATAGCAAGAAAGCATATCAGCTGGTGAAAGACCTGACTAGTACAAAACAGGGAAAAGGTTTAAGAATCCAAGACAAAAATGGGAAGTGTCTCACTGATGACCAGGATATTCTGAATAGATGGACAGAATACTGCTCCGACCTGTATAACTATAGAACCGCTGGAGATTCAGAAGTCCTTAATGTACCTGCAAGCAAAGACACAGACAGTCGCCCTATCCTCCGAGAAGAAGTGGAAACAGCAGTCAGATCGCTGAAAAAGGGAAAGTCAGCAGGGGCTGACAACATTCCAGCTGAGTTGGTTCAAGCTGGAGGGGAAGCCATGATCAGCACCCTACTAAGAATCTGCAACAAGATCTGGCAGACAGGAAAATGGCCAACACCATGGACACAGTCACCATCATCCACCCTCCCCAAGAAAGGAAATCTACAACAATGCCATAATTACCGCACAATAAGCCTCATATGCCACCCAAGCAAGGTCATGCTGCAGATAATATTGAATAGACTGAAGCCACAAGCAGAGACCATCATTGCTGATGAACAAGCAGGTTTCAGAGCAGGGCGCAGCACAACCGAACAGATATTCAACCTCAGAATACTATGTGAGCGGTACCTTCAACATCAACAATACCTTTACCACGTATTTATCGATTTTAAGAAGGCATTTGACAGGGTGTGGCATGCAGCTTTGTGGGCAACCATGAATTTGTACAGCATCAATGCAAACCTATCAGAGTCATCAAACAGCTGTACAGCGAGGCCACCAGTGCAGTGTACTACAACAACAACATTGGAGAATGGTTTCGAACAACAGTTGGAGTAAGGCAGGGCTGTCTACTCTCACCACTCTTTTCAACACTTCCTTGAGAGAATCATGGCTGATGCACTGGAACATCATGAAGGATCAGTCAGCATTGGTGGCAGAACGATCACAAACCTCCGCTTCGCAGATGACATTGATGGAATAGCAGGATCAGAAAAAGAGCTTGCCAGCCTAACAGAATACTTGAAAATGGCCTCCAAAACATACGGCATGGAAATCAGTGCAGAAAGACCAAACTGATGACTAATAACACCAACGGCATTAGCACTGATATCAGGGTTAATGACCAGAAGCTGGAAACAGTTCAAAGCTTCAAGTACCTGGGAGCCATTGTATCAGACCAGGGATCCAAGCCAGAAGTAGTATGCAGGACTGCACAGACTATAACAGCTTTGTCAAAACTAAACACCATCTGGAGAGATAGAAATATCTCACTTATCTCCAAGATCAGACTAATGCGCTCCCTTGTCATATCCATATTTCTGTATGCCTGTGAATCATGGACCCTGACTGCAGATTTGGAGAGAAGAGTACAGGCGGTGGAGATGAGAGGCTTTCGGAGACTCCTTGGCATCTCCTACAAAGACCACATAAGCAACGAAAGCATGCATAACAGAATCCAGCAAACCATTGGACCCTATGAGAACCTTCTAACGATCGTGAAAAAGCGTAAACTTAAATGATATGGGCATGTCACAAGATCCAAAGGACTTGCAAAGACAGTTTTACAAGGCACTGTCCAAGGAGGAAGAAGAAGAGGCAGACCAAGGAAGAGCTGGGAGGATAACATCAGCGAATGGACAGGCCTAGAACTCAACAAAACCCTGAGAAAGGCAGAACAGAGAGAGGAATGGAGGGAACTGGTTGTTGAGTCTTTGAGGGTGCCCCCACGGTCGTCAGACTACGGGACAGATAGATAGACCATACTTTTACCTGTGATTGGTGACAAATATCAAATAAGGTAAGTCCTTCAGATGAGACTATAAACCGAGGCCCCATGTTCGAACGCATGCAGAACATCTTGTGCACACATTAAATCCTGTTCCGCTTTTTGGAAGAGTAGGCCATTGTGTGCCGGTGGAAACATGACAAAATTTACAAAACCACATACACACGGGGACTGGATGTAAAAAAGCACATGAGTGCTTATTTCATTATCCTCGATATAAAAGAATAAATAAATAATAATAAAACAATGACAAGACATCTGGTGGCCAGGCACATTAAACTTGCGCCTAAATGCAAGTACAAAGACATACCTAGTTTGTGACAAAATTTCAGCTTGATAGCTTGTCATGCACACACACAATTGTCTTAGGAGTAAAGGAAGTCATTTGGGGGTAGAAAACCTTCAAAGAATTCAAAATCTACAGGCAGTTTAGCTCTGTAGAATCCAACAACAAGAGGGTTAAAGCATCACTGCAAAAACACTTCCGATCACCAAGACACTGTACCAAATGAAACTCTTCAGAAATTCCATCAGTTAGGCCTCTCCCTCTCTCTCTCTGTGACTTAAACCACCACTTTGCAACTATCTCAGATCGAATAATAACCAATGATAACTCAAAAACTAATGACTTGAATGCCTCAGAAGCCTGCTGCAACAAAAATATTAACTCTGAACTAAAAATTCCATGTATGAATGTGCATGAAGTATTTACTGCTTTAAAAAGTATGAAGCAAACAGCAACTTGTGGCCTAGATGGTTTGAATGGTAAAATCCTTAAATTAGCTGCACCAGTTATAGCTGAGACACTCGCATACATCTATTATCTTTGTTTAAGCAAAAATACATTTCCAAATATGTTTAAACAGAGTAAAATTATTCCTTTGTATAAATCAGGAGATCGAACAGACCCCTCTAACTATAGACCCATCTCAATTCTATCTGTCCTTTCAAAACCATTAGAGAAACACATTAATAAATGTCTACTTACTCATTTAAATGAAAACAGCCTTATTCACTCCAATCAGTCTGGGTTCAGAGCAAATCACTCATGCCACACTACCCTTGTAAAACTTATAGACAGATGGTTGGTTAATATGAATAAAAAGGAATTTACTGGAGTTCTTTTCATAGATTTTGCAAAGGCTTTTGATGTTATCGACCACAATCTGCTATTAAGGAAACTTGTACATTACAAACTATCCTCTGATACCTTAAATCTTATATATTCCTTCCTTTCTAACAGACGACAAGTAGTTTATGCCAATAAATATTTTTCGACATTTCTACCCAATACATTTGGA
The DNA here is from genome assembly GCA_028751875.1 of Rapana venosa. NCBI lineage: Eukaryota > Metazoa > Mollusca > Gastropoda > Neogastropoda > Muricidae > Rapana > Rapana venosa. The sequence goes on along the minus strand of CM054139.1, from coordinate 18,442,698 downwards.
GTCCCACAGGGTTCTATTCTCAATCCCCTATTATTTTCTATTTACATTAATGATCTTCCCTTATTTACTAAAGCTTCCTGTGATTTATTTGCAGATGACACCACTATTGATATTAACCATGTTAACTCGTTTGAAGTCTTTCGCAATTTGCAAGAAGATATAAATGTACTTCTGGAATGGATTCACTTGAACCATATGGCCCTTCATCCAAAGAAAACCAAATTTATGCTTATTTCCACAAGACAGAAACGACAGAACCTTAATAGCAATCTACCATTTCTCTACATTGGCAATGAAAAAATTGTAGAAGTCTCAAATCACAAAAGTTTAGGAATAACTATTGACAAAAACCTATTATGGTCTGCCCACATCCAAAACCTGTCAAAAAACATTGCCTAAAAAATATACCAATTCCGTAAGATAAAAAACTTCCTAACTGTGCATGCCAGAAAAATATTCTTTTGTTCTTAATTCAAACAATAGATTATGCATCTACACTGTGGGATATTGGCCAGCAATCATTTACTTAAATTAATAGTGAGGGTGCATAAACGCGCCCTAAAGCTTATCCTAAACAAATCATCATCTTTAACAGTTGATGACCATTCAGATATTAATATTCTTCCCCTTAAGTCCAAGCTTCTCTTCAATAAAGGAGTTTTGATGCATAAGATCTTGCATGGAAATGCCCCATCTTTATTACAAAGCATCTTCACAATAAATTATTTTAGACACTCTTATATGATTAATCTACCTCTACCTAAGATAACACTATTCAAATCAAGTCTAGCATATTCTGGGGGCTGGCTGTGGAATAGACTTCCCTCGCAACTAACATATGAAACTAATCTGAAAAACATTTAAAACAATATATCAAGATCTTTTGATGAAACAATGTGATACAACATATCTCCTTCCCAAGATGTATTAATACAACATTTATATCCGGTTTCCATACTTCTTGTTCCTCTCTCTGTCTCACTATCTCTGTCTCTATCTCAGACTGTCTGTCTATCTGTCTGTCTGTCTGTCTATCTATCTATCTATATGTCTCTCTTTCTCTCTCTCCTCTCTCTCTCTCTCTCTCTCTCCTCTCTCTCTCTCTCTCTCTCTCTCTCTCTCTCTCTCTCTCTCTCTCTCTCTCTCTCTCTCTCTCTCTCTTGTGCATCTGTTGATGTCCATGTGTGTGTATTTTCATATGTATCATAACTATGCTTTTGTTTTTCTTGAAGCTTTTCTTTTTTATTCTTTTCATTTTGAGGGCTGGAGGAAAAAAAGTCTTGTTACTTAATCTTTTACCCTCATGAAATAAAATTGCGTTTGCGTCTCTCTCTCTCCTCTCTCTCTCTCTCTCTCTCTCTCTCTCTCTCTCTCTCTCTCTCTCTCTCTCTCTCTCTCTCTCTATTTTCTGTGGGGTGGGGCGGGAACAAGACTTTTACATTTGGCTTCAACCTATCATATAAATCAAGATCTATCTCTCTGAATGTGGAAATACAAATTTGACCCTCTCTCTGTCCCTGTCTCCCTCTCTCTCTCTCTCTCTCAATGTACGATCTGGGGGGGGGGACAAAACTTTGATATTGGCTTTAATTATCATGTAGATCTAGATTTCTCTCTCTGAATGTGGAAATACAAATTTGATCTCTCTCTCTCTCTCTCTCTCTCTCTCTCTCTCTCTCTCTCTCTCTCTCTCTCTCTCTCTCTCTCTCTCTCTCTCTCTCTCTCTCTCTCTTTCTCTCCAATTTATAGGTTCACACAATGTCAAACCTTACCTAAAACTTGATATGGACATACATTTGAAAAGAATTATGTCAAAGTTTAGACTTGGTGTATCAGACATAAATGTTCATAAATTTAGATATATAGAACATGATGATGATGACCTCAGGTTGCTATGCCCATTATGTAAGCAAACAGTGGAAGATGAAGTTCATATTGTGCTTTGCTGTCCAGTATTAGAAGATGTTAGACAGAATTGCATTCCGGTAGAGTGGACAGCCTAATTCATTTAGATTCTGTTTACTCATGGCATCTAGTCACCCTGAGATTGTGCGCAGCCTTGCTTTATGTGTAAAGCCTTTAGAATAAGAGATATTTTGATTTCTTAAGTGATATTTTTTGTAACTGATTTTTATTGTGGTGGTTGTGGGTATACAATAACATTTTGGTTTTTTGTGCTTCCTTATTTTTATCACTAAACTACTAAGCAGGCCTTTTTGTGAATAAATCTTTCGAGTTCAAGTTCGAGTTCTCTCTCTCTCCTCTCTCTCTCTCTCTCTCTCTCTCTCTCTCTCTCTCTCTCTCTCTCTCTCTCTCTCTCTCTCTCTCTCTCTTTCTGTCTCTCTCTCAGTGTATGATTTGGGGGGGGGAACAAGACTTTGACACTGGCTTTAACTTATCATCTAGATCTAGACCTAGATCTATCTCTCTGAATATGGAAATACAAATTTGATCTCTATCTTTGTCTGTGTGTGTGTGTGTCAGTGGTACCATTGGGGGAAGGGTGGGGGGGGACTTGATATTGGCTTTTACCTTTCCTCATCTCTCTCTCTCTCTAACTCTGAATGTGGAAATAAAAAGTTCACTTTGTCCTCTTTCTCTCTCTCTCTCTCTCTCTCTCTCTCTCTCTCTCTCTCTCTCTCTCTCTCTCTCTCTCTCTCTCTCTCTCTCTCTCTCTCTCTCTTTCTTTCTTTCTTTCTTTCTTTCTTTCTCTCTAACTCTGAATGGGAAATATAAAATCTACTTTGTCTTCTCCCTCTCCCTCTCTCTCCCCCCCCCCCCCCCCCCCTCTCTCTCTCTCTCATTATACCATCGGGGGGGGGGGGGGGGGGGGGGGGGGGGGGGACTTTGGTTTTTGCTTTTAGTACTAGTTTTACCTCTCTTCTCATCTAGATCTATCTCCCAACTCTGTGAAATACAAATCTGTCTGTTCTCTCGCTCTCTCCTTCACTCTCTCTCTCTCTCTCTCTCTCTCTCTCTCTCTTCTCTCTCTCTCTCTCTCTCTCTCTCTCTCTCTCTCTCTCTCTCCTGTGTCAGGAGTGCTTACTACATATTAACTGCAACACTTAAGGTGAATATTTAATCCTTTCTGCCTAGTATCTGCCAGTTTCTTTTCCTTGAAAAAATAGCAGAAACTAAGAGTACTGAAGATGCTATAAGCAAATACTACTTGTCCCCTTTTTTATGAAGGGGGTGGGGGCTTTTTTTAATTGTATGGGGCCCTTTGGCCCCTTTTTTTGAGATCCTAGAATCAACACTGTAATGGCAGTGTGATGTAAGAGTATGCCATTGTGTGCCAGTGGGAACAGATGACAGAATTCACTAAACCGCATGCACATGGGGACTGGATGTAAAAAAGCACATAAGTGCTTATTCCATTATCCTTGATGTAAAAGAGTAAACTAAATATATTTTTTTTAAATGATGCATTTTCTTTCATATGACAGACAACAGTGAGTTGCTGTCAGAGTGTTCATAGAAGATTATACAAATAGTGGCAGTATGTACAGGACACAGAAAGATCCTCAAATACCAGCTGTCTTGAAATATTGGTTAGCCCTGGACTCTGGATGGGGAGGTAGTGAGTTTAAATCCTATTGCAGGTCAGAATTTTTCATGCTCCTACCCAAAGAGGAATGATTATGAGAAGACTGGGACCACACAGTTGCATCATTAAGTTTTTTGATACGATTTAAACAGTTGCTGAAATCACTTGACCAACACTACTGGTTCATGTATTTCTCAGTTCCTGGTTGATGCTGGGATTTATTTTGAAAGGAAGGGAAGAGTACAGCCCTGGCATCTTGTTTCAAAAGTGTCTGCATTTTTTGGTTTCATTATCAGTTCCACACTCGTCATAACTGATCATTATGCTGCTAAAGAAAATAACCTCATATACATTCACAATAGTGTCATGATGGCCTAATCATCAGTTTCGCCCATTCTTTTGGGGATGCTTCACAGGGGATTGCCATTGTGGGGACCATGGGGAGAGTCCCCACCAAGAGTGGAATTGAGTCTGGCTCTATGAATAAGCTGTGATTTGGCATCTAGTGGCCCAAATAGGTGTTTTCCTGAGTATAGTTAAAATAGTTATGTTGAAACAAGCACCTTCAAAGTAATTCAGCAGCAGTACAGAGTCGGTCCTGGTTGGTGGCCGCAAGACAGCCTTACAGTGGTAACTTACTTACCTTAGACATCTGGCTCCATGGGGGTAGTAGAATAAGCATGCGTGTGGCTTATGTTTTGAGAATGGAATAGCAGCATTGGTGTGACACAAATGAGGCAGCAAGCAAAGAAAATAGAACAAGAAAGATGTAGAAGATGCTCTGCAGCTGTCAGGTTTTTTTTCAAATTCAAAGCAAAAAGGCTAAAAATACCATAATTCAGGAGCAAAACTGGTTTCTTCTCTATTTTAGTAAAAACGCCATTGAAAAAGTACATTCCACATTGACCCTTTGGCTGCCTTTGTGATTAGTTACCTCATTGGCCCTTTGAAGTACATTTTGCTGCCCTGGTAATGAGATAACTTATCTCTGAACTATTCAGATTTCTCCTAAACTCATATTTCATTTTGAAATGTTCAAAATTGGTAATTCTTCTGTTATTTGTTCATTTATATTTCAGAAAATATATATTTGTATCGGCATCTAGTAACAAGTCAACAGAATTTTTTGAAAATATATAATAATGATTATGATGATAATAAAATGAATTTATATAGCGCTATATCTTGTAAAAAATACCAACAACAAATCAAAGCACTTGCATTTGACCCACTCCTACACATGCAACCAACAATAATTAACAGATTTAACAAAATTCAAACACACACACACACACACACATACGCACAGGTTATACACTTTGGCAGGATGATGGGAATTTTGGTCATTGAATGCAGGGACAGATAATTATGAGATTAAACAATAGGGGTAAGTCTTAGGTTTGAAATAGGTATGTCTTGAGGCTGGATTTTAAAGTGTCATAAGTAGACTTCTCGCGAAGGGGGAGATAGAGGTCATTCCAGATTGATGGACCAGAAATAGAGAAAGAGCAATGGCCAAGAGATTGGTTAAATCTAGGTATTTGTAGGCACGAGAAGGAGTGTACAGGTGAAGACATTCACAGAGGTAGGAGGGTGCTGTATTGTGGAGGCATTTATTACAGAGGGTACTGATCTTATAGTTTACTCTCTGTGGCACAGGCAACCAGTGGAGAGATCGCAAGAGTGGAGTGAAATGCTCAGATTTTTTCTTTTGAGGAATAGTCGAGCTGCAGAGTTTTGTATGCGTTGAAGGGAGTGGATAGCCAAAAGAGAATTGTAATAGTCCAGGTGTGAGAGAATGAGAGCCGTGACTAGTTAAGATGTTGCATCAGGGGACAGGTACTTTCGAATTGCGCTTATACAGCGTAATTGATAGTAGCACGACTCGCAGGTCTGGGTGATTAATTTTTGCATGGAGAGTGTGTTGTCGATAACAACACCTAGATATTTGACTGTGGCGGATAGAGAAACTGTCATATTGCCAAATTCTATTGAATCTGTTGTGATGGAAGAGAGTTTGTGTTTGGCCCCTACAATCATGGCTTCAGTTTTATCTGCGTTTAGCTGTAACATGTTTTGTATCATCCAGTTTTGAATATCTTGGAGGCAGTGTGACATATTTGTCAAGAGAGAAGGCAGATTATCTCTCCACTGGCTACCTGTGCCACAGAGAGTAAATTATAAGATCAGTACCCTCTGTTACAAATGTTTCCATAAAACTGCACCCTCCTACCTCTGTGAATGTCTTAACCTGTACACTCCTTCACATTCCCTCCGCTCTGCTGCAGATACCTTGCGCCTACGAATACCTAGATTCAACCAATCCACTGTTGGCCGCTGCTCTTTCTCTATTTTGGGTCCATCGACCTGGAATGAGCTCCCTCTCTCTCTTCACCAGAAACATAGTTATGACACTTTTAAATCCAACCTCAAGACATACTTATTTCAAACCTAAGATTTCTCCCCCCTCCTGTTTCATATCAGAACTATCCCACCTTCGCTAACCCATGTCCTATCACCCTGCTAAAGTATACGACCTGTGTGAGTGTTGTGTGTGTGCTTTTGGAAAACATTTGACTATTGACATTTTTTGTCATAGATTTTGTCTGCAGCGCACCATGTTTGTAATATCTGTTTGTTTAAACTATTGATTATTTATCATTGATTGCATGACTGTGTAAGATTAAGTTGAATGCATGTGCTTTGATTTGTCTTTGCAAGATATAGGGCTATATAAGTTCCATTTATTATTATTATTTTTTTTAAATATTATTTTCAGGAGTATCATTGCTTAGAATCTGAGAGTCATCAGCGTAGAAATGATGGTTGATCTGGTGACGGTTTATTATATATGACAGCGGAGCAGTGTAGAGAGTGAAAAGAACAGGGCCCAGAACTGATCCCTGTAGGACTCCACATTCCAGTTTGTCAGGTATTGATTGAATCTTGTTTATTGCAACTGTATGAAATCGGTCAGTGAGGTATGAACTAAACCAGGTGAAGGCTGCACCTTTGATCATCATCATCATCATCAGTCCCGTGACCTTGGCGGTCGTGGAGGAGACACGAAAGACGATGCCGTGGTAAGCCTTCTCCATCCATCTCGGTCCTCGGCTCTGCGCAGTAGTGCCGAGTCATTCATCCTAGTCCAGTCTCTGATGTTGTCCATCCATGACTTGTTCTGTCTTCCCCTCTTTCTGCCACCTTCGAGTGTTCCCTGCAGTACTGTTTTTGGTAGAGTGTTGTGGCGGGTGATGTGGCCGAACCATGTCAGCTTTTTCTTCTTGACGATGGTGAGAAGGGGTTCCTGTGGACCTGCCAGCCGTGTTATTTGACTCTTGACAAATTCATTGCTCTTTCGTTCTCTCCAGGATATGCCCAGCAGTTTTCTATGGCATTTTGTTTCAAATGACTGGATTCGCTTTGCTGTTTCAGCAGTCAATGTCCAGGTTTCACTTCCGTACAGCAGGATAGTCTGAATTAGGGCTTTGTAGAGCTTTAGTTTGATTGGGAAACTGATCTCTTTACTTTTCCATATGGTGGTGAGTTTTGTCATGGAAGATGTTGCCATGGCTAGTCTGACTTTGATTTCTGTCATCGATCGCCCGTCCTTTGTGAGTGTAGCGCCAAGGTATTTAAAAGCGTCTACCTCCTCCAGTTGCTGGCCGTTCATGTAAATTTTAGCAGTGGCGTTGCTCGTGCTGTTCACAAGTACTTTACTTTTCTCCGAGCTCACCTCCATCCCATATGCTCCAGCTCTGTTCTCAAGTCTGGTCGTAAGATCTTGCAGCTCTCTGTTACTTCCGCCCATGAGGTCAATGTCATCGGCAAACCGCAAATTGTTGAGGGGTCTGCCGCCAATGGAGATGGTAGAGTGGAACTCATGGAGGGTCTCTCTCATAATGTTTTCCAAGAACAGATTAAACAGGACTGGAGATAACAGGCATCCTTGTCGGACCCCAACTGTGGTTTTGAAGTAGTCTCCGACCTGATTGTTCAGAAGGACTGCACTGCTTGCGGTGTTGTATAGTGCTTGAATGGTTTGCACTAGTCCTTCAATGCCAAACATTCTGAGGACCTGCCACAGGCCTTCGTGCCATACTCTGTCGAAAGCCTTTTTGAAGTTGATGAAGTTGTGGAACAGGTCTCTCTGATGTTGAAGATGTTTTTCCATCAGGATGTGGCAGTTAAAAATCTGTTCGATTGTGCTCCTGCCTGCCCTGAACCCAGCTTGTTCCTCTGCAAGGTGTTCTTCTGCCTCCTTCTTTAGTCGATTCAAAATAACTTTGAGCATGATCTTGCTGGCGTGGCTGATGAGGCTGATTGTTCTATAGTTTTGGCATTGGCGTAAATTCCCCTTCTTGGGCAGGGGTATGATGAGTGATTGTGTCCATTCTGTTGGCCACTGTTTTCTCTCCCAAATCTTCTGACAGATAGCTATGACATGTGTGATGACTGTTTCGCCACCATGCTTGAGCAGCTCTGCTGGTATGTTGTCTGCTCCTGGGGACTTTGCTACTGGTAACTGCAGATGGCTTCTTCCACTTCTTCCCTCAGTATAGGTAATGGTGAGGGTACTCTTGATGTTGCTGCTTTCTCTTCTATTATGCTCTTGTCAGGTTTGATTGGGTAGTTGTATAGTTCTTGACAATACTCAGACTACCTGTTCAATGCAGCTGAGCTTTCTGTGAGGAGGTTTCCGGAGCTGTCTTCAATGACTGATGATTTGGTTTGAAGTGGTTTTGTGAGTTTCTTCAGGGTGTCGTATGCCTTTTTACTGTTGCCCACTTTCATGCTTTCTTCGATCTCATCACATTGATCACTGATCCACTTCTCTCTGGCCTTTAACATTGACTTCTTCACAAGATTGTTGGCCTCCCGGTATTCTTTAGGGTTGGAAGACCTGGTTGGTTTCAGTGCTCTTCTTGTATCGCAGAGGTCCAAGATGTCATTGGTAGTCCATGGCTGGTGTTTATTCCTCTGACGACCGAGTACCTCCTCTGCTGTTTCTCGGACTGCCTCATTAAAGTTGTTGGTGAGGTCATTGATGTCATTGTCCAGGAGGGTTAATGCCGCAAAAGGTCCACCAAGCTTAGCTTGGAAGATCTCCTTGACATCTGGATCTTTCAGTTTGTCCACGTCAAATTTGATACGTGGGTTTGCAGGCTGTTTATTTTTCTTCAGCTTCATTTTGAATACCAGCAGCACAAGGTCGTGGTCGCTGCCTATGTCAGCTCCAGGGTAGGTTCTTGTTCTGGCTCTGTTGATGCTGGATTTGAAGCACCGTGGTGTTAAGATAAAATCTATGTGGTTATGGATCTTGCCGTTTGGCGCATGCCAGGTTGACCTCCTTGACTGCTTGTGGGGATATAGGGTATTGGCAATGGTAAGTCTGTGGGTGCAGGCAAACTCCAGCAGACGTAGTCCCCTGTCGTTGGTCTCTCCAGTTCCAAACTGACCAACTGTTCCGGCCCATTGGTTGTAAGAGTCAGGACCTACTTTGGCGTTAAAATCCCCTTGGATGATGATGATGTCTTTCTTGGGTATCTTCATAATGGTCTCTTCAAGATCTTCGTAAAATTCTTCTACTTCTTCATCTGATAATCCTGCTGGAAACCGGTGTACAGCTGATAATGCACCCCACTACTTCCTTTCTGACAATAAATGCCACTCCATGTTGGTGATGTTTCTCTTGACCACTGTACCAGATCTTGTTGCCTTCTTCAGTCATTGTCTCACCAAATCCTGTCCATCTCACTTCTCCTAGTCTATAGCAGCTAAGCTCATACTCTAGCTCTTTGATTTTTCCGCACTGGTAGAGTGTACGGACGTTCCATGTCCCAATGGTGATCTGTTCTCTAGGGAGCTTAAGTAATGTTTTAACTCCAGTAGCTGACTTGTCACTTCCACCCTGGTGTTGATCAGTGGAAAGCATGGTCGTTGGTAACCCGGGCCTCGACCGATCCGGTATCATATTGGCTTTGCATTTGTCTTTCATGTCTTTTCTGTGGGCTTAGGATATTCCTTGGTGGCGCCAATCTCCTCTCCAAGTCTCCATATGTTTGGGTTTTTTTCTATTGGGGTTTCCTCCCCCACATGCGACAGGTTGTACTGGGTTACATGGATACCAGTAGCAGTAACAGAGAACTTCTCTGACTGACCTGACCTTTGATACAAAACGCTTTTTGGAGACGGGAGAGAAGAATTGAGTGATCTATAGTGTTGAATGCTGCAGATAAGTCGAGAAGAGTAAGAATGGAGATTTCCCCGAGTCAGAAGCATGTAGAAGCATGTTTTGGGGGTGGATAGGGGGGTTCAGTGTGTGTTTAAGGAGAAAGAATGGCAGAATGATCAGAAAGCAGTTGGTCAGTGACGGAGACAGAGGTGACAAGATCTTGTGACACATCAGCAGTGAGCCAGTCTAAGATATGTCCTGATCTGTGTGTTGTTTCATTTACTGGCTGGGACAGAGAGTGGTTTGATAAAGGAAGAGAAAGACATTTGAAATCAGAAGAAGGCTGGTTGTCGAAGTGAAAGTTAAAGTCACCAAGAATGATAAGCTTCTTGGGAGAGAGGCTTTAGTGATCGAGGAGAGATTGAAATTCTTGTTGGAAAACTGAAGGTGGGCCAGGAGGTGGGCGGTAAAGATAGCAGAAAGCAATAGAATGGCCAGGTAAGTTGAGGTTGAGTTCACAGACTTCAAAAGATTCAGGTGAGAAAGGTAAGGAGTGGCAAAAGGAAAGAGCTGGATGCAGTGCATCTTTGTAAACAACGGCATGCCACCTCCACAGGAGGGTCAGGGGAAGAAAACAGTTTTGTAGCCAGGTGGTTTCAGCTCTTTTATCTTTGGTTCATGATCTTGTGGGTTAAGGCCAGGTTTCTGTAAGAAAGATTAGATTGATGTTCTGTTCAGATATAAAATCAGAAAGTCAGCTTTACCATCTGAGCAAACAGACTGCGCATTAACCTCTTAACTGCCCAGTGCAAGTACACCCTATATGCCGGGGAATAAAATTCTTATGTACCACTGCTATGTTCATATCCCTCTTACTCAAAAACTACTACATGAATATTCCTGATAGTCTACCCAATGACAGTATATATATCGTAGATTACTTCGAGGCAAGCTCAAATTAGTTAGCATGCTATTTCACTGCGAAAATATATTTAAAATGTAAAAAATCGACCATAAATACGATTTCTTCATCACCACTGTCATTCGAGTACCCCCCATCTCAATAATGTCAAACATATGTCTAGGCCAAATCTTATTCATTGTTTTTTAAATACACGATCTCCTGAATCATACGCGATCGTTTTCATCAATGTTAGGTAAATCTAGAGTTTTATTTGCCACTTTTACAGCTGTGTAAAGTTATTTATGCCTTCAACAAGAAGTGTCAGCAATTTTGAACAAGAACTTCCCAAGCAGTCATGCATAAAAACACAAAATACGAGCGAAAAAACGATCGTTTTTGCAGCTCGATGTTGCCAAGCAACAGGAGAGTGACCTCCATTAATTTTGGAGTTGTTTCCCTTTAACTGTAGTCGAGGAAGCAGGCTTGTTTACTTCGGTTTGACACCCCGGAAATTTTCCGGGATGTTGGCGTATAGGGTGCACGTTTAGCCCCGGAGAATTTCCGGGGTAAGGCAGTCTAGTGGTTAAGTAAACACATGTGAAGAAGGTTTGAGAGAGCCAGAGAGGTTGAAGATGACAGTGGTAAGTGAGGATAACTATCAGAGAAAGAGGACAGGGGTGATGGTAGAGATATGTGCAGTGGAAGAGCTGACCAGAGTTGAGATGGCGAGTCAGGTGTGAAAGACGGTGAAAGGACTGGTTTAATGGAGGGATTTATAGTCTCATGCACACCGTGATGCACATAACTGTCAGAACACATATTATCAGAGTCACAGGCAGAGGATGGAGCATCTGGAGGACAAAGATGTGAAGGAGCTAGTGGAGGGGGAGAGATAACGTTTTGTCAGGGAGGATGGGGGGGGGGGGGGGGGGGGGGGGGAGAGAAGTGGAGAGAGAGAGACTGTGCAGAAGCATGTGGTTGGCAGGGGGCTGGTGTAGAATGGCTTACTAGCAAGGCGTTGATACCATGTACATAGCGGCAGGGATCTGGCAGCAGCCAGCTCCCCTACTAAGTAATGATGCACAGTGCAGATTGTCTGTTTGGACTGTAGACCTTTCTCTCCTCCACTGGGTCTGGAGTGGTGCCTTGGGCACTGGCCCTTCGGATGAGACAACAATCTGATTTGCCCAGTGCAGCACACATGAGGAGTCGGTGACAGCAGGAGAGTTTGCCTTGCAGGGTTTATTGTAGAGAAAGGCTCCTTCAGTAGGGAGTCGGATGCACATTGGGGGGGGGCAGCACGGCGCCTGTGGCTACCTGCTTCTCCCAGAGAGGGCGGCCCTAGTTTGGAGCGGAAAGATCTGCCTGGCTTGAGGTGACGTATGGTACAATGCAGTGAGGGGGAGGAGGGGTCTGTGCGGGGCTTCACGCGCACTCAAATATTCAAATATGTAAGGATGGGATTTTGGGGGTGTCATTTTTATTGAGGATTATTGTACATAGTGGCTGGATCTGCTTGTGGATTGTTTTATTGACATGATCGTGGATTGTTTTATTGACATGATCTGTTTGTTGATGGGCTGCTTGTTGTGGGATGTGTTGCAGCTTGATGGGGTATCTGTCTGTTAAAGAGTGTGAAAATAATTATGTTTTTTCTTTTTGGTCTAGTGGGAATCTTTCACATCTGTAGAGGTGATGGGAGTGAGGGAGAGGAGTGTTCACTTGTGGTGGAAAGGGTTGGGGTTGTCACCAAATATGTTGAGTGTGAATGCTGTTAAATTTCTCACAGTGCCTCGTGTGCATGATGGGGGTTGTGAACAGACACTAAAGCAAATCTGGCTTACCTTGGAAAGTTACCTTTGCATAGGCACTGGTGAGCAAAACGATTAGGACTTTACCCATGAAAAACACGATTGTGGAGAGGATCTCTCTCTCTCTCTAGCAGAAAATAGTAGCAAAAATCACTGCCTGTCTAGATATATATTCCATGCCATCAATAAGAGAAAAAGTTTGTTGTATTAGGATATTTACATCACAAACAAAGATACAGTTATCGTTTTGTTATGATTTTGAAAAACTATATGTATATTGATTTTATCCAGACATAAGGAAGGTACACTTAGATCAAAATAGTGAATTGTGTTTGATACATATGTATTTTTATGTATTTGTGCATTGTCTTCATTATTTCTTTCACTGAAAGTGAGCTTGATATTGTGTATGTTATCTGGTTTTGCCCACTCTGTGGCATTGTCAATTTCTTCTACGCCAACCATGTATTATGGCCTAAGGCTGAGATACATTAAATTTCTGAGTTCTCTCTCTCTCTCTTTCTCTCTCTCCTCTCTCTCTCTCTCTCTCTCTCTCATCTCTCTCTCTCTCTGTCTCTCTCTCTCTCTCTTCTCTCTCTCTCTTCTCTCTCTCTCTCTCTCTCTCTCTCTCTCTCTCTCTCTCTCTCTGAGATATTTATTAACAGATTTCTCTCTCTCTCTCTCTCATCTCTCTCTCTCTCTCTCTCTCTCTCTCTCTCTCAGCTCTCTCTCTGCGAGATATTTATTAACAGATTCTCGCTCTCTCTGAGATATTTATTAACAGATTCTCTCTCTCTCTCTCTCTCTCTCTCTCTCTCTCTCACTTCATCTCTCTCTCAATCCCTCTCGTCTTCTCTCTCTCTCTCTCTCTCTCTGAGATATTTATTAACAGATTCTCCCCCTCTCTCTCTCTCTCTCTCTGAGATATTTATTAACAGATTGTAAAACAAGGGGATGTTACCTTTTTTTCTCCTCAGTATACTGCTTACAGGGAAAACCTGTCAGGGTTGCTTGCGTTGCACAAACTGACCGCCGCGTGGGTCAGAGGAAAAGATTTATCTTTTTTCACGTTTTGTGTGTGTCTTGAGTTGGAGCAGCATTCTCTTTAGTTTACCTTTAGCGCGCTCAGGTGCATGTATGTTTGTGGGTGGGTGTGAGTGGGTGTGGGTATGTATGTGTTTTTCTTGGTTTGAATGTAATAAGATGGATTCAATATTGTTTTTGCTGTGCATATTTGGAGGCATACTTTCCACTGGAACACACTGTGTGGCATGCAGCATGGGAGCTGGGTGTAACAGAGGAAGTCTTGAGACTGCCTGTTCTCAGTGGTGTTTTAACAGCCTAGATAGCATACTGTTATGAATTCTACTATAACTATTTCATCTTTGAACTGTCAGGGTCTTGGCAGATTTGAAAAAAGAAGAGACATTTTTCAATATTTAAAAAAGGTCCTCAGTTTTATTTTCTCCAGGATACTCTTTTCGGGAAATTTAAGTTAGAACGCCCAAAAGTGGGTTTTATAAATGTGGTATTTTTTCAAAAAAATTCTACATCCAAGGATTGCATCTTTTTAACAAAAATTTAAAAAATTTAAAATAAAAAGGTAATAAAAAACAAGGGGGGTAATAACATCATATTAATTTTAAAACCACTATGGGGAAAGAATACTACTATCAATAGAAAAGGGAAAAAATTTGAATGAACCAGTTTTTTTTGTAGACATAAAAAAAGGGTTTGGAAGAAATAAAGTCACCAAATTTAAATTTCCCCAACTGGAGACTGGAATCTGCTTTTGCCCCCTAGACGGGGGACTCCCCACAATTTTTTTAGCGCACTAAAAAAAACCCCACGGCAACAAGAGATTTGCCCCGGGAAAAATTTCCCTAAAAAAAACCCATTCTAAAAGGGGAAACCCAAATTTCAGTTGAAAGACATGAAAAAAAAAAAAAAAAGGGGTGGGCAGCTCTTGGGGCGACCGCTCTACACCCTTCCCCCGGGAGAGCGGGCCCAAATTTTCAGGGAAAGAAATCTCCCCGGACTTAAAGGGGGAAAGAAAGAAATTGGGGCGTTTTTGTTTTGGGTTCCCTTTAAACAAGATTCAGCGCTTTTTAAAAAATTTTCCATACTTTATTATTATTTTTTTTATTAATTATAAAAAACATTAATAATCCAAACCCCCAAAGAAAGTGAAGATAGATGCCCAATTTTGAACTGGTAGACATCGGGGGGAATTTAAACCCCGAGGGCAAAAAATATAGCTGGAAAGACAAACTCCTTTCCAGCAAAGCCCGGTTTAAAATTTCTTTTGTTCAGTTTTATTAAGTACATTTTTCAAAGACACAGACTTTCTCTATGGTCACAAAATGATCTTTCCCCTTGTTTACATTGACCTTAAATTTTAAAACCCCCCTGAGAATTAAAGAAGTTTTTTGGGAAATTTTAAATTTCGCAACTCTTAAAAATAAAAATATGTAATCTTGTAATAAAACCCTTTTTTAAAAACCAAAAACGTAGCGGGCCCTTTCCTATGATAGAAGTAATTTGATTGTATTCCTAATAGCCAAAATTCTTTTTAACGAAAATTTTAACCTTTGTTTCTTGATGTTCTTTTGATGGAAATCAGGCACGGGACAATCCTTATATTAAAAAACCCAAGAAAAAAAAGAGCCCACACTAGAAAAAGAAAAAAAAAGGGATATAAAACAGAATTTGAAAATGTTCAAACCAAAAATAAGGTGATACACAAAACTTTCAGCATAAAAAAATGATTTTAAAGGGAAATTAAAAAAAGAAAAATGGAAAGGTATAATTCTTAGATCAAAAGCAATGGAAAAAATTAACCAAAATTTACTTTGGGGGCTCACAGAAAATAACATTTTTTTTTGGGGCAAAAAAAAGGACCAAATTTTAATCCGGGAAAAAGGGTGAACCTTCACGGGGGAAACCGAAAATGGAAATTTTATTCCCAAAGAAAGAAGCATTTTAAATCAATCGCAAATTTCGGGAAGCTATGTAAGAATTTGCCTTCCCTTTAAAAAAAAACTCCCCCTGAAAAATCTAGAAGGACAAATTTTATTTTAGAGGAAAAACAGTGTTTTAAAAGAACATGCACAACAAAAAAACCCCCAAAGGTACAAGGGAAATTGACAACCTTTTTTTTTTAAAAAAAATTGGAAACAGTTTAGGCTTTTTTGTGGTCCCCCTCCATAAACGAAAATTTTTTTAAAAGGGAAAAAAATTGTCAAGCCCCCAAAAGGGAAAATTTTTGATCTGTTTGCCAAAAGGAGATAAACCGAGTTAATTTTTTTAAAAACTGCGACCCAAAAACTCAAATTTAAAATTGTTTAAAAATTTGGGGCACCCCATTTCAAATCGTATTAAATATTTTTTTTAAAAATTAAAAAATCAAAATCAAACCGGGTTTGTACCCCGGTAGGTTTAAATTGGGAATAGCCTAAAAAATATTTATAATTTTTACATTACCTTGGGAAAAAAATAAAATTAAACTTTGGGCCAAATCGTTTCTAAGAATTTTAAAAAAGCATTTGAAACCCGTCATTTGGGCCCTTCATATAAAATTTTTTTTAAAAGTTTGGATTTGGGGAGGATTTTAAAATGGGTTTTCACATTTACAAAGAACATAAAAACGTGTGGGGATTGGGCAATAAAATTTGTCAACTACTTTTCTGTTGAAAGAGGTTGTCGTCAAGGGGGACCCAATTCCCCGCCCTAATTTTTTTTTTGTACTTGGGCCGAGGGACTTGTTAAAAAAAAGAGAAGAATTGATATTAAAGGGGGATAAAGATAGCAATACAGAATTCCCAAAATTAATCATATCCATGGAAAAACAACATGTTTTATTAGAAGGGATAAAAAAAATATGAAATCCCGTTTAAGTTTTTTTAAAGAATGAAATGGGTTTTTAGTCTGAAATTAACTACAAAAAAACCTTGAAAGTATGGGTAGGAAACAAAAAGAACCTTTTAAAAAAAGATTTTTTTTTTTTTTAAAAGATAAAAAAATGGAATGGAAACCCCCCCCAAAAAATTTAAAAAAAATTAGGGCTTTTTGTTTTCAAATATCTCTCACAAATGACAGAAATAAACCAACAATAATTCCCCCCAAAAAAAAACTCTATTTAAAATATGGGTTTCAAAAACAGTTACACCTTAAGGGAAAAATACGTAAATTTAAAATCAAATTAACTTTCAAAACTTATATATCCCGTGGATTTTTCTACCCAAACCCCCCCTGAAACGACATCAAAAAAAAACTACAAAAAATGTGTTTTTATTTGGGGTGGGACAAAAACAAAAAAAATTAAAAGAAAATATGCTGTCCATGATTTTAAGGAGGAGGGGGTTGGGAAATTCCCCAAAATTGAAATTAAATCCCGGGATTAAAATTTCATGGAAGAAAGTTTTTAAATGAAACTCCAAAAGGCAACTATTAATTTGAACCCTAACCCCAGAGACGGACTTCAAACCACATATATTGGGGCCAAACGTTTTGAAAAAATTTAAATTTAAAACATTTTTTGGAAATTCTTCTCCCTAAACACGCTTTTTTCAGACAAGTGGGAAATAAAAGAGAACGCAGTTTTTTTTGAGCCAATATTTTTCAATGAAACATTTAAAATTGATAATAAACCATTTTTCACTACAAGTAATAAAGGTTTTTTTAAAAGATTGGGGGACATAAAAGGTAAATTATAGATTTTTCAGACATTTTAACCCAAAAAAATTTAAATCGAGAGTAAATTTTTCCCAGTTGCTTTACTGTTTGCTATCAATAATCGAGTTTTAAAAAAAAAAACGGAAAAAATTTAAAATTAAAGGGCAAGAAAAAAATGAACTTTTTGAAAACAATGCAGTTAAAATTAAAGTGCAGAAAAGGGTCTTGACAAATTCAAAGCTTTACTTTTAGAAATAGACATATTAGGAAAAAAACCTTTTGTAAAATGGGGGAAAAAAACTGAAAACCCCAGTTGAAAAGGACAGCCTGCTGAAGAAAATTAATAAGAAAAAGGGGGTAAAACTTTAGTGGTTTCAAACAAAACTTGGGTTTTAAAAAATTCCTGTGACCAATGTAATTTTGGAAAAACAAAGGGGGTTTTTGGGCATGCCCGATCCCTTTTTTTTCGTGGAAAAAGATTTATAGAGCACATTTTAAAAACTGTTTTTCCTTTTTTCCTCTCCCTTTTTGGGGGGGAACTTGAAAATGTAAAAAAAACAAAATGTATTAAAATGTTGTAAATAAAAAATTTACAAAGACTGATTTTTTTTTGGTGAGGGTGAAAATATTAAATCTGATGAATTTCAGATTTCATTTTTCTGTTTGGCAAGGTTTTTTTTATATAAAAAATTTTAAAATCAATAAAACTGTTCCAAGCATTCACATATTTTTAAGAGAACTAAACACAAAGTTTACAATTGATATGCATGCAGCTTATTTGAATATGACTTACCATGTTTTCCAGAGAAGATGGCTCCCATATATGGGCTTTCTTCTTCTTTGCGTTGCCTGGGTTATGTTGTGAGACCAGATCTTCTGAGGAATTCAGCAGTTGCCTGCAGGTCATCCACTGTGCCGTACAGTTTCTGCTCCAGAGGCGTGGGCTCAGGCCACACTTCAAGCCTTAGCGTCTGGAGAGTCCTGCAGTCTTGTAGGATGTGGGCCGTATCCTGTTCTTCTTCTCCACAGGGGCACATAGTAGATGGTGCAATTTTCAATTTTCTGTGGAGGTGTTTATTCAGCCTGTTGTGCCCTGTGCGTAGTCTGAAAATGACCACCTGTGCTTGTCATGAAAGCTGGTGATAAGGGTCTGGTTTGAGTGGTGATCTGAAGAGAGATTTGATGATGGTTTTCATCTCCATTAGGTTGACAGGATTTTTTCTCTTGCTCCTCTCTTGCCCTATTTTGGCCATCTTGTCTGCTTGTTCATTTCCTTTAATGCCACAGTGGGAGGGGATCCACTGGAGCTCTATGCGTAAGGCGTTAAGGCTGTGCAGTGCCTTCTCCAGATCTTTCAGTTGTCCGGCATTATAGGACTGCAGCACAGAGAGTGCATCGGTCAGGAAGACGACTTGGGTGTTGTTGTCCACTCTGCTGTTGACGACATTTGCTGCATAGATCAGGGCTTCTACTTCAGCCTTGTAGTTAGTACAATGCAGGCCTGTTGGAATAGCTTCAGCCTGCCATTCTCCATTAGGGTACTGAATGTAGACCCCCGCACCTCCACACTTGACAGCATCAGTTGCTGATCCATCGGTGTATGTGTGAATCCAGCTTTCTTGGGGGTATCTTTCTTCCAACATGGCTAGTGTGAGAGCTTTTTCACAATTTCACTCTGCTCATTTTTTGTTGTTATGTGGGGGACAGAGGTATTTACTTTGGTATCAGTTCTTCTTTCTTCCCATGGTGGTGTGTCAAGAGAGAAAGAGAAAGGTTTGACATAGTCTGGAAGCTTTGCTTGGTATTTTCGTACTAGGCCTCTAGTTTCAAGAGCAAAGCTAGATCGCTTTAGCCTGCCTGAGGATAGTTGTTTTATCCTTGTCTTCATTGGGTGATCTGTAGTGCACTCGTATTTCTTGATTGTATCAGGGCCTTCTGCTCTCTTCTTGTAGATAGGGGAGGAATGCCAGTCACTTCTTCCATTTTGTTGATTGGTGTAGCTTTATTGCCCCTGTTATGATTCTTAGTGCTTGATTTTGGGACCTTGTCAAGAGTTTGATGGTGAGTCTTGGCAGATGTCATCCAAGAGTTAGATCCATATTCAAGGTAAGGTCTTACTGCGCCTTGGTAGACTGTCTTCAGTAATTTTGTGTTTGCTCCCCAGTTGGTTCCGGCCAGTTTCCGCATGATGTTTAGTTTTCTTCTGGCTTTTTTCTCTGCTTCATTTATATGGGCTTTCCATGTCATTCGCTTGTCAAAAGTGACTTCCAGGTAGGTTTGATTATCCTCAAATTTTAGCGTGGTGTTTCCAAGGGTAAGTATCCCAGGTTTTGCTTTGGGTGAGAGCGTGAAAAGAGTGGCTGTGGACTTCTCCCTGTTGATTGTTACGCACCAGCTTTCAGCCCATGCTGCAACACTATCCAGGGCAAGTTGCATTCTATAGGTTGCTGTTGTTGCATGCTCTTCGTTGCTCCAGAGTACCAGGTCGTCTGCATAAAGCGCGGCATGGACACCTCTTGGTAGTTCTGCACCACATCGTTGATGAAGAGGATGAACAAAGTGGGTGAGAGCACACCTCCTGGGAAACACCCTGCCTCAGTAACACCTTTCGGCCACAGTGGCCATCCACCGACACTCTGGCTCTTCGGTTGTGCAGGTAAGATTTGGTCCACTGGTACATGTTGCCTTGGATGCCATTTTGCAGGAGTTTCACAAGGAGGCCGTCTTTCCAGGCCTTGTCAAAGGCCTTCTGTAAATCAATAAAGACTGCCAGAGTGACCTGCTGATACTGGAAAGCATCCTCTATAACTTGGGACAGGTGAGTTGTTTGATCTTCTGTACTGTCTGAATCCAGCCTGCTCAGGTGCCACGATGCCCTCAGACTCCAGATAAAGCTGTAGGTGCTGGTTTACAATACGCTCCATGGTCTTACAGACACAACTAGTAAGGCTGATGGGACGGTAGCTTGCAGGTTTGCCTTTGTTCTTGCCTCTTTTAAGAGTGGGAATCATTGTAGCTTCCTTCCAGCACTGCGGAACCTGCCCCTCTTTCCAGCTGAGGTTGAATATGTCCAAAAGAGTTTGGAGCGACGAGTTGCCTAAATGTTGTAGCATCTCGTTTGTGATGTTATCAGGGCCAGGAGATTTTTTTCCTCAACTTCTGGATGGCTTGTTTCAGTTCGGCCATGGAGAGGTCTTGTTTCATGGGATCATGTGTAGGGCGATTTGTGCTAATCTGTCCTTTTCTCTGTTCTTATTTCCTTCTGTAAGTGCTTGGAATGGTGGTGTTGCTTTCTTCTGCGTTTGGTGCTTGCGAAGGTGTTTGCAGCTGCCTTCCTGTTAGCATCTGTCCCCTCTTCCTCTAGGGTGATCTTCTGTCCCTTGGTACCTTCATCATTCATTGCCTTCATTAGACGGTAGACTTTGGCGGTATCCTTCTCCATATTTAAACTTGCCGTCTTTTCCTTCCAGCCTGCATGCTTGTTCTCTATCTTTGTTCTTAGGTGTTTGGCGGCACATTCTTTCAGCTTGATGTTATTTTCTTGGCTTGGCTGTGTCTCAGCTTTCGCTCCTGGCTTCATTAAGAGCATCATGAGTCCGCTGCAGCGCTTCAGACCAGTATGGCTTGTAGTCTTTCCTTGCTCCCCTTAGTAGCCACTCCTTAGCAGCTTGAAGGACGCTGTTGTTAAACTCCTTCACAACTTTGTTGATGTTCCTTCCCTCTGTCTTGATGTTTCTTGTCAGCTCGTTCGTTCTAATGCTGAAGAGAGCCCATTTCTCTTTCTGTAGTTCCATTGTGGGTGTTGGGCATGTCCAGGCATTTTAACACCACTAATGGTGAGGATAACTGGGCGATGGTCACTTCCACCTAGTTGATGTTCAACCTTTCTGCTGATCTTTCTGTGGATGTCATCAGTGCAGAAAGCCAGGTCCGGTGTGGTGGTTGTATGCCAGCGGCAGGAGTAGAAGGTCGGTGGATCAGTGGGATCATTGACAAGGATTAGGTGGTGTTCATCTTGCCAGTTCTCTACTTCTTCTCCTCGTGAGTCCAAGGTATTGTATCCCCAGCTCTGGGACCGGCTGTTGAAGTCACCAGTGATGAGGAAGTCGCTGTCGGGGACCTGGATGCTGTCCAGTGCTAGCAGCTTGTCGTCAGGGCAATAGTAGTTGACGATGTTGAAGATGCTGTTTGAGGTGGACACCTTGACTTGAAGATATTCGGATTCTTTCATGTATCTATTGTTTCACTGGCGTTTAGAAATTGTTTCTGACCAGTGTTAGCACTCCTCCATTCCTTCTCCCTTGACGGTCACTCCTGAACACCTGATAGCCTCTAATCTTGAAAGTCTTCCCTTCCTGCAGATGTGTTTCTTGAATGCAGCAGATGCTTATGTTGTTCACATATAGGAACTGTTGGAGATCTTCCCTCTTGGTTGAAACCCCTTCTGCATTCCATTGCATGATGTTGATTGAGGGGGGCTCTTTCTTTGGTTGGCCAGTCGCTGTCCTTGCTCACCTCCTGACTCCACAAGACGAGACGAAGGGACCTCCAGTCGCTTTGGGTGGGTTCCTTTGAGGCCTGGAACCCGGCGCTGCACCTGCCTGGCGGATCCCCACAGGGCGAGCACCATTCCAATTGATCTGGTCTCCAAACATCATTAAAGGCTATAATACATGGTGTTGTGTTTTGGTTGGAGCGCCTGACGGCCCAACACCTCTGATTTCAGCTCCTTTGGCGCATGACAGGTTTCCTCCTGGGTGTTCTTCAAGTTTTCCTTCTCCATGCATGGGTTTGAAATCAGAGTTTTCCGCTCTCCTAGGTGGATTTTGTCAGCAAAACGGGCTCCACCTACCCTACCTGGTTATCCCACCAGGCGCTCGGTCTCCCCACAGCAGGTCTTTGAGAAAACAGGGGACACCAACGAGTAGGTGCCTGCTATGGAAAGTTGCGATAGGAGAGGCTATGCAGCACCCTTCTGAAGGGTACCCCTCTTGCCTGGCAAGCCAAACAAGAGGTTGCAGCTTCACTATCCCTGGGAAGCAGAGGTGTAGAGCGGATGCTCACAACTGTACATACTTCCCTTCACAGGCGGGACATCCAGCACCAGAGCATGAAAAGAACCCTAGAGGGAAGTGAAAAGCAGGTAAAAGTAGATAAAACAGACACGCAGTCTCCACAGACAAAAAAAAGTTGTAAAAAAAGGAATAACTGTACAAACTACTTAATACAGGTTTTGATATCACTTGTTATAATATATGGCTTGTGGAACACGTCCTTAATCTGTACACATCCAAGGCATATCTATCTAATCTGGATTTTTGCTGTTTGTTCTTTTTTCCATGCTGCAAGAAAGTCTCTTGCTCTGATTGAGTCTGCATCAGTGCAGACATGTATGTTTATCAATGTATGTTTATCAATGTGTGTATGCTTGTATGTATCTATGCATGTACATATGTACATAAGTATGTATGTATGTAATATAAAAGTTTGGATGTAAAGATTATTATTGTTATTAGAATAATATGCTTGTATGTTTGGTAGATCTGTTTGTTTCTGTATTTCCCTCAGTGACCATGTTTCTGTACACAATTATGTATGATTCAGAAAGGGAATATTGGTAATGATGATACTGGTCTCGTCTTTGCTCTAGATCATGAGTTTTTTGGGATACAGGTTTTTTGTTTTGTTGTGGTTTTTTTAACCACTAGACTGCCTTACCCCGGAAATTTTCCGGGGCTAAACGTGCACCCTATACGCCTACAACCCATAAATTTCCGGGGTGTCGAACCGAAGTAAACAAGCCTGCTTCCTTGACTACAGTTAAAGGGAAAGAACTCCAAACTTAATGAAGGTCACTCTCCTGTTGCTTGGCAACATTCAGCTGCAAAAACCGTAGCAAAAACGATCGTTTTTTAGCTAGTATTTTGTGTTTTTATGCATGACTGTTTTGGAAGTTCGTGTTCAAAATGGCTGACACTTCTTGTTGAAGGCATAAATAACTTTACACAGCTGTAAAATTGGCAAATAAAACTGTAGATTTACCTAACAGTGATGAAAACGATCGTGTATGATTCAGCTGATCGTGCATTTAAAAAAAAAGAATGAGATTTGGCCTAGACTTATGTTTGACGTTATTGAGATCGGGAGTACTCAGAATGACAGTGGTGGTAAAGAAATCGTATTTTTGGTCAATTTTTTTACATTTTAAATATATTTTTGCAGTGAAATAGCATGCTAACTAATTTGAGCTTGCCTCGAAGTAATCTACAATATATATACTGTCATTAGGCAGACTATCAGGAATATTCATGTGGTAGTTTCTGAGTAAGAGGGATATGAACATAGCAGTGGTACATAAGAATTTTATTCCCCGGCATATAGGGTGCACTTGCACTGGGCAGTTAAGAGGTTAATTGTTTGTTTTGTTTTTGGTTTGCTTGTTGTTTTTTGTTGCTCTTGACGGTTTGTGTCCTCGTGTGCGGGGATTTTTTTTCCTGGTTTTGGTATTTTGTAATATATTTGAATTAAAAAAGAAACATTAAAAAAAAAAAAAAAGATGTGAAGGAGTGTTGCGGCTGGTTATGGTCATTGTGGCAGTGACGTCAGAGGTGATGGGGGAGACAGATGTAAGGGAAGCATGCCACAGACTACGACGTCTGCCTGCATGTGTTCCTCTTCTTGTTTTGCGATGGTAGATTCCCAAGTTTGAAAGATGCTATGCTATATGCATCCTCAGCCAAAAGGTTTTACTCAAATGGGTTAATATTTCATGTCAAAGTCCTTCAGATGAGACTATAAACCAAGATCCTGTGTGCGAACACATGCAGAACATCTTGCGCACAGTTAAAATCCTGTTCCGCTTTTTGAAAGAGTAGGCCATTGTGTGCCGGTGGGAACAGATGACAAAATTTACAAAACCGCATACACACGGGGACTGGATGTAAAAAAAGCACATGAGTGCTTATTCCATTATCCTCAATATAAAATAATGAATGAATTAATTAAATAAAAAATTAAAAAATTATCCAATCAAGATTTTTGGAATGTTCTGAACAGAGAAGTGCCTGTACATTTATCAAATGTTTGCATGATTCATTTTGTTGGTTTTCTGTTACAGATTTATGCTTTGGGTCCAGCCACTGAACATGCTTTGTCTAGTCGACATTTTCCTATAGCAGGTGTTTCCAGTAAGCCAGATCCTGCATCTCTGCTTCAGCTCTTACAAAAGGTAGCTAACTAATAAGATAATTTTTTTATGTGTGTTGCATTTCTTTACCATGTGAGTGTCACTTTTGTGTTTGTGTGTGTGGTGTGTGTGTGTGTTGTGTGTGTGTGTGTGTGTGTGTGTGTGTGGTGGTAGAGAGAGATGCAGGAATGGGAATTATCTGCAGAAATGCAAATTTCAGAGGTTTTAGAACCTCCTTCCGTGGATAAAAAGTCTGTCCACAGAAAAAACATTGCAGTAGCAAAAGTCTTGAGCACCAGTTGTAGCTTACAGTCAAATTGTGGGTGCTAAGTGGGCTTCGTTTGTGAGCTGTGTCCGCCCACTGAAGGTTCTGCTGAGTAGGCGTGCAGTATAGGAACATGATCATTGAATGCAGTAACAGATTTTACCCCTTGCAACCTTGGCCTATGCAACATACATGGTTGACTGCTAAGGATTACCGTAAGTGGAGTAGAATAGATAGATCTTAAGAACTGAAAAGCATACTACACACTGCCTTTTGGGGGGGGGGGGGGGGTGTCATCAAAGCTGACATCAATCAGCGAAAGTGGTCTTAGGCAGCATGCCAAGACAGATAGACATTGAAAAAATGAGAGACATATCAAGACATACCCCAGATGCAGCGTGACTGGTTTAAAAAAACCAGTTTATGTCATCCCCTGCATCTATGCATCTATGTGTGTGTGTGTGTGTACATTTGGACTTCTTAGAACTATTACTTACTGTTGGTTGCATGACTGTGTAAGAATGAGTTGAGTGCAAGCGCTTTGATTTGTCTGTGCAAGATACAGCGCTATATATATTCCATTTCTTCTTCTTATTTACAAAAAGTAGATCTAGTTTGCAAAGCAGCGTCACTTCCAGTGCCAGTAGCAGCTCTAGTAATAGCAGTGCCAGCAATGAACTTGAGTCATCTCAAGACACAGGGAATTAGATCTAGGCATGGCAATCAAAGATCAAACCAACAAGTGATGCTGACAATGATCGTTTAACTTGAACTGAAGGCTGAAGTCATGCATAGGGTTCATTCGTTCCTCACATCCCACTCCTTCATGTGTAATGTGAAAATCTGTGTTTAAAAAAACAACAACAAAAACGCCACAACAGCTACATATTGTCTGAGCAAGTGGAAAACTCTTCAGATCTTCTGCATGTTATGATCCTCAATGTTTTCTGTAAAAGTCATTGATGACAAAGTTCCGTTTAAACTGACTTGGGGCTGTTATAAGTCCTGTTCCGCTAAATATAGGCCATTGTGTGCCGTGGGAACAGATAACAGAATTTACAAAACCGCATATACACGGGGACTGGATGTAAAAAAGCACATAAGTGCTTATTTCATTATCCTCGATATAAAAGAATAAAATAAAATAAAAAATGTGCACAGTGCACATGTACTGGGAAAGAGGGGTTCTCTCCCTTAACCCTCTTGTTGTTGGATTCTACAGAGCTAAACTGCCTGTAGATTTTGAATTCTCTGCAGGTTTTTCTACCTCCATCTGACTTACTTTACTTCTAAGGCAATTGTGTGTGTGCATGACAAGTTATCAAGCTGAAATTTTGTCACAAGCTAGGCATGTCTTTGTACTTGCATTTAGGCGCAAGTTTATGTGTCTGGTCATCAGATTTCTTGTCATTGTCACCTTATTTGTCACCAATCACAGGTAAAAATATGGTATATATGAGAAAACAGCAAATCCTGCATGGATTTGACAATAGTTCAAGCATATTAGTGTCGAATAAGGAAGTGATACTCAGCTGATGTGTTTACCAATAGTTTATGTGCAATAGTACTTCAAGGATGTGTCAGACAATCTCCCCATAGCACCTGTTGTTTTATGGTATGTCTCGAGGAGACAGAAGTTTTGTTTGACTATTTTTTCTTTTGAAAACAAGTCATATTCAATCAACATGTTACCTTTATACTGCAGTTCATATCTGCGTGTGCTACCACATGTTTGTTAAGTGTACAGAAGTGTATTATTGTACATGACTGTCACACTGTCACCATTGTCACAGCACAGGTGTGACAAATTCGAAACAACACAGAACTTCTGTAACTCTACAACATTTTAATGTTGGTAGTCTCTAAAGTAGTCGTAGTGGTGGCACAGGGTCACATGACATCACAAAAAGCACAAATTATGGATGTGTGTATGTGTGGAGGGGGGGGGGGGGGTGTACCCATTGCTCTCACCTGTCGAACCTTGGCAGACGAAGACCTATTTTATTTTCCTTCTTGCTATTTTCATTATCGGCATATCTGTTTGTTTCTGCCATTGCAGTTTCAAAGCAAAAGTGTGGTAATAATGAGAAAACAGTCAAAAGGCATCGTTTTCAGGCGTCTATGCCGCCGGGAGGTCAAATTTCTCCACAGTCTGTGTGTGTAGCACAGGTCAGGAATGTGCTGTGTAGCACGTTATTTTCTGGCTCACTCTTCTCCCTAACTGCAGCATTTCCTTCCTCCTCTTCCTCGTAATCGTTTAATATCGGACTCACTTAACAATTCTCGTTCAAATGTTTCTACTTCCAAGACAATAGCATTCAATTTATCGTCTCGCTAATCAGATGAATCGTCTGCTACTAAAGAAAACGCCATTTTTTTTTCGCCACGCTGCACCATTGAAAAGCGTTCCGGTCGCTGGCTGTTATTTCTTCCTTCCCTCCCCACTTCACGCATGTTAAGGCTCTAAATTTATCACTGGCATCCTCTGACACCCTCCCTGCATCACCCCACCAATTTTCAGACACATAGTGTGAAAACCATGAGGTCTGTGTGTGATGGAAAAGTACTGCCCACGTGGGCAGCACCAACTGTCGGCTGCGGTCGTATTGGAATCTAGCAGCAGCCTCCGTTACTGTCGGCTGCGGCCGGATCGGGGACAAGAGGGTTAATGTAGGGATAGTGATAATGGCATGTGTGTAATCTGTTTCTCTGTTGGTTTCTCTTTGCTGTGCACATCTAGTCAGTGTTAACTCCTTGCTTGTCTACAAAGAGTTATATTCAAATTGGGCATGTCAGACTTTTCATAATGTGTGTGTGTGTGTGTTTCTGACTTTCAGAAATAAGGATACCCTATACAGATTTCAACAACTACAAGGAATGCTCCCAAGTGGTTTTCATTAATATTTATCCAGTGAGTGCAACTGGTGGTCATTCTTTATTTTCATTTTTGCTTGGAACACAAAGAGCTGCAAACAAAAAAAGCAGTGTGATGTTGATCATCCTGTGTTCACACTTTGAGGGAATGCAGTACTTTTTCTCTCCTCAAAGAGAATTTCTGCATCATTCTGGAATACAGCAAGTATCACTATGCATGTGTGCCTATTTGTGTGTGTGTTAATAAATCATATAACACTGCTTGATTATTTATTAAGATGTGTGTACTTTTGTAGGTTTTATTGTTAGCATTTCAGACTTGAAAATCTGAATTTATCTGTATTGGAAACTGCATGTGATTTCTTTCCATTTTGATTCATGACCCACTGAGCTATACTACAATGGAGTCAAGGATGCATGTTTATAGGGTTGGTGTAAAATCATTATTTACTTTATATATTATATGAGTTAGTTCATACGCATGTACCTTTTCATGTGTGTGTGTCTCTGTGTGTATGTGAAAAGATTTTAAGTAAATGTGATTGAGTTGTGATTGTGGCTCTGAGCCGAAACTTAGTGTAGTTATGAGTGTATTGCCCAGTCAGCAAGTGACCCTTTTATGTAAACATTCAGTCTTAGTTAGCTTGTGTGTGTGCAAAGAGAAGGTCTGTGTGAATATGCTTTCCTTGTTTGTTTTTTATATGTGCATGTGTGTGCGCGCTTTATTTATTATTCATGTTTGATGGTATGTATGAATGAAGCCTATGTGGAAGAAGTTGGATCATAATAATTTTTTGCTTAATGAACTTTGAAATCAGTGTAGTATACACTGTTCTGTTCTTTATTTTAATCCAGAGCTTTTATATCATCGGGTAAAAAAGAAAAAACCATTATGACTAAAATCTATTTCTTAGACTGTGAATGAAACTGTTCTGGGTGGAATAAAGGATCTGAGCATTGTTCGTAAATGAAAGAATTTGTTTAAAGTGCAACACACAGAGAATGAAACCAGACACCATGCTATTTTCTCCTTGAAACAAGGTTGAGGTTATTGGGGGGGTTCAAGGTTTTTTGGGGGGTTTTGCGCTTTGTGTGTGTGTGTGTGTTTTGTCTGCCACATACATTCCTGTGATCCCCATGTTGGTCATTATGAGCTCATTCTGATCTCTCCACCACAGCCATACCTAAGCTCATCCTGATACACCTTCACAGTCCGAAGTTCAGAGAGCTTTGATATGAGGCCACCAAGCAGTAGAGTCCATGCACTGTTGATGGGTCACTATAGTGTTGGTGGTGCTCAGTAGTACCTCTTCTAATCAATCATGCCATTCAGGACACCAAACTTACTAAGCCCCCTATTGCTGACAGTTTTAGCCTAGTCAAGAAGTCAGACTGGTCTAAGACATGACATCCAGCTGATGTATCAACCATCACAGTGTTCCTCCAGCACTGTTTACATGATTCCCTAACTCTGTAGCGTGACATGGACTTACCTCAGGCACAGAGGCATGAAGAAACCAAAACTGAGGTCATCATGAGACCATAGCACCAGGAGCTACCAAGTCACTGGGAGCTTTTTCTGTTATCATCTAATAATCGGTAGTGGTGAGGACAATGTAATGATGGTGAGCACTATGAAAGTGCAATTTGCTTGGAGACTTCTTGACAGGTTTTCTATCATAATTATACATACTGGTGTCAACAGGGCCTGACAGACAGACTGTTGGTTGGTTTATTTGAGCCATACTCTCAATTTTGTATCCATAAAGTGGATGAGGCTTGACTGTTTAGTCCTAATCTTCCCATTGATCCCATAGCAAACTCTCTTTGGTTCTATATGCTTGGAAGCACATTGATGTATACTGGACCAGCTGGATCCCCCAACATCTTTTGCCTCATGGGATTCAAGCCCAGAACTGTCCAGGTAGGAAATCAATGTGCTAACTACTGCACCCATGGTAGCTGGTGAGGAAAGAAAAACTTGAAGCAGAGTAAAGTTGAGTCACTTCATATACTGACATATATTGACATACATGTACCGTTTTATGTCAGTAGATATGCCTTAAAAAATAACTCTTTGGATTGATACTTCACAGCCCAAATAAATTGCAACTATCTGATACCTTCGGATGAGACTATAAACCCAGGCCCTGTGTTCAAACGCATGCAGAACATCTTGCGCACATGTTAAATCCTGTTCCGCTTTTCGTAAGAGTAGGCCTTTGTGTGCCGGTGGAAACAGATGACAAAATTTACAAAACCGCGTACACACAGGGACTGGATGTAAAAAAGCACGAGTGTTTATTCCATTATCCTCGATATAAAAAAATAAAATACCTAGATTTCAAAATGGGTTAACTCACTCCAGCCAGCCAGTTTTCTCTATTGTTTTTCACTAATTCCTGCCCATTTATAACAGTCTGTTGAATTTTCTTTTTATCTTAAAATCATCATAAGATAGATCTGCAAGTGTTTTAATGAAACTTTGAAAAACTAGTTGTTTAGACATTGAGTTAGTTGGTCAGTTTTACGTCACTCCAGTCCCAGCAGTACAATATGGTTTGAATTCTGCTATTTCTGGTCATGATGACTAGTGCTGTGTTACTTTTTTGTCCAAACAGATTGAAATTCACAGAAGACTGAAGTGCCCGGCCCAAAATTATGAAACTGCAGTAAAACTGTTGACATGTTCCCAAAAGAGACATTTACCTCGCTTCATACAATGTTTTGTCTGCCCTTCCCCCCCATCCAAAAGATTTCTCTATACCTTTCACAAAGATCACTGCAGCATTAGACCAAACAACATCATTTTATTGTTAACAAAACATCCCATCAATTGACCCGAAACCCAATTCTCTTTATTTTCCTTCGATGAACATAAAAACCGAGGCCCCGGTGCGAAGCAAGCAGAACATCTTGCCACCGTTATATCCTGTTCCGCTTTTCGAAAGAGTAGGCCATTGTGTGCCGGTGGAACAGATGACAAAATTTTAAAAACCGCATACACACGCATAATTTTTTTTAAATTCATCTGAGCGCTTTGATTTGTTGTTTACAAGATCAGCGCTATATAAATTTCCATACATTATTATTATTCATCGATTATATATACATTCTTATCTCTCCACTTCTCTCTCTCTCTCTCTCTCTCTCTCTCTCTCTCTCTCTCTCTCTCTCTCTCTCTCCACATATATATATATATATATAGAGAGAGAGAGAGAGAGAGAGAGAGATATGTATATATATAGATATATAGATATAGATATATATACATGAATGATTACTTTGGTCCTATTGGAACCAAATTCAGTGTAGAAGTGTGTGATTGTTTTCACTTGACATTGGAAGGATCTACCCCTTTTTCCAGGCTTTTTTTTTCAATGTTCCCCAAGCAGGTACGCACACACACACACATATTGATTCTACATGTTTGGAAGCACATTGATGTATACACATTCACACACACACACACAGGGACTGGATGTAAAAAAAAAAATTTAAGCACACGAGTGCATATTCCATTATTCTTGAAAGAAAAGAATAAAATAAATAATATGCATTACTATATTCACACACACATACTGCATACACACTGGGACTGGATGTAAAAAAGCACATGAGTATGAGTGCTTATTCCATTATCCTCAAAAGAATAAAACAAAAATAAATTGGAATTCTATGCATTAAAAAAATCCACAAGTTCTAAGAACATGTGTAAAGTTGTACTAGGGAACAATCATGTCAGACATGTTTTAGCTTTAAGGGGTATTTATGTCACTTTCTGCTGGGTGCCTTCCCATGTGAGATTTTTCATGGAGAGGATTCTATATCACCATATGTTCCATTATCTTTACAAAATGGTTATCATTTCCTAGAACAGGCATCGTGGGGCAAGGCCACAAAAGCTAATCAACCAAAGGAGCACTGTTCAGATAGTTCTTTAATCAATGTCCATGACCAATACAAATTTTGTCATAGCAAGAAGGGTTAGTGATTTGTTTGATTTAGTTTTTTTTCAAATAAAACAATGCTTTTTATATCAAATATAGAAAGAATAAAAATGTTTGTGCAGTAAGCATATTCTAGCACCCATATAATTTTATAGTGTAAGAGTCTTAAACCTTCTTACCATACTTTTCCAAGACATCCTTGGATAAGATATTTAAAATTTTAAAGTTGGCATTCGTAAAACAAAATTGTAAGTGAACAAGTGTATTGGCCACTTGCTTGTGGCATGTTATCATTTGTTCCAGAATTTTTTTATTTCACTAGTCATGTTTCATGCTATTATTGCTTAGCACTGTATCAGATATTAAGCAGTAGATACAGATTTTATTGGACTCATCCATCAATTCCCATCTAAGATCACCTAGAGATGATGGACATAAAATCAATGTAATTATATATGTGATGATGCTGACAGACAAGGATAAAGGCAGGTAGGGATTGAGTGGCACAAACAATTCTCAGTTAACACAATTCATAACAACTATGGGAAAAACACCAGCTGGAAATACTGGATCACTCCAAAAACGCCAAAGAAGAACCCTGACACCAGCTAACTATCACTACCTAAAAGTACACAATGCCACACAATTAACAGGTGTGTCCTGATTTAGAAACATAACGCTGTGATAGCATGGGAGATAATATAATGACCTCCCTGTTGCACTAGATCTAACATACAACAATAATAAGAGAAGTTATTTCGAAGCCAGTGCACATACAAAGTGCACCTGGCTACATATATATTTGGTGTCTATACACTCAATGTTTGACAACATTTCTCTACCTGCTCCCACTAATCTCGCTGGTTTTTGTCTGTTGTAGGACTGTTGGTTTGCTTGTTTTGACTGTTTGTGTGTCAGCTAGCTGATCTGTTTCTTGGTTTGGTTGTGTTGTTTGTTTTGTTCATTTCATCCTGCAGCTTGTTGTTTGTGTCTGTCTTGTGGTTAGTCTTTTTGTCATAATTTACCATTCATTAAAAAAATTCTGTTCTTACGGGCACGAATGGCCTACTCTTCCAAAAGGCAAAACAGGTTTTAACGTGTGTGCAAGATGTTGCTGCCATACGCATGGAGATCAGTCTACTTGAGATTGAGGTACAGCTGATGACACTGTTAGTCTTCTTGTTGACAAGAAATCCTACTCCATGTTGGTGTAGTCGTCGCCACTATACCATAGTTTGTGATCTTCTTCTGTGGTTGTTTCGAGGAATCCGACCCAACGACTTCGGCCAGTCCAAGTATGTCCCATTCGTATCTTCGTGATTCATGGGTTAGTTCTTGGAGTTTCCCGCATGCGTGCAAGGTACGGATGTTCCATGTACCAATGATGGTCCTCTCAACCTGGAGTTTGATCACTGTTGTTTGCGTCCCAGTCCCATATTTTCCACCTCCATCCTGGAACGTTGCAATGGAAGGTTCCGTTGTTGATATTCTGGGCCTCAACCGATCCAGCATGCTGTCTTTTCTTGCAGTACTGTCCAGGTTGGCATTTCTGTGGGCATGGGTTGCTTGGCGGCGCCCATCTCCTCTCCAAGCTACTATTTGCTATCTGCCCATAACTGGGGATTTTTTGGTCGGGTTATCTCCCCACTGAGACAGGTAGTACTGGGCTACAGGTTACCAGTAGCAGAGGAACACCTCTGACTCTGACTCAAAACCACACATGACCATCATACAAGTCTATGCACCAACATCAGACTATGATGATGAAGCAATCGAGCGTTTCTATGAGGATTTGGAGAGCGTCATCAAATCAACTCCAAAGAAGGACTTTCTCGTGATTCAGGGCGACTGGAATGCCAAGATCGGACCTGACGCCTATGACCAATGGCCAGGGAAAATAGGCCGTTTTGGTGTGGACGAAACCAATGATAGAGGTCTCAGATTTGGGGAATTCGCAAGCAGCCACAATCTTACTGTAGCCAACACCCTATACCCCCACAAGACATCAAGAAGAACGACGTGGCACTCACCAAACGGAAAGATACACAACCAAATTGATTACATCTTGGCCCCCAAACAATTTAAGTCAAGCATCAACAAAGCCCAGACAAGAACTTTCCCTGGCGCTGATATCAGCAGTGACCACGACATGGTACTCATGACCCTACAGATCAAGCTGAAGACCAAGAACCAGAAGAGAAATCCCCGTTTGCGGTTCAACATGGAAAAGCTGAAGGACCCCGAAGTCGCTGAAATCTTTAAAGCTGAGATAGGGGGCAGATTTGCAGCATTGAATTTCCTCCAAGATGACATCAACAACCTCACTGAGACCTTCAGCAAGACCATTCAGGAGACATCACTGGAGATCCTTGGGAAAGAAAGGAAAAAGAACCAACCGTGGGTTACCAACGATATCCTGGACCTGTGCGATCAACGTAGGGAGCTAAAGCCAGAGAAGAACAAAAACCCAGAAACGGCCGAAGAGTATAGAACAGTCAACAGGTCAGTCAAGAAGAAGATGACTGAGGCCATGGGGAACTGGATGTCAGAACAATGCTCCAAGGTTAAGAAGGCAATGGCGAAAGGAGACAGCAAGGAGGCGTACCAGACCATCAAGGTACTAACCAAGTCCCAGCAGCCAAAGACCTCTGTTATTAAAGACAAAGAGGGGTCAGTCCTTACAGAGAGCGCCACTATCATGAAGAGATGGACAGAATATTGCAGCGACCTGTACAACTACAAGCTGAAGGCTGATCCGAACAAACTTCACGAGCAAGATCCCAGACCATCAGATCCTGAAAGCACACAGGTGCTGGAGGAAGAGGTAAAAATAGCAGTAGACCCTTGAAAGGAGGCAAGTCCCCCAGGGATTGACAACATCCTGGCTGGCTCATCAAGTACGGGGCCCGAGAGATAAAGGGCACTAAACAATCACCCAACGCATCTGGACCAGCAAAGAGGGCCAAACATGGACCCAATCCATAAATTTTCCATTCCAAAAAAGGGAGACCTGAAAAGTGCCAAAATTACAGAAATCGTCTGATAACATCAAAAAAAGTTTGCCACGCATTGCTTAAAACAGATGAAACCAAACAGAAAAATCCTATCGAAGAACAGGCGGAAAGACGGGCGAAGCATGTCGAGAGTCTTAAACTCTCTCATAGAAAAGCACCCCCCCCCAAAACTGCAGCTCACAACAACTTCATATTTCAAGAACCTTCGCCCCCGAGGTGGCAAAGCTCGTGGCAAGCTGAGAGACTAAAACTTCGAGGGGAACCTGTTTTAAGTCATCCAGGCACGTTGACAGTCCCACGGCAGTCCTATGGGGGGAAATGGGGATTTCTTGGCTTCATTGGAGTTCCAAAAGGTCCCCGTATCCCCCGTTTTTTTAAATTGTTCCTGGAGAACATCAGGAGGGGCCCTCCTGACTTTAAAAATAATCACAATAGGAGGGAAAGGGCCCGTCTGCAATCTTCGATTTGCGACGATATTGATCCATGGGCCGCAGTGAAAAAGAAACCCCGGGTCCGCCCCCAAATGGAAAAAATCAGCCAAAGCCCCGTATGGGATCAGCACGGAAAAAAGCAAGACCCGTGAACAGTACCACACCGACACTCCCACCCGCATCAAAATGAGTGGCGGAACAGAGGAGGGGGAAAAATTCAAGTACCCTTGGGGAAATCTCACCAAAGAAAGGTTGAGACACAGAGGTGAAAATCGTTTCTGTGGCACTCTCCTCCCTGACTAAGCGGCGAAAGTGTGGGGGAAACCATTACATCAACCCCCAAATAAGGCAGCTCTAAAGCATCGCACATCCCTTCCCTTTTAAGCTGTGAAGCATGGAACTTATGCCCATTTAGAATCGCATTCAAGTTTGAGATGGTTCCCCAGGGGGTCCTGAAAAATCACCCAAGAGCCGAAAACCCAAAGACTTCGTCTGGCGCAACGAGGCACTGGCTGGCAAACAAAACCCATTTTCTATACAGTCAAACGGAGGAAATTTAATGGTTTTGGCCCCCAAAAAACATAAAGCCCGTAAAAAAGTCTGCAGGGAATGGGTTTGGGAAGGGCAAGGAGGGGGACGACCAGCAAAAACTGGATATCCAACACAAGGGGAGGGCCGGCCTCCTTTACCAAACTTCCGAAAGCCCGGGGGAAAAACCCTTTTTGGGGATTCACTTTCGCGTCGTGCGGGGACCAAGGGTTTTTGCCCAAGGGATGATGAGTGAGTGGTGAGCAAGGTTTTCCTGCATTTGTTTTTGGGGTTTTGTCAAGTCGCAATGAGCTGCGATATAGGGACTCTTCATCAAACCACTAGATCTTCAACATTCGCACACATGACCTCATTTAGTTTCATCAAAGGGCTTTCGAGGGAGTGGAGTCAGTACTGATGTTAACTCGGGGGAAAACCCCCTTTGAAAGGGCGCCCTCAGTATGGCTCGAACCCGGCTCGATCCAAGGCTGCCAAATAGCAACACAACACTCTAAACCACAAGCCGCCCCTACCCCCAATTGCAGATAATTCAGAAGTAAAATAAAACAAAAAAGTGGGTTTTTTTAGTAGAAGGGTGTTTGAAACTGTGAAAACAAGAATCCAGGACAATTATTGTCCCACTTTTTGCCTGATTCTAAAATAAACCATTGAGGCTGGGGGCAACAGCAAAGTGAGAGGCTGTATGACCAGTGGCTTTCCACTCATGGAATTCCACTTTACAGCTTAGTCTTTAGTGATCGACTATGACTCTCTGACTAGGAGGCTTGACTTGCACAGTCCTTATGTGCTGCAGCAGGGGGCTAGTTGGCCTTTGGAGAACATCTCCAACGTCCTTATGCCCACTTGGCAAAAAGAATGGGGATGTACTGTGGGCAAGGCACCCTCCACATAATCAAATTTCTGCCCAATTTCCAAAACAGCAGCTGCCTCCTCTGCTGTTTTGGAGGTCATCGTCGAAAACGACGGACTAACATACATACATACAAAACAAATGCATTAGTGTAGGCCCTACTGCGACGTCCACAACAAAAAAAAAAATGATGCCCTTCACCAAAAGAGTCATTCCACCCGCCTGCCTATCTAAAGAGATGAAAAACTAAAGAAACTAGATACATTTATCGAGAGAAACAACTTAGATTTGATAAAAACAATCATGAATGTGTAATTATATTATTTATTTCATCCTTCGACTAAAAACTCCGAGGTTCACCAATGGTGAGATTTTGCTTATGCGACCGTTTTTGCCCACTATGAAGGGAGGCGCATTCCGACGTCGGGGATGTACGAGGGAAGTGTTTGTGTTTCTACAACCCACTGAACGCTGACATGGATCTGGGATCTTTAACGTGCATATTTGATCATCTGGATGTGTGTAAAGGCTACACAAGAGTATTAAGGCACTGGTGAGCCTGGCTTGCACTTGAAGTTGACCTGGAGATCCTAAAAAAACCTCACCCCTAAAACACCCAGACCCACGATTTTATGGACTCAATGGATTGAAGTCAATGGTCTTAACCACTCGGCTATAGCGTCTGTCGTATTCTGTTTAAAATATCTATGTCAACGTCTTTTTTATGAAAGTCAGAGATTCACAGGCCCTACCTACGTTTTTGATCTTTAAAACAGCTTAGCTTTCTTTGGCCCTTATGGATGGAATGCCTTCCAAAACAGAGTTCTGCAAAAAACCAATTTCTTTGAACTAGAAAAATTTTATCGAGTATTATTTCCTTCTAATTACATTAATGGTGTGAATTAAAGTGTGTTGTTGTGTGTGGTGTGTGTGTGTGTGTGTGTGGTTATTTTATTCTTTTATTTCGAGGATAATGAAATAAGGATCCATCCGTTCCCACCGTCGCACGATGTCCCTACTCTTTCGAAGGCGGAACGTGTTTCGCAACATGTTTTCCGTGCGTTTCCCCACACGGGACCTCGGTTTATAGTCTCATCAAAGGACTTTTTTTTTTTTACCTGACACAAGAGAATTAGTTTACTATTTATGATAATAGGTACAAGTTGTGGAAGGCATTTTAGAAAACAGGAGCTGGTATGGGATCAAGGTCGCATATTTTATAGTCATTTCCTTCAGAATTGTCATTTCTTTTTCACTTGTGGGATTAAAGGAAAAGAGAGGAGTGCCAGTGAACTGGGGATCAGGAGCCCCAGGCTGGAATTGAGTTTGATCCAGTATGGAGCATATGTTGTGGACTTCGTCTGAAAAGAAGGCAGAAAAGATAGATGGAAGTTCAGACAGGCTGTGGGTGTTAGGCAAAGTTGTTTTGGCAGATCCAAGGAGATTTGAGGTGAGGGGGAAAAGAGACTTTATGGATGTAGCACAGAGAACTTGGGAAGAGTAATAAGTCTGTCTTTGCTAAATGGATTAAGAGTTTGACTTTGTGTATTTGTTTTCGGAAAAGCTGTTTGTTGATTTCGGTTTTTGACTTCCGCCACTGCCGTTCTAGTTGGCGGTGTTTGCGCTTCTTGGGTATACCATGGCGCACAGGGTCTGTCAGGTAGGAGATGGTCAGTAGGAGGTGCCGACTCATCAAGCAATTGGCGGAGAATAGTGTTATAGTAATCAGAGAGTGTGGTCAGAGGTTTGTGAAAAACGTTCGAAGCTTGTGAAGAGAAGGTATGAATGTCTAAGGCCTTAAGATTGCCACCAGTAACATATTTCTTCTTTCAGACAGGTTTTGTGATATTGAGATGGAAAAGAATGGGGGAATGATCAGAATGCAGTTTGTGTGTGACAGAAACAGATGTGACAAGATTAAATGAAGCATTAGTAATCAGCCAATCTAAAATATGACCAGATCTGTGCGTTGCTTTGTTTGCCAGTTGGGAGAGAGAATGGTTGGACAGAGAAAGAGAAAGACGTTTGACATCTGGAGAAGACTGGTTGTCGACATGGAAGTTAAAATCACCGAGCATTAAAAGTTTAGTGGGAGAGAGGCTGTAGTGATTGAGGAGTGACTGGAATTCTTGGTGAAAAAGATATGTCAGATTGTGTTTACAGCTGGGAGGTGGAGGGTAAAGGCAGCAGAAAGTAATAGAGTGGCCAGGTAGGTTGAGATTGATTTCGCAAACTTCAAAAGATTCATGTGAGAATTAAAGGTTGTGACTGAAAGAAAGAGCTGGTTCCAATATGTCTTTGAGAATGATGACAATCCCACCTCGAGAGAGTCGGGGAATATATCCAGGAGGAGTCAGCTGTTTTATGTTTGGCTCTTGGCCATGTGGTTTAAGCCAAGTTTCAGTGAGGAAGGTTAAGTCGATGTTTTTTTCAGAGATGAAATCAGAAATGTAGTCCGCTTTTCCATTTGGACAGACTGACTGCACACTGAACAAACAAACTTTAAGGAGATCTGAAGGAGGTGGAGAGGTTGAAGATGAAAGTGGTGAGTTTGGACAAGAATCAGATGAGGATTGCCTTGATGGTCGTGTGGCTAGTGGAGGAACAGAAGAGTTTGGATGGTGAGTCGGGAATAGAAGATGGTGAAAGAACTGTGTTAATCAGGGGTTCCGTGCTTGACACACATCATGATATACATCATCATCAGAACAAATTTTTTTGTTTAGAGTCACACTCAACAGAACAATAAAAAGCTGAAGGGGCGGGTGGACACATCATGGGGAAGAAGGGTTGTCAGGGGGTTACAGAAGTGACGTCAGAGGTGAGGGGGGTTATCTTCAGTTTAACGTCTATTCACATTTAGTGATTTTAGAGGGGAAAAAAGTAATCTAAACAAGAGAACTTTAACAATAACATAAAAGTGTCAGATTAACAGTACTTAATAAAAACTAACTTTACCATACTGCAAAAACTGAATTATCGGACTTCTTATCATTCCTAACACAATGCCCAACAGTAACAATGGTTCAGACAAAATCTGATCTAGTGACAAACTTGGTACAGCATGTAAAAATGCTTTTAAATGTCCACAATCAAAAATAACATGACTACTGGTAATCTTCTCCCCACAAATACAGTTTACATCTTTCACATATTTTGTCCTGAAAGCATTTAGTTTAAATCTGTAAAGGAGGTAAAGGTAAAGGAGTCCCATAACCTATAAGGTCGTAGGGGAGCAAGGCGTCAGAGACCTCACTTCTCTAGGGCCAGCATATTGAGGGCGGCGCCCATCTCCTCTCCCTCGCTGCTTTACCTTCCCTGACCCTAAAGAGGGCAGGTACCCATTTACAGCTGGGTGAACTGGGGGAACTGTACTGAAGCCAAGGCGCGCAAAACTGGTAACCACGCTCGACGCTGCTTAACTTGGCTGGGGAAAGCGAGTGCTCCGACCACTGAGCTATCCCGTCATAAGGGATAACATATTTCTACGATTATACCAACCACAAACTTTGTTAGAAATGAAAGCATTTCGAAAATCTATCACATTGCTTGTACAGCCATTATAAAGACAATAGCCAGAATCATATATTTTCTTTCTGAAGTGCTTCCAGCAAGGTTTTGTAGCAAGCTGTATCCCTCATGCAGAGATAAGGCAACGTTTATTTCGCAAGAACTATTTTTATTTCTCCTCCATATTTTGCAAGACTGTCAACTTTTTCATTAAAAAAGATACCAGTGTGTGACCTCTTAAAATTAAAAAGTTTACCAGATACCTGATGTCAATGATTAGGTCTTTTCTTACTTTAAAAGTAGAATTTTTTAAAGCATGTAAAACGTATTTAGAATCAATACACATAAGTATATTGAATATGTCTTTAGGGAAGTCATGTACATAGTACAGTGCCAACACTATAGCAGTTAGCTCAGCTGTAAATATAGATTTATTTTTTCCCAGGTTGACAGCTGGTTCTACTTTTAATGATGGAATAACGAAAGCCGCACCAGCCTCATTTTAGGGGGAGACACGGGACGGCCTGGTTTTACAGGGATGATGCCTAAGTTTGTTATAATTTATATGCTGCTTAATAATCTCAGGAGCAAGCCTGTATTGTTTTTGACAAAACTCAGGTGCGAGCATCCCTCTAATGTTCACGGCTCTCACTGCTATGGTAGCTGAACAACACACGCTAGATTTGATTGATGGGGGTGGTGTCAGTTCGTGAATCCGTTTAATTTGTTGAACAGCAGCAGGGTCAGATTAAAGTGGGTCACGAAGACCAGCACAGTCAGTTAAACACAATTCATAAGTCAACGCGAAATTTTGAACATTCAAACAGAAGATGAGAATTATAAATTGAAATATCTCAAAAAGTAGATGATAACAAAGAAAAATGTTCTGACCATATAACTCAGGGTGAAAACACAAACAAGAAGATGTAAAGATTTATCGAAAGGAAGCAGAAAAACACACACATCCAGCATTCAAAAACAGAGCCACACACAGTGCTGCATTGCCACTGATGTTTTGCATGTGTTCACACACAGTTTGGGGGAGGACTTTCGGGAGAGGGAATTAGAGCTGATGATGACCCAGAACGGGGTATAACTACGTTTCAGATATATATATATATATATATATATATATATATATATATATATATATATATATAATATATAATATATAATACATCACACACACACACACACACAGGGGATGGGATAGCCCACAGAACATCTTGGGCACACGTTAAATC
Organism: Rapana venosa; assembly: GCA_028751875.1. Classification (NCBI taxonomy): domain Eukaryota; kingdom Metazoa; phylum Mollusca; class Gastropoda; order Neogastropoda; family Muricidae; genus Rapana; species Rapana venosa. The sequence continues at coordinate 18,401,714 of CM054139.1, read as the reverse complement.
CTGTTCCGCTTTTCGTAAGAGTAGGCCATTGTGTGCCGGTGGGAACAGATGACAAAATTTACCAAAACCGCATACACGGGGACAGGATGTAAAAAGGCACATGAGTGCTTATTCCATTATCCTCGATATATAAAAGAATAAATAATAATAATAATAATAATAACAATAATGTACGCATGCAATGTGCAATAAGGGCCATTCACTAGAAAAAGACATACTATTATTAAAGGTTTAAAGAATAGATTGATGTTAAAGTATAGAATGGCTTTTAATATAGTTTTGTGTGTGCCATTAAGTATTGTGTGCGGTTTTTCTCTCATGTGTGGGTTTTTAAAATTTTCTTTTTAACTGATTGCCATGTTTCATGGATTCTTTTTCTGTAGACCTATAATTATTGTGTGTCTTCAAAGACAGAGCTGTGAGCCACTCCATTCGTCTACTCACACAACGCTGACGCAAGGGTAACCAGCACGTTAAACATGTCAAAATGCATGCATGTTCGTGGTTCATGATTCATGGAATCGTGATCATTTTTAAGCGTACATTATCACAACAAAACATTGAATGTGCAGGAAGAGAAGGAGACTACTAGACCTATGTTAGTTTTGTTTCCTGTGTTAAGATAAATCACTCTTGTACCATGGAAGGCTTTTTTCGCCCAACAAATATTCTTCAAAACAAAGAGAAAAACATGGAAGCTTGTGCTGCTGTTGAAAAAGAATTGGAAAGATTGAGCGCGAAATTGATTGCACTGCGCGACCATGGACAGCATTCACTCGGGGAGTTTATCAGTTCTGTAGAGGATATCAACAGAGAACTGTCGAAGGGTAAGTACGTTCATAACTTTACATGAAAAATTCAATTGAATTAGACAAGGCCTAGGTCTACAGGGTCTTACCTCACCATTATAATCTTGAACAGTTAATACTTACTTTATTGTCACAGGCTTTTGATCTTGTTTTGTGTAACTGAATCTTTAATGTTTCAGTAGACTAGCTTATTGGGACTGTGACGGGGGAGGGGGGGAGGGGGGGCATCATGGCGTGGTGAAGTTCAGTTTCAGTGACTGAGAAATTTTATGACTGACTAGGCTATGACTGTATCAGTGTTTGAGCTAAACATAACAACAACAAAAAGGAGAAGGGGGGGGGGGGGGGGGGGGGGGGGGTTGTAAGTGAACAGGAACCAGAAGAATTCCTTTTCACTTTAGAAATAAAATGATATGAAAAAGTTTGTTGGAACTTTTAGTTTTATACTATTGTATTACACTCAGTATTAGTATAAGTGACTATAACTATCCCTTGTCATGATGATCCTATACTAACACTAACAGTATACTGCCTATATACTTAATCACTATAGATTCAATGTGGATTCAGTAACCTGGTTAGAAAAAGAGCTTTTAAAAAATCAAATCATCAGAGATTTCAAAACACAAAATGTAATGGTTTGTAAGTATATATCTACTATCCACAGTTTGGTTGTTTTTTTTTATACTGTAAAAGCTTAAAATCTGAAGCCCTGTGTGCAAACGCATGCAGAACATCTTGCGCACATGTTAAAACCTGTTCCACTTTTTGGAAGAGTAGGTCATTGTGTGCCTGAGGGATCTGATGACAAAATTTACAAAACTGCATACACATGGGGATTGGATGTAAAAAAAGCACATGAGTGCTTATAATTCCAAATGTGTTATCCTCGAAATCAAAGTTCTAATCAATAAAAAATAAATAGATAAAACAGTCAAGTGCCAAACAATTGAAACACTTCTTGTCTTGTGCCTACGAATACCTAGATTCAACCAATCCACTGTTGGCCACCGCTCTTTCTCTATTTTGGGTCCATCGACCTGGAATGAGCTCCCTCTCTCTCTTCGCCAGAAGCCTACTTATGACACTTTAAAATCCGGCCTCAAGACATATTATTTCAAACCTAAGATTTTCCCCTCCTGTTTTATATCAGAACTGTTCCACCTTCACTAACCCATGTTCCATCACCCCGCTAAAGTATGACCTGTGTGTGTGTGTGTGCACGCTTTTGAAAAACATTTGACTATACTCTATAGATTGAAATTTTATTTCATAATCTATGTGGTCTGCAGCTACCATGTTTGTAATATCGGTTTGTTTAAACTATTGATTGTTCATCTTGGTTGCATGACTGTGTAAGATTAGATTGAATGCATGCGCTTTGAATTGTCTTTGCAAGATATAGCACTATATTATATAAGTTCCATTTATTATTAATATTATTCATATTGTCTTCTGGTAGTTCATTACAAAAAATATGTTACTCTTTTTTTTTAGTCTTACCCATAGTACTTAGCTTTAACAAATTTTTTAAATAAATGTTTAAAATTTGTGAAGTTTGCAGTAACGTTCAGTAACCTTTTTCTTCAATTTCTAAATGAACTGTATACTATACTATAGTGTAATAAATTTGTTTTTAAACAATTGTGATATTTTATAAATTGCAGGTATATAATAATAAAAATTGTAAATGAAAAACACACACACACACAAAACACACACACACACAACAAAACCACCCACACACACACACAGTGAAAACACTCACAAACACACACACACACACAGTGACACACTCACAAACACACAAAACACACACACACACACAAAACACACACACACACACACACAACACACACACACCAACACACACACAGTGACACACTCACATACAAAATAGTAATTAGTAGTAACGTTAAACTAGTTATATTATGCAAGTTTATGTTATTCCAATTATGTTGTGCTAGTTTTTGCCCTCTGTTTAAAATTTAAAAAAAGTTTGTCATAACATGTCTTCAACACATTTAGTGATTTACTTACAGTTGGTGAGTTACAGTTACACACACACAAGATTCAAGGTTTAATTCCTTTCACCCCTTTTGGTGTATGGAGGATTACAAACAAATTGAACAGGAGAATAAACCTAACAGCAATACACCCAAAAATAACGCAAACAGGAACTCAAAAGTAAGAGTTCATTGCAAAATGATAAGCAAACAGTATTAAAGACTCAATAAGTACTATTTTTTAAGTATACACATTTCTTTAAAAGACATAATCTACACTTGTGAAAGACATTTGAAATTTCAAGAAATGCCTGCAAATCTTGTGAATTTTGAGAGCAACAGGAGAACTTTTCGAGATTTGCATTTCATTACGACATTAGCCTACAAAAATTATGACTGGACGTGGGTTGAACTTGAAGAAAATGTCAGGGAATAAAATCTTGTCATAAATGTTTGAAGTGGGGACATTCCATGATAAAATGAAATTCATCCCCTAAAACAGACATATTGCATTTTGAACATATTCTTTTCTTCCCTTGGTATATTATGGAAATGTCCAACCTCAATAGGAAACTTGTGACAGCTACAACGAAACTTCATAAGAGCGTAAACATATGTATACATCTACTAGACAAGTTAAATATTTTTCCATACCAAAATCGACCTTATAGTTTTTATAATAAAGGCATCTACTATTATTCCACAGCTCAGTTCTCCATTCATTAACAAAGTTTTCTATTAAGAAGGATTTGATATGTGAACTTGTAGAATCAATTGACTTACTTGACTCATGCCTCTTGGTTCCTTGGGGAACATAGGGCTGCACCAACACCCCTCCAACAAACTCGGTTTTGGGAGATCTTCTTCAGCTCGGCCCTTGTCATTCCGGCTGCCTTCGTTTCTTTGTCAACACTTCTGTGCCAGGTCTTTTTTGGTCGACCAACTTTCCGCTTCCCTTGTGGACTCCAGTCAAGGGCCTGCCTGGTGACATTTGACGCAGGTTTGCGGAGTGTATGGCCGATCCATCCCCACTTCCTTTGTTTAATAATGGACTCGATTGGGGTTTGTCTGGTCCTGTCCCACAGTTGTTTGTTTGGGTATGACTTCTGGCCACCCGATGTTGAGGATGTTCCTGAGGCATTTGTTGGTAAAAGACTGGAGTTTTTTGGGTTGGTTTTTGTTACCCGCCAGGTTTCTGAGCCATAAGTGGACCGATTTGGGCATTGGTGTTGTAATCCGAATCTTGTCTTGAAATGAGAGGGCTGTTGAAACCTCCAAATTGGCCGAAGGGTGTTGAAGGCGTGACGGGCTTTGTTGATTCGGCACTTGATGTCTTCATCTGTTCCCCCATCTTTACTGACGACACTGCCCAGGTAAATAAACTTGCTGACTTCCTTGATGGTTTCTTGTGTAGAATCAATACTTGAGCAAAACTGTCTCTCCCACAAACAGTCAAATCCGCTTTGTACTAAAATATTTTGTATCTTATTTAGCCATGATCATTGAATCAAAGATTTGTCATGTAAATCTTTCATCATCTGATAAAGATTTGAGAATAGCTTTTCTGACTGGATGTCAGGCAACTGCATCCAGAAACGAACCATTCAAACAGAGACCAAAATAGACAAAGGACATCTGCCCGTTTCTCCATATATATATGGTATATATATATATATATATATATATATAGGTCATTCTCAGAAACATGTGAGGTATGATATGACCTACTTCACATCTACCATTTAATGAATTTATTGTAGTTGTAGTTGACTTTTGTTTTGTTTTTAAAAAAAATTTTAAAAATTTTTAATATACTTGTTTTGTTTTAAAAAA
>CM054139.1:18320781-18396566 GCA_028751875.1 Rapana venosa | reverse complement strand
AAAAGGGGATCTTCCCTCTGGTTAAACCCCTTCTGCATTCCATTGCATGATGTTGATTGAGGGGGCTCTTTCTTTGGTTGGCCAGTCGCTGTCCTTGCTCACTCTGACTCCACAAGACGAGACGAAGGGACCTCCAGTCGCTTTGGGTGGGTTCCTTTGAGGCCTGGAACCCGGCGCTGCACCTGCCTGGCGGATCCCCACAGGGCGAGCACCATTCCAATTGATCTGGTCTCCAAACATCATTAAAGGCTATAATACATGGTGTTGTGTTTTGTTGGAGCGCCTGACGGCCAACACCTCTGATTTCAGCTCCTTTGGCGCATGACAGGTTTCCTCCTGGGTGTTCTTCAAGTTTTCCTTCTCCATGCATGGTTTGAAATCAGAGTTTTCCGCTCTCCTAGGTGGATTTTGTCAGCAAAACGGGCTCCACCTACCCTACCTGGTTATCCACCAGGCGCTCGGTCTCCCACAGCAGGTCTTTGGAGAAACAGGGGACACCAACGAGTAGGTGCCTGCTATGAAAGTTGCGATAGGAGAGCTATGCAGCACCTTCTGAAGGGTACCCCTCTTGCCTGGCAAGCCAAACAAGAGGTTGCAGCTTCACTATCCCTGGAAGCAGAGGTGTAGAGCGGATGCTCACAACTGTACATACTTCCCTTCACAGGCGGGACATCCAGCACCAGAGCATGAAAAGAACCCTAGAGGGAAGTGAAAAGCAGGTAAAAGTAGATAAAACAGACACGCAGTCTCCACAGACAAAAAAAAGTTGTAAAAAAAGGAATAACTGTACAAACTACTTAATACAGGTTTTGATATCACTTGTATAATATATGGCTTGTGGAACACGTCCTTATCTGTACACATCCAAGGCATATCTATCTAATCTGGATTTTTGCTGTTTGTTCTTTTTTTCCATGCTGCAGAAAGTCTCTTGCTCTGATTGAGTCTGCATCAGTGCAGACATGTATGTTTATCAATGTATGTTTTATCAATGTGTGTATGCTTGTATGTATCTATGCATGTACATATGTACATAAGTATGTATGTATGTAATATAAAAGTTTGGATGTAAAGATTATTATTGTTATTAGAATAATATGCTTGTATGTTTGGTAGATCTGTTTGTTTCTGTATTTCCCTCAGTGACCAGTTTCTGTACACAATTATGTATGATTCAGAAAGGGAATATTGGTAATGATGATACTGGTCTCGTCTTTGCTCTAGATCATGAGTTTTTTGGGATACAGGTTTTTTTGTTTTGTTGTGGTTTTTTTAACCACTAGACTGCCTTACCCCGGAAATTTTCCGGGGCTAACGTGCACCCTATACGCCTACAACCCATAAATTTCCGGGCTGTCGAACCGAAGTAAACAAGCCTGCTTCCTTGACTACAGTTAAAGGGAAAGAACTCCAAACTTAATGAAGGTCACTCTCCTGTTGCCTGGCAACATTTAGCTGCAAAAACCGTAGCAAAAACGATCGTTTTTTAGCTAGTATTTTGTGTTTTTATGCATGACTGTTTTGGAAGTTCGTGTTCAAAATGGCTGACACTTCTTGTTGAAGGCATAAATAACTTTACACAGCTGTAAAATTGGCAAATAAAACTGTAGATTTACCTAACAGTGATGAAAAGATCGTGTATGATTCAGCTGATCGTGCATTTAAAAAAAAAGAATGAGATTTGGCCTAGACTTTGTTTGACGTTATTGAGATCGGGAGTACTCAGAATGACAGTGGTGATAAAGGAAATCGTATTTTTGGTCAATTTTTTACATTTTAAATATATTTTTGCAGTGAAATAGCATGCTAACTAATTTGAGCTTGCCTCGAAGTAAATCTACAATATATATTACTGTCATTAGGCAGACTATCAGGAATATCATGTGGTAGTTTCTGAGTAAGAGGGATATGAACATAGCAGTGGTACATAAGAATTTTATTCCCCGGCATATAGGGTGCACTTGCACTGGGCAGTTAAGAGGTTAATTGTTTGTTTTGTTTTTGGTTTGCTTGTTGTTTTTTGTTGCTCTTGACGGTTTGTGTCCTCGTGTGCGGGGATTTTTTTCCTGGTTTTGGTATTTTTGTAATATATTTGAATTAAAAAGAAAAATTAAAAAAAAAAAAAGATGTGAAGGAGTGTTGCGGCTGGTTATGGTCATTGTGGCAGTGACGTCAGAGGTGATGGGGGAGACAGATGTAAGGGAAGCATGCCACAGACTACGACGTCTGCCTGCATGTGTTCCTCTTCTTGTTTTGCGATGGTAGATTCTCAAGTTCGAAAGATGCTATTACTATATGCATCCTCAGCCAAAAGGTTTTACTCAAATGGGTTAATATTCATGTCAAAGTCCTTCAGATGAGACTATAAACCAAGATCTGTGTGCGAACACATGCAGAACATCTTGCGCACATGTTAATCCTGTTCCGCTTTTTGAAAGAGTAGGCCATTGTGTGCCGGTGGGAACAGATGACAAAATTTACAAAACCGCATACCACACGGGACTGGATGTAAAAAAAAGCACATGAGTGCTTATTCCATTATCCTCAATATAAAATAATGAATGAATTAATTAAATAAAAAATTAAAAAATTATCCATCAAGATTTTTGGAATGTTCTGAACAGAGAAGTGCCTGTACTTTATCAAATGTTTGCATGATTCTTTTGTTGGTTTTCTGTTACAGATTTATGCTTTGGGTCCGCCACTGAACATGCTTTGTCTAGTCGACATTTTCCTATAGCAGGTGTTTCCAGTAAGCCAGATCCTGCATCTCTGCTTCAGCTCTTACAAAGGTAGCTAACTAATAAGATAATTTTTTTATGTGTGTTGCATTTCTTTACCATGTGAGTGTCACTTTTGTGTTGTGTGTGTGTGTGTGTGTGTGTGTGTGTGTGTGTGTGTGTGTGTGTGTGGAGAGGAGAGATGCAGGAATGGGAATTATCTGCAGAAATGCAAATTTCAGAGGTTTTAGAACCTCCTTCCGTGGATAAAAAGTCTGTCCACAGAAAAAACATTGCAGTAGCAAAAGTCTTGAGCACCAGTTGTAGCTTACAGTCAAATTGTGGGTGCTAAGTGGGCTTCGTTTGTGAGCTGTGTCCGCCCACTGAAGGTTCTGCTGAGTAGGCGTGCAGTATAGGAACATGTCATTGAATGCAGTAACAGATTTTACCCCTTGCAACCTTGGCCTATGCAACATACATGGTTGACTGCTAAGGATTACCGTAAGTGGAGTAGAATAGATAGATCTTAAGAACTGAAAAGCATACTACACACTGCCTTTTGGGGGGGGGGGGTGTCATCAAAGCTGACATCAATCAGCGAAAGTGGTCTTAGGCAGCATGCCAAGACAGATAGACATTGAAAAAATGAGAGACATATCAAGACATACCCCAGATGCAGCGTGACTGGTTTAAAAAAACCAGTTTATGTCACTCCCCTGCATCTATATGCAATCATGTTGTGTGTGTGTACATTTGGATTCTTAGAACTATTACTTACTGTTGGTTGCATGACTGTGTAAGAATGAGTTGAGTGCAAGCGCTTTGATTTGTCTGTGCAGATACAGCGCTATATATATCCATTTCTTCTCTTATTTACAAAAAGTAGATCTAGTTTGCAAAGCAGCGTCCATTCCATGCCAGTAGCAGCTCTAGTATTAGCAGTGCCAGCATGAACTTGAGTTCATCTCAAGACACGGGAATTGATCTAGGCATGGCAATCAAGATCAAACAAACAAAGTGATGCTGACAATGATCGTTTAAACTTGAACTGAAGCTGAAGTCATGCAATAGGGTTCATTCGTTCCTCACATCCCACTCCTTCATTGTGTAATGTGAAAATCTGTGTTAAAAAACAACAACAAAAACGCACAACAGCTACATATTGTCTGAGCAAGTGGAAAACTCTTCAGATCTTCTGCAAGTTATGATCCTCAATGTTTTCTGTAAAAGTCCTTGATGACAATAGTTTCCGTTTAAATCTGGACTTGGGGCTGTTATAAGTCCTGTTCCGCTAAATATAGGCCATTGTGTGCCGTGGGAACAGATAACAGAATTTACAAAACCGCATATACACGGGGACTGGATGTAAAAAAAGCATATTAGTGCTATTTCATTATCCTCGATATAAAAGAATAAAATAAAATAAAAAATGTGCACAGTGCACATGTACTGGGAAAGAGGGGTTCTCTCCTTAACCCTCTTGTTGTTGGATTCTACAGAGCTAAACTGCTGTAGATTTTGAATTCTCTGCAGGTTTTCTACCTCCATTGACTTACTTTACTTCTAAGGCAATTGTGTGTGTGCATGACAAGTTATCAAGCTGAAATTTTGTCACAAGCTAGGCATGTCTTTGTACTTGCATTTAGGCGCAAGTTTATGTGTCTGGTCATCAGATTTCTTGTCATTGTCACCTTATTTGTCACCAATCACAGGTAAAAATATGGTATATGAGAAAACAGCAAATCCTGCATGGATTTGACAATAGTTCAAGCATATTAGTGTCGAATAAGGAAGTGATACTCAGCTGATGTGTTTACCAATAGTTATGTGCAATAGTACTTCAAGGATGTGTCACACAATGTCCCATAGCACCTGTTGTTTTATGGTATGTCTCGAGGAGACAGAAGTTTTGTTTGACTATTTTTTCTTTTGAAAACAAGTCATATTCAATCAACATGTTACCTTTATACTGCAGTTCATATCTGCGTGTGCTACCACATGTTTGTTAAGTGTACAGAAGTGTATTATTGTACATGATGTCACACTGTCACCATTGTCACAGCACAGGTGTGACAAATTCGAAACAACACAGAACTTCTGTAACTCTACAACATTTTAATGTTGGTAGTCTCTAAAGTAGTCGTAGTGGTGGCACTGGGTCACATGACATCACAAAAAGCACAAATTATGGATGTGTGTATGTGTGGAGGGGGGGGGGGGGGGGGGTGTACCCATTGCTCTCACCTGTTCGAACCTTGGCAGACGAAGACCTATTTTATTTTCCTTCTTGCTATTTTCATATCGGCATATTCGTTTGTTTCTGCCATTGCAGTTTCAAAGCAAAAGTGTGGTAATAATGAGAAAACAGTCAAAAGGCATCGTTTTCAGGCGTCTATGCCGCGGGAGGTCAAATTTCTCACAGTCTGTGTGTGTAGCACAGGTCAGGAATGTGCTGTGTAGCACGTTATTTTCTGGCTCACTCTTCTCCCTAACTGCAGCATTTCCTTCCTCCTTCCTCGTAATCGTTTAATATCGGACTCACTTAACAATTTCGTTCAATGTTTCTACTTCCAAGACAATAGCATTTCAATTTTCGTCTCGCTATCAGATGAATCGTCTGTACTAAAGAAAACGCCATTTTTTTTCGCCACGCTGCACCATTGAAAAGCGTTCGGTCGCTGGCTGTTTTTTCTTCTTCCCTCCCCACTTCACGCATGTTAAGGCTCTAAATTTATCACTGGCATCCTCTGACACCCTCCCTGCATCACCCACCAATTTTCAGAACATAGTGTGAAAACATGAGATCTGTGTGTGATGGAAAAGTACTGCCCACGTGGGCAGCACTAACTGTCGGCTGCGGTCGTATTGGAATCTAGCAGCAGGCCTCGTTACTGTCGGCTGCGGCCGGATCGGGACAAGAGGGTTAATGTAGGGATAGTGATAATGGCTGTGTGTAATCTGTTTCTCTGTTGGTTTCTCTTTGCGTGCACATCTAGTCAGTGTTAACTCCTTGCTTGTCTACAAAGAGTTATATTCAATTTTGGGGATGTCAGACTTTTCATAATGTGTGTGTGGTGTGTTTTCTGACTTTTAGAAATAAGGATACCCCATAAGGTTTCAACAACTTTCAAGGGGTGCTCCAAGTGGTTTTTTTTTCGGGGGAAAAAAAAACCCCCTTTTTTTTGGGGGGGGGGGGGGGGTTTTTTTCCCCAAAATTTTAGAAAGGGGGTTTTAAATTTTTCCCCTTTTTTTTTTTCCCCCTTTTTTTAAAAAGGGAAAAAAAAAAAGGGGGGGAAAAAAAAAAAAAAGGGTTTTTTCCCCAAACCCCGGGGGCCCTTTTTAAAAAGGGGGAAAAAAAAAAAATTTTTTGGTTTTTTTTTGGAAAAAATTTTTTTTTGGGTTTTTTTTTTCCCCCAAAAAAAATTTTTTTAATTTTGGGTTTTTTTTTTTCCTTCAACCCTTTTCCCAAAAAATTTTTTTTTTTTTTTTAAAAAAATTTTTAAAAATTTTGGGGTTTTTTTTTTTAAATGAAAAATTTTAAAATTGGGGATGGGTTTTTTTTTTTAAAATTTTTGGGTTTTTTTTAAATTTTTGGTTTTGGGGGTTTTTTTTAACCCCCCCCTTTCCTTTTGGGGTTAAAAGGGTTTTTGGGGGGGGGCCCCCCCCTTTCCTTGGGGGTTTTTTTTAAAAAAGGGGGGGGTTTTTTTTTTGGGTTTTTTAACCAAAATTTTTTTGGGGTTCCTTTTTTTCCCCCCCTTTTTTTTTTTCCCGGGGGCCCCCCAAAAATTTTTTTTTAAAAATTTAAAAAAACCCCAAAATTTTTTAAGGGGTTTTTTTTTTAAAAAAAAAAAAGGGAAAAAAAAAGGTTTTTTTTTTTTTAAATTTTTTTTTGGGGGTGGTTTTTTTAATTTTTTTAAAAAATTTTAAAAAAAAGGGGGTTTGGAAAAAATTTTTTTTTTTAAAAAAAAATTTTTTTTTGGGTTTTTTTAAAAAAAAAAAAATTTTCCTTTTTTTTTTAAATTTTTTGGTTTAAAAAAAACCTTTTTTTTAAAAAGGGGTTTTTTTTTTTTTTTTTTAAAAAAATTTTTTAAAAAATTTTTAAAAATTTTTGAAAAAAAAAACTGGTTTAAAAAAAAAAATTTTGGTTTTTTTTGGGGGGAAAATTTTTTTAAATTTTTAAAAAATTTTTAAAATTTTTTTCCCCGGTTTTTGGGGGGGGTTAAAGGGGAAAAAAATTTTTTTTTTTTGGTTTTTTTTTTTTCCAAATTTTTTTTGGGGGGTTTTTTTTTAGGAATTTTTTTTAAAAAAAAAAATTTTTTTAAAAAAAAAAAAAAGGGGTGTTTTGTTTTGGGGGTTTTTTTTTTTTGGGGGGGGGTTTTTTTAAACCATAGACTGCCTTACCCGGGGAAATTTTCCCGGGGGCTAAAGTATCACCCTTACGCCTACAACCCATAAATTTCCGGGTGTCGAACCGAAGAAAAACAAGCCTGCTTCCTTGACTACAGTTAAAGGGAAAGAACCCTCCAAACTTAATGAAGGTCACTCTCCTGTTGCTTGGCACATTCAGCTGCAAAAACCGTAGCAAAAACGATCGTTTTTTAGCTAGTATTTTGTTTTTTAGGGCATGACTGTTTTGGAAGTTCGTGTTCAAAATGGCTGACACTTCTTGTTGAAGGCATAAATAATTTTAAACACAGCTGTAAAATTGGCAAATAAAACTGTAATTTACCTAACAGTGATGGAAAACGATCGTGTATGATTCAGCTGATCGTGCATTTAAAAAAAAAAGAATGAGATTTGGCCTAGACTTATTTTTGACGTTATTGAGATCGGGAGTACTCAGAATGACAGTGGTGAAAAGAAATCGTATTTTTGGTCAATTTTTTTACATTTTAAATATATTTTTGCAGTGAAATAGCATGCTAACTAATTTGAGCTTGCCTCGAAGTAATCTACAATATATTTTACTGCCCATTAGCAGACTATCAGGAATATTCATGTGGTAGTTTCTGAGTAAGAGGGATATGAACAATAGCAGTGGTACATAAGAATTTATATCCCCGGCATATAGGGTGCACTTGCACTGGGCAGTTAAGAGGTTAATTGTTTGTTTTGTTTTTGGTTTGCTTGTGTTTTTTGTTGCTCTTGACGGTTTGTGTCCTCGTGTGCGGGATTTTTTTTCCTGGTTTTGGTATTTTGTAATATATTTGAATTAAAAAAGAAACATTTAAAAAAAAAAAAAAAAGAATGTGAAGGAGTGTTGCGGCTGGTTATGGTCATTGTGGCAGTGACGTCAGAGGTGATGGGGAGACAGATGTAAGGGAAGCATGCCACAGACTACGACGTCTGCCTGCATGTGTTCCTCTTCTTGTTTTGCGATGTAGATTCTCAAGTTCGAAAGATGCTATACTATTATGCATCCTCAGCCAAAAGGTTTTACTCAAATGGTTAATATTTCATGTCAAAGTCCTTCAGATGAGACAAAAACAAAGATCCTGTGTGCGAACACATGCAGAACATCTTGCGCAACATGTTAAATCCTGTTCCGCTTTTTTGAAAGAGTAGGCCATTGTGCCGGTGGAACAATGACAAAATTTACAAAACCGCATACACACGGGGACTGGATGAAAAAAAAAAGCACATGAGTGTTTTTCCCATTAATCCTCAATATAAAAAAAATGAATGAATTAATTAAATAAAAAATTAAAAAAATTTATCCAATCAAGATTTTTGGAATGTTCAGAACATAGAAGTGCCTTGTACATTTTATCAAATGTTTCATGTTTTCATTTTGTTGGTTTTCTGTTACAGATTTATGCTTTGGGTCCAGCCACTGAAACATGCTTTGTCTAGTCGACATTTTTCCTATAGAAAGGTGTTTCCCGTAAGCCAGATCCTGCATCTCTGCTTCAGCTCTTACCAAAAGGTAGCTAACTAATTAAGAAATAATTTTTTATTGTGTGTTGCAATTTCTTTACCATGTGATGGTCACTTTTGTGTGGTGTGTGTGTGTGTGTGTGTGTGTGTGTGTGTGTGTGTGGGGGTGTGTGTGTGAGAGAGAGAGATGCAGGAATGGGAATTATCTGCAGAAATGCAAAATTTCAGAGTTTTAGAACCTCCTTCCGTGGATAAAAAGTCTGTCCACAGAAAAAACATTGCAGTAGCAAAAGTCTTGAGCACCAGTTGTAGCTTACAGTCAAATTGTGGGTGCTAAGTGGGCTTCGTTTGTGAGCTGTGTCCGCCCACTGAAGGTTCTGCTGAGTAGGCGTGCAGTATAGGAACATGATCATTGAATGCAGTAACAGATTTTAACCCCTGCAACCTTGGCCTATGCAACATACATGGTTGACTGCTAAGGATTACCGTAAGTGGAGTAGAATAGATAGATCTTAAGAACTGAAAAGCATACTACACACTGCCTTTTGGGGGCGGGGGGGGGGGGTGTCATCAAAGCTGACATCAATCAGCGAAAGTGGTCTTAGGCACCCATGCCAAGACAGATAGACATTGAAAAAATTGAGAGACATATCAAGACATCCACAGATGCAGCGTGGACTGGTTTAAAAAAACCATTTATTGTCACCCCCTGCATCTATGCATCTATTGTTTGTGTGTGTGTACTTTTTGGACTTCTTAGAACTATTTACTTACTGTTGGTTTGCATGACTGTGTAAAAATTTGATTTGAGTGCAAGCGCTTGATTTGTCTGTGCAAGATACAGCGCTTATATATTCCATTTCTTCTTCTTATTTACAAAAAGTAGATCTAGTTTGCAAAGCAGCGTCACTTCCAGTGCCAGTAGCAGCTCTAGTAATAGCAGTGCCAGCAATGAAACTTGAGTCATCTCAAGACACAGGAATTAGATCTAGGCATGCTGGCAATCAAAGATCAAACCAACAAGTGATGCTGACAATGATCGTTTAACTTGAACTGAAGGCTGAAGTCATGCATAGGGTTCATTCGTTCCTCACATCCCACTCCTTCATTGTGTAATGTGAAAATCTGTGTTTAAAAAAACAACAACAAAAACGCCACAACAGCTACATATTGTCTGAGCAGTGGAAAACTCTTCAGATCTTCTGCATGTTATGATCCTCAATGTTTTCTGTAAAAGTCATTGATGACAAAGTTCCGTTTAAACTGACTTGGGGCTGTTATAAGTCCTGTTCCGCTAATATAGGCCATTGTGTGCCGTGGAACAGATAACAGAATTTACAAAACCGCATATACACGGGGACTGGATGTAAAAAAGCACATAAGTGCTTATTTCATTATCCTCGATATAAAAGAGAATAAAATAAAATAAAAAATGTGCACAGTGCACATGTACTGGGAAAGAGGGGTTCTCTCCCTTAACCCTCTTGTTGTTGGATTCTACAGAGCTAAACTGCCTGTAGATTTTGAATTCTCTGCAGGTTTTCTACCTCCATCTGACTTACTTTACTTCTAAGGCAATTGTGTTGTGTGCATGACAAGTTTATCAAGCTGAAATTTGTCACAAGCTAGGCATGTCTTTGTAACTTGCATTTAGGCGCAAGTTTATGTTCTGGTCATCAGATTTCTTGTCATTGTCACCTTATTTGTCACCAATCACAGGTAAAAATATGGTATATATGAGAAAACAGCAAATCCTGCATGATTTGACATAGTTCAAGCATATTAGTGTCGAATAAGGAAGTGATACTCAGCTGATGTGTTTACCAATAGTTATGTGCAATAGTACTTTCAAGGATGTGTCACACAATGTCCCCATAGCACCTGTTGTTTTATGTATGTCTCGAGAGACAGAAGTTTTGTTTGACTATTTTTTCTTTGAAAACAAGTCATATTCAATCAACATGTTACCTTTATACTGCAGTTCATATCTGCGTGTGCTACCACATGTTTGTTAAGTGTACAGAAGTGTATTATTGTACATGACTGTCACACTGTCACCATTGTCACAGCACAGGTGTGACAAATTCGAAACAACACAAACTTCTGTAACTCTACAACATTTTAATGTTGGTAGTCTCTAAAGTAGTCGTAGTGGTGGCACAGGGTCACATGACATCACAAAAAGCACAAATTATGGATGTGTGTATGTGTGGAGGGGGGGGGGGGGGGGGGTGTACCCATTGCTCTCACCTGTCGAACCTTGGCAACGAAGACCTATTTTATTTTCCTTCTTGCTATTTTCATTAATCGGCATATCTGTTTGTTTCTGCCATTGCAGTTTCAAAGCAAAAGTGTGGTAATAATGAGAAAACAGTCAAAAGGCATCGTTTTTCCAGGCGTCTATGCCGCCGGGAGGTCAAATTTCTCCACAGTCGGTGTGTGTAGCACAGGTCAGGAATGTGCCCTGTAGCACG
Organism: Rapana venosa; assembly: GCA_028751875.1. Lineage (NCBI taxonomy): Eukaryota > Metazoa > Mollusca > Gastropoda > Neogastropoda > Muricidae > Rapana > Rapana venosa. The sequence goes on along the minus strand of CM054139.1, from coordinate 18,385,495 downwards.
TTATTTTCTGGCTCACTCTTCTCCCTAACTGCAGCATTTCCTTCCTCCTCTTCCTCGTAAGCGTTTAATATCGGACTCACTTAACAATTCTCGTTCAAATGTTTCTACTTCCAAGACAATAGCATTCAATTTATCGTCTCGCTAATCAGATGAATCGTCTGCTACTAAAGAAAACGCCATTTTTTTTCGCCACGCTGCACCATTGAAAAGCGTTCCGGTCGCTGGCTGTTATTTCTTCCTTCCCTCCCCACTTCACGCATGTTAAGGCTCTAAATTTATCACTGGCATCCTCTGACACCCTCCCTGCATCACCCCACCAATTTTCAGAACACATAGTGTGAAAACCATGAGGATCTGTGTGTGATGGAAAAGTACTGCCCACGTGGGCAGCACTAACTGTCGCTGCGGTCGTATTGGAATCTAGCAGCAGCCTCCGTTACTGTCGGCTGCGTCCGGATCGGGGACAAGAGGGTTAATGTAGGGATAGTGATAATGGCATGTGTGTAACTGTTTCTCTGTTGGTTTCTCTTTGCTGTGCACATCTAGTCAGTAGTTAACTCCTTGCTTGTCTACAAAGAGTTATATTCAAATTGGGCATGTCAGATTTTCATAATTGTGTGTGTGTGTGTTTCTGACTTTCAGAAATAAGGATACCCTATACAGATTTCAACAACTACAAAGGAATGCTCCCAAGTGGTTTTCATTAATATTTATCCAGTGAGTGCAACTGGTGGTCATTCTTTATTTTCATTTTTGCTTGGAACACAAAGAGCTGCAAACAAAAAAAGCAGTGTGATGTTGATCATCCTGTGTTCACACTTTGAGGGAATGCAGTACTTTTTCTCTCCTCAAAGAGAATTTCTGCATCATTCTGGAATACAGCAAGTATCACTATGCATGTGTGCCTATTTGTGTGTGTGTTAATAAATCATATAACACTGCTTGATTATTTATTAAGATGTGTGTACTTTTGTAGGTTTTATTGTTAGCATTTCAGACTTGAAAATCTGAATTTATCTGTATTGGAAACTGCATGTGATTTCTTTCCATTTTGATTCATGACCCACTGAGCTATACTACAATGGAGTCAAGGATGCATGTTTATAGGGTTGGTGTAAAATCATTATTTACTTATATATTATATGAGTAGTTCATACGCATGTACCTTTTCATGTGTGTGTGTCTCTGTGTGTATGTGAAAAGATTTAAGTAAATGTGATTGAGTTGTGATTGTGCTCTGAGCCGTAACTTAGTGTAGTTATGAGTGTATTGTCAGTCATGCAAGTGACCCTTTTATGTAAACATTCAGTCTTAGTTTAGCTTGTGTGTGTGCAAAGAGAAGGTCTGTGTGAATATGCTTTCCTTGTTTGTTTTTATATGTGCATGTGTGTGCGCGCTTTATTTATTATTCATGTTTGATGGTATGTAATGAATGAAGCCTATGTGGAAGAAGTTGGATCATAATAATTTTTTGCTTAATGAACTTTGAAATCAGTGTAGTATACACTGTTCTGTTCTTTATTTTAATCCAGAGCTTTTATATCATCGGGTAAAAAAGAAAAAACATTATGACTAAAATCTATTTCTTAGACTGTGAATGAAACTGTTCTGGGTGGAATAAAGGATCTGAGCATTGTTCGTAAATGAAAGAATTTGTTTAAAAGTGCAACACACAGAGAATGAAACCAGACACCATGCTATTTTCTCCTTGAAACAAGGTTGAGGTTATTGGGGGGGTTCAAGGTTTTTTGGGGGGTTTTGCGCTTTGTGTGTGTGTGTGTGTTTTGTCTGCCACATACATTCCTGTGATCCCCATGTTGGTCATTATGAGCTCATTCTGATCTCTCCACCACAGCCATACCTAAGCTCATCCTGATACACCTTCACAGTCCGAAGTTCAGAGAGCTTGATATGAGGCCACCAAGCAGTAGAGTCCATGCACTGTTGATGGGTCACTATAGTGTTGGTGGTGCTCAGTAGTACCTCTTCTAATCAATCATGCCATTCAGGACACCAAACTTACTAAGCCCCCTATTGCTGACAGTTTTAGCCTAGTCAAGAAGTCAGACTGGTCTAAGACATGACATCCAGCTGATGTATCAACCATCACAGTGTTCCTCCAGCCACTGTTTACATGATTCCCTAACTCTGTAGCGTGGACATGGACTTACCTCAGGCACAGAGGCATGAAGAAACCAAAACTGAGGTCATCATGAGACCATAGCACCAGGAGCTACCAAGTCACTAGGAGCTTTTTCTGTTATCATCTAATAATCGGTAGTGGTGAGGACAATGTAATGATGGTGAGCACTATGAAAGTGCAATTTGCTTGGAGACTTCTTGACAGGTTTTCTATCATAATTATACATACTGGTGTCAACAGGGCCTGACAGACAGACACCTGGACTGTTGGTTGGTTTATTTGAGCCATACTCTCAATTTTGTATCCATAAAGTGGATGAGGCTTGACTGTTTAGTCCTAATCTTCCCATTGATCCCATAGCAAACTCTCTTTGGTTCTACATGCTTGGAAGCACATTGATGTATACTGGACCAGCTGGATCCCCCAACATCTTTTGCCTCATGGGATTCAAGCCCAGAACTGTCCAGGTAGGAAATCAATGTGCTAACTACTGCACCCATGGTAGCTGGTGAGGAAAGAAAAACTTGAAGCAGAGTAAAGTTGAGTCACTTCAATATACTGACATATATTGACATACATGTACCGTTTTATGTCAGTAGATATGCCTTAAAAAATAACTCTTTGGATTGATACTTCACAGCCCAAATAAATTGCAACTATCTGATACCTTCGATGAGACTATAAACCCAGGCCCTGTGTTCAAACGCATGCAGAACATCTTGCGCACATGTTAAATCCTGTTCCGCTTTCGTAAGAGTAGGCCTTTGTGTGCCGGTGGAAACAGATGACAAAATTACAAAACCCGCTACACACAGGGACTGGATGTAAAAAAGCACGAGTGTTTATTCCATTATCCTCGATATAAAAAAATAAAATACCTAGATTTCAAAATGGGTTAACTCACTCCACCAGCCAGTTTTCTCTATTGTTTTTCACTAATTCCTGCCCATTTATAACAGTCTGTTGAATTTTCTTTTTATCTTAAAATCATCATAAGATAGATCTGCAAGTGTTTTAATGAAACTTTGAAAAACTAGTTGTTTAGACATTGAGTTAGTTGGTCAGTTTTACGTCACTCCAGTCCCAGCAGTACAATATGGTTTGAATTCTGCTATTTCTGGTCATGATGACTAGTGCTGTGTTACTTTCTTGTCCAAACAGATGTGCAATATCACAGAAGACTGAAGTGCCCGGCCCAAACATTTATGAAACTGCAGTGGACTGATGACATGTTACTCTATGATGACATGTTACACTCTGCTTCATAGCAATGTTTTGTCTGCCTCATTCCACCCCCATCCAAAAGATTTCTCTATACCTTGTCACAAAGATCACTGCATGCATTAGACCAAACAATCATCATTTTATTGTTATCAAAACATCTATGCACCTTTGACCCGAATGCCTAATTGCTCTTGATTCGTCCTTCGGATGAGACTATAAACCGAGGCCCCGTGTGCGAACGCATGCAGAACATCTTGCGCACACGTTATATCCTGTTCCGCTTTTCGAAAGAGTAGGCCATTGTGTGCCGGTGGGAACAGATGACAAAATTTTAAAAACCGCATACACACGCATAAATTTTTTTTAAATTCATCTGAGCGCTTTGATTTGTTGTTTTAACAAGATTCAGCGCTATATAAATTCCATACATTATTATTATTCATCGATATATATACATTCTTATCTCTCCACTTCTCTCTCTCTCTCTCTCTCTCTCTCTCTCTCTCTCTCTCTCTCCACTTATAATATATATAATATATATAGAGAAGAGAGAGAGAAGAATGTATATATATAGATATATATATATAGATATAGATATATATACATAAATGATTACTTGGTCCTATTGGAACCAAATTCAGTGTAGAAGTGTGTGATTGTTTTCACTTGACATGGAAGGATCTACCCTTTTTCCAGGCTTTTTTTTTCAATGTTCCCCAAGCAGGTACGCACACACACACACATATTGATTCTAACATGCTTGGAAGCACATTGATGTATACACATTCACACACACACAACACAGGGAACTGGATGTAAAAAAAAAAATTTAAGCACACGAGTGCATATTCCATTATTCTTGAAAGAAAAGAATAAAATAAATAATATGCATTACTATATTCACACACACATACTGCATACACACTGGGACTGATGTAAAAAAGCACATGAGTATGAGTGCTTATTCCATTATCCTCAAAGAATAAAACAAAAATAATTGGAATTCTATGCATTAAAAAAAATCCACAAGTTCTAAGAACATGTGTAAAGTTGTACTAGGAACAATCATGTCAGACATGTTTTAGCTTTAAGGGGTATTTATGTCACTTTCTGATGGGGGCCTTCCCCTGTGAGATTTTTCATGAGAGGATTCTATATCACCATATGTTCCATTATCTTTACAAAATGGTTATCATTTCCTAGAACAGGCATCGTGGGGCAAGGCCACAAAAGCTAATCAACCAAAGGAGCACTGTTCAGATAGTTCTTTAATCAATGTCCATGACCAATACAAATTTTGTCATAGCAAGAAGGGTTAGTGATTTGTTTGATTTAGTTTTTTTCAAATAAAACAATGCTTTTATATTCAAATATAGAAAGAATATAAAATGTTTGTGCAGTAAGCATATTCTAGCACCCATATAATTTTATAGTGTAAGAGTCTTAAACCTTTCTTACCATACTTTTCCAAGACATCCTTGGATAAGATATTTAAAATTTTAAAGTTGGCATTTCGTAAAACAAAATTGTAAGTGAACAAGTGTATTGGCCACTTGCTTGTGGCATGTTATCATTTGTTCCAGAATTTTTTTATTTCACTAGTCATGTTTCATGCTATTATTGCTTAGCACTGTATCAGATATTAAGCAGTAGATACAGATTTTATTGGACTCATCCATCAATTCCCATCTAAGATCACCTAGAGATGATGGACATAAAATCAATGTAATTATATATGTGATGATGCTGACAGACAAGGATAAAGGCACGAAGGGATTGAGTGGCACAAACAATTCTCAGTTAACACAATTCATAACAACTATGGGAAAAACACCAGCTGGAAATACTGGATCACTCCAAAAACGCCAAAGAAGAACCCTGACACCAGCTAACTATCACTACCTAAAAGTACACAATGCCACACAATTCACAGGTGTGTCCTGATTTAGAAACATAACGCTGTGATAGCATGGGAGATAATATAATGACCTCCCTGTTGCACTAGATCTAACATACAACAATAATAAGGGAAGTTATTTCGAAGCCAGTGCACATACAAAGTGCACCTGGCTACATATATATTTGGTGTCTATACACTCAATGTTTGACAACATTTCTCTACCTGCTCCCACTAATCTCGCTGGTTTTTGTCTGTTGTAGGACTGTTGGTTTGCTTGTTTTGACTGTTTGTGTGTCAGCTAGCTGATCTGTTTCTTGTTTGGTTGTGTTGTTTGTTTTGTTCATTTCACCTGCAGCTTGTTGTTTGTGTCTGTCTTGTGGTTAGTCTTTTTGTCATAATTTACCATTCATTAAAAAAATTCTGTTCTTACGGGCACGAATGGCCTACTCTTCCAAAAGGCAAAACAGGTTTTAACGTGTGTGCAAGATGTTGCTGCCATACGCATGGAGATCAGTCTACTTGAGATTGAGGTACAGCTGATGACACTGTTAGTCTTCTTGTTGACAAGAAGTCCTACTCCATGTTGGTGTTTGGAGTCGTCGCCACTATACCATAGTTTGTGATCTTCTTCTGTGGTTGTTTCGAGGAATCCGACCCAACGACTTCGGCCAGTCCAAGTATGTCCCATTCGTATCTTCGTAATTCATGGGTTAGTTCTTGGAGTTTCCCGCATGCGTGCAAGGTACGGATGTTCCATGTACCAATGATGGTCCTCTCAACCTGGAGTTTGATCACTGTTGTTTGCGTCCCATCCCATATTTCCACCTCCATCCTGGAACGTTGCAATGGAAGGTCCGTTGTTGATATTCTGGCCTCAACCGATCCAGCATGCTGTCTTTTCTTGCAGTTACTGTCCAGGTTGGCATTTCTGTGGGCATGGGTTGCTTGGCGGCGCCCATCCCTCTCCAAGCTACTATTTGCTATCTGCCCAAACTGGGATTTTTGGTCGGGTTATCTCCCCACTGAGACAGGTAGTACTGGGCTACAGGTTACCAGTAGCAGAGGAACACCTCTGACTCTGACTCAAAACCACACATGACCATCATACAAGTCTATGCACCAACATCAGACTATGAATGATGAAGCAATCGAGCGTTTCTATGAGGATTTGGAGAGCGTCATCAAATCAACTCCAAAGAAGGACTTTCTCGTGATTCAGGCGACTGGAATGCCAAGATCGACCTGACGCCTATGACCAATGGCCAGGGAAAATAGGCCGTTTTGGTGTGGACGAAACCAATGATAGAGTCTCAGATTTGGGGAATTCGCAAGCAGCCACAATCTTACTGTAGCCAACACCCTATACCCCCACAAGACATCAAGAAGAACGACGTGGCACTCACCAAACGGAAAGATACACAACCAAATGATTACATCTTGGCCCCCAAACAATTTAAGTCAAGCATCAACAAAGCCCAGACAAGAACTTCCCTGGCGCTGATATCAGCAGTGACCACGACATGTACTCATGACCCTACAGATCAAGCTGAAGACCAAGACCAGAAGAGAAATCCCCGTTTGCGGTTCAACATGGAAAAGCTGAAGGACCCCGAAGTCGCTGAAATCTTTAAAGCTGAGATAGGGGGCAGATTTGCAGCATTGAATTTCCTCCAAGATGACATCAACAACCTCACTGAGACCTTCAGCAAGACCATTCAGGAGACATCACTGGAGATCCTTGGGAAAGAAAGGAAAAAGAACCAACCGTGGGTTACCAACGATATCCTGGACCTGTGCGATCAACGTAGGGAGCTAAAGCCAGAGAAGAACAAAAACCCAGAAACGGCCGAAGAGTATAGAACAGTCAACAGGTCAGTCAAGAAGAAGATGACTGAGGCCATGGGGAACTGGATGTCAGAACAATGCTCCAAGGTTAAGAAGGCAATGGCGAAAGGAGACAGCAAGGAGGCGTACCAGACCATCAAGGTACTAACCAAGTCCCAGCAGCCAAAGACCTCTGTTATTAAAGACAAAGAGGGGTCAGTCCTTACAGAGAGCGCCACTATCATGAAGAGATGGACAGAATATTGCAGCGACCTGTACAACTACAAGCTGAAGGCTGATCCGAACAAACTTCACGAGCAAGATCCCAGACCATCAGATCCTGAAAGCACACAGGTGCTGGAGGAAGAGGTAGAAATAGCAGTAAGATCCTTGAAAGGAGGCAAGTCACCAGGGATTGACAACATCCTGGCTGAGCTCATCAAGTACGGAGGCCCAGAGATGATCAAGGCACTAACAATCATCTGCCAACGCATCTGGACCAGCAAAGAGTGGCCTGAACAGTGGACCCAATCCATCATAGTTCCACTTCCAAAGAAGGGAGACCTGAAGAAGTGCCAAAATTACAGAACAATCAGTCTGATAAGCCATCCAATCAAAGTTATGCCACGCATTGCCTTGAACAGACTGAAACCACAAGCAGAAGAAATCCTATCAGAAGAACAGGCAGGATTCAGACCAGGTCGAAGCACTGTCGAGCAGATCTTCAACATCAGAATGCTCATAGAGAAGCACCTCCAACATCAACTGCAGCTCTACAACAACTTCATTGACTTCAAGAAGGCCTTCGACCGAGTGTGGCAAGAAGCTCTGTGGCAAGTCATGAGAGACTATAACTTCGACGAGGACCTGATTCAAGTCATCCAGGCACTGTATGACAGCTCCCACAGCGCAGTCCTCATGGGTGGAGAAATCGGGGAGTTCTTCCGGACTTCAGTTGGAGTTCGACAAGGCTGCCCGCTATCCCCCGTTCTTTTCAACGTGTTCCTGGAGAACATCATGCAGGAGGCCCTCCTTGACTTCAAGAACATAATCACAATAGGAGGAAGGCCAGTCTGCAATCTTCGATTCGCAGACGATATTGATCTCATGGCCGCAGTGAAGAAGAACTCCAGGATCTCGCCACCAGACTGGAAACATCAGCCAATGCCCACAGTATGGAGATCAGCACGGAAAAGAGCAAGATCCTAGTGAACAGTACCACACCGACCACTCCCACCAGCATCAAGATGAGTGGCGAGACACTAGAGGAGGTGGAAACATTCAAGTACCTTGGAGCAGTCATCACCAAAGAAGGTATGAGCACACAAGAGGTGAAGATCAGACTTGCTGTGGCACTCTCCTCCATGACTAAGCTGGCGAAAGTGTGGAGAAACCATTACATCAGAACCCACACTAAGGTCAGACTCTACAAGGCACTCGTCACATCCATTGCCTTGTACAGCTGTGAAGCATGGACACTTATTGCCGATTTAGAACGTCGCATTCAAGCCTTTGAGATGAAGTTCCTCAGGCGGATCCTGAACATCACCTACAGAGACCGTAAAACCAACGACTTCGTCTGGCAGCAGATCGAGGCACTGGCTGGCAAACAAGAACCATTGCTAGATACAGTCAAACGGAGGAAATTGAAATGGTTTGGCCACACAACAAGGCATAACAGCCTGTCAAAGACAGTCCTGCAGGGAATGGTGGAAGGAGCAAGGAGGCAGGGACGACCACGCAAAAGCTGGATATCCAACATCAAGGAGAGGACCGGCCTCACTTTACCAAACTTCCTGAAAGCAGCCCAGGACAGAACCATTTGGCGATTCACTTGCAGCGTCCGTGCAGGTACCTCAACGGTCGTTCTGACCAAGGGATGAGTGAGTGAGTGAGTGAGCAAGATGTTCTTCCTGCATTTGTTTTTGGTTATGTCAGAGTCGCAATGGAGCTGTCCGATATAGGGACTCTTCATCAAACCACTAGATCTTCAACATTCGCACACATGACCTCAGTTTAGTTTCATCCAAAGGGCTTTCGAGGGGAGTGGAGTCAGTACTGATGTTAACTCAGGGGGAAAATCCCCTTGAAAGGGCGTCTCAGTAGTGGCTCGAACCCGGCTCGATCCAAGGCTGCCAAATAGCAAGCACAACACTCTAACCACAAGCCGCCCCTACCCCCAATTGCAGATAATTCAGAAGTAAAATAGAAACAAAAAAGTGGGTTTTTTTAGTAGAATGATGTTTGTACTGTGAAAACAAGAATCAGGACAATTATTGTCCCACTTTTGCCTGATTCTAAAATAAACCATTGAGGCTGGGGGCAACAGCAAAGTGAGAGGCTGTATGACCAGTGGCTTTTCCACTCATGGAATTCCACTTTACAGCTTAGTCTTTAGTGATCGACTATGACTCTCTGACTAGGAGGCTTGACTTGCACAGTCCTTATGTGCTGCAGCACTGGGGGCTAGTTGGCCTTTGGAGAACATCTCCAACGTCCTTATGCCCACTTGGCAGAGAGAATGGGGATGTACTGTGGGCAAGGCATCTCCACTATAATCAAATTTCTGCCCAATTTCCAAAACAGCAGCTGCCTCCTCTGCTGTTTTGGAGGTCATCGTCGAAAACGACGGACTAACATACATACATACAAAACAAATGCATTAGTGTAGGCCTACTGCGACGTCCACAACAAATAAAAAAATGATGACTTCACCAAAGAGCTCATTCCACCCGACCTGCCTATCTAAAGAGATGAAAAACTAAAGAAACTAGATACATTTATCGAGAGAAACAACTTAGATTTGATAAAGCAATCATGAATGTGTATTATATTATTTATTTCATCCTTCGACTAGAACTCCGAGGTTCACCAATGGTGAGATTTTGCTTATGCGACCGTTTTTGCCCACTATGAAGGTAGGCGCATTCCGACGTCGGGGATGTACGAGGGTATGTTTGTGTTTCTACAACCCACTGAACGCTGACATGGATTCTGGGATCTTTAACGTGCATATTTGATCATCTGGATGTGTGTAAAGGCTACACAAGAGTATTAAGGCACTGGTGAGCCTGGCTTGCACTTGAAGTTGACCTGGGAGATCCTAAAAATCCTCACCCCTAATTCACCAGACCCACGATTTTATGGACTCATGGGATTGAAGTCAATGGTCTTAACCACTCGGCTATAGCGTCTGTCGTATTCTGTTTAAAATATCTATGTCACGTCTTTGTTTATGAAAGTCAGAGATTCTACAGGCCCTACCTACGTGTTGATCTTTAAAACAGGCTTAGCTTTCTTTGGCCCTTATGGATGGAATGCCCTTCCAAAACAGAGTTCTGCAAAATACCAATTCTTTGAACTAGAAAAAATTATATCGAGTATTATTTCCTTCTATCTTACATTAATGCGTGTGAATTAAAGTGTGTGTGTGTGTGTGTGTGTGTGTGTGTGTGTGTTTATTTTATTCTTTTATTTCGAGGATAATGAAATAAGGATCCATCCGTTCCCACCGTCGCACGATGTCCTACTCTTTCGAAAGGCGGAACGTGTGCGCAACATGTTCTCCGTGCGTTCACACACGGGACCTCGGTTTATAGTCTCATCAAAGGACTTTTTTTTTTTTTACCTGACACAAGAGATGAGTTTACTAATTTAGTGATAATAGGTACAAGTTGTGGAAGGCATTGTGAGAAAACAGGAGCTGGTATGGGATCAAGGTCGCATATTTTATAGTCATTTCCTTCAGAATTGTCATTTCTTTTTCACTTGTGGGATTAAAGGAAAAGAGAGGAGTGCCAGTGAACTGGGGATCAGGAGCCCCAGGCTGGAATTGAGTTTGATCCAGTATGGAGCATATGTTGTGGACTTCGTCTGAAAAGAAGGCAGAAAAGATAGATGGAAGTTCAGACAGGCTGTGGGTGTTAGGCAAAGTTGTTTTGGCAGATCCAAGGAGATTTGAGGTGAGGGGAAAAGAGACTTTATGGATGTAGCACAGAGAACTTGGAAGAGTAAATAGTCTGTCTTTGCTAAATGGATTAAGAGTTTGACTTTGGGTATTGTTTTCGGAAAAGCTGTTTTGTGATTTCGGTTTTTTGACTTCCGCCACTGCCGTTTCTAGTTGGCGGTGTTTGCGCTTCTTGGTATACCATGGCGCACATGGGTCTAGTCAGGTAGGAATGGTCAGTAGAGGTGCCGACTCATCAAGCAATTGGCGGAGAATAGTGTTATAGTAATCAGAGAGTGTGGTCAGAGGTTTGTGAAAAACGTTCGAAGCTGTGAAGAGAAGGTATGAATGTCTAAGGCCTTAAGATTGCCACCAGTACATATTCTTCTTTCAGACAGGTTTTGTGATATTGAGATGGAAAAGAATGGGGAATGATCAGAATGCAGTTTGTGTGTGACAGAAACAGATGTGACAAGATTAAATGAAGCATTAGTAATCAGCCAATCTAAAATATGACCAGATCTGTGCGTTGCTTTGTTTGCCAGTTGGGAGAGAGAATGGTTGGACAGAGAAAGAGAAAGACGTTTGACATCTGGAGAAGACTGGTTGTCGACATGGAAGTTAAAATCACCGAGCATTAAAAGTTTAGTGGGAGAGAGGCTGTAGTGATTGAGGAGTGACTGGAATTCTTGGTGAAAAAGATATGTCAGATTGTGTTTACAGCTGGGAGGTGGAGGGTAAAGGCAGCAGAAAGTAATAGAGTGGCCAGGTAGGTTGAGATTGATTTCGCAAACTTCAAAAGATTCATGTGAGAATTAAAGGTTGTGACTGAAAGAAAGAGCTGGTTCCAATATGTCTTTGAGAATGATGGCAATCCCACCTCCTCGAGAGAATTATATCCAGGAGGAGTCAGCTGTTTTATTTTTGGCTCATGGCCATGTGGTTTAAGCCAAGTTTCAGTGAGGAAGGTTAAGTCGATGTTTTTTTCGAGGATGAATTAACAGAAATGTAGTCCGCTTTTCCATTTTGGGCAGACTGAACTGCACACTGAAAAAACAAACTTTAAGGAGATCTGAAGGGGTGGAGAGGTTGAAAAATGAAAGTGGGGATTTGGACAAGAATCAGATGAGGATTCCCCCCCCCCTTGATGGTCGTGTGGGTATGAGGGAACAGAAGAGTTTGGAAAGGTGATCGGGAATAGAAGATGGTGAAAGAACTGTGTTAATCAGGGTTCCGTGCTTGACACACACATGATAAAACATCATCATCAGAACAAATTTTTTTGTTAAAAGTCACACTCAACCGAACAATAAAAAGCTGAAGGGGCGGGTGACACATCATGGGGAAGAAGGGTTGTCAGGGGGTTACAGAAGTGACGTCAGAGGTGAGGGGGGTTATCTTCAGTTTAACGTCTATTCACATTTAGTGAATTTTTTGAGGGGAAAAAAGTAACTAAACAAGAGAACTTTAACAATAACATAAAAGTGTCAATTAACATACTTAATAAAAACTAACTTTACCATACTGAAAAACTGAATTATCGGATTTATTATTTAACACAATGCCCAACAGTAACAATGGTTCAGACAAAAATTTATATGACAAACTTGGTACAGTCGTAAAAATTTTTAAATGTCACAATCAAAAATAACACATAAATGGTAATCTTCCACAAATCATTACATCTTTTCACATATTTTGTCCTGAAAGCATTTAGTTAAATCTGTAAAGGAGTAAAGGTAAAGATCCCATAACCTATAGATAGTAGGCAGCAAGGCGTCAGAGACCTCATAATCTAGGGCCAGCAATAATTGGAGGCCATCCATTCCCTCGCTGCTTTAACTACCCTGACCCTAAAGAAGGAAGTACATTTAAACTGGTGAACTTGGGAACTGTACTGAATCAAGGTCGCAAAACTGTAACCACGCTCAACGACTTTAACTTGGCTGGGGAAATCGAGATGTCCGAACATCTGAGCATAACGTATAAGGATAACATATTATCTAACGATATCCAACCACAAACTTATTAAAATGAAAGCATTTTTAAATCTATCACATTGCTTTGATCACTCCATTATAAAGACAATACCAGAATCATATATTTTCATTTCTGAAGTGCTTCCAGCAAGTTTTGTAATAATTTATCCATCAGCAGAGATAAGGCAATGTTTATTTGCAAGAACATATTTTATTTTCACCCATATTTTGCAAGACTGTCAACTTTTTCATTAAAAAAATACCAGTGTGTGACCTCTTAAAATTAAAAAGTTTACCAGATCCTGATGTCAATGATTAGCTTTTCTACTTTAAAAGTAGAATTTTTTAAAGCATTAAAACGTATTTAGAATCAATCACATAAGTTATTGAATAGTCTTAGGAAGTCATGTACAAAGTACATGCCAACACTATAGCATTAGCTCAGCTGTAAGATAGATTTATTTTCCCAGGTTGACAGCTGTCTACTTTTAATGATGGAATAACGAAAGCCGCACCAGCCTCATTTTAGGGGGAGACACGGACGGCCTGGTTTTACATGGATGATGCCTAAGTTTGTTATAATTTATATGCTGCTTAATAATCTCAGGAGCAAGCCTGTATTGTTTTTGACAAAACTCAGGTGCGAGCATCCTCTAATGTTCACGGCTCTCACTGCTATGGTACTGAACAACACACGCTAGATTTGATTGATGGGGTGTGTCCAGTTTCGGAATCCGTTTAATTGTTGAAACAGCAGCAGGGTTCAATTAAAGTGGTCACGAAACCAGCACAGTCAGTTAAACACAATTCATAAGTCAACGCGAAATTTTGAACATTCAAACAGAAGATGAAATTAAAATTGAAATATCTCAAAAAGTAGATGATAACAAAGAAAAATTTCTGACCATATAACTCAGGGTGAAAACACAAACAAAAGATGTAAAGATTTATCGAAAGGAAGCAGAAAAACACACACATCCAGCATTCAAAAACAGAGCCACACACAGTGCTGCATTGCCACTGATGTTTGCATGTGTTCACAACACAGTTGGGGGAGGACTTTCGGAGAGGGAATTAGAGCTGATGATGACCCAGAACGGGGTAAAACTACGTTTCAGATATATATATATATATATATATAATATATATATATAATATATATATATATATATATATAATATAAAATCACACACACACACACCACAGGGGATGGGATAGCCCACAGAACATCTTGGGCACACGTTAAAATCCTGTTCCGCTTTTCGTAAGAGTAGGCCATAGTGTGCCGGTGGAACAGATGACAAAATTTACCAAAACCGCATACACGGGGACAGGATGTAAAAAGGCACATGAGTGCTTATTCCATTATCCTCGATATATAAAAGAATAAATAATAATATAATATAATAAACAATAATGTACGCATGCAATGTGCAATAAGGGCCATTCACTAGAAAAAGACATACTATTATTAAAGGTTTAAGAATAGATTGATGTTAAAGTATAGAATGGCTTTTAATATAGTTTTGTGTGTGCCATTAAGTATTGTGTGCGGTTTTTCTCTCATGTGTGGTTTTTAAATTTTCTTTTTAACTGATTGCCATGTTTCATGGATTCTTTTTCTGTAGACCTAAAATTATTGTGTGTCTTCAAAGACAGAGCTGTGAGCCACTCCATTCGTCTACTCAACACAACGCTGACGCAAGGTAACCAGCACGTTAAACATGTCAAAATGCATGCATGTTCGTGGTTCATGGATTCATGGAATCGTGATCATTTTTAAGCGTACATTATCACAACAAAACATTGAATGTGCAGGAAGAGAAGGAGACTACTAGACCTATGTTAGTTTTGTTCCTGTGTTAAGTATAAATCACTCTGTACCATGGAAGGCTTTTTTCGCCCAACAAATATTCTTCAAAACAAAGAGAAAAACATGGAAGCTTGTGCTGCTGTTGAAAAAGAATTGGAAAGATTGAGCGCGAAATTGATTGCACTGCGCGACCATGGACAGCATTCACTCGGGGAGTTTATCAGTTCTGTAGAGGATATCAACAGAGAACTGTCGAAGGGTAAGTACGTTCATAACTTTACATGAAAAATTCAATTGAATTAGACAAGGCCTAGGTCTACAGGGTCTTACCTCACCATTATAATCTTGAACAGTTAATACTTACTTTATTGTCACAGGCTTTTGATCTTGTTTTGTGTAACTGAATCTTTAATGTTTCAGTAGACTAGCTTATTGGGACTGTGACGGGGGGGAGGGGGGGAGGGGGGGCATCATGGCGTGGTGAAGTTCAGTTTCAGTGACTGAGAAATTTTATGACTGACTAGGCTATGACTGTATCAGTGTTTGAGCTAAACATAACAACAACAAAAAGGAGAAGGGGGGGGGGGGGGGGGGGGGGGGGGGGGGGGGTTGTGTGAACAGGGAACCAGAGAATGGGGGTTTTATTAGAAAAGATGAAGGGGGGGAGGGGGGGGAGTACTATTGTATTACATCAGTATTAGTATAAGTGACTATAACTATCCCTTGTCATGATGATCCTATACTAACACTAACAGTATACTGCCTATATACTTAATCACTATAGATTCAATGTGGATTCAGTAACCTGGTTAGAAAAAGAGCTTTTAAAAAATCAAATCATCAGAGATTTCAAAACACAAAATTATAATGGTTTGTAAAAGTATATATCTACTAATCCACAGTTTGGTTGTTATTTTTTTATATGTAAAGCTTAAAATCTGTAAGCCCGTGTGCCAACGCATGCAGAACATCTTGCGCACAATGTTAAACCTGTTCCACTTTTTGGAAGAGTAGGTCATTGTGTGCCTGAGGGATCTGATGACAAAATTTACAAAACATGCATACACATGGGATTGGATGTAAAAAAAAGCACATGGTGCTTATAATTCCAATGTGTTATCCTCGAATCAAAGTTCTAA
Source organism: Rapana venosa (assembly GCA_028751875.1). Lineage (NCBI taxonomy): Eukaryota > Metazoa > Mollusca > Gastropoda > Neogastropoda > Muricidae > Rapana > Rapana venosa. Next base: position 18,369,527 of record CM054139.1, on the reverse strand, counting down.
TCATAAAAAATAAATAGAAAAACAGTCTAAGTGCCAAACAATTGAAACACTTCTTGTTTGTGCCTACGAATACCTAGATTCAACCAATCCAACTGTTGGCCACCGCTCTTCTCTATTTTGGGTCCATCGACCTGGAATGAAGCTCCCTCTCTCTCTTCGCCAGTAAGCCTACTTATGACACTTTAAAATCCGGCCTCAAGACATATTATTTCAAACCTAAGATTTTCCCCTCCTGTTTTATATCAGAACTGTTCCACCTTCACTAACCCATGTTCCATCACCCCGCTAAAGTATGACCTGTGTGTGTGTGTGTGCACGCTTTTGAAAAACATTTGACTATACTCTATAGATTGAAATTTTATTTCATAATCTATGTGGTCTGCAGCTACCATGTTTGTAATATCGGTTTGTTTAAACTATTGATTGTTCATCTTGGTTGCATGACTGTGTAAGATTAGATTGAATGCATGCGCTTTGAATTGTCTTTGCAAGATATAGCACTATATTATATAAGTTCCATTTATTATTAATATTATTGTCTTCTGGTAGTTCATTACAAAAAATATGTTACTCTTTTTTTTTAGTCTTACCCATAGTACTTAGCTTTAACAAATTTTTTAAATCAATGTTTAAAATTTGTGAATGTTTGCAGTAACGTTCAGTAAACCATTTTCTTCAATTTCTAAATGAACTGTATACTATACTATAGTGTATAAAATTTGTTTTTAAAGAATTGTGATATTTTATAAATTGCAGGTATATAATAATATATATTGTAAATGATAACACACACACACACACACACACACACACACACACACACACAACACACACACACAGTGACACACTCACAAACACACACACACACAGTGACACACTCACAAACACACACAACACACACACACACACACACACACACACACCACACAACACACACACACACACACACAACACACCACACAAATGTGGGCCCCCCCCTTCCCAACAAAAATAAACCCAAATTTTTCCCCTTTTTTTTTCCCCCAAAATTTCAAAAAACATAACACAAAAACATTATATTTACTTACATTTTTTTTCCTTTCCCACCCCGTCTTTATTCCTTTCACACTCCTTTTTTAAATACAAACACAGAACGGAAAAACACAACACAAAAACGAAAAAAAGCAAAGGGGAAATAAAAAAGAAATTCAAGAAAAGTAACAAAAGTTGGGTCTTTAAATAAAAATAAAGTCAATTCCCAAAACATAATCTATTTGAAAATTTTTAAATTTCAAAAATGGGAAATCTTGTGTTTTGGGCAAAGGAGAAAAAGAGAAGGAAAAGAAAGAGAAAAAAATTAAACTTAAACGTTGAAATTAGAAAAATGTTGGAATAAATGAAAAAAGAAGTGACATTTGGAAAAAAAACACCCCAAAACGAAAGTCATTTTAAAATTCTTTTCCCATTAAAATTTAAAAAAAAAATTTTCCCAAAAAAAAAATGAAAAGTACCTAAACGAAAATTTAAAGGGTAAAAAGTAAAACCAAAAACAATAATATTTTAACATTGACAAAACAAAGTTACTAATTGTTTTTACAAAAAAAACCCGAAATATAGTTTTATTTTTTGTCCTTTTTTAAAACCCTGTTCTTCTTAAAAAAGTTTCATTAAGGATTGATATTGACTGTAGAAAATTGACTTATTGTTGATTGTTTTAACATGGCTGAAAAAAATAAAATGGTTTTTGAAAATCTTCATTCAGCTCAGTCCCATGTTTTGTTACGTCTTTTTTTTGAATTTTTTTTCATTTTTTAATGAAAACTTTCCGTTTTGATTTCCTTAAGGGTGTGTCATTCCCAAAAGGTTTCCATTTACCAATAACCCCCAATAAATATAAATAATGAATTCAAGGGTTGTTTCCTTTAAGTGTTTTGTTTAAATATTGTTTAATTGCAACCTATTTAGTATTTTGAGGTTTTTTGGTAAAACAGTGGTGTTTGGTAACCCCCAATTTTTATAAGATTTTTTTGAACATTTCCATTTGGTGTAAAGAAAATTTGTTTAAATAAAGGGCTGTAATAAATTTTGGGCCCAATTTTGAGGCGTGGACTGAAAAAAATTTAATTGGCACATGCTTGAGGTTTTCATTTTAGAAAATGGCCAAAATATTTTCATGTTACTTCCAAATGTTATTGTTTATAATAAAACACAAATTGTTTTTTTTTAAACAGTCAAAATTTTCCTTTGGACTATTTTTTATGTTAAACCAGACATGAAAAAAAAATTTTAAATCTTTCATCCTGAAAACAATTAAATTCTATTTTTAAAAATGCTATGCAATGACAAAAATCCCAAAAAAGGGCCAAAATTCCCAAAAGACATTTTTTTCCCCAATCTATAAAAAATTTTGGAATAAATATATATATATATATATAATATATATATAATAATATTATAATATATAGTAGTGAAGTTGACATTGTATGCTTTAAACGAAAAATATACTTTAAAAATCTTAACTGAAATTTATCAACTATTGTTAGGTTTTCATATCCCCAAAGTTCACATCCATATATCAAACAGGTACAACAATTTGATCAAACAAATCAAGTGTCACATGTATCTAGGTAGTTCTTTTTGCCATGCAGTCCTTATCAAACTAAACATAACTTTAGTAGCTTTATCATAAGCAGTTTTCTTGTATTTTGCAAAACTACCACTCTTACTAAAGTCAGTTCCTAAATATTTAAAACTATTATTGAATTAACAACTTCCAATGCTTTTCCACCACACGTAAACATGTTACGAGATCTATTGCATCCGAATATCATAATTTTTGTTTTCACTGGAATCACAAGTTTCCACTGAGAACAGTAAGCATATAAATTGTCTAAAGCATCTTGTAACCCCCTTCTTTCTAGTAGAGAATAAAATAGTATCATCAGAAATATATATATATATATATAATATATAATATATATATATATAATATATAAAATAATATATATAATATTATATATATATATCAAAATTTAAAAACTTTACATAGTTGGTTAACATTTTCCATTTGATGAAAATTTAATATTCAGTACAAACAATTTCTATTCGAAATATTTTCCCAAAAACATTCAGAAACAACTTTACGAATGAGAAACCCCCCCCCCCCCCACCCACCCCCCACCCACCACTACAAACACATACAACACAAAACACACACCACACACACCACACACACCCACCACCCACACACCACACGTGACCAACACAAAAACCACACCCCCGGCACACACACACATCACACAGTCACACGGGGGGGGGGGGTAAGTATAAAAAAATCTCTCTTGCCCCTCTCTCTCACTCTCTCTCCCCTTTACTCCCTCTCTCCCCTCCCCCCCCCCCCCCCCTTCACCCCCTCCCCCCCCCCCAAAAAACACAAAACGCCACACACACACAACACACTTTTTTTCCCTGAGCACTCCGCTTACACATGCTCATTCATACACATTCTCCCTTTTAAAATTAAAAATATCTTTTCCATAATCCTTTTCTATTGTCAAATACACTTTAAAAATTTTAATGAAAGATATTTTTAAAAAGAAGAACACACACGTGACACACATATGTGCACACACACTGAAACCACACACACACAAGGTACTCCCCCCCCCCCCCCCCCCCCCCCCCCCCCACCCCCCTACACCAAAACACCAACCACACACCCCGACACTCACACACACTGACACCAGGAGTTACCAGCGACTCCGAGGGGTTCACGTTTTGGCCACGCTCGAGTTTTGACAGCGATAAACACTCAACCTGTTTTAAAAAATTTACTTGTTTTTTTTTCCCCTTCCAAAGCAAAATGCCTATAGGGACGTAAAAATGGAGGGTTGTATGGGCATCTTTTTCGGACATTCCCTTGCTTTCACAGGAGGGGAAGGAAAGCAGCAAATTTTTCAAAAAAAGATCAAGGTTCCTGTTCATGAGGCCCCTGATTTCATTTTAATCTTTTTTTAATGTGGCAACTATGAGATGTGGCAAAATCGAACGAATCCTGGCCCCCCACCCCGCCCCCTTCAGCCACAGGCAACCAACCTTCCCCTGTCCCACAAATGCAGTCAGTGTTTTCCTATGTCAGGGGTCAGTCACAAAGGGGCTGAAAGCACGACAGATGGGGGGTGAATCATACGCTTTCTCAGACATTTCAACATTAAACAGATTGACATGGGTCCCAAAACGGCAAAAAAAATGCAGACAACATCCCGGACCTGTACGCAAGTGCGGGAGTCGGAGCAGTACGCGGGCAGTTGCACAGTCCTGGACCGTCTGCATCGCCTCCTAAAGAACCTAAGCGACGGGGTTTTGATGAAAGGAATAGACGTGGACATCTCTACAGACAAGATCATGGTACGTTTAACTCATATTTTGGTTTTATATTTTGTCCTGGGCCTCAAGACATTTAAGACGTCGGTTGGCAAACCCAAAGGTAGGGGCCTAGACCATCACATCACCTTTAAGAACCCTGAACCCCAGCTGAAGGACAGGGGCTGGCGGACGGTTCCCTCGCAGGAAGACCGGAAGGCAAGGGCCGGCAGAGTTTCCACACAGAGGCAAAACGCACAAGGGGGCCCTGGTGATTCATCCTACACAAAAAATCGCACCGAGCACGCGGCCCACAAGCGGGGGGTGGGGCGTCAAAGACTGGGGAGGGGTTCAAAAAAGCGTCCCTGGGGGTTGGCCGCTGGGGGGGGGGGGGGGGGGGGGGGGGGGGGGGGGGGGTTTTTTTTTTTTTTTTTTTTTTTTTTTTTTTTTTTTTTTTTTACTAACTTTTGTTAAAAATGATATAGTTTGTTTTTTAAAACATTCACGAAACCAAAACCCCATTCCTTATTTCCCATGCATAAGTTTTTTTTTGCCCAGGGGGTGAAAAAGGGGGGAATGTGATGGCGTTTTCGGGTGGATTGGTTTTTAAAAAAGAACCTGTTATTTTTTTTAAAAATAAAAAGAAAAGAAAATTTGGTATTTTTAATGTGGGGATTTTTTACCCGCGATTATATTTAAAGGGCTTCTACCCCCGAAAATTTTAAAAATTTGAAAGTGATTTTCAAATTTTCGGTTTTTGTATAAAATGTCGTTTGATGTAAAAAAAAAGGGGTTTTTTTTCATGTTGCACAGTCACTGGACCGTCTGCAGTCTGCCTCGCTAAAGAACCTAAGCTGACGGGCTAGGATGAAAGGAATGAGACGTGGACATCTCATACAGACAAGAATCATCGGTACGTTGAACTCATATTTTGTTCTATATTTTGTCCTGGCCTCAGAGACATGAAGATGCTGTGCGGTTGGCAATCCTAAATGGTATAGGATGGCCTAGACCATCATCATCACCTTCAAGAACGTGAACTGACTCAAGTCACTGATCTCCAAGAGAGAGTGCAGGCAGTCAATGACCAAGCCTCGGGAAATCAGAGTGGGCCAGACCTTACTCCTGCCCTGCACCAGCAGATGCAGAAAGTTGAAAGCAGAAGGCAAAAGGGGCTACCTGAAAAATGGACGGTGGCTTGTGGCTGGTGATTCGCCCCCAGACAGTCAACCAGGGTCAACAACACACAGCACACCGGGGCAGCTCAGCCGACAAAATGAAAACTGGAGAAAGAGCGGTGTCACGGAGAGGAGTCCGTGCAGCAGGAGGGATAAAGGGCTACAGAGAGAAGAGCAGCTGGTGAAGAGAGAGGCAGGAAGAAATCACAGAGCAGCGAATGTCCCGAATGTAATGCTCTAGATGGTAACTCAGATCCAGCATGCAGCCACCAGTGACTACTACTACAGTCAGGGTAGTCCTGACGAAGGACTTCCATAAACACAGACAAAAGAAGACAACACGGCAGACAACATTTGAACCCCTGTTGTCTGAAGAAAGACAGCTTCCTGAATCCTGGTCACATGAGGGAGGCGGTAGCAGTAAATGACCGCTCGGCTGACACGGCAACGCAGCAGACAACAGCAGCAGCAGCCACAGCAGAAGACACTACTTCTGGAGACGACAGGATGCTGACAGCCCACACCGAGGATGCAGACGAAGAGGACACGGTGTCATGAGATGCTGGTGACTGGTGGAGCAGCAGATGGAACGTTCCCGCCAGTCCCTCCGATAGGGATCTTCCGCACCCCGGGGTTCGGAAGAGGATCTCCCCAGAACAGCCCAGCTGAAGGACAGGTGGGCTGCCTGTGACGGTTCCAGTCGGCAGTTGAAGACCAGGAGAGGCCCAAGGGCCTGGCAGAGTTTCCACACAGAGCAAACGCACAAGGGGGCGGGGCCTGGTGATTCATCCGTACACACACGAAGTCGTCACCGAGCACAGCGTGCCCAGCAAGCGGGTGGGTGGTCTGTCAAAGACTAGGAGTGAGGTGTTTCAGAAAAAGCCGTCCCTCGGTTTGCGTCTGGCTCATGCAGTGTCACTGAGCAAGGGCAAGGAGCACATCGCTGACTGTCCAGGCCAGGGCCTGCACGCTCTCAGCCTGGAGCCAGCGGCCCTGGTGTATAGTTTCCACAATGCCTGGGCTTCGCAGACGACAGTGCCGAAATATCGATTGTCCGTTAATAGCGAAAGCATCGCTAGAAACTTTAAATGTAAGGTCTTTGGCGACTTCGAAATGAGTATTGATTTACTAACTTTTAGTTAACAAATATAGATAAAGTTTTTGTTGGTATAAACATTCCACTGAACCATACCCCAATCCTGATTCCCTATGCATCAGTGTTTTCTTGCCCAGGGGTGAAAGTGTCGGACAGTGTGTGCATGGTCGTATTGTCGGGTGGATTGGTTTCTCCTAAAAAGAAAAGACTTGTATATAGTTAAACAAAATAAACATCGAAACAGACTAAATTCTGGTATTGAAACTTGGTGGGGAGCTCCTTGTACCCAGACAGACAGTATATTAAATGGAGCTTACATACCCCCTGCAAATTCTAATACTATGAAGAGACTGATATCTAAATGGCGTTTTCTATATAATATAGAAGACTGTCTGTTGATGTAATAAAAGGAGTGTGTGTGACAATTGGCCTTAGATCATTTGTGGTGATCCTAAATGCTAGAACTGGTGCACTAAAACTGTGATTGCTCTGACCCAGTGAGGATGAAAATCAGTAGACAACCAATGACAGCAGACGAGTCAGCTGACAGAAGCATCATGACTGATTCCTTAAAACGCGTGTCAAAGGACAACTGCGTCAATGCCTTTGCCGTATATTTGATAAACATTGGCAATGATTTAAGTTTGGTTGACTGAATGGTTTCCAGCATGTTTGATTGCCTGGTGATTATACGAATTTGTCACAAAATGTTGTAGTAGTCCATAGACTATTTTCTCACAACACGATCACTGTTGTCATCCTCTGTATAAAGTTAGCCCTCTAATAGAAACCAAGCACGCTGCTGTCAGAGTTGTCCTTTTGTGTGTGCAAAGACAATCCATGCCTAGCTAAGCCAAGAAAGAGTGAAATTACTTCTATTAACAAAATTTCAATGGGATGATGACAAAAAGTGACTTTCAAGAGAAATGCAGACTGAAATGATTTTACCAGTATAGGACTGAAGCACACACACTTCGTTGGTAATGACCATTAATCAAGCTTTAAAAAAAATCAATGATATTCCATTATTGCAGAAGAAATGAAAAAAACGGTTGTCTTTGGCTGTGAAAAACTACGTTTTGGTTTGATTAGAATGTAAACAGAGCAGAACATTTTAAGGAGGCACCTGCGTAAATTTAATAGAGCTGCTGATACGTCTTCTCGACCTGCAATATTTTTCAAAAGAGGAGAGAGTACAAGAGATTACTAGAGTTAAAGAAAAGGGCAACACAGAAGAAAGTGCTGGAGTCACTGAAACGTCAATTAAAGACAGCAAACAGTTCTGGGACACAGTTCGCTCTGTTTAGGCCTAGGCAAGGTAGCACAACACCATAACTATAAGATAACATTTTTCACCACTTTCAAAATGTTTTATAAATGAATACCTCCTACAAGTTGTACCAGCAACACTAACTTTGACAACATACTATGATATGTAGATATCCAGTTTGAAAGTGGTAGTTAGAACAGCAATAACAGAGTCAGAAATTGTCTGGAAATTGTCTGTGCTGTCAAAGCCAGAAAAGATCAGCAAAGCCGCAGGTTCCTAGATGGACTAATCTTCGACGTTTTATAAAAACAGCAATAATGTAATTTTGGCCGTTCCTATTACAATTTGTTCAACCATATCTTTAGAGAGGGTATATTTCCTGAAGACGGACAATGGCCATCTACAGCTTTACACAAAGGGTGACCTTAATCAGCCAATAACTATCGTGGGATTTCTTTACTAAACATTGTAGTAAAGCGTGTACTAGCTTTATCTTGAATAAACTGCTTTCTGGAGAAGGATTAAGGAAAAGAGTTTTTAGCGAGGACCAAGCAGGATTTAGGGAAAAACATTGTACCGACTGATACAAGGTGTTTACTGTTATGGCTTGTGTTCAGAAGCAACTGTTAAGGACATAGAAAACTTTATGCGCTTTTATAGACTTCAGAAAAGCCATTCAAAAACTGTTAGTAGGAGAAAACTGGAAAGTTTTGCATGTAAACGGAATAAGAGGAAAATTTTTGAATGCACTAAAAAAGCATGTTAATGAAGTTGGGAAAGTCCGCATTCGAGCTGGTGCTAAGCTGTGCAGATACGTTTTTTTTATGTCCACTTGGATTGAAACAGGAGAAGTGTGTTCTCCATTTTGTTTTCTTTATTAATTAATGAATCTGACCAAAGACATAAATGATAATGGCAGGCATGGCATTCAGGTTGTCACCTGATTTGACTCGGTACTATCTTGCTATTCGGAGACGATGTTGTTCTATTGTCAGACAGCGTTATGGACTACAGACTCAGCATCAATGTATACATCAACACTGCTTAAAAAACGTTAGATTTGGTTGTTAACCTCGAAGAACATGAACGTAGTTGTCTTTAGAAACGGTGGTTTCTTGGCTGAGAACGAAAAATGGAGTACGGATGTATGTTAGAGTACCGTAAACCTGTAACAAATATCTGGGCATTTTCACACAACACGACTTCATCTTCCAGTCCACACTAAAAGACTTGTTCCTGATCATTCTCGCAAAGGGGTTTACAGCTATACAAAGGTTACTTTGTCAATTGGAAATCTTCTCACCCTAACTTATTTTTTTAAGTTGATTGACAGTCAGATCCAGCCAATATGAACATACGGCGCAGAAATATGAGCATAGTAAATAATCCATGACATTATTGAAATGGTGCATCTATCAGCCATGAATGCTACATGTGTGTTAGTCAGAAGAACTCCAAGACATTTAGCATATGGAGAGTTGGCCTTTCCGCTTAAAGGTCAATATTTTTGCGCAAGTTTCTTAAAGTTGGCTGCGCAATGTTGGTATCGGATGATTCGAGCTATCCTAAAAAATCGAATCTCAATGCTTCTCCTTCTGCAAAGTCAGAATTATCCTAAATGGGGCAAAGCAAAGTTCGAATATGTTGTAACATGTTTTGGTTATGGCATAGTTATGGAAGCACAGTCCAGTAGGAGATTGACAGATGTTTATCGCACAGTTTAACTAAACTAAGCGTTATAATAATTGACATCGTGTTCACAAGTCTGGCATTCTGGCTGCCCTTGAATCACATGACTTTTACGCAGTGTACTCTACATACGCTGATACCTTGACCTTAACACATACTTCGAGATTTGACATGTCTATACCGTGCGTAAAATTTTTACAAGATATTAGAATTGGCACTACTGCCGATTGCGCTCACATTTCTCAAGTTATAGCATGTACATGTGAATGTGAACAATGCCTTATTGACCCTTATTGTGCAGAAACTCCTGAAACCAGACTGCACTTTTGTTGGAGTGTCCAAAGTATACTGATTTACGTTTCACAAACTTATTCCTCCCTAAATACTACAGAAAACCCTCAATGTTCCAAATTTGTGCTACTAGCTTTCTGCGGAAACAAGACATATTTCGAACTCTGTAATTACTTCTACAAAGCATATCTAATAAGGACAGATGCTACTTGAAATGTGGAACTGTGTAATTGTATGTGCATGTTATCGCGGATGTGAACCTCCATTTGTTAGGTTACCGTGGCCTAACAAATAAATCATTTGACCTTTGACTTGACTTTGACTTTGACACACGAACACTCACACACATACTCACCCACACACACAAGGTCCTGAACCACCTCCCCCCAACCCCCACCCCCCCCCGCACCCCCCCTCCACCAACCTACTCACACACACACAAAGACACACACATAATGATTTTTGTGAAGCAAATACACAGTACAATAAAAGAGCAAGAGTCATTTGATTGCAACTTTCTTGTAGAAGGCCGATGAAATTATTAAGAGTAATGAATAAAATACATATCTAAAAACAAAGTAGTTCTGCCTATGTGAGTAATTCAGTCATAGAATTGCACAGTATATTTATAATATAACTTTGTCAGGTTATTCAGTAAGTTTCAGTTCAACATCACAGTATCACTGGACATAATTTAATAATAATAATAGTATATGGTATTTGTATAGCACTGAATCTTGCAAAGCAAACAAATCGAAGCGCTTGCATTCAAATCATTTACACATATATGCAACCTTCCACAAAAATAACAGAATTAACATATCACATATATATATATACTCACATACATGCACACACATACTCACAAAAACAAGACACAAATGAGAAGACATGAGGAAGAAGACATCAGATTAGGGAAATAATGTGTTTGAGGCTAGATTTGAAAGTGTCAAATGTGGGCTTTTGGCGAAGGGGTAGAGGGAGGTCATTCCACGTGGATGAACCAGAAACAGAGAACGAGCGTCAGCCAACAGTGGTTTGTTTGAATCTGGGGGTTCAGAAGCTCAGAGTGTCAGCGGCCGAAGGAAGGGAATGAGATGGAGTGTACAGGTGAACAGTTACAGAGATAAGAGGGTGCAGATTTGTGGAGACATTTGAAACAGAGGGTATTGATCTTATACCTCACTCTTTGTGAGACAGGTAGCCAGTGAAGAGATCACAAAAGAGGAGTGATATGTTCAGATTTTTTCTTTCTTAGGACTAGTCGAGCTGCAGAGTTTTGTATGCGTTGAAGGGAGTTGAGATGATGCTGTAAGACCAGCAAAAAAGAGAAATTTAGCAGTAGTCCAAACTGGGACAAAATAAGAGAGTGACAAGTTTGGATGTTGCAATCCGTGGACAGATAATTTGTGAATGTGCATATGTGCGCTGTAACTGATTGTAGCAGGACTGGCAGGTTTGGGTGATGAACTTTTTCATAGGGAGTACTTCACAGAGCTGGACAAAGGAACTGATGTATTGCCGAATTCTATTGAAGATGTGATAGAGGAAAGTTTATGTTCAGTCCTTATGAGCATAGCTTCAGTTTCATCCACATTTAGCTGTAACTTGTTCTGAGTCATCCAGTTTGAATTCTTGAAGGCAGTAGGCTGTGTTTGTCAGGAGGGAAGGCAGTTTACCAAGAGTGTGACTACTGCATAGAAGCTGAGTATCATCTGCATAGAAATGATGATCAATATGATAGCGATTTATTATCTGTGAGAGTGGAGAAGTGTAGAGAGTAAAGAGAACAGGACCCAGAAGTGATCCCTGTGGGACTCCACATTCCAGTTTGACAGTTTTTGATAGAAATTTGCTGACAATTACTTTCTGGAATCGGTCTGTGATGTATGAAGTAAACCAGGTAAGGGCTGTACCATTAATATCAAACATAGTTTGGAGACAAGAAATAAGAATTGAGTGGTCTATTGTGTCAAACTCAAAGGCTGCAGGTAAGTCAAGAAGAGTGAGAAGGGAGATTTTCCCTGCATCAGAAGCGAGTAGAAGTGTATCTAGAGTGTGGACTAAGCTGGTTTCAGTGCTGCAGTTGGCACGATAAGCAGACTGAAAAGGAGGAAGAAGATTGTTGGATTGAAGGTGGTTGTTGAGCTGTTTTAGAACAACTTTTTCAAGTACTTTAGAGACGAAAGGTAAGTTAGAGACAGGTCTATTATTCTACAGAATGTGGTGTTGATGTCGTGCTTTACAAAAAAAAAAAGTTGTGACTGTTGCTATTTTGAGAGCTGATGGAAAACTTTCCTGACAGAAAGATGAGTTGCCTATTTCAGTGACTGTGGTGAACAAAGTTGCGGGAATGCATTAGTGAGAAAACAGAGCAGGTATGGGATCAGATCACATATTTTATAGTCATTTCTTTCAGAATTTGACATGATTTCTTTTCACTTGTAGGGTTGAAGGAAAAGAGAGGAGTGCCAGTGAAATGGGGATCAAGAAGAGCAGGCTGGAAAGGAGTCTGATCCAGTCTGGAGCGGATGTTGAAGACTTTGTCTGAGAAGAAGGAAGAGAAGATTGAAGGAAGTTCAGACTGGCTGTGGGTGGTAGGCAGAGGGCTTGATTAGCAGATCCAAGAAGATTTGAAGGATGGACAAAAAGAGATATTATGGATTTAGCCAGAAATACTTGGGAGGATAATATCCTGTCTTGGCCTGAATGGATTAAGAGTTTGACTTGTTATTTGTTTTCGTAAGGCTGTTTTGTTTGATTTCAGTTCTTGATTCCTTCCGCACTGTTGTTCCCTAGTTGCCCGCTTTTCACTTTGGCCATCAGATATCCTGAGTGGACCAGCGCACAGGGTCGTCAGACAGGAGATGGTCAGTTGGAGGTGCATGCTTGTCAAGCAATTGGCGGAGGACAGTATTGTAGGTCAGTGTGGTCAGAGGTTTGCGAAAGGCGTTCAGTAGCTTGCAATGAGAAAGTTTTAGTGTCTAAGATTGCGATGATGACAAATTATCCTTCTTTTTACATGGATTTTGAGATATGAGGAAGAAAAGAATGGCGGAATGGTCAGAATGCAGTTCATCAGTGACAGTCAGATGTGACAAGATTAAATGAAGCATTAGTGATCATCCAGTCTAAAATGTGACCAGATCTGTGTGTTGCTTCACTTACCAGTTGAGAAAGAGAATGGTTTGACAGAGAAAGAGAAAGACGCTTAACATCAGGAGAAGCCTGGTTGTCAAAATGGAAGTTGAAGTCGCCGAGAAATATAGGCTTAGTTGGAGAAAGGCTGTAGTGGACAAGGAGTATGACTGAAATTCTGATGAAAAAGAGATGTCATTTGTTCTTATGGCTAGGAGGTGGACGTAGATGTAACCATAAAGTAAATACTCACTAATACTAAAGTGCCAGCAGGTTAAGGTGGAGTTTCCAAACTATGAAGGATTCGGTGAAACGGAAGGTTGTAACTGAAAGAGCCAGCAGTTGCAATGTTGTCCCCTTTTAATAGATGATGGCAATGCCACCTCATTGGAGAGACCGGGGAAAATACATAGTTTTTGTACCAGTGGTGTAAGCTGTTTTATTTTTGTATGCTTAAGCTTTTGGTTTTAGCCATGTTTCAGTGAGAAAGGTTAAGTCAATGTTCTTTTCAGTGATGTAGTCAGAAATGTAATCAGCTTTTCCTTCTGGACAGATAGACTGCACATTGAACAAACAAATTTGAAGGAGATTTGATGGAGACAGAGCAGTTGAAGTTGACAGTGGTGAGTAAGAGGATGAAGGCAATGGTAGAGACGTGGCAAACGGAAGGACAGGTAAGCCTGGTGTAGGTGACGAAAGAAGGGCTGTATTGGTTCAAGAGATTTTAAAAGTTGCACACACATCATATGTACATCATAACCAGAAATGTTATATGTCAGAGTGCACACAATGAAGAAACCAAGAACTGGAGAGAGGCGGGTGGGCGGTAGGGTGAGTAAACAGTGTTGTCATGGGATATGGAAGTGACGTCTGAGATGAGGGGGGAGACATGGGAGAGGGAAGCGCGCCACTGGCAATGACATACACCTTCTCTTGTTCCCTTTCAGAGTTTGCAGCAGTGGGTTCCTAAGTTTCGGATGTGCTGTTTTATATCAGGAGCAAGTTTGTTGTGTTTTTGGCAAAAGTCATGTGAGAGAATTGCTTTTATGTCGGTGGCTCTCACTGCCATCCTAGTGGAACAACAAACACTGGATGTTGGACATGATTGACTTTATCCAGTAAATGAGTAATGTAAAGGTCAGTTCAACATTATTTAATATCACTGGACATGAAATTATCAGCAGCAAAGTACAAAAGACCAATACTATTTATGTGAAACTAAAATGATGCAGAAAAATCAAATAATGTAGTATTTGGTTATTTGTAAAAAACCCACCAAACACCTTAATAGTAATAATGATACATTGGAAACAAGTAGATTCTTCTGCCAGGTTATGAATTATGACTAATTCAATAACCTAGATTCAGTAGAAAATGGGACAGAGTCTTTTTCTCATCCATCATCATGTCTTAACACCATCAGATCTTTGTTCTTTAAACTGTATAAAAGTGTATTGTGTGAGCATCCATTGCAATTGAGCTAATAAGGAGTATAAAACAACAACAGAGTATAAGACAACGTCAGGAGTATCGATCTATTTAGACTATATCCGAGAGTAGACTGGCTTGAGTGAAACGACTTGCTATACATGTACAAAAAGCTGAAAACTGCAAGGAGTGGACAAAGTTGGTTGCAAAATCTCAACCCCAACAGTCTACTAGACTGACACTATGGGATAGGTGAAGGTGATAAAAAAAGTAAAACCGAAAGAAAAAAGTAAGCACTTAAAAGCAGTCAGGTTGTGTACTTTAAATTAGTTTTTAATCCATTTTATTCTTGAAACAAAGCAACTAGTGTCTGGTCAATTGTGAACATTTCAGTAGAGGCATAATTGGGACTCTCCAAACTAATGAAACATTTTTATGTTAAAAGGTATGCATAAAAATTAAAATACTAATTAGTAAGTGAGTAGTTGCACTGGGCCAGGCAGCGCAACATATTTTCACTCATATTATTTAACACTATATCAGACAGTAGTTGCTGTTTGAACGCTCCGAGAGGAAGAATCATGCGTAAAAATGCGATAAAAATCTACTTAAACGAGATATGTAAAAAAAACATGTGTGGCGCTGTCTGAGCGTATTCATTACAGAATATATATGATATAATATGTATTTTTGATTACTCAGGCATGAGAATTTTCAGCCTTTTGGCTGAAATCCATCTTGTTCACAAGCTCTAGGGCCATTTAGAGATAAGTTTAAATCTGTTGAGAAAATTGTAGTGAGAGAGAGTGTGTGTGTGTGTTTATTGCATATGAACACACACACGCATGCACACACACACATTCACACACACACACAGAGTGACACATACGCACAGTGACACACACACACATGCACACACAAGTTTGCTAATTTTTGCCTTGATTTTGAATTTTGTCTTAAAACTAGGGTTTAACTTGAAGTCATTTCTAGCATTTACAAATTATATATTCTACCCAAAACTTCCTTCTACAGTAAATGTATGGTGCTAAGTGGCTGGCATTTCCAAATCTAGTACATTCTCCGTATTTGATCACCACATTGGCCAATCCTTGATAGATACTGGTGCTGACATGTCACTGTATCCTGCCTCTGCACAAGATCGCAAAACCAAACAACCATCTGCATTATTTTCCACTGCCAATGGAACTTCCATTCAAACCTGGGGCAAACACAGTATCACTCTGGAAATCAGCACCTCCACCCCCCCCCCAAAAATCTATTCCCATGAATTCTACCTTGCTGATGTCACCCATCTGATTCTTGGTGCTGATTTTTTCATTGCTCACTCACTGATCATCAATCTGAAGGGCAAACATCTCCTGTCCCTGGACATTGTTTCCACTTCTCTGCAAAGCACCAACACTGTGGCAGGCCTTTCACTTCTTCCACACAGCCCGTACTCTGATCTTCTTCAGCAGTTTCCAGAGCTACTCACCCCACATTTTGTCCCTACTGTCAACAAACATGGTGTTGAGCACCATATCACTGCACATGGCCCATCAGTTCATGCCTGTGCCCGATGTTTAAACCCTGAAAAACTTGCAGCTGCCAAAGCTGAATTCCTGAAAATGGAGGAGATGGGAATAATCTGTCAGTCCAAATCACCCCGGTCTTCTCCCGTACATGTAGTGCCCAAGTCAGATGGCCAGTGGAACCCCGAGGTGACCACAGAGACCTCAATGCTGCTACCAAAGATGATCGATAGCCTTTGCCTCACATTCAATATTTCAGTAACCATCTAGGCATCTTGCAGGATGCACCATCCTTTCCAAGATTGATTTGGTCAGAAGCTATCATCGGATCCCAATGGCACCATCCTCAATTGACAAGATTGCCATCATCACAACCTTCGGCCTTTGAGAATTTCTCTGCATGCCTTATGGCCTCAAGAACGCAGCCTAGGCTTTCCAGTGTCTCATGGATGGAATTCTACGGGGCATTCCTTTCACCTTGATGACATCCTTGTTGCCAGTAACTCACATGAACTTCTTGTGCACCTGTGACCTACCTCTTCACCATCATTGACTGTTTCACCAGATGCTGGGAGATGGCCAGAAGCTGTTCCCTTTCCAGATGCCCATGCTTCTACCTGTGATACATGACCCTTACTCATCACTGGATCACCAGGTTTGGAGTTCCAGAAAGACTTTGTCTAGAGTACCTTATACTGTGTGGCGCAGCTCCACTCAACCTGGGCAGAGTATAACAAAGCTTGGGCCTATTAACCAGCAGCGTGGCAAAGTGGTTAGCGCCTTGGAATTGACTGAAGATGCAGGTTGAATCCCATAAGGGTCATAGGATTTTCAGACTGCGCCAGCTCCTACCCAGAGTGAGTGAGCAGTTGCTCAGTAGGAAGAAGGGCCCACACAGTCAAGCAAGCCTCATCATACTTTATGGATGCAATTTGAGAGTAATTGCTCAAATTTACCCCGACCAACACTGCAGGTGTCTGTATCCTCTTGGGCCTGGTTTACGCCAGGAATATATTATGGATAGTAAGCGTACATACAATTCCTGTCAAGAGTTTGTCTCAAAGCGATGCACTTTCACAGAAGCATCATATGTCATCCTCATTGCATCATCATCCATACAATTACAAAAAAAAGCGCCACTGATTCGGTGGTCCCAGTTTCTCTGGTTTCATGGTGACCTCAGATTTGGTTCCCCCCATACAACTTCAGGTAGCCTGTGGTGATTTTGGTCAAAGCCTTTGGGTAGGAGGTTCATGGTAGACAGTCATTGTAAGGACGATGTTGGTGGTTGCCACCGATGGGTGGGCAAGTCCACTCAGTCTGGCTCCACAACTGAGCTAATACTGTTTGTTAATAGGGGCTTGGTAGGTGGTGTCCCAGTGGTATGTAGCTCAAAACAGGCAACCACTGAACAGGTGAACACCACCAAAGTGACCCAGCCAGCAGTGCCTGGCCCCTCTGGCTGCTGGCCCCACCGAGGCCTGATTTGAGGGGTCCCTGTGACTTCTGACCCTGGATGAACATAACAAATCTGGAATGGTGTGGCGGGAGATTTGAGAAGAACGGTGTGGGAACAGCAGACAGGGTGACTCACAGAGGATGAGGCAGAAATAAAAGCTTTTGGGCTTGAGACACACACTACCACAGCCTTTCCCCCCCCCCCCACCCCCCCCTCCCTCCTCCCTCCGGCAAATGGCATTGTCGAGTGTTTCCACCGTCAGCTCAAGGCAGCACTCAAAGCCTGCTTCACTGGCCCCCGATGGGTCGCAGTTCTAAATTGCCCATGGATCTGATGGGAATTCACCTCTACATGGCGTTGGACCCTGATTGTTTCTCCAGCTGACTTGTCTATGGCTCAACTCTTCGCCTTCCTGGAGAATTCCTTCAGCTGCTTGATGCATGGACCGTTGAACCAGATAATACATTTCTCAACACACCAAGCGCTCAGACAACCTCCAGCACCATAGTTCCATGGACAAGAACAATCTACCTACGTACCAGCAAACCTGGCCTCTACATGTTACGTCTACCTTCAAACTGGCTGTCACTGACATCCACTTCAGCAACCTTATGAAGGCCCTTACCTCTTCTTCACTCTGGACATCAACGGTCGTTCAGAGAAGGTCTAAGTCGACTGTCATCAAAGCCTTTTGTGACACTACTCATGACCCTTGAGTTGTGGCTTTTACAAGAATTTAGCGCTATAAAAATTCCATACAATATTATTATTGTTATTAACTCACAGCTTAAAATGACAAGAGACTGGTTCAATCTGCTCAGGCACCCCTATGCCAACACTACAGCCACCAACCTCCACCAGCATCGTCATCCCCTGTTCACATCACACCCAGAAACCCACGACTCGATCTGGTCGAGTGTCTCGGTTACCGCACAAGATTCATTGACATCGAGCTCAATTATTCCCTACCTCACTTTTTTTTCTTTTTTTTCACTATATAGAACTTGTACTCACAGAAAGGGGGAATTAGCATCTCAATTCTTACAATGATTTACCTTCCCTTGGGTTTGGAAAATATTGGGAACTTCCCCGACCTAATCCATGATTCCATTTAATTAACATACTAGTCATTTGTAGCATTCCTTTAATACTAATTAGATTTCTTTTAATTCTAAGTAGGTAAATACCTTTTGATATGAAGTAGATTTCAATTATTTTAAGTAGCTTTATCTTTTGACACTAATCAAGTAGATTTTTAAAAATTCTAAGTAGCTAAGTTATCTTTTGATAGTAAGTAGATTTCTTTTGATTTGAAGTAGCTTTATCTTTTGATAATAAACTAAGTAGAGTTTTAAAAATTCAAAGTAGCTTTAACTTTTGATAGTAAGTAAATTTGAAGTAGCTTTATCTTTTGATACTAAGTAGATTTCTTTTGATTCTAAGTAGCTTTATCTTTTGATACTAAGTAGATTTCTTTTGATTCTAAGTAGCTTTATCTTTTGATACTAAGTAGATTTCTTTTAATTCTAGTATTAATAGCTTTAACTTTTGATACAAAGTACGTTTCTTTTGATTCTAAATAGCTGTAACTTTTGATACTAAGTAGATTTCTTTTGATTCTAAGTAGCTTTATCTTTTGATACTAAGTAGATTTCTTTTAATTCTAGATTTAATAGCTTTAACTTTTGATACTAAGTTTGTTTCTTTTGATTCCAAATAGCTGTAACTTTTGATACTAAGTAGATTTCTTTTGATTCTAAGTAGCTTTATCTTTTGGTTCTAAGTAGATTTCTTTTGATTCCAAGTAGCTTTATATTTTGATATTAAGTAGATTTCTTTTGATTCCAAGTAGCTTTAACTTTTGATACTAAGTAGGTTTCCTTTGATTCCAAGTAGCTTTCACTTTTGATACTAAGTAGATTTCTTTTTTATTCTAAGCAGCTTTATCTTTTGATACTAAGTAATTTCTTTTTAATTCAAAGTAGCTTACTTTGATTCAAGTAGATTATGCAGAATAGAACTCTTCACACATGTGGAAACCTGTTTCTGCTTTTTGAGAAGAGTAGGGCGTTTGTGTGCCGTAGGAATGGCTGGCAGAATTTACGAAACGAGCATACATGTTGGGGACCTTGTGTGTAAAAAAGACTACGAGTGCACTATATTCCAGTATCCCTCAAAAAAGAAAACAAAAAGAGTAAAAATGCAATAAGTAAATAAGAATTAAACAAAGTAAAGGTCTGAAAGAGTTTGTGCCAATGAGAGTTGCTATGCTTTGCCATGTTCAATCTATGACTGAAGTCAAACATCTTGCCACAGTAAGAGCAGAGCATTTTAAAAGTGGGTTTTTTTTTCTCCATTCTTTCCAAAAGCAATTTTCATACTGCTGTAACAATTGGTATGTATTTTGATTATAAGTAGCTTTATTATTTCAGTGTGTCAGATACTGAAGAGTTGTGACAGAGGACATAATTGCACTTTGTCACAATCCCAAACTAAAGTCAAATATCTGAGAAAAATTCAATAGAAGCAGAGCTTTTGTTTTATGTTGTTTTTTTCTTTTTAAGATAAAGCAGTTTACTTTCTGCCATAACAATCAGTGCATATTTTGATACCAAGTAGCTTAATCATTAATTTTGACACCAAGTACAGTAGCTTTATCATTTATTTATTTATTCTTTTATTTTGAAGATAATGGAATTAGCACTCATGTGCTTTCCCCCCCATCATTTGGTAGTAAGTTATTAAGTAGAGCTTATCATTGCAAAGTGTGAGGTATAAAGGGTTGTGACAGCTTGTCAATGCCTTATGTCACAATCTTATTAACTGAAGTCTAACACCTTAACAAAAGAAGAGCTGAGCATTAAAGTTTTTTCATTCATTCATAAAGCAACTGACTGTAATAACCATCATTTCATCTTTTGGTGCTGAGTAGCTTGACCTCCCCTGTGGGGTCGCTGTGGGCTCTTTCTATAGCATCCCTATGTTCTGTGAAAATTCTGTGCTAGAAATTCCCCCATTTAATCACTCTCTCTTTGTTTTATGATCTTTTGCCTTACCTTTAGAACTAATACCCCTCTTTCTGCTTATTTTCTGACTTCCCAGTCCATATTCTCCTAACCTTTTTTTCAATGCAAGTCTGACAAACTTTATTTCTTTTCAGACATTTAATTTGGCATTTTTTACCTGGTATAAGTGTATTGTTTTGTTTCTGGTGACCAAGTAGTATATTGTGTAAACACTAGGATGGGCACACAGTGTTCCTTCTGCACTGTTATTTGCCTACACTGCCTTTTTGTGTATACTATACATATAATATTCTTTAGTACTTTGACGTGTTTATCTTTTTTATGCTTGTAACCTGGGGATGATTAATTAAGTAGATAGGCTGGTATCCTCAGCCTGGTTTTGATAGCCTTAAAGAATGAAACAATGATTGAATCAGTGAATGAAGGTACTTCATCATTTATTATAAAAAATATTTTAAATCACAGTGTTCAATATTTGAAGGGATTAGGAAGTGTTGGTTTTGAACTTTTAAGTGAATGTTACTGGAGCCACTGAAACTGAATGAGGTGACAGCCCTGATACGACGGATATATGTCAAAAGGACTATAAATAACCTGAAATGAAATGAAAGTAGTTTTATAATATTGCCAATTTAAAGTACTTAAAGGTTGTGACAAAGTGCATTTATGACTGTGAAACAGTACTCATTATCATGATTAATAATATGTTTTGCAGCACCTGCAGATCACCAGTTGTCACCCACTCAGGTAACAACGCTAAACCACTGTATGCAGAGAATTCGCAATGGAGTGGCTCATATCAGCACCGAACACAAGGAGTTACATGGCTCTGTGTCCAAAGTTGGCAAGACAATAGACAGAGTGAGTAATCTTGTCTTTGAAAAATGTTTGATATGTGACAGTGCATGGGAAAAAACCCAACATAAGTCGCACAGCACGATTCAGAACCACAGTGATGGATGCTATAGCTGAGTGGTTAAGACCATTCGACTTCAATCCTATGGGTCCATGAAGTCATGGGTTTGAATCTTGGCACTGTCTGGTGAATTAAGAGTTGGGATTTTTTCTTGGCACTGTCTGGTGAATTAAGAGTTGGGATTTTGGGGGGGATTTTTTTATATCTCCTAAGTCAACTTTAAGTGCAGACCTGCCAGTGCCATAAATCCTTTCATGTTATATACACATGCAGAAGATCAAATGTATGTTAAAGATCCCATAATTTATGTCAGCGCTCAGTTGATTATGGAAATGGCATACATCCCTGAAATGGGAATGCAGCTACCTTCAAGGTGGGCAAAAATGATCACATAAAATCTCACCATGGTGAATCTTGGAGCTCTAGCTGAGGAACAATACCCCCCACCCACCCACCCCACCCCCCAAAAAGAACCCAACCTTAAACCAAACCAAAAACAAGAAAAACAACAAAGAACCACAGTAAAAAGTCCTCACCAACACATCGTTTTCCTGATACTATGCACTCCTCCGCATGCTAAATTTTGCCCCTGAGTTGATGCAGCATACAACAGTGTGCAGAGCAGCTTAGCTGCTCTCTTAATAGGATGCACAGTCCTGTGCGGATGATTCAAACACGTCCTGTACTCAAACTGTTATGGTTGAACCAAAGTAACTAGTCTTATTTTCTGCCTACCAAGCCCATTCTCCTGCGTGAACCTTTAATGAGCTGTCCTGAAGTTGGAATGTGGTTTGAGGCCAGCCGGCAGACCTGCAGAGTCACAAGCACAGGAGAAGACCAGGCACTATGCATTCTACCCAGTGTGGCTGTGCAAACATAATAAATTGTATCTGGTTTGACTCACTTGTTTGCATCAACCTCCAAGTTATATCTGGTTTGGTCAAATGGGGGCTTGTATCTCTTCTGAGCTTCAAGTGAAGGCCATTGTCAGTGAATTTTTTAGATTTGGGTTTTGTTTTTGTTTTTCAAATTCTCTTGTCTGTGTCAGTACTCAGGGTCTGCCGATGTTTGGGTTATTATCCAGCTAAGACAGACCACTTGGCTGGGTACACTCTTTCTATGACCTCCCTTACTCTGTTCCTAGTATCATTTTTTTTAAGGCAGCTGTCATAGGCCATAAAAAACGATATGTTTATTCTTGTAAATTTAATGCGATACTGACAGGCAATGTCAAATCATGAACAGGGTCTCACGGTAAGGTACTGTACTGCTTCAGTTACTGCCATGATCGCTGAAGAGTGCTCATCCAGGAACAGAAATTTGAGTCAGGTCAGGCCACAAACCTGGTCCTCACTCAAGAATGTCCCAAATACCACAGTATCATGCCATCTTTAAGTGGTTGGTAGTTTTTCATTTTTTTTTTTCATTTTGATAAATCATTTTGATAATGATGAAGAAGTGGGAATGGTTACTTGCGTTTGATTTCCTCTACTACTACTTTCCTCAGTTGTGAAAAATAATTATGTTTGTCAAATTTTTACAGCAGTTCTGCTACTACTGTACTAGTTAGCGTTTTGTTGTTGTTGTTTTTTTGCCACAAGAACTAGGTTTTGGTAAAAGGTTTGGACTTTACTACAAATATTAAAAACTTATTTGATGACATATTGTCCATAATGATGTTGACAGTAAAAGAAACTGGAAATTATGTGTGTTTGATTAGTTGGTTTTGTTTTTGTTTGTTTAGTATCACTCACTCACTCAGTCCCATGTCCCAAAGGACGTATGGGGGACATGAGAGAAGACGCAACAGAGATCTTTTTCCATGCTTCACGATCCTGTGTGGCTAGTAGAAGGTGTTGCAGGGGTTGGGCGGTCCAGTCTTTGACGTTGTCAACTCATGATTTCTTTTGCGGCCTCTTCTTCTCTTGCCTTCAACCATTCCCTGCAAGATGGTTTTTGCTAAGGTGTTGTGTCTTGTGGTGTGACCAAACCACATCAGTTTTCTCCTCTTTATGGTGGAGAGCAGAGGTTCTTGGGTGCCCACACGCTTTTTGATTTCTTCTTTCACATAGTTGTTGGTCTTGTGTTCTTTGTATGATATTTTGAGGAGTCTTCTGTGGCACTTGTTCTCGAATGCTTGGATTCTCCTCTCTAGCTCTGCTGACAGGGTCCATGATTCACAGCCATACAGGAGGATAGATATCACGAGGGATTTGTAAAGGTGATATTTGGTGCAGAAGCTGATGTTGTTGCTTCTGATGATCCTCTCGAGTCTGGCTAGAGCAGATGTTGCTGTTGCAATGCGAGCTTTCACTTCATTGTTTGATGTGCCATCTTTTGTTAGGATGGAGCCTAAGTATTTGAATTGGCTCACCTCTTCCAGTATTTCTCCATTCATCTTTATTTCCGTGCTGTCATTACTAGCGCTGTTGACCATGATCTTTGATTTCTCTGTGCTGACCTCCATGCCGTATGCGCTCGCTCGATCTGATATACTATCTGTGAGGTTTTGCAGTTCTTGTTTGCTGCCGCCCATGAGGTCAATGTCATCTGCAAATCTGAGGTTGCAAAGGGGTCTTCCACCAATGGAGATGGAAGTGTGGTGGTTTTGCAGTGTCTCTGTCATGACGTTTTCGAGGAAGAGGTTGAAAAGTACAGGTGAGAGAAGGCAGCCCTGATGGACCCCAACCGTGGTCTTGAAGAACTCGTCCATGTGATTGTTCATGAAAACTGCACTTCTTGCGTTCTCGTACAGTGCTTTGATGACTTCAATGAGGCAGTTGTCAATGTTGAAGTACTTGCCAGAGGCCGTCATGCCATACCCTGTCAAAGGCCTTTTTGAAGTCTATGAAATTGTGATACAAATCTTTTTGGTGTTGGAGATGTTTCTCTATCAGAATTCTCAGATTGAAAATTTGTTCCATTGTGCTGCGTTTTGGTCTAAAGCCGGCTTGTACTTCTGCCAGGAGTTTTTCCGCTTGGTTTTCAGTCTGTTGAGGACTACCCGCAGCATGATCTTGCTAGGATGGTTTATGAGACTGATGGTTCTGTAGTTCTGGCATTGCTTGAGGTTTCCTTTCTTTGGTAGGGGTATTACAAGAGACTGTGTCAATTCTTCTGGCCATTCTTTGGTGTCGTGAATCTTCTGACAAAGTTCTGTGAATCGCCTTGCTGTTTCATTCCCTCCATTTTTTATGAGTTCAGCTGGGATGTTATCGATTCCAGGGGACTTTCCCTTCTTCATTTGTTTAATAGCTGTGTCTACTTCACACCTTAGTATTGGTGGGTCTTTATCTTGGTGTTCAGGTTTTTTTTCAGAAACTATGTTGGTATCTGGGCGTAGTGGGTAGTTATACAATCCCTCACAGTATTCCGTCCAGCGTTGGAGGATGGCATTGCTTTCTGTTAAAAGATTTCCTTCTTTGTCTTCAATAACAGAGGCTTTTGGCTGTGTGGTTTTCGTTAGTGATTTCAGAGTGTCGTAGGCTGTTTTGCTGTTTCCCTTGGCCATTCCAACTTCGATGCTGTGGCATTGTTCTTCTATCCACGCTTCTTTGGCTTCTCTCATCTTTTTCCTCACTTCTCTGTGGCTATTTTTGTATTTAAGGAGAGGTGGTACCTTTGTAATCCTGGCAGTAGCATCCCTCGGGATGGACGGGAGCACTGGTCCTCACTTGGAACTCAACTCTCACTTCTGGGTCTAGGTCCTTAACCCACCCACACCCCGGTAACCGCTTCTACTGGTGGGCAAAATGTTGTGAGGGGCTGGTGATTTCTTACTCACCAGTAGGAGTCTTGGAGAGGAGATGGGCGCCACCAAGCTTCCTCAAGCCCACTGCAAGGACATGATGAGAAAAACAAAACAGAAAAACATGCCGGATCGGTCAACAACGACCACGCTACCCACTGCAAGCCTCCAGGGTGGGAGTGACAAGTGCGCTACTGGAGCAGAACCAACTCTAAAGCTTCCAAATAAAGGAGTAACCATCGGAACATGGAATGTGAGGACTCTACACCAAACAGGAAGAGTACAGGAACTCACACATGAACTAAAAAGATATAAATGGGACATCTTAGGGCTTGCGGAAGTCAGATGGACTGGCTTCGGAGAAACAACCACGCAAGACGGCCACAAGATATGGTACAGTGGAGAAGAGAAACTACATCAACATGGAGTAGGCTTCATTGTCAGGAAAGAGATTGTGTCAAGCATCGTCAGCTGCACACCAGTATCCAGCAGACTCATCTCAATCAGAGTTTCTGCAAAACCCCAGAATCTCACCATCATCCAAGTGTATGCTCCAACATCTGACTACGATGATGACCAGATAGAAGAATTCTATGAACAACTTGAAAACGTCATCTCCAAAACACCAAAAAAAGACATTCTTATTGAGGAAGGCGACTGGAATGCTAGGGTGGGACTTGATGCCTATGACACCTGGGCAGGAACCACAGGACGCTTTGGACTAGGAGAAACAAATGAAAGAGGACAGCGACTGCTGGAATTCGCAAAGAACTCTGGCAAACACACTCCATCCTCACAAGCCATCTAGAACATCAACTTGGCACTCACCAAATGGTCTGATTCACAATCAAATTGACTGCATTCTGTCACCCCAAAGATTCAAATCCAGCATAAACAAGGCAAACACAAGAACATTCCCAGGAGCTGACATTGGCAGTGACTACGACCTTGTACTTACCACCATCAAGCTGAAACTGAAAGCAAAACAACAGCCAAAAATCCCATGCATAAGATTTGATCTGGAAAAACTCAAAGACCCAACAGTGGTTGAGATCTTCCAAGCCAACATTGGAGGAAAGTTCGCCGCACTCACAGCCATCGACAATGATGTGGACACACTAGCCAACAACATCAAAGAAGTGCTAATGACAGCAGCAGAAGAAACATTAGGAAGAAGCAGAACAAAGAAACAACCCTGGGTGACAAATGAGGTTCTGGACCTCTGTTTAGTATACTCTGTATAGAGACAGTGTTTGAATTTGTTTGTTTGGTATAAAGTCAGATGTCCTTTTATCTGACTTCATTGCAACTTCTCATTTGGCAAGAAATTAAAATGCAGAGAATACTGACTCTGCTGATACCTCTTTCTTAGTTTTCTTGTGGTCATTCTCACCAACTTTCAGCTAAACAAAAAGTATGAACTTGTGTACACTGATCAGAATAACTCCAGTCATTTCTTTCCCTTGATTTCAGATTGTTGATGAATTGTTTTTAAAAAAAAGTTTTTACAGATGAAAAAAAATTATATATATTTCTAAAGGTTTTTTTCTGAATACATTGATATGTGATGCTCCACCACAAAATGAGTCACACTGCACCTGACCCTCTTTTCCCCTAGGAGCCATTTTAGGCGGGTGGGGGTCAAGTTGTTCATTTTGAGGTTTTCATTGATTATAAAACTGTAGGCATTCATATCACCTTATAGAATCAAGGCGTAATTTTGTTTCCTTGTGTTTTTTGTGTTTAATAGCCTTTCTTTTGCAAATTAATAGCGTGTTGACAACTGATAAATTGACCTACGGTACAGTGCCACTCATGATGTGGTGGAGCATCACATTTGTTATTAACAATGGTGCATAGTTGCATATTGGCTGCATAGTTATTGCTGAAAATTTGTTTAGATGCAGGGAAATTGAATCACTCGTGTAATTACATTGTACCACTTCAGATTCTTGTTTTTTGTTTGACTTTAAAAAAAATTCTTGCTTAACAGACTTTGTGAATGAATAAATAAGTAGTGAGAGTTACCACAAAACTGTGATCAAGTAAAAGAAGAAAATTTCATTTATATCCATAGGAAATGCTTTGATGGTGAGCAGGTGGAGGACATTTGTTGCTCCCACCCCTCCCCCTTTTAATCCTTAAATATAATAATATAATAATAATATGGAATTTATATAGCGCTGAATCTTGTAAAAAAACAACAACAAATCGAAGCGCTTAAATATGGTACCTGAGGCAGTATTTGTAATAACAAAATAAAAGGGTTACAATGCTGAGCTTGAAATCTGACAGCCTGCGTCTGAGCAACCACCAAGATGCCTGTTTGAGGAGATTTTTCCTCTGGAGTTAACATTGTACCAACTCCATTCACCCTAAAGTCCTCCATATGAGACTATAAACCAGTCTCATGTGCAAACACACAGAGAACATCTTGTGCACACGTTAAAAACCCATTGGACCTTTCAGAAGAGAAGGCTATTGAGTGCCAATAGGAACACTCCGAACAGACAGCAAAATTTTTAGAAATTATACATGTATATATGCATAATGGTGTCTTGTATTAGACATCATCCTAACCTTGGCCTAAAACTTTGACAGTTTCTGATGTTAGCTAATTGCCAAGGCCGACACTAAAATGTTGTTATGTTGTAAAATGTGTTTAGATTGCCTTCAGCCATGACAAGCTCTTAGTCTTAACATAACAACCTGCACTCTCCTTTAAAGGAGAAAACGTCCTCTGAAATTGTGGAGTATGGCTGCCTTTATGGTGAGGTAGTTAAAAACACTCAGAATACACGCAAACTTCTCATGCAGTGTGCAATTTCAATCTCAAAGTGATTCCCAGGTGGGATGAGTGAGTCAGAGTGTGCATTCAGGGTGACCCCCTAGAGCATTAAGCTGGGGAAGGCACATCATCATCAACATCATCCCTGAAGTCAGAATGTGGCTACATGGTGCGTGAACTGGTGCATATGCTAAATCTCACCATTGATGAACCTCAGATCTCTAGCTGAGGAACAAAACAAAAAAAGTAAACAAATAAACAAAAACCAAACTAACTAAAGATTTACTGTCAGATACTGAGATAGTGCTCTTTTTCAGTTGTCCAAAGATGTAATTCAAGGTAACTGTTTTGATGAAATGGTGATACGGTAATCGTCTTCTGAATCATGTGAAACAGACACAACAGTTTTTTCTGTTTTTTCTAGTATTAGAATATTACTGTTTTAACTTATTAGTTTCAGGTACTCAAACTTTTTCTTTCATCATCATCAGCAGCATTTTACCAAGTTTATTTGGTGTAAAAATCAATATGAAGCAGAATCCAGAGTATGTTTTTCAACACATTTGATTACCTTAACAGTTAACCACTTGGAAATTTTGTTTAAAAAGGCAACATGCAAATATTTCACCATAGAAGTTTGTCCAGAAACATATTTTAAAGTGTACTTGGATAGAAACAGTGAATGCTAAGGCTGCTTATGTTCTGGGCACAATTAAGTCTAGTACTGTAGTAGAGACAAAATATTCAGGATTGATGTAAAGAAAAATCGGGGAAGGGGGTGGGTGGGTTTATAGGTCTTTTGTTATTGGTTTGGTTTGGTTTGTGTTTTTTTTTGGTGTTTTTTTTTAATATTTTTTTTTTTATAGAAAGAGGTGAGTGGATTAATTAACAAGGCAAAAAGTAAGACAGAATACTGAAAAAGAGAAAAGAGATCAAGATGAAAAGTGAAGTGAAAATACACAGCACCACAAGATAGGGTGAGGGAAACCATTGTATAGATTTACAAAAGAAGCAACCACATTGGAAATCAGTTCTAATCAGTAAGAACTACTTCAGGGCACTGTCAAGTTGGATCACATATTCACAGTCAGATGCTTACTATGTGTCCAAGGAATTCAGGTGTAATAGATAGACCTCCAACAGCCATGCTTGTAAGTTTAACTGCAGAAGACTGTAAAGCTTGAAATTACTTTTAAACCCCAAACAGTAAACCTTTATTTATCGTTATGATAATCGCTCATAAGAGCAATCTAAAACTATATTGAACTCAGTCCTTTCCTTTTATTTTCAATTGCAGATTATTAGTAGATATTTTAAAAATATGTTCCAGAAGTGTTGAACAATTTTTGTATTAAAAAAATATAGGTCTTTTATGATCACGTTGAAATGCTGATCCATGATTGCACATTTTATAATAAACAGTTTGACATTACTGCGTGAAGCTGCATGCAAGTATGAACGGCTAAAATATTGTTAATTACCTTTACCCAAGTTACTTCAGGTATTCCTATGTATTGATACCCATTGAATGATGGGGAAACAAGAAAAGCATATTTTCTGTGCAGAAATCAGTTTCAGCCAGAACATTTATTAATCAAAGGATTCCAAACAGTTGAAGATTTGTTTTCCTGTCCCTCAGAGTTCCGAGGTTCACCAATGGTGAGATTTTGTGTATGTGACCGTTCCCCCCTCCATTAGGTAGGTGCATTCAAGCTTCAGGGATGGTGTCTAAACACGACACAAGTGTGCATGCATTGTTGAAATTTTGTCATTCATTCCTACCAGCATGAAATGGCCTACTCTTCTGAAAGGCGGAATGGCTTATTAACATGTGCACAAGATGTTATGCATGCATTTGCACACAGGCCCAGAGTTTATTGTCTCATCTGAAGGATTTTCTTTTCAAACTGGGAAGAAAGGGCAAGGTTGGAATGGAACCCAAACCTCACAGTTTACTTGTTAGGCAGTTGAATGTCTTTAACCATCCTCATGGTCCTGCCATCTTCCTTCGTGGTTAAAGATTTTACTTTAAAATCTGACAGATGTTTGGAATTGGAACTGAGAACATAGTGCTGGCTACTTCATTATGGCCACTTCGTTTAGGGAACAGGTATACACTGTATATATTATTGATTTAGAAACTTTTTGTATTTAATGTTTTGGTTAATTCATGGGAATTGTATATGTCTGTTTCAGAACTTTGTATCTGACTTCTCAGCAATTTTAACAGAAGGTGCTTGTGAAGGAGAGGCAAATCAAAAATTGTTGGATGAAATTATCTGTGAACACTTCTTACGTCAAGGCAAGCTAGACATCGCTGAGTCACTGAATGTGGTAAGTGGTAAAGGGGGATGAGTTTGCGTTGAAAAATGTAACAGAGAGGCTATTTGAAAGTAAGTTTATAACAGACTGACAGGTAGTGACATTCTTTTGAGTGTCCCTGATATGTTGCCAGTGTTGGTTGTAGGTTCAGGCATTGTGGGATTCCTGCATATCTTGTATCATTTGGGTGCAAAAAAGTAGAGAAGTGCGCCAGATCAGGTACCCAGAATGAAATAAGCTGTATCACTGACCATTGAGTGCACCAGCACAGCTGAATGTAAATACTAATATGATATATTAGCTTATGTTAACCCTCTTGTCCCCGATCCGGCCACAGCCGACAGTAACGGAGGCTGCTGCTAGATTCCAATACGACCGCAGCCAACAGTTGGTGCTGCCCACGTGGGCAGTACCTTTCCATCACACACAGACCTGGTGGTTTTCACACTATGTGTCTGAAAATTGGTGGGGCGATGCAGGGAGGGTGTCAGAGGATGCCAGTGATAAATTTAGACCACTAGCATGCGTGTAGTGTGGAGGGAAGGAAGAAATAACAACCAGCGACTGGAACACTTTTCAATGGTGCAGTGTGGCAGAAAAAAATGGCGTTATCTTTAGTACCAGACGATTCATCTGATTAGCGAGACGATAAATTGAATGTTATTGTCTTGGATGTAGAAACATTTGAACGAGAATTGTTAAGTGAGTCCGATATTAAACGATTACTGAGGAAGAGGAGGAAGGAAATGCTGCAGTTAGGGAGAAGAGTGAGCCAGAAAATAACGTGCTACAGTGCTACACGGCACATTCCTGACCTGTGGTACACACACGGACTGTGGAGAAATTTGACCTCCCGGCCGGTCCGCGGCATAGACGCCTGAAAACGATGCCTTTTGACTGTTTTCTCATTATTACCACACTTTTGCTTTGAAACTGCAATGGCAGAAACGAACAGATATGCTGATAATGAAGATAGCAAGAAGGAAAATAAAATAGGTCTCGGTCTGCCAAGGTTCGACAGGTGAGAGCAATGGGTACCCCCCCCCCCCCCCCCCACACACACACACACATCCATAATTTTTGCTTTTTGTGATGTGATGTGACCCTGTGCCACCACTACGACTACTTTAGAGACTACCAACATTAAAATTGTGTAGAGTTACAGAAGTTCTGTGTTGTTTCGAATTTGTCACACCTGTGCTGTGACAGTGTGACAGTCATGTACAATAATAATACACTTCTGTACACTTAACAAACATGTGGTAGCACATGCAGATATGAACTGCAGTATAAAGGTCACAAGTTGATTGAATGTGACTTGTTTTCAAAAGAAAAAATAGTCAAACAAAACTGCTATCTCCTCGAGACATACCATAAAACAACAGGTGCTATGGGGACATTGTGTGACACATCCTTGAAGTACTATTGCACATAACTATTGGTAAACACATCAGCTGGGTATCACTTCCTTATTCGACACTAATATGCTTGAACTATTATCAAATCCATGCAGGATTTGCTGTTTTCTCATATATACCATATTTTTACCTGTGATTGGTGACAAATAAGGTGACAATGACAAGACATCTGGTGACCAGACACATAAACTTGCGCCTAAATGCAAGTACAAAGACATACCTAGCTTGTGACAAAATTTCAGCTTGATAACTCGTCATGGACATGCACAATTGTCTTAGGAGTAAAGTAAGTCAGATGGAGGTAGAAAACCTTCAAAGAATTCAAAATCTACAGGCAGTTTAGCTCTGTAGAATCCAACAACAAGAGGGTTAAGAAACATTGAGTGTGGTTACCAAGTGGATGGGTAACAGTTTGCGCACCTTGTCTTCAGAACAGCTGATCAGTTCACCCAGCTGTAAATGGTTACCTGCCCTCATTAGGGTCAGGGAAGGTAAAGGAGTGATGGTGAAGAGATGGGCTCAGCCCTCAAATGCTGGCCCCTGGGGACACACAGGAGAGAGGCTCACTGACCTGATAGGTCTTAATGGGAACAGCATGTGTCTGGCTACTTGGTGGTGGAAAGTTTGGATTCTCTGTAAGACCAGAGCAGGAGATTTTCTTTAAACATTGTGCCTGTATGCTATGTACTGTTGTGTGCACATGTGGTATTGCTCAGTGGTGGGTGCTACAGAGGGAAGGGTTCTTAGATGGTTGGTTACCCTATAACTGGTATAAACCTGTAGGGAAAAGGTTAATGTTAGTACTTCAATTTTGACCTGTTACCATTTCAATTTTTCCAAGTTGCTTTTCATTTACAAAAGAAGATTATGAACAAAAATTATTTTTGGATTTTCTTCATCAAGTACTCAGACAGCAACTATTGTTGTCTGTCATATGTATATATATATATATATATATATATATATATATATATATATATATATATATATATATATGTGTGTGTGTGTGTGTGTGTGTGTGTGTGTGTGTGTGTGTGTGTGAAAATGTGTTGTGCTGCTGTCACTTACTTACTTACTTAATCCTCTTCATCCCATGTGCCGGGACACAAGGCGCCAACAAAATCCCTCCAGCCTTCTCTGTCTTGGGCAAGCCAGCTCAATTCATTCCAGGTCTTGCCCGCCTCTCTCATCTCCTCCTCTACTGTCCTCCTCCAAGTGCCGAGTGGTCTGCCTCGTTTCCTCTTCCCTGGTGGTGCCCATCTCAGCGCAGTATGAGGGAGTCTGTTCTTGCCCATTCGGAGGGTGTGTCCCAGCCACCTCCATCGCTGCTGTTTTACCTCGGCCACAATGTTGTCAAGTGCTGCTGTCAAGCACCTGACAAATCAGGCCCAGCACATCCGACTTCAGTGTGGGAGAGAATTGTTATATTTTGAGACTTTCTTGAAAACGCCCCAGCAGAATGGACTAAGAAGGCCGAAGACAGACAAGGAAAAAAAAGACAGACAAGGAGCAGCTGATAGGAAGACGAGGAACAAGGCAAAACAAAGAGAGAGATAGAAAAGAGAGAATTCCTAGCACAGACTTTCTAGGTGGGGATGACACAATGACAGGTCCCAGGCATCCCCAGAGGAGGGGAGTGTTGCATCTGGGTCTGGATTTATTCTTGGAAGTAACAAAAATATTGGTTTTAATATATTGGAAAATAGGGAATCATAGTATGATTTGTGTGGTTTATTTTTTTTGGAGGAGGGGGGTTTGTTTGCTTATTTGCTTGTGTTTTTTGTTTTGTTTTGAAGTGGGTGACACAGCAATTTCACATTCTGAGAAAATGGGTTTTAAGTTTTTCACAACTGTAGCTAACGGGTACTTGTATTCAACTAATGTTGGCCAAATTTAACATGGTGTTAAAACATACCATTTCACAGCATCAGACAAAAAACACAGTATATATTTACTGTCATTGTTGTGATAACCACTCCCACCCCCACCCCTTTGAAGAAAAAGGGCATGTTGGAAGAAGCTTGAACAGCGGTTAATCAGGAGACTTGTTAGTATTTGACTTGCATACTTCCAATAAACTTCACTCAGTCAGCTGAAGACATGTAGAATCTAATAAATGATACTTAGTTACATATGAATTAAAATTTTTATTATACATTAATTAATTAAAAATTTAAAAAAAGATTACATACCAGGCTGTCTATTATTCATTTCACACACACACACATTTTCAATTTGATTTTGTTGTTGTTTATCAACTTTTATATCGATGGTTTCAGGAAAGGCAAAAAACAATGTTATGCATTACTTATTCAATGTGTCATCTGGAAATAAAATTTTGACTTTGATTTCACACACACACACATGCGCGCACACACATACACGTTTACACACAAACTGACTCATACTCATCCATGCACAAATGCATGCAAGTTAACTCACAGTCACATCCAAAAGTATTTGATTGCTTAGGAAGAAAGAAAATAGATTATCCATATGACGCCATCCAGTGGGAATAGATGACAAAATACTGCTTGCACACAGATACTGCACATACAAAAAAGCACTTGAGTGTTTATTGAGTTTCCTTGAATTAGAATAATCAAATAAATAATTAAAAGAAAAGAAAACCAAAACACACGCACGCATGCACACATGCATGCAGAGAAAAAAACCAATTTATTCATTACCCTTGAAATAAAATGATTTTTTAAAAAGAAAAAAAAAACCCCACACAAACACAAACACACACCCACACCCACACAAACACACACACGTAAACACACCACACACACCAACACACACACACCAAACACACACACACACACACACACACACACACACACACATACACACACACACACACACAGAAGTGTAGACCATTGTGTGTGGGTGGGAATGGATGACAAATTTTAAAAACTTCATGCACATGGGGACTGAATTAAAGCTTAAGACTGCTTATTCATTGTTCTCGAAAAAAAAGAATTTAAATCTAACACACACACACATTGTCGAACGCAGACAGAACTTCTTGCACACATGTTAAAATGTGCTCCGCTTTTCAGAAGATAGGCCATTGGGTGCCCGTGGGAATGGATTACAAAATTTACAAAACTCAACTGCATACACACAGGGACTGGTGTAAAAAAGCACATGAGTGCTTATTCCATTATCCTAGAAATAAAAGAATGAAATAATTTCTTTTTTAAATATGGTCTGTTTCTGCAGACTGATATTCATTATGAACCGTTAATAATTAGTCAGTACTCAGTATCAGTTTTGTTATCAAATTGTATAATTTCTAGGTTGCTTTGAGATGTTAGCCAGCATTGTTCTGTCAAAAGATCAAAAACTGTACTAAGTGAAATATAATTTGCACAGTACTCTACAAAACTGTACCCAATACTTGCTTCATCACTGTATGCAAACAAGTGAAAAGCTTAATTTTCACATTACTTCATACACTGCCTCATACACTGCTGGCTTCTTCACTATAACAAGTGACTAAACCCTGTAAATTTACATTAAACTTGCAAAACTTGGATGTTTCACTTTGGTAGTACCCACAAAAATTGGTACTAAAAAAGGAAATTGCAAAGATGCACTCTTTGCTTTTTGTTATGTGCCAGGTATGATCAGGAGATGTTTATTTTAAACTGATGAAAGGTCTAGACGCATGAGAAATACTTCAACTGAAACAAAGTGGCAGCTATGACATGAATAATGATGGTAAAATTCATGATTTTTAAAACAGTTTTAAAGAAAAAAAGTCACTTTGTTGTAATGATACAAATATTAAATATTGTAAAACATTTTACTTTGAAACTAATGCACTTAAAAGGGTACTGTTTGGAATAGTAGTATGATTAATAACACACACACACACACACAACACACACACACACACACACACCTTCGGATGAGACTATAAACCGAGGCCCCGTGTGCGAACGCATGCAGAACATCTTGCGCACACGTTAAATCCTGTTCCGCTTTTCGAAAGAGTAGGCCATTGCGTGCCGGTGGGAACAGATGACAAAATTTACAAAACCGCATACACATGGGGACTGGATGTAAAAAAGCACATGAGTGCTTATTCCATTATCCTCGATATAAAAGATTAAATAAAATAAATAAATAAAACACACACACACACACAGTCAATAAAGTTTGATAGTGCATACACACACACACAAGCAAATGCACACAGAGAGTTTGATTTGATTCAGGAAGTGTTCCAAACAGTCTTGCAATATTTAAAATTACAAGGAAAAATAATTGAGTATACACAAATGATCACATTTCTAGGGCTTTATATTACATAAAAGTTAACTTGGAATTCTCATATCAATCATATCCTTACCAAGGCTAGGAAGAGTTTAAATCTTTTAGAGGTCATACACAGACTACCATGGGGAATGGACTCCATTCACCTTTCTATTACCCTAATTAGGTCTAAACTGTCTTATGCACAAGAGGTGTTTTTCAGTGCCCCAAAGTACTTGTTAAAAAAGATTCAGAGCGTAGACAGTAATTTGAGTAAAGCTATAAAACTTTCTCTTGGAGTGCCAGTCCATGATTCTAGCCAAGAATCATACAAAGAAGCCTATGTCTTACCAATAAATACTTCTCAAGAATTATCAGCAGCAAAAATTTTCATCAGAAATAGCTTTGGGGAAAATTTTTAACACAGAGAAATAGAGTGGTCTGAGCTTGACTTCCCTAAAA
Source organism: Rapana venosa (assembly GCA_028751875.1). Taxonomy (NCBI): domain Eukaryota; kingdom Metazoa; phylum Mollusca; class Gastropoda; order Neogastropoda; family Muricidae; genus Rapana; species Rapana venosa. Next base: position 18,333,159 of record CM054139.1, on the reverse strand, counting down.
GAGCAAAGTCTTTTTCACCACAAAAAAGTTTTGCTACTTATGCTTCTGAGTTATAAAAAAAAAAGTCCAGCAGATGTAGCTAATCAACCACCATATTCACCCATTCCACATTGGGAGTTACTTAGAACAACTTATGACATCAACTATATTCATCATCATCATCATCATCATTAACCATTACACCCAGTGGTGTGTAGGGCAGCAACAAAGCGCTTCCACTCCTGCCTATCCTGGGCTAATCTGGTTTGATGATGCTGCCAAGGTATGTGAACAGACTGTCTGTCTGGCGCAGGTCAGTTCCATTCACTTTCACAGGGGCTGGTGTGTTCACATTGAGCGACATTGTCTCTGTTTTCTTGGTGCTAATACGAAGCCCCACTTGCTGTCCGAATGTTTGGAGTCTGCTGGTCTCCTGGATATGTTGGTGTGTGTGGGACAGCAGCGCCAGGTCATCCGCAAAGTCAAGTGTTGAGAACAGGCTCCAGCGAATCCCTCTTGGGGTGTCTTCTGTCGTCTTCCTCATCACCCAATCAATGGCCAGATTGAAGAGAACTGCCGACATCACACATCCTTGTCTTACTCCAGTCTTGACTTCGAAGACAGTGTTGCTATGGCCCACAGAGCATCTGAAGTTGTCATAGAAGCTCTTGATAAGGTGTACCAGTTTCGATGGGATGCCATAGTGTCGAAGGATACTCCAAAGGCTGTCTGTGTGTATGCTGTCAAATGCCTTTTCGAAGTCCACAAAATTCACATACAGTTGTCTTTGCCACTCTCACTATATTATTAATATGTAAAAAGGGCACAATGTCAATATTTAAGTTACAATAACTTCGTTTGAGCACAATACAAAGACAGCCTTCAAATATATACAGACGGATCAGTAATAGAAAATAAGTAGGAGCTGCTCTCATAACCCCAGCTCTTAAAGGCAGAAAGTCATATTTTCTGTCTGAAGGAGCTGCCTTTATACCCCAGCTCTTAACCACTAGACTGCTTTACCCCAGAAATTTTCCGGGGCTAAACATGCACCCTATACGCCAACAACCCGGAAAATTTCCGGGGTGTCCAACTGAAGTAAACAAGCCTGCTTCCTTGACTACAGTTAAAGGGAAAGAACTCCAAAATTAATGGAGGCCACTCTCCTGTTTGGCAACATGGAGCTGCAAAAACCATGGCAAAAACGATCGGTTTTTTGCTCGTATTTTGTGTTTTTATGCATGACTGCTTGGGAAGTTCTTGTTCAAAATTGCGGACACTTCTTGTTGAAGGCATCAATAACTTTACACAGCTGTAAAAGTGGCAAATAAAACTGTAGATTTACCTAACGGTGATGAAAACGATCGTGTATGATTCAGCTGATCGTGCATTAAAAAAAAAAAGAAGAGATTTGGCCTAGACTTATGTTTGACGTTATTGAGATTGGGGGTACTCAGAATGGCAGTGGTGATGAAGAAATCATATTTATGGTCGATTTTTTACATTTTAAATATATTTTCGCAGTAAACTATCATGCTAACTAATTTGAGCTTGCCTCGAAGTAATCTACGATATATATACTGTCATTGGGTAGACTATCAGGAATATTCATGTAGTAGTTTCTGAGTAAGAGGGATATGAACATAGCAGTGGTACATAAGAATTTTATTCCCCGGCATATAGGGTGCACTTGCACTGGGCAGTGAAGAGGTTAAAGGCAGAAAGTCATATTCTCTGTCTGAAGGAGCTGCCTTATTCTCTGTCTGAAGGAGCTGCCTTTATACCCCAGCTCTTAAAGGCAGAAAGTCATACTCTCTGTCTGAAGGAGCTGCCTTAAAGGCAGAAAGTCATACTCTCTGTCTGAAGGAGCTGCCTTTATAGCCCAGCTCTTAAAGGCAGAAAGTCATACTCTCTGTCTGAAGGAGCTGCCTTAAAGGCAGAAAGTCATATTCTCTGTCTGAAGGAGCTGCCTTTATACCCCAGCTCTTAAAGGCAGAAAATCATATTCTCTGTCTGAAGGAGCTGCCTTTATAGCCCAGCTCTTAACCCTCTTGTTGTTGGATTCTACAGAGCTAAACTGCCTGTAGATTTTGAATTCTTTGAAGGTTTTCTACCCCCCAACTGACTTACTTTACTCCTAAGACAATTGTGTGTGTGCATGACAAGCTATCAAGCTGAAATTTTGTCACAAGCTAGGTATGTCTTTGTACTTGCATTTAGGTGCAAGTTTATGTGTCTGGTTACCAGATGTCTTGTCATTGTCACCTTATTTGTCACCAATCACAGGTAAAAGTATGGTATATATGATAAAACAGCAAATCCTGCATGGATTTGACAATAGTTCAAGCATGTTAGTGTCGAATAAGGAAGTGATACCTAGCTGATGTGTTTACCAATGGTTATGTGCAATAGTACTTCAAGGATGTGTCACACAATGTCCCCATATCACCTGTTGTTTTATGGTATGTCTCGAGGAGACAGAAGTTTTTTAAACTATTTTTTTCTTTGGAAAACAAGTCATATTCAATCAACATGTGACCTTTATACTGCAGTTCATATCTGCGTGTGCTACCACATGTTTGTTAAGTGTAAGGTAAAGGTAAAGGAGTCCCATAACCTATAAGGTCGTAGGGGAGCGAGGCATCAGAGACCTCACTTCTCTAGGGCCAGCATATTGAGGGCGGCGCCCATCTCCTCTCCCTCGCTGCTTTACATTCCCTGACCCTAAAGAGGGCAGGTACCCATTTACAGCTGGGGGAACTGTACTGAAGCCAAGTCGCGCAAACGGTCACCCATCCAACTGGTAACCACGCTTGACGCTGCTTAACTTGGCTGGGGAAAAGCGAGTGCTCCGACCACTGAGCTATCCCGTTAAGTGTACAGAAGTGTAATATTGTACATGGCTGTCACACTGTCACCAGTGTCACAGCACAGGTCTGACAAATTCAAAAGAACACAGAACTTCTGTAACCCTACAAAATGTTAATGTTGGTAGTCTCTAAAGTAGTCGTTATGGTGGCACAGGGTCACATCACATCACAAAAAGCACAAATTATGGATGTGTGGGGGGTGTACCCATTGCTATCATCTGTCGAACCTTGGCAGACCGGAGACCTATTTTATTTTCCTTCTTGCTATTTTTGTTATCAACATATCTGTTAATTTCTGCCATTGCAGTTTCAAATCAAAAGTGGTAATAATGAGAAAACAGTCAAAAGGCATCGTTTTCAGGTGTCTATGCCGCGGACCGGCGGGGAGGTCAAATTTCTCCACAGTCCGTGTGTGTGTGTGTGTGTGTGTGTGTGTGTGTGTAGCACAGGTCAGGAATGTGCCCTGTAGCAGTTATTTTCTGGCTCACTCTTCTCCCTAATTACATCAACTTTGTTGATTATGAGAAAGCATTCGACAGTGTGGATCGCAACACCCTCTGGAAATTGCTTCGCCACCATGAAGTGCCAACCAAACTGGTCAACTTGATCAAGAACTCCTATGAAAGAATGACCTCCCGGGTCGTCCATGGAGGACAACTCACAAACAGCTTTGAGGTGAAGACCGGAGTCAGACAAGGCTGTCTCCTGTCACCTTTCCTCTTCTTCCTGGCGATCGATTGGACCATGAAGACATCAACAGCATACAGAAGAAATGGAATCCAGTGGACACTGTGGGACCAGCTGGATAATCTCGACTTTGCAGACGACCTGGCCCTGCTTTCCCACAGCCGCCAACAGATGCAGGACAAGACTACAGAACTAGTAGCCACCTCATTACAAGTTGGTCTCAAGATCCATGAAAGCAAAACCAAGATTCTCAAGATCAACGCAGCGAGTGAGGACCCAGTCACACTAAATGGGAAGGAGCTGGAAGAAGTGGAGACATTCACGTACCTGGGTAGCATCATTAACATGCAGGGCGGCACAGACGCAGACGTCAGAGCAAGAATTGGCAAGGTGAGGGCAGCCTACTTGCAGCTGAAGAACATCTGGAGCTCCAAGGTGGTGTCAACCCGCACAAAGATCAGACTGTTCAACTCCAACGTCAAGTCAGTCCTACTGTATGGAGCGGAGACATGGAGGACAACAAAGACCACCATCAAGAAAGTGCAGACCTTCATCAACAGCTGCCTGAGACAAATCCTCCAGATCCACTGGCCCGACACCATCAGCAATGCAGACCTGTGGCAACATACCAACCAGCTGCCAGCCGAGAATGAAATCCGGCGCAGGAGATGGGGATGGATCGGGCACACCCTGAGAAAGCCAGCCAGCAGCATCACAAGGCAGGCACTATCATGGAACCCCCAGGGAAATCGAAAAAGAGGAAGGCCAAGAAACACCTGGCGAAGTGACCTTGAGGCAGAAACCAAGAAGATGGGATATACCTGGAGACAGCTGGAGAGAATAGCCCAGGACAGAGGACTCTGGCGGACTGTTGTCGGCGGCCTATGCTCCAGGGGGAGTGATGGGCCTAAGTAAGTAAGTCTTCTCCCTAACTGCAGCATTTCCTTCCTCCTCTTCCTGGTAAGCGTTTAATATCGGACTCACTTAACAATTCTTGTTCAAATGTTTCTACTTCAAAGACAATAACATTCAATTAATCGTCTTGCTAATCAGATGAATCGTCTGCTACTAAAGAAAACGCCATTTTTTTCGCCACGCTGCTACGATTGAAAAGCGTTCCGGTCGCTGGATGTTATTTCTTCCTTCCCTCCACACTACACGCATGTTAGTGGTCTAAATTTATCACTGGCACTCTCTGACACCCTCCCTGCATCGCCCCACCAATTTTCAGACACATTGTGTGAAAACCATGAGATCTGTGTGTGATGGAAAAGTACTGTCCATGTGGGCAGCACCAACTGTCGGCTGCGGTCGTATTGGAATCTAACGGCGGCTGCGTTACTGTCGGCTACGGCCATATCGGGGACAAGAAAGTTAAAGGCAGAAAGTCATATTTTCTGTCTGAAGGAGCTGCCTTTATACCCCAGCTCTTAAAGGCAGAAAGTCATATTTTCTGGGTGAACAATTGTTAGTATTTACTGCTGAACTTCTTTTGGAGGCACCGTGGTCGAGTGGTTTAGGCGGTCAACTCGTGATCCAGAGGTCGCGGGTTCGATCCCCGCTCGGCTCGGTGTTGTGTCCTTGGGAAAGACACTTTACTCATATTTTCCTCACTCCACCCAGGTGTACAAGTGGGTACCAGCTCTGCTGGGGAAGTATCTGGCGACAGACTAGCGTCCTGTCACAGGGGTGGTGAAAAACCATCAGTTCGCTTAACGCTACAGAAACCGGGATAAGCTCCGGCTCTATGGGCCTTCTGGCTGGAAAGAACATACTTTACTTTGCTGAACTTCTTGCCATTTAAAAAGTTTTAGACTTATTAATTTATCAAACCTACCAAAAATCCTTTTCAGAATTGTATTTTTCATTGACTCAAAGTCAGCATTAAATGTCCTAGAGTCTTTTAATTTGGGTATATGCGTCCTGACATTATCATTGAAGCCAGTCATTTAATTCCTTATTTGAGAATCATAGACACAGATGTAACATTTTGTTGGGTACCTTCTCATTGTGGTCTGTGGGGTAATGAGTTAGCCAACAAATTGGCCGAAAGTGGAGGTCATGATATAAACAACTCCAAAAGAATGAACATTTTTCCTTCAGTAAAAGAGGTTTACCATATGTTACAGTCAACATCATGGACACAACTCCTTAGATATGATAACAATTAACATCCATTCAGTATCTGGGAAAAGAATGGGATCGGTTATAGGGCTTACAAGGCAGCTGGTGGCAAATCATTCTAGCTTCTTTTTGACAGTAAATTCTAGTATGGTCTGCCGAATTCGACTGGATGGTATAAAAACGAAATATTGTAAAGGTAAAGTGTACTTGTGGCCAAAAGTTTAGCTTGAAGTTTAGTGTGAGTAATGTATTATACAGTTGTCCTAAAGTGCTCCAGTTTCTTCCAATACCTTGCAGAGACTTGAATTATTCTGAAGAAACTTTTCAGAATCTAATGTCAGATCAGACTCTGTTGATTAAAATTGCTCAATCTCTTGTACATAGTCCTGTTTTCAGGTTTATATAATGGCCGCTTAGAAGAGTGGAGGTTTTTTTGTTTAAAAAAAAAACCTGTTGTAATTTTGTTTTCAATTGACTTTGCCATTTGATGTTACTCAGTTGATATCTTTATGCACACACACACACACACATGCACACATACTCTCTCTCTCTCTCACACACACATACACACAAACACAAGCATGCACTCACCCCCCCCCCCCCCCCCCCCCCCCCCCCCCACACACACACACACACACACAAACACACGCGCACACATTTACATATGCACACTTACAAACACATACACACACATGCACGCATGCAGACGTGAACACACATTCACGCATGCACACACACAAACAACACACACACACACATGCATGCACTTATGTACGTTCGCATGTACACACACACATGTACAAACACGCGCATGCACACACACACACATTACAAGTGACAAAACACAAACTTTAAGTCACACACATTGACACAAGCATCTGCTTTTCTTCTTTTCTTCTTGTCTCCCTCTGTCTAATATCACTGATAGTGAAAAGATGTTAAATCTAAAGAATGAATGCATGTACGCATGCACGTATGCACGCACAGGCACACACACACACACACGAGACAGTCAAGTAAGTTTAATACCACCCACATTTTTTCATGTCATGCACTGACAGCTGAAATGTTAAAGTGTCCCCAGTAATACTATCTGCTACAGCCACTCCTTGTGTCATCTGAACAGTCTAGATCTGCAGCTTTGATCTGTACTGAGTCCCATGTTTATTAACATTGCACACACTTTTACAGGTATGAGCATTTCATCGCCTCACCTTGTAGGCTAATAATAATAGTAATAATAATAATAAAATAAAAAAAATAATGTATGGAAATTATATAGCACTGAATCATGTAAAGTAAACAAATCGAAGCACTTGCATTCAAATCATTGACACAACCATGCAACTGTCCACAAATATCAGGAAAAACAAATATCAAGTTTATACACACACATATAGCTCAACACACTCAGGTGGGGTGGTGGAGGAGAAGGTGGCTGTTGAAAAGTAGGAACAGATAATAGGGGAAGATCTCAGGTAGAAAATAAGTGCGTTTTGAGGCTGGATTTGAAAGTGTCAAATGAAAGCTTTAGGCGAAGTGGAAGAGGAAGGTCGTTCCATGTGGACGGACCAGAAACAGAGAAAGAGCATCGGCCAACAGTGGTTTGTTTGATTCTGGGAAATGAAAAGTGCAAAGTGTCTGCGGCTGAACGAAGGGAATGAGATGGAATTTACAGGTGAAGACAGTTACAGAGAGGGTAGGGTGCAGATTTGTGGAGACATTTGAAACAGAGGGTATTAATCTTATACTTTACTCTTTTTGGGACAGGTAGCCAGTGAAGAGATTGCAAAAGAGGAGTGATGTGATCAGATTTTTTCTTTCGAAGGACTAGTGAATTAGCAGAGTTTTGTATGCGTTGAAGGGAGTAGATGGATGATGCTGGAAAATAGATTGAGGTTCATTTTGATTTCAACTCTCAAAGTTTCACAGAGTCTTCGTCACAGTGATTTGAATTTTTATCTTCACAATAAGTGCAGCAGAGTACTTGGAGAAAATATGCCTGTTTTTTCTCTGATCTACTATAAGCAGAGTGGAAGATTGGCTAGAATTGAGCAAAAGCTCCAATTATTCATTGCTAATTGCAAGCTTTTCGAGCTGTGTGGTTCTTAAAATAAAAAAGAAACCTCACTGGTTATCTCCCTTCCAACCGGTCATAACCTAGTTGTATGTGTCCTCAACTCTCATTGGTCGATGTACTTGAGCCTTCAGGGTTTTGTTTATGCTTAAATAACTCAAAACAGTTTTTCTAATTGCTTAGATTTCACCTAAAGACTGAAATGTAAAATAGAGATCACAACCTTTACAATAGTATATGACATGTGTGGGGCCCTGTGGTATTGATAAAGGGATGACTGAAATTGTGGTGGTTATGATCGACTAAAAAGGAAAACTGCTGTACGGTAGGTCGATAAGAACACTGTAAAAACACATTTTTAAAAATCAAGTCTTACCTTTTCCAAGTACATAGATAGGACAATTAATGGCCACAGATTCCATTTTTGATTAAAAGCCAAATTTGACGATGCAGACCCTTCCTTCCCTTTTTACAGCCTCTCTCCTTTTCACTATCTAGGAGTTAAGGCTCATTCTGCAAAAATGGGTTACACATGAGAATATTTCCCACAGTTTTACTTGTTTCACGTAGAAGAACACTTGTGACAATACTGTTTTTATGCCATGTTTAAAAAAAAAGTTTTATTTTTAATTGTCATTATCGATAAACCTCACAAGCAATGCTGGTGGGTGTGAATGTTGAAAAAGACATTGGTGAGCTATGCCCACAAGAAGTAGGACATTGTGAGTAAGCTCAGTTCAGATCAAATAAATAGGGTCTTGTAAACAACAGGAGTTTATCATACACATAAGTGGCCCTGTGTATTGGATTGTGCTTGTGATTTAAGCTTTGTTTTCCTTTTCAGGATGCTAACCTGAACCTCTCGCATGAGAAAAGGGAACCATTTCTGGAACTTCATCGCATTCTAGAGGCATTGAAAAATTACGATCTTGGACCAGCACTCTTGTAAGTTTTCTGTTATATCTGACTGAATTACTCTTAAAACTTGTGAGAAACTTCACTACTTTGATAAGAAATTAAACTAGATTGTGTTTGTAAAGTGCTGTTTAATTATGATAATTTGAGATAAGTGGCAGGAAGAAGTTACATGTGAGTGCTGAGCCTGGTCTGCATCCAATGATCAGGATTTAGATCCCCATGTGGCCTCTAGACACTTAAAACTAGACTTACAGGGAGGGCATATCAACACCACTACCTGAGGCAATCGACAGGGCATGTAACTTCTTGTCACTAACCTCAAATAATCGTAATTAACACTATCCCTACCTGAAGGGAGAGAACCCCTCTTTCCCAGCACATGTGCACTGTGCGGATTTGCACAAATGTTGCCTATGTAGCAGTTTTAGCACTTTTTGTTGTTGTTTTGTTAAAATGCTCTTGTTGTTTGGAAACTGGTAGATAAATTCAATATCTTGTACCAAAAATGCTTTTAGGCTGCATAATATATTTCTGCATCAGTAATGAGAGTGAAATTAACCCCACCAAACACACTTAAGATTACCACTGGTGTATTTGTGAGATGCATCGTATTGAACAAACATATTACATCATTCACACTAAATGTCTGGCAAGCCGTTTCTACAAAGTAAGAAGCATAATTTGCATGAAAGTAAAACCACTTGGCTGTTCAGGAACTTGGTCCACTTGCCAAGTACACACACACACACACACACACACACACACACACACACACACACACACACACACACACACACACACACACACACACTTACATACGCACCACAGCTGTCACTTTCCCCCACTTTTAGCTCCTCTCAGCAGCTATTCATTCCATCCCAGCTAGTGCTAATTAAAGAAGAAACTAACTGCACTTGGACTAGGTAAAAGGAAGGGGCCTGCCAATTTTAGCACTGTCCCTGGAGCCTTGACTGAGTTATGCTGGATCAGCGTGCTGTGACACACATATACACACACACTCCAAGAATCCCGCGGCTCCACAAAATCTTTGTTTCCGCATGGGTTCTGTCTTCAGAAGCTGATTATAGACTGAAATATGATCCACTCACTGACCTGATAGATCTTAATGGGAACAGCATGTGTCTGGCTAACTGGTGGCAGGGAAAGTTTGGATTCTCTGTAGGAGGGAAAGCTGGATATTTTTTAAAACATGTCACCTGTATGTGAGTGATGCACACTGATGTCCATGCAGCCACCGGTACCCAGTGATGGGCAATAAGTAGGGAAGGGTTTGTAGATGGTTGGTTACCCTATAGCAGGTTACTTGTAGGGAAAAGGTTAAGCTGCACCTTACTAAAGTAAATCTGGTTTTATTTGTGAATTGTCTTTCAGTCAGTGACTGAGTCAGGAGGTTACTGTGAGATTTTAGTGTTCTGTCTAGAGGCCACATATTTCTATATTTCCAACAAGGGAGAAAGAGAGGAGAGGTACAGAAGAGAGGGAATCCCTAGCACATCATTTCCAGAAGGTGGGGATGCTATTTATACTGACAGGCCCCTAGCATTCCCATAGGGAAAACAAATCGCTATGAAGACGGAGCATAGAAAAAAACACAACAAAGTGTCATGAAAACAGGGCATAGAGAATCACATATCACTGTGAAAACAGGGCATAGAGAATCACATATCACTGTGAAAACAGGGCATAGAGAATCGCATATCACTGTGAAAACAAGGCATAGAGAATCGCATATCACTGTGAAAACAGGGCATAGAGAATCGCATATCACTGTGAAAACAGGGCATAGAGAATCGCATATCACTGTGAAAACAGGGCATAGAGAATCGCATATCACTGTGAAAACAGGGCATAGAGAATCGCATATCACTGTGAAAACAGGGCATAGAGAATCGCATATCACTGTGAAAACAGGGCATAGAGAATCGCATATCACTGTGAAAACAGGGCATAGAGAATCGCATATCACTGTGAAAACAGGGCATAGAGAATCGCATATCACTGTGAAAACAGGGCATAGAGAATCACATATCACTGTGAAAACAGGGCATAGAGAATCGCATATCACTGTGAAAACAGGGCATAGAGAATCGCATATCACAGTGAAAACAGGGCATAGAGAATCGCACATCACTGTGAAAACAAGGCATAGAGAATCGCATATCACTATGAAAACAGGGCATAGAGAATCGCATATCACTATGAAAACAGGCCATAGAGAATCGCGTATCACTATGAAAACAGCACATATCACTATGAAAACAGCATAGAGAATGTGATCACTATGAAAATGGGGTGTAGAGAACTACAAGTTGCCATAAGTATCATCATCATCATCATCAGACCCGTGACCTTGGCGGTCGTGGAGGAGACACGAAAGACGATGCCGTGGTAAGCGTCCTCCATCCATCTCGGTCCTCGGCTCTGCGCAGTAGTGCCAAGTCATTCATCCTGGTCCATTCTCTGATGTTGTCCATCCATGACTTGTTCTGTCTTCCCCTCTTTCTGCCACCTTCGAGTGTTCCCTGCAGTACTGTTTTTGGCAGAGTGTTGTGGCGGGTGACGTGGCCGAACCATGTCAGCTTTTCCTTCTTGACGATGGTGAGAAGGGGTTCCTGTGGACCTGCCAGCCATGTTATTTGGCTCTAGACAAATTAATTGGTCTTTCATTCTCTCCAGGATATGCCCAGCGGTTTTCTATGGCATATTGTTTCAAATGACTGGATTCGCTTTGCTGTTTCAGCAGTCAATGTCCAGGTTTCACTTCCGTACAGCAGGATAGTCTGAATTAGGGCTTTGTAGAGCTTTAGTTTGATTGGGAAACTGATCTCTTTACTTTTCCATATGGTGGTGAGTTTTGTCATGGAAGATGTTGCCATGGCTATTCTGACTTTGATTTCTGTTGTCGATCGCCCGTCCTTTGTGAGTGTAGCGCCAAGGTATTTAAAAGCGTCTACCTCCTCCAGTTGCTGGCCGTTCATGTAAATTTTAGCAGTGGCATTGCTCGTGCTGTTCACAAGTACTTTACTTTTCTCCGAGCTCACCTCCATCCCATATGCTCCAGCTCTGTTCTCAAGTCTGGTCGTAAGATCTTGCAGCTCTGTGTTACTTCCGCCCATGAGGTCAATGTCATCGGCAAACCGCAAGTTGTTGAGGGGTCTGCCGCCAATGGAGATGGTAGAGTGGAAGTCATGGAGGGTCTCTCTCATAATGTTTTCCAAGAACAGATTAAACAGGACTGGAGATAACGGGCATCCTTGTCGGACCCCAACTGTGGTTTTGAAGTAGTCTCTGACCTGATTGTTCAGAAGGACTGCACTGCTTGCGGTGTTGTATTGTGCTTGAATGGTTTGCACTAGTCCTTCTTCAATGCCAAACATTCTGAGGACCTGCCACAGGCCTTCATGCCATACTCTGTCGAAAGCCTTCTTAAAGTCGATGAAGTTGTGGAACAGGTCTCTCTGATGTTGAAGATGTTTTTCCATCAGGATGTGGCAGTTAAAAATCTGTTCGATTGTGCTCCTGCCTGCCCTGAACCCAGCTTGTTCCTCTGCAAGGTGTTCTTCTGCCTCCTTCTTGAGTCGATTCAAAATAACTTTGAGCATGATCTTGCTGGCGTGGCTGATGAGGCTGATTGTTCTATAGTTTTGGCATTGGCGTAAATTCCCCTTCTTGGGCAGAGGTATGATGAGTGATTGTGTCCAT
>CM054139.1:18242104-18320281 GCA_028751875.1 Rapana venosa | reverse complement strand
CTGTAATTCATGTCAGTGTTCAGTGGGTTACGGAAATATGACCTCACCCTGCATACATCCCTAAGTCAGAATGTGGCTACCTTCATGGTGCACAAAAATGGTTGCAAATATGCAAAATCTCACCATTGGTGAACCTCGGGGCTTCAGCCGAGAAACAATAAAAAGCCTAAATTTGTTTATTTTGAGGATAGTGATAAATGAATAAGCACCCGTGTGCTTTTTTTTTAACATCCAGTCCGCATGTGGTTTTGTAAATTTTGTCATCAGTTCCCTCGAGCACACAGCTTACTCTTCCGAAAGGCAGAACAGGTTTTAGCATAATGTGCAAGATGCTCTGCTTGTGTTTGTACACAGGACTTTGGTTTATAGTCTCATCCAAAGAACTTTGGGGAGTGGAGTCAGCACTAAATCCCTTAGAAAGTACATCTTGGTGGTGGTTTGAACCCAGGCCGTCAGATTGTGAGTGCAACACTCTAACCTCCAGGCTATCCTGTCCTGTTTTAATTCAATTCAATTCAAATACTGTTTTATCTCAACAGAAAAATTCATTTAGGTTACAAGAAAGGATTTAACCTGTAAGAGTAAAAGAATGAATCACGTTCATGTATGTCATCAGAGAGCTAACAGCACCATACAAAATCAACACATTATGCCCTCATATCTGACATACTCCCACAAATGTTTATGCAACACAGTTACACAGGCACTCAACGCAACCACCAGTATACAAGACTTGCTTTCACGTGCAGGTGTGCTCGTCCACACGCATATATACATGTTGTACACACACAAGCACACACACACACATACACATGCACACATGCACATACACACACACATAGACACACTAATGCACACACACACTAAAGACACACACACTAAAGCACACACACACTAACACACACACACATGCACACACACTAACACACGCACACACACACACATGTGCGCGTGCGCACACACACACAATACAATTCAGAATCATTGTTAATGAGTACATATGATTAGAAAAGCGACTGTGTAAAAAACAAGGCATTCACTTTGAAAATCTAGAATCATTTTTTGCTCACAGGTTTTGTGAGTGTGATTCAGATTCAGAATATTTTATTGCTATTTAAGTCAAGTAGACTTATTTGACACAACAAAACAAGCAAACATCAGTTATAATCATCTCTTTGGCTCAAAATGATGTACACTAAAGCATGTTGCATTTTACTTCTCATTTTCTCTTTTCTTAAAACATTCATACACATATTTGATGATATCTGCTTGATAGATATCAACTGTGATTATGTCACTTAATTTATCTATACAAATGTTACGTTTTTTGTCTGGTTGTAATTGTTAATAACAAATTGTTTCTGAGTTCATCATATGAGATACGTTCATCGAGTAAATGAAATTCATGTTCTATCTTATTGCAATATCTACATTTTCTGTCCTCTCTAGATATATTTTGGTGCCTCCATTTCTCTATCATTAAATTGTGACAGCTTGTGCGAAATTTACAATACGTTTTCTTATGAGTTTTGTTTTCATAGTTTATTAAGTATGGTTCCAGTCTGTATTCTTTGGTAGCAAAATCGTAACATTTTAGTTTTGCAAACTCTTTCTTCTGGTAGATCCAAAATGCTTTATACATGTCCTCAGTCTTTCTTTGAACAGCATAACTCAACTGATGAACATCAAAAGTACTTTGGTTCGTCCAGACATGTTTGAATCCAATTGTGTAAAGAATATTTTTTACTGTGTTGATCCATTTATCGGATGAATTCGACTGATACAAACAATCATATACTATTCTAATATAATAGTTTGGTTTTGATTCTGTCAAATGAATCCAAAACGATATTATCTTGCATATGATTTTAAAGGTCAGTGTGTGTGTGCATGTGGGTGTGGGTGTGTGGGTGCATGTGTGTGTTCTTTATTAATTTTTTTAAAAGTATGTCATTTCTGTTGTGTGTTTTTAAGAGGGGGAATTCATCGTACAAATGGCCTTGATACTAATTAAAAAAAAAAAAAGGTTTTGGTGTATATGATGTAGTAACATCCTTTTTTTTTTTTGCTGCCTCATCTTTGTGATGTTCTCATCCTGCTGTTTCCACACTGCTCATTTCCATCTTTTCTTCCTAGCCATACCCAAATTCATTATGTCATGTCATTAGGGCCTGAAGTTCACAGGGAACCTATCAGTGTCAGGCAGCCATGGGGCCACCAGCCAGAGGGGCCCTGCACCGATTCTGGGTCACTTAGGTGGTGTTCAGTGGTACCTGTTCTAAGCTAACATACACAGGACACCACTTGCAAAGCCTGACAACAGTAGCTGACAACAGTAATTGCTCAGTCACAGAGCCAGACTGTGTGAGATGCCTGCCTGGGGTGGCGACCATCACAATTTCCCTTCAACAACTTTCTCCCCATGAGACTACTTGACAGGTCTACTTGTCATCTGGGCATGAGAGATAGACACCTGCAGTGTTGGTTAGGTAATTATAGCAACATTCATTCATAAAGTGGATGAAGCTCAACTGTGTGGTCCCAGTCTTCCCAGTGAGCCCATAGCAAACTTAGTGCCAGAGTCTGAAAAATCCCCATGCCTCTAATGGGATTCAAGCCTGCGGCCTTCCAGTCTGTAATCCAAGGTACTAACCACTGCACCAAGGCAGCTAGTCATTAATTGATTTTGGTTGACACATGTTTTGCATGCTCTGCAGAGCTTCAAAACCTGATGGGAAGTTTGCTGTTCCTGAGGGAAGGTGTGGGTAACTCTCCCTATGCTCACCTGTTGGAGCCGATCTACTGGCAGGAGATCTGTGAAGTGTTCACAAAGGACGCATGTCGCCTGATGGGCTTGTCCGTCCACAGCCCCCTCAGTGTCTGGTAAGCTGGCTGATCCCATGTCAAGAGAGCATGCAGGGAAGGGTATGAAGCAACAGAGAAAGAGGGGGTGGCAATATACCAGGCATGGTACATCTGCGAATTCGCAGAAATCCGTGAAAAGGAGAAAAAAAATTTTAAACACACCAAAAAAAAGGGGAAAAAAAAAAGAAAACCCAGGCTGAAAGGGATGTAAATGTTCCATTCGGATTACTTCCCTTCTCATCTTGACATAGCAAGTCATCACCAGGTAGCAAGTGGCTGGTCTCTGTTGAAAGAAATGTGTATCAACAATAAGTATGGTTTTCATGAAAGGGATGGACCAGAAAGGAGATGGTAGGAAGAGGGAAGGGGGAGATGGGTGGTGGTGGTGGGGAGCTTTCACTGACTGTTCCACTTCAGTTGTGGGTGGGGTCAGAGAGCAATGTTTACAAAACAATCAGCAGCCTGACCAGCCTCCCCTTTCTTTTTCATGGAGACAGCCTCTCTCTCTTTCTCTCTCTCTCTCTCTCTCTCTCTCTCTCTCTCCCCTCCTCTCTCTCTCTCTCTCTCTCTCTCTCTCTCTCTCTCACACACACACACACACACACACACACACACACACACACACACACACACACACACACACACTTCACACTCTCTCTCTCCTCACTCTCTCTTCTCTGTCTCTGTGTCTGTCTGTCTCTCTCCCTCCTTCCTCTCTCTCTCTCTCTCACTCTCTCTCTCTTTCTTTCTCTTCACTTCTCTGTCTCTCTGTTCTCTCTCCACAACACACATACACACAACACACACACACAAACTTTTATCTCTCTCTGTCTTTGTCTGTCTCACACACACCACACACATAGTTTTCACACACACACAGTTTTCACACACACACACAGTTTCTCTCTCTCTCCTCTCTCTCTCTCTCTCTCTCTCTCTCTCTCTCTCTCTCTCTCTCTCTCTCTCTCTCTTTCTCTCACACACACGCACACACATTTGTCTAGATATGTCCTTTTTTTTGCTGTGTGATTACTTGGGTATAAAACCTCCTTTGGGTTGAAGAAATGACTGATAAAGGAGAGCTTATTTTAGGGCAGAGATTGCTTAGTATGAAGAATTGAAATTAATTCAAGGAGAGGTTTTTTTACAGGCTAGAATTACTGAAAAACCTTCAGCTTCAGGGGGTGTTGACCCCTGACCCCTACAAGGGGCTCTGCCCCTTGACCCTGCCAGAGGGTATTTGCCCCCTGGACCCCCAAACCATTTCAGGGAAAAACACTTTCCCCTCAGTACCATGCCTGTATACCTGTGTACAAAAGTTGGCATGTCACTTATTGTGGCAGTCCCATTCCCCCCTTCGTACTTGATGTGTGTTGAATTTGGAAGGGGAGGAAAGCTGTGTGAGCATGTAAAAGGAGGAGGAGAAGCAGTCTTCTGTGCTGTTTTCTTGCACATTGCCTGCTGTGTCAGATCACAGTCCCCTCAGTGCCAGGTCAGCTAGGCCATAGCTCATTGTGCCTGGGAGATGGGGGAAGATCTACTGTGTGGCAAAGGGGTGAGAGGGAATCGGGAGGCCTGCAGTGTTTTGAGGTGTGCATGTCACCTGCTGGTCATCATGGCGATGATGTGAGATTGTGTATGTACATGTGCATGGCCATGAATGCTTAGCCATGTTTGTGGGTGCCATATTTTGTGGTACCCCTTAAATTGTAGAGAAAAATGGAAGAAATGTATTTAATTTATGAACGACTTTGGAACCCTAGGCCACTTGATGATGATAAAACATGAATAAAGGGGCCACGGAATTTTTCACCGCATTACAATCATTCTTTCATTCTATGTGTAGTTGTTCCTTTAACCAAGTGTTTTCAGTGTGTAGTCTCTTTTAAAATTACCAAGGGAAAAAAAGTTTACTTTGGAAAAGTTTGTTAGGAAACAATTTGTTGCTGTTTTGCCAAAACACTGTATTGAGGCAAACACCTTATTGCTGTTTTGCCAAACATTATATTGAAGTAAAAGAAGGAAGGTGGCAGGACAGTTAAGACGTTCACCTGCCTAACAAGTAAACCATGAGGTCTGGGTTAAATTCCAGCCTTGCTCTTTCTTCCCAGTTTGATGAGAAAATTAAACTGAATGTCGAAGTCCTTCAGATGAGACTGCTAACTGAGGCTCAGTGTGCAAATGCCTGCAGAACATCTTGTAAAAAAGGTAACATCTTGTACACATGTTAAAAACCTGTTCTGCCTTTGTGTGTCATTAAGAATGGATTACAACATTTCAAAAACGCATTCAACACCATTACATCTCTGGAGTCAGAACGTGGCTACCTAAATGGTGGGGGAAAATGGTCGCATTTGCAGAAATGAAAAACATTATATTGAGGTAAACAGTTTGGAAATAAGTGTTAAAGTGAACCTCAAAATGAACCTAAATGGTGGGGGAAAATGGTCACATATGCAGAAATCACACCATTGGCGATTCTTGGAGCTCCAGCCAAGGAACAGGGTAAAAAGATTGAGGTAGACCATTTGTTGCTATTTTGCCAAACCATTATACTGAGGTAGACCATTTGATACCAGAGCTGTGTTGTATCTACGCTCCTATATGGTTCTGAGTGCTGGAGGATGACGGAAGCGGATCTTACCAAACTTTGATCCTTTCACACCATATGCCTCCGAAGAATTCTCCGGATCTTTTGGCCAGAGAAGATCTCCAATGAAGACATACTACGGAGATGCAGGCAAGAAGACATGGGAACCATCATCACCAGACGACGGTGGAAGTGGATTGGGCACATCCTCCGAAGAGACCCACAGTCAATCACAAGAACAGCATTGCACTGGACTCCAGAAGGAAGGAGAAAGAAAGGAAGACCAAAAGCAATGTGGAGGAGGACTGTAGAAAGTGAGATGAAGGCCATGCAGCACTCTTGGGGATCAGTGACTAGGTTGGCCAGGATAGGCAGGAGTGGAAGTGCTTTGTTGCTGCCCTACACACCACTGGGTGTAATGGCTAATGATGATGAGACCATTTGTTGCTATTTTGCCAAACCATCATCTTGAAGTAAATCATTTGTTCCTCTTTTACCAAACCATTATACTGAGGTAGACCATTTGTTGCTATTTTGCCAAACCATCATCTTGAAGTAAACCATTTGTTCCTCTTTTACCAAACCATTATACTGAGGTAGACCATTTGTTGCTGTTTTGCCAAACCATTATATTGAAGATGAAGTAAACCATTTGTTGCTGTTTTGCCAAAACATTATATTGAGGTAAACAGTTAGTTGCTGTTTGCCAAAACATTTTATTGAGGTAAACAGTTTGCTGCTGTTTTCCAAACCATTTTACTGAGGTAAACAGTTTGTTGCTGTTTGCCAAACCATTTTATTAAGGTAAACGGTTTGTTGCAGTTTTGCCAAACCATTTTATTGAGGAAAACAGTTTGTTGCTGTTTGCCAAACCTTTTTTTTAAAAAATATATAAAAAATTGAGGTAAACCGTTTGCTGCTGTTTGCCAAACCATTTTATTGAGGAAAACAGTTTGTTGCTGTTTGCCAAACCTTTTTTTAAAAAAAAAACATAAAAAAAATTGAGGTAAACCGTTTTGTTGTTGTTTGCCAAACCATTTTATTGAGGTAAACAGTTTGTTGCTATTTTCCAAACCATTTTATTGAGGTAAACAGTTTGTCGCTGTTTGCCAAACCATTTTTATTGAGGTAAACTGTTGCTCTTTGTCAAACCATTTTATCGAGGTTAACCATTTGTTGCTGTTTGCCAAACCATTTTTATTGAGGTAAACCATTTGTTGCTGTTTGTCAAACCATTTTATTGAGGTAAACTGTTTGTTGCTGTTTGCCAAACCATTTTATTGAGGTAAACCGTTTGTTGCTGTTTGTCAAACCTATATATTGAAGTTTAGATTGAACATGTTGGTTAGCTTTCATCCAACATGACAGATTATTTTATTGTCAACAGTTGTTTGGAAATGTGTGTTAAAGTGAACCTCAAAATGAACAATGCTAAATCAAATCTGTACTGCATCTCTGAAATCAGAATGTGGTTAGCTTATTGGAGGTTAATGATGGCACATGCATAATCTTGCCATTGGTCAACCTCTGAGTTCTTGCTGAGGAATGAAAAAAATGTGGGATAGCACAGTGGTTGGATCGAGCCTTGCACTTGTGATCTGACAGCCTGGGCTTGAGCCACCACAGAGGCACCAACTGTAGGGGATTTTCCCCTGGAGCTAATTTCAACACTGACTCCACTCTCCTGAAAGTCCTTGGGATGAGACTGTAAAACGAGGCCCGTGTGCACACAGAGCGTCTTGCGCATATGTTAAAAACCTGTTCTGCCTTTCAGAAAAATATGCATTTTATGCCAGTAGGAATGGATGACAAAATTTTGGAACACATGCACACAGGTGTTGTGTCTAGATACCATTCCTGAAGTCGGAATGTGGCTAACTTATGGTGGGTAAAAACTGTCGCATAAGCAAAATCTCACCATTGGTGAACCTCGGAGTGAAAAATGAAACTGTTGCAAAACTCTTTTAGATCATGAAAATTATGGAATAATAGTTCTCAATACTGTTGCTTTTTCTTTTCAACTAAGAAATGAAGAAGAAATTCAGTGTTGGACAAGATATATTCAGTTTTGGTTTGAAATTTTTAATTGAAATTTCTGTGAAAGCACATTTTTTTTCTTTTTGTTTTGTTTTCTGGGTTCGAGAATAAACACATATTTGAATAACATTTCCTTGTTGCTTTTTTAGTAAAACAGTTGGAGGAAAGGGAGTCATGGTTGACTAAAATCATACTGTTCAATGCTAGAAAGGCAGCAGGGAGGTAAACTCTGTGTGTGTGTGTGTGTGTGTGTGTGTGTGTGTGTGTGGTGTGTGTGTGTGTGTGTGTGTGTGTGTGTGTGTGTGTGTTTTTGTAGCATTCAGGCTGGTTGTCAGGCATTGCCACCTCTTCTCAGTATCCGGCAGATGATGTTGCAGCGGCATGTGGCGGGTGTGTGGAGCAATAAAGAAGAGTTACCTGTAAGTATAGCCCATTACCTCTTTTGCTAGCAGGGACACACACACACACACACACACACACACACACACACACACACACACACACACACACACACACACACACACACACACTCTTACACCACCACACACTCTTACACACACACACACTTACAACACACACACACTTACACACACACTTACACACACACACACACACACACACACACACACACACACAGACACATACACACACACAGAGTGCAATGCTTATTCCATTATCCTCGAAATAAAAGAATAAAACACACATGCATGTGCACACGCACACACACACACACACATGCCCTCCCTCTTTCACTTCGTCAAAAGCCTTCACTTGATTCCTTCAAATCCAGCCTCAAAACACACTTATTTCCTACCTGAGACTTTCCCCCCATATATCTGTCCCTAATTTTCAACAGCATCTTTCACCGTCTAAGTGTTGTTCCGTGTGTGTGTGTGTGTGTGTGTGTGTGTGTGTGTATGTGTGTGTGTGTGTGTGTATGTGTGTGCGTGCGTGTGCGTGCGTGCGTAGTGCGCGCGCATGGATTTCTCATTATGTTTAAGGAGAGTTGCATGCCTGTAAATGATTGAGTGCAAGCGCTTCGATTTGTTTGTTTTTTACAAGATTCAGCGCTATATAAATTCCATATATTATTATTATTATTATTATTACATGCACACGTGTTATACAAGCTAAAATCAATGGGATTGTCTGGAAACATATATAACTATATATAAAATGCTTTTTGTCTAACAGAACAATTCAGAGTAGAGTGGGATTCAGTTATTCTTCATCACAAAATCTTGATATGGGAATTCCGCAAAGATCTGTTTTAGCACCTATTCTATTTAACATCCCGATTCCAGATCTACCCAAAGTGCTTTCCAATCGGGTCATTCTAGCTCAATATGCTGATGACATCTGTGTGTGGATGGATGTCACTTTAAAAAAGACAACTTCTCAAAGAACACAAAATTATATTCGAAGGTAGTTCCAATGTGATCTTCATAACCTAGGCAAGTACATGCTGGAAAATGGTTTGTCACTGTCAACAGAAAAAACAAATATGATGCTCTTTAATGCAGGCAGTAATCCAAATAGCCTGCCTGTTTTTAGATTAAATTGTGAAATAGTTAAATACAAATAAATTGTCAAATTTCGGAGGGTTTTCTTTACATCAAAATTAACTTGGAATACTCACTTTGATTATATTTTGACAAAAGCAAGAAAATGCATAAATTTCCTGAAAGTAATTGGCAGTTGTTTTTTTGGAATGGATACAAAAACATTAATCCACCTTTCACTTGCACTTGTATGATCTAAATTATCTTATGCTCAAGAAGTGTTTTTTAGTGCACCATAGTATTTATTGAAAAAGATTGAAAGCTTAGATTGTAAAGGAATTAAAATTGCATTGGGTGTGCCTAGTCATTCATCAAATAAGGAAACATATAATACAGCTGGAATTCTACCCTTTGGTGACTATTGAGAACTAGCAACTTCAAAATTTGTAATAAGAGCAGCATCAACAACACATAACTTTCTTGGGAAGGAAATCACATTAAGACCTGACTCTGATTTTCCCAAACGAGCGCGGAATATTTCCTCACAAGTGACTATTGCACCTTATACTGACAACTTAATACAACAAGCTGGAATTAATATAAAAGAATTAGCAAAAAAGCCAGCATGGACACCTATACCGAAATGGGAAATGTTGAAAGCTACATTTGACATTAGTTATACTGACATGAGAAAAGAACAAAATGTCAATATTGCCATAGCGACCACTAGAGAGCACATTGCTAAAAACTACCACAGTCATCTCCATATTTTCACAGATGGGTCGGTTCTAAATAATAAAGACACTGGTGCAGCTTTCACTATTCCAGCACTGAAAGTTGACAAGTCTTTTTTTGTTGGATTCAATTTGTCAGTCTATACAGCAGAGCTTGTTGCTATCTTTTTGGGTTTAGAATACTTGATTAATCTGCCTCAAATTTTGTTTATAATGGCCTTTTTTGTTGATTCAAAATCTGTGTTACAAGCCTTAGAATATTTTAATGTCGAAACAAGACCTGATTTGATTATTGATATAAATTATCTGATACACTGCCTGAGAATTAAAGGTACAGATGTTAGTTTTTGTTGGGTGCCCTCTCATGTTGGTCTCTATGGTAACGAAAAAGTTGATAAAGCAGCAAAAAAAAGGCGCACAAAGTTTAGAACAGTCCTCTGAAGTGTTTGTAAGTCCTTCAGTCAAGGAATTCTTCCTTTTGTTAGAGAAAACTTCTTTAAAGCGACTTCATGATCATACAAATGTGAAACTTGTATCACAGAAAAGTATAGCATCTGTAAATCATATTTTAAGACAAAAAACATTGTATTCTTCAATAGTCTATGCGAGACCGATTACCTCCATTTCTTACAGAATACGACTTAATGCTCTCAGAACAAAGTTTTGTAAAAATGTGCATTTGCGGAGAACAATTTCCTCTGGAACACTGTTTATTGTTTTGTCAGAGCTTCATGGTTTCATACCCCAAAACTTTTCAAACAAAAATGCTTCTGAAGAAAATGTAGATGTAATTCTGTCGGATGAAAACATTCTTTTTGCTATTTCAAAGTCTTGTACCAGTTTTCGTGTTTCTTTAGTTCTTTGATATTGTTTTCCCTATTTGCATTTTTAGGTGTTAGTTCGATGTTTGAACACCAATTTGGTACATGACTCTCTTTCCCCTGTCTTCTATTGTTTTTGCTATAGGTCTTTTTTCCCCCCCGTCTAATATCACTTATAGTGAACAGACGTTAAATAAAAGAACGAACGCACACGTGCGCTCAAGCACACACATGCACATACACATGCACACACATGTACACACACACACTATTTGGGAAATGAATCAAGAACATTTTGATATAATTATACAGACATGAATAAGAATGATAATCCAAATACTATGGCAGCTAATTTTCAAATGCATATTGAGACCAGTTATTTGCATTCTCTGAAAATTTATACAGATGGTTCATTTTTAGACAATCAGCAAGCAGGCTCAGCTTTTGTGATACCATCACTTAAAATTGAAAAGTCTTCTTATTATATTGGTAAATATCAATCAGTATTCACAGCTGAACTCATTGCAATTCTAATGGCTTTGAGGTATGTTTTAGACCTTCCAGTTTCTTTCTATCGTATATTATTTTGTGTGGATCCTAAGTCTGCCTTATATGCTTTAAGATCTTCAAATTATCAGAACATTTCTAGAATCATTAGATATCAAGTATATGATAAACTTTATTAGCTTAAGAGGTATAAATGTCACCTTTTGTTGGACGCCTTCACATATAGGGCTTTATTCAAATAAGTGGGCTGATAGATCTGCTAAAAAAGGTGCAAATAATGACAGTAGATCGACAGCATTGAATATTCTTTTATCCTTAGGAAAATGTTACCAATTATTAGAACAGGCGTCCTTTAGTAAATTTATGGAGTCATATCAGCACAAAGGACAGTTCCCAAAGTGGATTCCAAATAGGAAGAGCGTGTTGGAAGACATTATCCATTGAAAGACTCATACAGATGTTGTTATAGACAGATAACTCAAGGCATTATTCTTCAGAATGAGACTAAATGCATTTGTTACAAAATTCAGCAAGAATGTTAAATGCTTATGCGGAGATAATATTTCCAATGCTCATATCATGTTGACTGCCAGGATGTAAAACCCTATTTGCCTCTCATTTCTAAGACTTCTATTGAAGAAGTTTTCAATGATGTAGATATCTATCTATCTATCTGTCCCGTAGTCTGACGACCGTGGGGGCACCCTCAAAGACTCAACAACCAGTTCCCTCCATTCCTCTCTCTGTTCTGCCTGTAGATATAATGTTTGATATTGCTAAAGGTTTGCAATCAAGTCCCATAGGACATTTGTTATAATTACTGAAGTTTTGTTTGGTTTTTTGGTTTTTTTTATCATTACTTGGTTATGTTGTTTAATACGTTCTATTTGTCATTATGATGTATTCATACACACACGTGCGCACACACAGACACACACACACACACTTTCCAATTACTCCTTTTGATCGTCTGGTATCACTTAAAGTGGAATGATGTTAAAACTAAAGACGACTACTACTACCACCACCACCACCACACACACACACACACACACACACACACACACATACACACACACACACACACACACACACACACACACACACACACACACACACACACACAGGTCACACACCCTGGCAGGGCGATAGAATCTCGGCTGTTGAAGGCAGGGAAAAGCTATGAGATGAAGCAGGAGAGGAAAATCTTAGGTTTGAAATAAATATGACTTGAGACTGGATTTAAAAGTGTCATAAGAAGGCTTTTGGCAAAGAGAGAGAGGGAGGTCATTCCAGATCGATGGACCAGAAATAGAGAAAGAGCGACGGCTGATGGTGGATTGGTTGAATTTAGGTATTTGTAAGGACAAGCCTTAACCCTCTTGTCCCCGATCCGGCCGCAGCCGACAGTAACGGAGGCTGCCGCTAGATTCCAATACGACCGCAGCCGACAGTTGGTGCTGCCCACGTGGGCAGTACTTTCCCATCACACACAGACCTCGTGGTTTTCACACTATGTGTCTGAAAATTGGTGGGGCGATGCAGGGAGGGTGTCAGAAGGTGCCAGTAATAAATTTAGACCACTAACATGCGTGTAGTGTGGAGGGAAGGAAGAAATAACATCCAGCGACCGGAACGCTTTTCAATGGTGCAGTGTGGCGGAAAAAATGGCATTTTATTTAGTAGCAGAGGATTCATCTGATTAGTGAGATGATAAATTGAATGTTATTGTCTTGGAAGTAGAAACATTTGAACCATAATTGTTAAGTGAGTCCGATATTAAACGCTTACAAGGAAGAGGAGGAAGGAAATGCTGCAGTTAGGGAGAAGAGTGAGCCAGAAAATAACGTGACACGGCACATTCCTGACCTGTGCTACACACACCGACTGTGGAGAAATTTGACCTCCCGGCCAGTCCGAGGCATAGACGCCTGAAAACGATGCCTTTTGACTGTTTTAATAATAATAATAATAATAATATATGGAATTTATATAGCGCTGAATCTTGTAAAAAAACAAACAAATCGAAGCGCTTGCACTCAATCATTTACAGGCATGCAACTCTCCTTAAACATAATGAGAAATCCATGCGCGCGCACTACGCACGCACACGCACGCACACACATACACACACACACACACACACACACGGAACTACACTTAGACGGTGAAAGATGCTGTTGAAAATTAGGGACAGATATGTGGGGGGAAAGTCTCAGGTAGGAAATAAGTGTGTTTTGAGGCTGGATTTGAAGGAATCAAGTGAAGGCTTTTGACGAAGTGAAAGAGGGAGGTCATTCCAGGTGGATGGACCAGAAACAGAGAAGGAGCGACGGCCAACAGTGGTTTGTTTGAATCTGGGTGTTCGAAAGCACAAAGTATCTGCGGCTGAACGAAAGGAACGGGATGGAGTGTACAGGTGAAAAGACAGTTACAGAGATAAGAGGGTGCAGATTTGTGGAGACATTTGAAACAGAGGGTATTGATTTATACTGCAGTCTTTGTGAGACAGGCAACCAGTGAAGAGATCGCAGAAGAGGAGTGATGTGTTCAGATTTTTTCTTTCTTAGGACCAGTCGAGCTGCAGAGTTTTGTATGCGTTGAAGAGAGTGGATAGATGATGCTGGTAGGCCAGCCAAAAGAGAATTACAGTAGTCTAAACGTGAAAGAATAAGAGATGTGACAAGCTTGGAAGTTGCATCAGTGGACAGATACTTGCGAATCGCGCTTTACGCGCCGTAATTGATAGTAGCAAGACTGGCAGGTCTGGGTGATGAATTTTTTTCATAGAGAGTGTGTTGTCAAGAACTACTCCTAAATACTTCACAGAGTTGGACAAAGGAACTGACGTATTGCCGAATTCTATTGAAGTTTTTGTGATAGAGGAAAGTTTATGTTGGGTCCCTATGAGCATGGCTTCGGTTTTATCGGCATTAAGTTGTAACTTGTTCTGAGTCATCCAGTTTTGAATGTCTTGAAGGCAGTAGGACATATTTGTCAAGAGGAAGGCAAGTTTTCAACAGTATCGCTGCACTGAAGTTGAGTATCATCGGCATAGAAATGATGATCAATAGGGTGGTTGTTTATTATATGTGAGAGTGGAGCAGTGTATAGAGTAAAGAGAACAGGGCCCAGGACTGATCCCTGCGGGACTCCACATTCCATTTTGACAGGTTTTGATTGAATTTTGTTTACAATAACTTTCTGGAACCGGTCCTGTGAGGTATGAAGTAAACCAGGTGAGGGCTGTGCCATTAATACCAAACGTATTTGGAGGCGAGAAAGAAGAATTGAGTGATCTATGGTATCAAAGGCTGCAGATAAGTCAAGAAGAGTGAGGAGGGAGATTTTTCCTGCATCAGAAGCAAGTAGAAGTGTATCTAAAGTATGGACTAGGGTGGTTTCGGTGCTGTGGCTGGGCGATAGGCAGACTGAAAAGTGGGAAGAAGATCATTGGAATGAAGGTGACTGTTGAGCTGTTTGAGAACAACTTTTTCTAGTACTTTAGAGATAAAGGGTAAGTTTGAGACAGGCCTATAATTCTTCAGAATGTTGGGATCGAGGTCGTGCTTTTTCAGTAGAGGTGTGACTATTGCTGTTTTAAGAGCTGATGGAAAATTTCCTGACTGAAGAGATGAGTTTACTATTTTAGTGATAATAGGCACAAGTTGTGGAAGGCATTGTGAGAAAACAGGAGCAGGTATGGGATCAAGGTCGCATGATTTTATAGTCATTTCCTTCAGAATTGTCATGATTTCTTTTTCACTTGTGGGATGGAAGGAAAAGAGAGGAGTGCCAGTGAACTGGGGGGTCAGGAGGCGCAGGCTGGAATTGAGTTTGATCAAGTTTTCTCATTATTACCACACTTTTGCTTTGAAACTGCAATGGCAGAAGCGAACAGATATGCCGATAATGAAAATAGCAAGAAGGAAAATAAAATAGGTCTATGGTCTGCCAAGGTTCGACAGGTGAGAGCAATGGGTACACCCCCCCCCTCCCCACGCACACACATCCATAATTTGTGCTTTTTGTGATGTGATGTGACCCTGTGCCACCACTACGACTTTTTTAGAGACTATCAACATTAAAATTTTGTAGGGTTACAGAAGTTATGTGTTTCGAATTTGTCACACCTGTGCTGTGACACTGGTGACAGTCATGTACAATAATACACTTCTGTACACTTAACAAACATGTGGTAGCATACGCAGATATGAACTGCAGTATAAAGGTCACATGTTGATTGAATATGACTTGTTTTCAAAAGAAAAAATAGTTAAACAAAACTTCTGTCTCCTCGAGACATACCATAAAACAACAGGTGCTATGGGGACATTGTGTGACACATCCCTGAAGTACTATTGCACAT
Source organism: Rapana venosa (assembly GCA_028751875.1). NCBI lineage: Eukaryota > Metazoa > Mollusca > Gastropoda > Neogastropoda > Muricidae > Rapana > Rapana venosa. The sequence goes on along the minus strand of CM054139.1, from coordinate 18,304,856 downwards.
AACTATTGGTAAACACATCAGCTGGGTATCACTTCCTTATTCTACACTAACATGCTTGAACTATTGTCAAATCCATGCAGGATTTGCTGTTTGATCATATATACCATATTTTTACCTGTGATTGGTGACAAATAAGGTGACAATGACAAGACATCTGGTGACCAGACACATAAACTTGCGCCTAAATGCAAGTACAAAGACATACCTAGCTTGTGACAAAATTTCAGCTTGATAGCTTGTCATGCACACACACAATTGTCTTAGGAGTAAAGTAAGTCAGATGGAGGTAGAAAACCTTCAAAGAATTCAAAATCTACAGGCAGTTTAGCTCTGTAGAATCCAACAACAAGAGGGTTAAGTGGTCTGGGGCTATAAACCACAGGAAATGAAACAAAATGACAAAAGTTCTGGTGTTTGTGTAGCTTTGCAAGACAAAAGGTCTGGTGTTTGTGTAGCTTTGCAAGACAAAAGTCCTGGTGTTTGTGTAGCTTTGCAAGACAAACGTCCTGGTGTTTGTGTAGCTTTGCAAGACAAACGTCCTGGTGTTTGTGTAGCTTTGCTAGACAAAAGTCCTGGTGTTTGTGTAGCTTTGCAAGACAAAAGCCCTGGTGTTTGTGTAGCTTTGCTAGACAAAAGTCCTGGTGTTTGTGTAGCTTTGCAAGACAAAAGATCTGGTGTTTGTGTAGCTTTGCAAGACAAAAGGTCTGGTGTTTGTGTAGCTTTGAAAAGCAAAAGGTCTGGTGTTTGTGTAGCTTTGCAAGACAAAAGTCCTGGTGTTTGTGTAGCATTGCAAAACAAGTTCTGGTGTTTGTGTAGCATTGCTAAACCAAAAGTTCTGGTGTTTGTGTAACTTTGCAAGACAAAAGTTCTGGTGTTTGTGTAGCTTTGCAAGACAAAAGTCCTGGTGTTTGTGTAGCTTTGCAAGGCAAAAGCCCTGGTGTTTGTGTAGCTTTGCAAGACAAAAGTCCTGGTGTTTGTGTAGCTTTGCAAGACAAAAGTCCTGGTGTTTGTGTAGTTTTGCAAGGCAAAAGCCCTGGTGTTTGTGTAGCTTTGCAAGACAAAAGCCCTGGTGTTTGTGTAGCTTTGCAAGACAAACGTCCTGGTGTTTGTGTAGCTTTGCAAGACAAACGTCCTGGTGTTTGTGTAGCTTTGCAAGACAAAAGCCCTGGTGTTTGTGTAGCTTTGCAAGACAAAAGTCCTGGTGTTTGTGTAGCATTGCAAAACAAAAGTTCTGGTGTTTGTGTATTGCTAAACCAAAAGTTCTGGTGTTTGTGTAACTTTGCAAGACAAAAGTTCTGGTGTTTGTGTAGCTCTGAAAAGCAAAAGTTCTGGTGTTTGTGTAGCTTTGCATTCTGCAGTTATGAAGAAAATCAAATTTGATTCAGAAATATTGCATGAATACATTTACTTTTAACCCAGGTGGTCTGGTACCACATTTGTGAAATGGATAAAGGAAAACATGATAAGCGTGAATGGCCTCCAGAAGAAGCAAACCTGCTGAATTTTGGCAGGAAGAAAACATCTGTTCTCAAGAACTGCACTAAAATGTGGCCATCTGTGGCAGAATCTGGGAAGGAGCACACTTTATGCATTGCACTGCAGGCAAGTTGGAGTCTTCTTGTGCATACACATAGCTGCAGTGGAAACATGTATATTCCATGCTTAACAGCATGTTCAGATTATGTTTTAGCTCTTTGAAGATCACAGGCGTATCTCAAAATAGCAAGGATGAAACCTTGCAAACCAATGTGTGTATCTGTTTGTGAGAGAAGTTGGGTTTTTTTCTGTTGTTGGAGTTATTTTGTTATTGTTACATCTGTTTATTGCTTGTTTTTATAGGGGGGATAATGCTAACAGTTGCAACAAAAAATTCAGTCAAAATGTGCAAGATCTGGTTTTGGACTGTTGACAGTACTATATGTAAAATCTTGAGGCAGGCAAACCTGTAGCATCACAAAGAAAACCCACCCAGTAAATGCAAGTGAACAGTTCTCTGAAAGGGGTAAAACTCATGACTGACCTTCCAGCCTACAGATTACACTTGCAGTTTGCTACTCCAAGGCAACTGGGTTTGTTTTGTCCTTTCCTTTTGCCAGTATCATGATCTGCTTCCAGACTAAAGAGGGCTGGCTGTCAAGTCATCTGTGGTGCCCAATGATCTAGAAGACTCCAGGATATGTTATGTTCTGTAAAGAAGTAAGAGGATGCATTTACTTTTCTGTTCAGGTTGAGATAGATCTGGGCCATGAATACCACTTCCACTCCATCTTTGCCTGTCCCATCCTACGACAGCAAAGCACACAGGTCAATCCTCCCATGCGGTTGGTCTGTGGCCATGTTATCTCCAAAGATGCATTAGCCAAGCTCTCCAACATGAACAAGTAAGTATGATCTTCATGTGTATTTCAAGAATAGAAAGAGCTATAGCAATGTTTATGCTGCAGTTGATTTTGTGCAACACATCTGCCGCAGTTTTGGCTGCTATCTGTGCAGTAATTTACAGAGCATGAGTCAGGTAAGATCTGCATTATTTGTCTTCGTAGGTTTCAAAACAGGACCGGTAGACTGTGGTATGCAGCTTCATTATGCAGTGAGAAGACACTCTCCACCCACCCCCCACCCACCCCAGCTTTATCAGGGTCATGAAATAGCCTTTGAAAGAGCAACAACCAGTCCCCTAAAATGACAACATGATGGGCAGGGCAGTAGAATAGATAAAGTATAATCTGGATGGCTACTCAGAGACCTAAGTAGTTGGTTTGAATCTCGGTAGTGCATAGTGGATAGAGGGTGTGGAATTTTACAGTCTCCACAGCCAACTTAGGAACAGTCCTTCCATCAGAACATTTGTCTGTTTCATGTGTAGTATGTTTGTATAGAAAAATGTATATGTATGCACTTGCAAAGGGCCATGTCATTGTTTCAGACCTGGGGTAGAAATGTTAACACACTGAGGCTTTCCCAGTGAATTGGGTTATGCATTGAGAAGGCATCTGCGAGGTGGGTTTCTGGGCAGTTGTGATTGAAGTAGAATGGAAATATTCCAGTGAGTGTCACCTTCCGGTAAATTGAGATGGAAAACTGACAGCACAGATTGTGGCTTCCATGCTACTGTTGGCATTTGGATGTATGTATGTGTGTGGTGTGTGTGTGTGTGTGTGTGTGTGTGTGTGCGTTCTATCTTCTATGGATTTTCAGTGTTCAGAACTGCAGTGATGGCCAAGTAGTTTTTTGTTTTGTATGCCTCCTTCAGATGACTGTTATAGTTCTTCTTTTTCTTCTTCTTCCTTTTTTGTCATGTTTCTCCCAGGGGAGGTTTGGCATTGATGATCCTTCTCCATATCTCTCTGTTTTGAGCTTCCTCCTCATTTATGCCCCTTTCTCTAAGATCATCTGCAATACAGGCAGCCCAGGTTTTGCTAGGTCTTCCCTTTGGTCTCTTTCCATCCGCTACGAAGTTCATTGTTCTTTTTATGATGTGGTGGTCTGCTTTCCGTTGAATGTGCCCAAACCAGCACAGTCTATTGCTACTAGCTACAGACTTCAGATCATCAACTTTGCACATTCTCCATAGTTCTTCATTTGTGATCCTGTCTTCCCATTTGATCTTTGTCATGTAGCATAGCTTTCGGTTTTCACAGCTCTTCAACAAACGTTTGACGGTTTTTGTGAAAACCCACGTCTCCAAACCATACAGGAGAACAGGTGTGATGCAGGCCTTATATATCAGACAGCGTCTCTCCAGTGGGATTTTCTGATTCCGAGCAGACTTGCCAATTCTTTCCATTTCTTCCAAGCACTCGCAATCCTGGTTCTGACAGCTAACTCAGATTTTGCTTCGCAGCTCATCATCTCTCCTAGGTAGCAGAATTCGTCTACCACTTCTATCTTCCCTTGTTCAAATTCTAGCTTCTCCTTTCCTGCATCGGTATTGTCTTCACCCTTCTTATTCATACAACTGGGGCAGACAAATACTCGGTCCTCCTTCTTCAGACTTTTGAGCTTTGAGCATCTTTTGTGACACCAATATTGACATTTGGAGCATTTGATCAAATTGTTCCCTACACCTTTGTGGCACCCCCGTGGGACTCCCGGGGTATGCTTGCAAAGCGAGCATCGAAAGAATAGGATCTCTGCCCTCCAACCAGGCATGTCGTAAAAGGCGACTAAGGTGGAACCCTTCCCCCAGGTAGGGGGTTAGACATAGGGCTAACAACCCTGTTCTGTAAAAAACCCATTTGTTTCGGAAACAGCAACAAAAGAAATAAACAATACTGGGTGTGATGGGCTTCCAGAGTCATCAGAAGATGCTCGTATGAATGTCAGTGGTGAAAGCCGAAAGGAAGCCACTGACAGGAAGATGGAAGTCTTAAGCGCCAAAAATAAGACCAAAATAGGATTTTGGAACGTGAGAACCATGTTTGAAACAGGAAACTAGCGCAATTTAAACAGCAGAGATGAGACGCTACAATTTGCATATTCTGGGAAATCAGTGAAAGCCGATGGACAGGATCAGGCAAATACAGAGCCAGCACAGGAGAGCCCAGTGCTGTACAGTGGTAGAGATAAACAGCCAAACCATGAGGGGTAGCAATTATCATGAAGAAAGGAATGGAGAAAAATGCCTATGGAGTGGAAACCTATCAACAGCAGGATGATGAGGATAAGAATGAAAGGTAAGCATGCAATACCACAATCTACAGTGCTATGCACCAACCAACGACAGTGGAGAAGGAAACAAAAATACATTTATGAACAATTACAGCTGAAAGGGAAAAACACACCAAACCATGACCATGAGGATAGTGATGGGTGACCTTAATGCAAAAGTCGGAAAAGAAAACACAAATCAAGAAAGAGCCAGGGAAAAAAGAAGGATTTTGGCAGCAAAAATGACAACGGAGAAAGATTGGTGGAATTCTGTATACAAACAACCTGGCCATTGGAGGGACATTATTTGCACACCCTGAGATCCACAAGCTTACCGGGTGTTCCCCAATGGAAGAGACAAAAACCAGATCGACCACCTGATGATCAATGGGACATGGAGGAGATCGCCCCTAGATGTAAAAGTAAGGAGAGAGGAGCTGATGTTGGCAGTGATCACCACCTTGTCACTGCAACCTAAAAGTGAAGCTGAGAAAAAATGGATTTTTTTGGGAAACCAAGACAACAACATTTTGATGTGGAAAAGGCTGCGCAACACCAAAGAAAAGAGTGCTTTCACCCTCCAGCTCAAAACAAGCCCCAAAAGCACTGGTCGATACTGAAAACTACACACCTCCTGACACGACTAATATAAACACCATGTGGAAACAGTCAGGACACCCTACACACAAGCCAGCAAAACGTGCTTAGGACAGAGACAGAGGAAGAGAAAAGGTGGATTACAGCAGACACCTGGCAAGCCATTGAGAACAGTAGAGAACTGAAGAAGAAAATCTTAGAGACAAAGTCAGAGCGGATAAGAGAGAGGTACAAACAACAGTACAGAGAAGCAAACCAAACTGTGAAGAGAATGACAAGAACAGACAAGGTACCTACATGGGTGATATTGCAAGACAAGCAGAGGAGGCCGCCGCAAAGGGAGAACAAGGACAGGTGTATAAGATCACTAAGACTGTCAGTGGCAAGTACCGGAGCAACACCAAAACACCAACCTAGATAAAAAAAGGTCAAATACTTACCACAGAAGAGAACAAGATGCAAAATGGGCAGAACATTTCAGCGAAGTTCTCAACAGACCACTACCAACTGAAAAGGCGATGTACAAGATCCTGATGCCCGATCTCAATGTGAACAGCTCACCCCCAAAGAAGGAAGAGATTTATAGCAGCAATCAGCTCTCTCAAGAATGGAAAAGCCCTGGCCAGGACAACCTCAACGCAGAACTTTTCAAGGCAGATCCAGAATTTGCATCTAAAGTTCTACAGCCACTTTTGCAGCTATATGGGAGGAGAAACAGTACCAGCGATTGGACGAAGGAGTCATCGTGAAGATCCCAAAAAAAGACCCTGAACAATTGTAACACTGGAGAGGAATCACTCTGCTATCTGTTCCCAGCAAGATTCTGGCAAAAAAATCATCATCGGACGAATCTCAGAGGCAGTGGACCAACAACTCAGAAAGGAACAGGCAGGTTTAGACCCGGAAGAAGATGCATAGACCAGATCTTCAACCCTGCGCAAATCATCGAAAGTGCACCCGGAAAGGCAGAGACAGCTGTATATCAACTTCATAGATTTTTAAAAAGCCTTTGACAGCATTCATCCCAGAAAGTGTATGGCGCATACCCCCGAGCATATGAATTCCCCAGGGGATTATCCAAGTCATTAAGAGCTTCTACAACAACTTCCACGTGCAGATAGGAAACAGCAAAACCGTTTCAGTGTACAAACCGGCGTTTAGACAAGGCTGCCCCATGTCGCACTACCTTTTAACCTGACAATTGATTGGGTTTATGAGCAAACAACAGTTGACCAGTCACGGGGCATCAGATGGACCCCCTTCTCAACGCTTGAAGACCTAGATTTTGCCGACGATCTGGCACTGCTCTCAACATACCCACCATCACATTCAAGAGAAGATATCCCGTTCAGCACTTTCGCACAGCAAGTAGGCCTGAAAATCGGTCAGAAGAAGACAGAGGTGATGGACACTGAAGTTCCCGAACCCCTCACCTGTCACAGTGATGGAGAAATTTTCCCCAAAAACTGAAGAGTTCACGTTCCCCGGGAGCACTGTTAGCATGACGGCGGAGCAGGCAGGGGACATCAAGAACCGGATTAGCAAAGCAAGAAATGCTTATAGAAAATCTGAACAAAGTGTGGAAATCATCCCCGTACAGCACCAGAACCAAACTAAGACTACCCGAGCTGTGTAACTTTCCACCCCCTTTTTGGTACGGCTCGGAGTGCTGAAAGATGACTGAGAGTGACCTCGACAAACTATCCACATTCCACACGAAGAAACTCAGAAGAATCTGCGCTTCTTCTGGCCCGAAAACCCTCTCCAACCAAGAACTTTTTTCCCGTTGCAACCAAGAAAGCATGGACAATCATCCTGCTAGGCGAGGGATGGATAGGGCATATCTGCCGTCGGGAACAGGGAAACATCGCCCGAACAGCCCTCCACTGGACACCAGAGGGAAAACGCAAACGAGGACGACCCAAAAACACTTGGCGTCGGACTGTTGAAGCAGAGCTGAAGACCTTCCAACATACCTGGGGAACCATTCAGAAGCTGGCCCAGGACAGACAGGAGTGGAGAACTTTTGTTGCTGCCCTACGTGCCAATAAGGCACAAAGGCATTGATGATGATGACCTTTGTGGCAGACACCAGGCGGGTATTTGCCTTGCTCTCTGTGTTCTGCGGTCTTTTCCAACTGTCATTGCCTTGGTCTTGTCAACATTTACCTTCATTCCTCTGCGTTCTAATCTCTGTTTCCAATTGCCAAATCTTTGAGTAGCGTCATCACTGTTCTCGGCTACCAGTACTAAGTCATCAGCATACAGCAGTTCCCAGATCTCTTCTGGCCTCTCCACTTCCTTGGATATTTCATTCATTATGAGGATAAAGAGCAGAGGGCTCAATGCGGATCCTTGGTGCACTCCTACTTTTTTTCTCAAAGCTTTCTGACGACCCAATTTTTAGTTTTCACTTTTGATCTGGAGTTCTTGTACAAAGTCATAACCATTGAGATGGTGTGTCCAGTACACCTTGTTTCCTCAAGGCCCATTGGATTGCCTTTCTGGGTACTCTATCAAAAGCTTTTTCCAGGTCAACAAAGATGTGCGTCAAGCTCTTTTTCTTCTCCATATACTTTTCCTGCTGTTGTTTCACAATAAATATTGCATCTATGGTTGATTTGCCAGCCTGGAATCCAAACTTCAAATGACTGTTATACTGAGGTCAATAATTAGTTTTGGTGATAAAGTACAAGATTGTTTAGTATGTGTGTTTATGCTATTTTGATGATGTTTTTATACTTGACTTGGAATTAATGTAAATATTATTTTTCAATATTTATCACTTTTATTTTGATGTATGATTACCACCGTGGTCACTATTATAAAAACAAATGTTTTGTTCAGTCAAAAGGCATGGTCATATTTTCATGTTATCTGAGTATATAAAGGTTTTCTTTCTCTCTCTTTCTTCCTTCCCTTGGGGGGTGGGGTGCCTAGAGCCTAGTCTTTTTCTTTGCTTGTAACTTTGCAGGAGGTCTGCCTGCTGACCTCAGCTGACCTCAGCTGACACATTCCCACCTCAGAGCAGCTCATTTAATTGTACAGGATGCATGCTGGGTATGATCATGTTTTTGTAACTCATAGGATGCTGACTTGAATTACAGGATCTTTAATGTGTATAATTATGCAGGAAAGGAATCAAAGCACTGACAGTTCTGCCTGGAAAATCGTAAAATAAAAAACAACCCTAACCCTTAATTCACCAGATGCTGCCACCAAGATTTGAACCCAGGACTTCATGGACCCACAGGATTGAAGTCAAATGATCTTAACCTCTTAACTGCCCAGTGCAAGTGCACCCTATATGCCGGGGAATAAAATTCTTATGTACCACTGCTATGTTCATATCCCTCTTACTCAGAAACTACTACATGAATATTCCAGATAGTCTGCCCAATGACAGTATATATGTCGTAGATTACTTTGAGGCAAGCTCAAATTAGTTAGCTTGATATTTCACTGCGAAAATATATTTAAAATGTAAAAAAATTGACCAAAAATATGATTTCTTTATTACCACTCTCATTCTGAGTACTCCCGATCTCAATAACCTCAAACATAAGTCTAGGCCAAATTTCATTCTTTTTTTTTATGCATGATCAGCTGAATCATACACGATCGTTTTCATCAATTTTAAAGGAAAAATCTACGTTTTTTTTGCCACTTTTACAGCTGTGTAAAGTTTTTAGGGCCTTCAACAAGAAGTGTCACATTCGAACACAATTTTTAAAAAAGCATCTGCATCATCACTCACCATCCCTTGGTGGGGAGACCTTTGGGGGTACCCGCAGGACGCTGCAAGTGGACACCAATTGGTTCTGCCCCTGGGTGCTTTCGGGGGTTTTGGGGACAGGAGGCCGGTCCCCCCTTGATTTTGGGATATCCATTTTTTGCGTGGTCGTCCCTGCCTCCTTTCTCCTTCCACCCTTCCCCGCAGGACTGTCTTTTTACAGGGTGTTTGCCTTGTTGGTGGCCCAAAACCCTTTCAGTTTCCTCCCTTTGCGTATCTGCAATGGTTTTTTTGTTTTCCCCCCAGTGCCTCGATCTGCTGCCCAAATAGTATTTTTTTAGGGCCTGTAGGTGATGTTCGGGTCCCCCTGAGCATTTTATCTAAGGCTTGAATGCGCGTTCTAAACGGGATAAGTGCCATCTTCACGCTGCAAAGGGAATGGAGTGACGGTGCCCTTTTAGAGTCTGACCTTAGTGTGGGTTTTGATGTTGTGGGTTTCCCCCACACTTTCGCCAGCTTAGTCAGGAGGAAGGCCACAGCAAGTCTGATCTTCACCCTTGTGTTTTTCGTACCTTCTTTGGTGATGACTGCCCCAAAGGTTTTTAAAATTTTTCCAAACCTCCTCTATGTCTCGCCACTAAATCTTAAATGCTGGGGGGAGGGGGCCCGGGGGTGGTACTTTTTCACTGGGATCTTGCTTTTTTTCCTTTGTTTGATCTCCTTTAACCGTGGGCTTTGGGGCCTGAGGGTTTCCAGTCGGGTTTGGTGAAAATCCTGGAGTTCTTCTTCACTGCGGCCCAGGAGATCAATATCATCTGCGAATCGAAGAATGCAGACGGGCCCTTTTCCTCCAAATTGGTTTTGGGTTTCCTTAAAGGGTCAAGGGGGGCCTCCTGTTTTGATGTTTTCCAGGAACCCCGTTGAAAAAAGGGGGGATAGCAGGCAGCCTTGTCGAACTCCACTGAAGCCCCGGAAGAACTCCCCGTTTTCTCCACCCAGGGGGAAACGGCACTGTGGACCCGGGTTCATACAGCGCCTGGATGACTTGAATAAAGGCCCCTCGCGAAGCTATATTTCTCTCAGGGCTTGCCACAAAAAGCTTCTTGCCACACTGGGTTAAAAGGGCCCCTTCGAAGCCCAATGAAGTTTTTGTAAGCGGTAGCGATTTTTGGAGATCCCTTTTCTATGACCATTCTGATGTTGAAGATCTGCTTGACGTGTTTTCGACCGGGTCTAAATTCCGGGCCTGTTTTTTCTGATAGGATTTTTCTGCTTGGGGTTTTCAGTCTGTTCAAGGAAATGCGTAGCAAATTTTGGCTTGGAGGGCTTATCGCCGGGTTTTTTTTGTTCTGAAATTTTTGGCACTTTTTCAGGTCTCCCCTTCTTTGGAAGTGGAACTATGAGGGTTTGGGCCACTGTTCAGGCCACTTTTTGCGGCCCCAGATGCTTTGGGCAATGATTGTTAATGTCTTAAACATCTCGGGGCCCCTCCGTTCTTAAATGAGCTCAGGGGGAAATTTTTGCCCCAACCCCCTGGTGATTTGGGCCCCCTTTTTCAAGGATTTTAAACTGCTTCTTCTAATTCTTCCCCCAGCACCTGGGGGGTGCTTTCGGGATCTGATGGTCGGGGATCTTGCTCGTGAATTTTTGTTGGGAATAAAGCCTTCACTTGTAGTTGAAACAGGTCGCTGCAATTTTCCCTCCCCCATTTTTTCATGATAGGGGCCTCTCTGTAAGGACTGCCCCCCTTTGTCTTCAAAAACGGAGGTCTTTGGCTGCGGGAAAACCTTGGTTAGAAACCTTTGATGGTCGGGTACGCCTCCTTGCTGCCCCTTTTGGGCCATTGCCTTCTAAACCTTGGAGAAAAGTTTTTACACCCAAATTTTCCCCATGGCCTCAGCCCTCTTCCTTCTTGATTGACCTTTTGGGACTGTTTTTTAAAACTCTTGGGCCTTTTCGGGGTTTTTGTTCTTCTCGGGCTTTGGGCTCCCGCTTTGGTCGCACGGGTCCAGGATATCTTTTGGTAACCCATGGTTAGTTCTTTTTTCCTTTTTTTTCCCAAGGACCCCCAGCGCTGCCCTCCTAAAATGGTTTTGGGCTGAAGGTCTCATTGAGGTTTTTTAAAGCCCCAACTTGGGGAAATTCAATCGGCAAATCTCCCCCCCTACCCTCAGCTTTAAAAGTTTTTCACAAAATTCGGGGCCCCTTCGTTTTCCCCTTTTTGAACCGAAAAACAAATTTTTTTCCCCTTTCTGGTTTTTGGTCTTCAGTTTTGATCTTAGGGTCAGGGATTACCTTTCCCCGGGCACTCCCAAAATCAGCGCCAGGGAAATTTCCCTTGTCTGGGCTTTGTTGTGCTCGATTTAAAATCTTTTTGGGGGCCATGCAAAAAAAAACACAAAATACGGCAAAAAACGATTTTTTTGCTAGGGTTTTTTTTGCAGCTGGATGTTCCAAAACCAACAGGAGAGGGGACCTCCTTTAAATTTTTTGGATTTTTTCCCTTTTAAACGGTATCAAGGAAGCGGGCTTTTTTTATTCGGTTCCCACCCCGGGAAAATTTTTCGGGGTTTTTTTGGCGTATGGGGTTTTGGCATTTTTAGCCCGGGAAATTTTTTCCGGGGGAAAGGCGGGCTGGGGTTTAACTAAATGGAGTTGCGGGAAGGGGAAATCCTGCCTTTTTGGGGGTGATGCGGATTTTGGCAAATTTTAAAAAAATTCAGCAATTTCCCCCAAACATAAAAAAGGACTTTAAATTATGCATCATTAAAAAGGGTTTTTTAATGTGATTTTTTAAATTGGGTTATTTCATTTTTCAGTAGAAGCTGCAATTTTTTTTTAACCAAATTTTTTTAAAAAATATGTTACTAAATGCTGAAAAATAATAAGGTTTGAAAATTAAGCGCTTATTTTACATGGTTTTAACTTTTCACCAACTAGTCCCTTGAAACAAGTGAGTTTTTTCCCCCAAAAGTAAAGTTCCCTGAATTTGGCTGAACCATCATATCACTTTTTGCACTAAACAATTTTTTTTTTTTTTAAAAATCATAACACTGGGAGCCCGAAATCCAAAGAAAAACGCTTGTCAACAGTCTAAGAAAAGAACCAACAACAAACTGGGAAAGCTTATGGCAAGGAAAAGCAACTGTGTTTAGAAAAATTTTTCCCTTATAGGGCCGGGGAAACTTTCCCTTCATTTTAACATCACTTAGTGTTTTTTTAAAAAAATCGTAATTCTGCCAAATTTTAAGCTTGGGTACGTCAGGGGAAAGGGAGGAGTCCCGAATTTTTAACCTCATTGATTTTAACCCCCGGGCTATAGTTTACATGGTTCAAAATTTCCCCAAACGGATGCCAAAAGCTGAGTGGGGGAAGCCTTTTTGCCCTTCCATCCCATTGGCCATGAAGTCAGGGGTTTTTTTTCCCAAAAAACCCCCCCAGGGGGTGTCTGGTGAAGTACGGGGGGGGGGGGTTTTTTTTCCCTCTGTATAATATACCCGTGTTGCTTTCTAGAGTGCCCCCTTTCCCGGGATTCCCTGCATTTTTTCACTGCTGCTGAATAATGGGGCAGTGCACCACTGACCCAAAAAAATTATGGACAGCGCGTTTTTAAAAAACATTGCACCCTTGCAACACCCTTTTGAAATCCTAAAATTAAGCACTATTATCCAAAATTTTCTCCGTTAAATTGCTTCTGATTGGCTAAGCCCCTTTCCTTTTAAACCCGTCAAAATTCGCCCCCGGGGTCAGTTCCTGCGGGGGGTCCATTTTTTTGGGTGGGCTACCCCAGGGGTGGAAAGTTTTTTCTGATTCATCCCTACTACGATCTTTGTAAAAAAGCAGCTCGTCCTGCACTGTTGTTCTCTTCTTTTACATAAATCCCAAGAAATAAGTGACATGTTTGGGAAAAAGATTGTTGAGGAGTTGGGCCAAAACCCTTTTCCCCCAGCAGGTTGGGAAAGCGGGTAGATCTGGTAAGACAATTTGGGCCCGGCTTGAAAACAGTAAACAGGAAAATCGTTAGGCTGTCCAGGCCTTCACAAAAGGGGGATGCGCTAATTAGAGAACAGCACTTAAGCATCACGCAAAACACTGTTTGATCACCGGGAGGCTGCCCAAATGAAATTTCCCGAGACTTTCATTGTTTAGGAAACTCCCTCTCCCCTCCCCCCTTTCGATGTACAATGGGGGGGGGGAAGGGGAAAAGTTTTTTGACTTTTGGGCTTTAACCTATCCTAAATTTTAGATTATTTCTCTGACTTTTCGAAAAAAAATTTTAAATCCCCCTCTCTCTCTCTCTCTCTCTTTTTTCCCTCTTTTCCCTCTCTCTCTCCCTCTCTCTTTCTTTTCCTCTCCCTCTCTCTCCTCTCTCTCCCCTCTCTTCTCTAAACCTTCTCCCCTCCCCTCTCCCCGGGAGGCCCCATCACATAGGTAAAAAGAAGATGTACTGAAATTGCTCCGGTTTTTTTTGTGAAATAGAAACGGGTTCTAAGGGGTTTTTCAGTTTTTAAATTTTTGGGCATGTAGATCGGGAGGAGGGGAATTTTCAGTGCCCCCTGTACGGGCTGTCTGGGGCTTTTTGCGCAGAAATTTGCCTTTTTAATTTTAAAGGGGCAAATTTTCCAAATCTGCCATGCATACCTCCATCCTGACACTGAAAAGCGGGCGGACGTGTCCTTTAACTGCCCCTTTCACCTATCAAATTTTGGGGGGGGATTTTTTATTGCGGTGGGGTGACTTTAAAGCCCAAACCCCTGGCCCCCCCCTCCCCCCCACAAAATCTACGGGCCAAGGACCAAGCTGGGGCAAATAAAGCTTGAAAAACGGGTGGGGGTCAAACGGCGAAAAAAGGGGCCTTTCTCGTGGGACCAAAACCAGTGCAGGGGTGGCTGCCAACATCCCTTCCCAACCTTTCCAAACACAACGGGTTTCCTCTCCTGCTGAAACCCTCCCCGGGAACTGAAAACTGAACATGACACGCCAAAATAAAAGAAGCTGGAAAACCTGTTGAAGTCTAAGTGGAAAATTTCAAAAGAGGTTTCCCGGGTTTTTTTCCCAGAGGGTTTCTGAAAGAAAAATTTGGAAACCCTTAAAAGACATGGACAATCTCAAGCTGAAAACAAGGGGTTATGACAAAACAAATACAAAATTTGACGAACAGAGTGGATAAGCTAGAAAAGAGGGCAGACGATGCAAAAAGGACGACACGGCAAAAAAACAACTTGTTCATAGGGATAGAAAAAACAAATTTAAGTGTGCCGACCCGTGGGAAGGCCAATTTAAAAAACTTCCTCTGAAAAAAAGGATGTCAAGGATGTAAATTTGATAAGTGGCCCTTTAAATTCTAAAGCAACTCTCCTAAAATTTCCAAAGCTGTTTTTTTTCAGGATTTTAAAATTAGAATAAGGGAAAACAAAAACTCACCGAAAGGCTCTTTTTTATTTTTTTTAGATGAAATTTTTCTCAGTCTGTTAGGGGAAAAAAGGCGTAAATTGGGCCCCCAAAATTAAAGAGTGCTAGAGCAGAGGGGAAACAATAAAATTTTTTTTGACCATCTGATAATAAACAGAGAAAAGGTTTACCCTCAAGGGTCTCCAAAGAAAGGAATAGCTTTTGGCCCGGGGCCATATACACATCCGTCCCTAGAAAACAAGTCCCAGGGTATTTAAAACCCACACCCCGGGCATAAGGGGGCCAAAAAGTACAAAACACACACACACCACACAAAAAACCACACAAAACACACACACACACAAAATACAGCTTTGGGGCTTGGAAGCATGACGGAGAAAACAACTGGCTTTAAGAAGCAAGACAAAAAACAAATTTTTGACCAAGGTTTTCTAGGGTAGGTCTAACACTGTCCCCCCAGGATTTTTTCCGGTTGGGAGGAAACCCCCCCCAAAAAAAGAGCCCTTGTTTTAAAAAATGAAAGATGCATACTATGAAAAGCATTAACCCGGGTTTTTTAAAACCATCAATAAAATAGTGATTGTGTCAGTTTTGATGATGTAGACGCATTTTTTTTTTTTAATCAAGCAAAAAAAGAAACCAAAAAAAACGTTTTTTTGTTTTAAACTTGGAACGTAAATGGGTTCTTTCTAAACCCCACTGACGGGATTTTTTTATATTTTGTGTTAACTTCGATTTTATTTTTCTGTCAGAAACTTTCCTGGAGAAAAATCCGCCAGATGGTTTTATGGCTAAAAGGGCCTTTTTGTAAGTCCCCCAATTAAAGTTATCTCAAGGGAGACGATCTGGTGGGGTTTGTTTTTTTAATAAAGCATGAGTCACTCCCTTGTGAAATGTTTGGAGTTCCTTAAATTTTAACATTTGTGTGTTTCTTTTTGACAAATCTTTTTTGTGGGACTTTTAAAGAATGTATTTTTTTATGTGGGGTATAACCACCTTAAAGTTCACCATTTTAAAAACATGTTTTTACCGTGATAATGGAAAATTTCTATGGGTGGAAAAAAATGTTTTTGTCAATTTTGTGGGAAAATTGGAAAGAAGTTTTATATAATACTTGGTTTGGGGACTTAAACAGCAGGACAACAAACTTTTCCTCTTATCAAAGGATTGAATGACTTTAATTTTAGATTCCCCTAGTAAAAGCATGTCTCTCAGTAGTAACGTAATTCTGAAGATTGTTTTACAAAAATTAAAGGAAATTATTTTTGAATATGTTCCCCTGCCCTTTGGGTTTTCAAAATTTTAAAGGGGAAAGCAAAAGGTAACCAGCTAGGAAAGGGTATACATTCAATTTTTGATGGGGGATGCAGTTAAATGATTATTTTTTATGCCCCAAAGATTTGGTTTTCTCAGATTTTTTTTTCTCAGTCGTTTTTTTGTTGCTGAGCATTCTGATTCGATCACCTTTTCCCGTTGAATTACATAATTTTAAACCATATATGAAAAACTTGTACATTAATGGGGGAGCCAGCAGTTGGGAAAAATTTTGTGGGATGAAAACAAAACCCCTCATTTTTTTAAGAAAATCCTGTGAAAAGAACATGGGGTAACAATTTCTAAAAAGCCCCCAGATAAATTTTTTAACATTGATTTAAAACTCAATTTATTTAAAGACTTATAAAAACCAGGCTGTTTTTTTAAAGAAAAACCCGGTTTTATATCAATAAAAGCTAAACAAATGATACTGGTTTGATAATGAATGTAAAAGAATGAAATTTGGTCAGAAAAATTTTAAGTCTTACCTTTAAAAAAGTTAAAGAAGAAGACAAAAAAATTTTTTACGGGATCCCCAAGAAGGGAAAATTTAAAAAAAAAGCTTGAAAGGAAAAAGAAAGAGTAAAACAAACATTTCTTGCAGATTGAAAAATTCCATCACTTTTCAAGTTCAGTTTCTGAAAAAAAAATTTAAGAAGTTCATTAGAAAGATCAGCCATAGAATAATATTTCTGGGCGACAGATGGGTTTCAGCACTCCAAAAAACCCGGGTAGAGAAAAAACCAGTAAGGACAACTCCATGAACACTGATGGTGACCCATGAAGAAACTGAAGGGAGATTTTTTTTCGTTCCCCCTATCCCCCCCAAAAAATGGGGGAAAAATTTTTGGCACTTAGAAAACTTTAAAAAAAAAGCAGCTGGTCCCGATCAAATCATTGGGAATTTCTAAAAAATGGTGGTGAAAATTCCTTTTTTTGTAAAATTAAAGTAACAAAATCTTGCAAAAGGGCCCTTTTTTCCCCAAAAACTTTGGGCTGACATTCCCAACATTACAACAAAAAAAAGGGTTTTTTACAACCCTAATAAAATACAGGGGAACTCCTTAGTGATAAAGTAGTAAGCTGTACAGGGACCACATTAAAAATAGGTTTTCAGGAATGGGTTAAAAAAAAAACAACATTCAGGTAACCCCCAATCTGGTTTTTAAAAAGAGGGTAAAAACCAGGGGCAGGATAGCTCGTGGTCGGGGCACTCACTTTCCCCCCCGCCAAAATTAAGCAGCGTCGGGGTGGGGGTTTAACCCTTGGATGGGGGCCATTTTCGCGCCTTGGCTTCAGTACAGTTCTCCCCCGTTTTCCCCCTGTAAATGGGGACCTGCCCCCTTTAAGGGGCAGGGGGAAAGGGAAAAACAGCGAGGGAGAGGAGTTGGGGGGCCCCCCTCAATATGCTGGGGCCCCAAAGAAGTGGGGGTCCTGACGCCCTTTTGCTCCCCCACACCTTATAGGTTATGGGGCTTTCCCTTTCCTTTTTCCCTTTTTTACCACTGGAAAATCATAAAGTTTTTCTCTACTTTCAAATTTAAACCAGAAAAAGTTTGGGTCAAAAACCGTAAGCTTAGGGGCATTTATTGACTTTGAAAAGGGATTTGGGTTCGGTTTTTAAAAGAAAAATTTTTATGGCCTATTCTCCTGAAAAATGGTGTGAAGGGGAAATTATTTTCGTTGTTTTAGAGCCCTGTATCAGAAAGTCAAAAGCAAATAGATTTTGGGTCTAAGCTGATGGACTAAAATACTGCACCACGGGGTCCAAAAAGGGGGATGTTAAAAGTAACCCTCTTTTGTTTTCTGTTTTCGTTAATGAGTTAGCCCTAGAAGTCAATTTAAAAAGGGTTTAAAAATGGTGCCCCTTTTTTCCCCCCCAAATTTACAGAATTTTGGGCATTTTTCCTGCTTGCTTTTTTTTGTCATCCTACTAAACTAAAACTGTTTTAAGGCCCAAAAACAGCAAACTAATAGCTTTAAACAGTGCTGCAACAAACACTTTAAACTTAAAGGTTAATCTAAAAAGAGTAATATTTTTGTATTCAGAAAGGGTTATTTAGCCTCACCCAAAAAGGCTGACAATGGAAAAAATCATGCCTGTGAAATTCCCCTCTTATTCCCTTTTCCCCCCTAGCGGAGCAAGGGCCCTAAAAGCGTCCCCCCCCTCCCCTGTCTTTGGCAAGGGGCTTTGGGCCCTTTTCCCCTGTCCCGCTGGGGTCTCTCACTCACTATGCAGGGTTTTTCCTCCCGGTCCCTTTTGGGGCCCTCTCTTTTCCTTTTTTCCCCGCGGGTTTCCCCCCCGGCGCTTGGCTGGTGTGTTTCAAGGGCCCCCTTCCGTAGGGGGAACCCCGTATTAAAAGTTTTATAAAATTTAGGGAACTGTTTTTCTACAAAGCTTTGTTTCACAACTGCTGCAAAGATTCCCGGCAAGTCGAGCAAAAGAAGCTTTTTAATTTTTTTTTGAAAAAAATTTCGATCATTTAATAATTTTGCTTTTTTACTTGTTCATTAATTATTTGATGCAAAAAAACAACCCCCTGGTTTTTTAATGGCGCGGAAATTTGGGGCTGGGTGCAGCTGTAAAACATTGGGGAAAACAGTAAAACCCTTTGCTTTAAAGAAGTTTTTAGGCTTTTGGGGAAAACTTAAAAACCCAATATAGACTAAAAACCCCAATGACTTGTTTATAGGGGAAAAACCCTTTTATATTTCTCTCCTTTTTATGCTTCTGTAAAAATCATTAGATAATTTGGGTTAAGAAATTTTGCATAGGGGTGAGTTTCAGGGGACCCTTTTTTTTGTCCCCTACAAGGGGGGCTTTACGATCTTGATGTCAAGGGAAAACACCTTTGGGTTCACAAATATTACCCGTTTATGTTAAATTGGCTTTGGGTTTTTTTTGGCTAGTCCCAAAGGGGTCAAATTGAGAGATTTTCAAAGTTTTTAGGCAAAGACTGATTGACTGCCGTTGGCAAACTGGAAATGGTCATATACAATAAAAATGAAGATTTCCAAAAATTTCAGGGCAATTTTTTAGGTTCACCGATGTCCCAAAACCCTTTTCTAAAAACTTATATGGACCCTTTTATTTGAAAAGATTATGTCTAAGTTTAGACTTTGGGGTATCTGACATAAATGTTCAAAAATTTTGATATATAGAACATGAAAAATGACCTCAGGTTGCTTTTGGGCCCCTTAAATTAAGGGAAAAAAGTGGGGAAAAAGAATTCATTTTTGGGGCTGGTTTCTTTTCCAGTATTAGAAGAGTTAGAATTTAACATTCCCGGAAAAAAAAGTAGACAGCCTAATTTATTTAGTTTCTTTTACTCATCATTTAGTCACCCTGAATTGTGCGCATTTTGCTTTATTTTTTAAATAAACCCTTTTAAATAAAGATATCTTGGTTTTTAAAGCCATTTTTTTTTTAACTGTTTTTTTATTTGGGGTTGTGGTATACAATAAAAATTTGTTTTTTTTGTGTTACTTTTTTTTTTTTCCCTAAAAACTAACATTTTGGCAACATTTTAAACCAAGGGCCCTTTTTGAATAAATCTTTTAAAGTTCCCCTTTCTCTCTCTCTCTCTCTCCCCCCCTTTTTTTCCCTCGTGACATCCCTTGTTTGGGCACCGGCAAGATGGGGTTTAAAAGGGGTTGAAACAATTTATTGTTTTTCTCCCAAAAGGCCCCTCCAGTATGCCAGTAACAGCCCTCCTTTTCTTTTTAGAAAGGGTTCTAAACACCTTCTCGGGAAAGGGCCTTCTTTCAAAATCGAGGGCAAGAGAAAAAACATTTTTGGGTTTTTCGCCGGGCACCAGCCCCCAAACATAAAAGCAACACACGCCAGTGTGCAGTTTTGTGTACCGAGGAAAGGGGCGCGCAAAGGGGCCGGGGCAAAAGAGGTGGAGACACATGCTCAATTGAACAAAAAAGCAACATAAAATCCGTCCCCCTTCAGATTTTTTTTTTGCCAACACCCCCCATTTATTTTTTAAAAGCAGAAAAGGGAAAATGCTTTGGACACGTCAATGGGAAAACGCCCACTGGGACACCTCTCTGTCGTTCCTCCGCACGGCAACACGGCCCGCCCCTCGTCTCCTCAAGCTTTTTTGGGGTTTTACCCTGTCAGTGACATGCACCACAAAGAATTGACGCAAGAGACGGCATGACGAATCTGAACGGGCAAAAGTATTTAAAATGAAAATGTAGTCTGTCTGCGTACCACCAACAATAGCGCCTGTACACTGCAGAGACGGTCTGAGGAAATATGAGGAGAACAGGGGGAATGGAACCTTCAAAACAAATGCAGAAATGTAAAAAGTAAACATGAACCGGAAGCACACCAAGTGTCCCCCGAGGATTCCAATTTGAAAAACAATACAAAATCTTGAAAACACAAAGGACAGGGCTTCGAGACCACAAGAAAGCACCAAAGACGGGAATCTTTCCCGGGCAAAACCCCCTGACCAGCCACAGTACACCCTAATACCCCTCTGTTGGACATTCCCATCCTACTACGATTCCCCTTATCCGCTAGCTTTACCTGCATTTTCACATATTTTAAATGATAACAATACCGCTTCGGTTTCCGCTCGCGAAAAATCGGATATTGTACAGCATTCTAATTTGTTGTTGTATTTTTCGATTTCAATCCCCTCCCCCAACTACCCGTTTGTGAAGGGGTTGAAAAACCTAACACATTAAATTTTGTCATTCTCTCCTCTCTTCCCCTCCCCTCTCTCTTTTCTCTCTCTCTCTCCCCTCTCCTCTCTCCTCTCTCCTCTCTCTCTCTCTGGCTTCACAAATAGGTACCTGTTTATGTGAGCGTGGCTTTTGTAGTGAGTTTATCAATGTTTTCAGGTAAAGATTGACTGCCGTTGGCAGCAGTGGAGTAGTCATATACAAAGCAGTGAAAGATTTCAAATGTACAGACAATCTATAGGTTCACACGATGTCAAACCTTATCTAAAGCTTGATATGGATAAACATTTGAAAAGAATTATGTCTAAGTTTAGACTTGGTGTATCAGACATAAATGTTCATAAATTTAGATATATAGGACATGATGATGATGACCTCAGGTTGCTATGCCCATTATGTAAGCAAACAGTGGAAGAAGAAGTTCATTTTGTGCTGTGCTGTCCAGTATTAGAAGATGTCAGACAGAATTTCATTCCGGTAAAATATAGTAGACAGCCTAATTTATTTAGATTCTGTTTACTCATGGCATTTAGTCACCCTGAGATTGTGCACAGCCTTGCTTTCATCATCATCATCATCAGTCCCGTGACCTTGGCGGTCGTGGAGGAGACACGAAAGACGATGCCGTGGTAAGCCTCCTCCATCCATCTCGGTCCTCGGCTCTGCGCAGTAGTGCCGAGTCATTCATCCTGGTCCATTCTCTGATGTTGTCCATCCATGACTTGTTCTGTCTTCCCCTCTTTCTGCCACCTTCGAGTGTTCCCTGCAGTACTGTTTTTTGGCAGAGTGTTGTGGCGGGTGACGTGCCAAACCATGTCAGCTTTTTCTTCTTGACGATGGTGAGAAGGGTTCCTGTGGACCTGCCAGCCGTGTTTATTTGACTCTTGACAAATTCATTGGTCTTTCGTTCTCTCCAGGATATGCCCAGCAGTTTCTATGGCATTTTGTTTCAAATGACTGGATTCGCTTTGCTGTTTCAGCAGTCATGTCCAGTTTCACTTCCGTACAGCAGATAGTCTGAATAGGGCTTGTAGAGCTTTAGTTTGATTGGGAAACTGATCTCTTTACTTTTCCATATGGTGGTGAGTTTTGTCATGGAAGATGTTGCCATGGCTATTCTGACTTTGATTTCTGTCGTCGATCGCCCATCCTTTGTGAGTGTAGCGCCAAGGTATTTAAAAGCATCTACCTCCTCCAGTTGCTGGCCATTCATGTAAATTTTAGCAGTGGCGTTGCTCGTGCTATTCACAAGTACTTTACTTTTCTCCGAGCTCACCTCCATCCCATATGCTCCAGCTCTGTTCTCAAGTCTGGCCGTAAGATCCTGCAGCTCTGTGTTACTTCCGCCCATGAGGTCAATGTCATCGGCAAACCGCAAGTTGTTGAGGGGTCTGCCGCCAATGGAGATGGTAGAGTGGAAGTCATGGAGGGTCTCTCTCATAGTGTTTTCCAAGAACAGATTAAACAGGACTGGAGATAACAGCCATCCTTGTCGGACCCCAACTGTGGTTTTGAAGTAGTCTCCGACCTGATTGTTCAGAAGGACTGCACTGCTTGCGGTGTTGTATAGTGCTTGAATGGTTTGCACTAGTCCTTCTTCAATGCCAAACATTCTGAGGACCTGCAGAACTACATCCCTGTTAAATATAGTAGACAGCCTAATTTGTTTAGACTCTGTTTACTCCTGGCATCAAGTCATCCTGATGTTGTGTGCAGTCTCACTTTATATTTGTGTAAAGCTTTCAGAATAAGAGAGATATTGTTATCCTAAGTCATATTTTTGTAGCTGACGTTTTGTTATACAGTAACATGCCGTTACTATTGCTTTTACCCCCAACAAAATACTAAGCAGTTTTGCAACCCCCTTATGATGGCCAATGGCTTTTTTGTGAATAATCCCACAGTTTGAGTTTCCTCCTCTCTCTCTCTCTCCTCCCTCTCTCTCCTCTCTCCCTCTCTCCTCCTCTTCTCTCTCTCTCTCTCTCCTCTCCCCTTCTCTCTTCTCTCACTCTCTCTCTCTTCTCTCTCTCTCCCCTCTCTCTCTCTCTCTCTCTCCCCTCTCCTCTCTCTCTCTCTCTCTCTCTCTCTCCTCATCCTCTCCTCTTCTCCTCCTCTTTTCTCTCTCTCTCTCTCTCTTCTTCTCCTCTCAATGATGATATTGGGGGAAAAATCAAGGGCTTTTAGTGGCTTAACTTTTAAAATCTAGATCTATCTTCGGAAGGGGAAATAGAAATTTGGCCCTCCTCTCTCCCCTCTCCTCTCTCTCTCCTTCTCTCTCTCTCTCTCTCTCTCTCTCTCTCTCTCTCTCCTCTCCTCCTTGTACCATCTATGGGAAAAAACCCAAAAAACTTTGATATTGCTTTTAATTTTCTAATCTTTATCTAGATCTAATTTCCCTACTCCCCATCTCTTGGAAATACAAATTTGCCGAACAACCCCCCCCCCCCCCCATTCCCCCCTCCCCCTTTCTCTTCTGTCTCCTTCCTGTCTTTTGCCTCCCCCTACCCACCCCTCGGGCCCCTCCCAGCTCCCCCCCCCCCCCTCCCCCCTACTCTCCTCTCTCTCTCTCTCTCTCTCCCTTGTCACCGTGTTTTTTGGGAGATTAAACTGCAACACTTAAGGTGAATGAAATTTAAACCCCTAGACTGCCTTACCCGGAAATTTCGGGCAAAATCGCACCTATAGCAACAAACCTGGAAAATTTCTGGGTGTCGAACCGAAGTAAACAAGCCTGCTTTCCTGATACAGTTAAGGGAAAGACTTCCAAATTATGAGATCACTCTCCTGTTGCTTGCAACATTCCAAGCTGCAAAAGCCGGCAAAAACGATCATTTTTTTAGC
Source organism: Rapana venosa (assembly GCA_028751875.1). Taxonomy (NCBI): domain Eukaryota; kingdom Metazoa; phylum Mollusca; class Gastropoda; order Neogastropoda; family Muricidae; genus Rapana; species Rapana venosa. The sequence continues at coordinate 18,281,608 of CM054139.1, read as the reverse complement.
CGATTTGTTTTTTATGCATGATGCTTGGAAGTTTTTGTTCAAAATGCTTAACCTTCTTGTTGAAGGCATCAATAACTTTACACAGCTGTAAAAGTGGCAAATAAAACTGTAGATTTACCTAACAGTGATGAAAACGATTGCATATGATTCAGGAGATCGTGTATTTAAAAAACAATGAATGAGATTTGGCCTAGACTTATGTTTGACGTTATTGAGAGTGGTGATGAATAAATCGTATTTTTGGTCGATTTTTTTACATTTTAAATATATTTTCATAGTGAAATATCATGCTAACTAATTTGAGCTTGCCTCGAAGTAATCTATGATATATACACTGTCATTGGGTAGACAATCAGGGAATATTCATGTAGTAGTAGGGGATATGAACATAGCAAGTGGTACATAAGAATTTTATTCCCCGGCATATAGGGTGCACTTGCACTGGGCAGTTAAGAGGTTAATCCTTACTGCCTACCTATCTGCCTGTTTGTTTTGTCTCTCTTCCTTGAAAAAAATAGGAGAAACTAAGAGTACTGAGGGTATTGTAAGCAAATATTTCTTGTCCCCTTTTTTATGAGGGGGGTGAGGGGGGGGGGGGGCAATGCCCCCTTTTTTATTTTAGGGGGCCCTTGGGCCCCTTTTTCTGAAATCCTAGAGTCAACACTATATGCAGAACATCAAATATGCACAATAAAGATCCTGTAACTCATCGGTTATGGAATAACGAACATACCCATAATACATCCTCCAAATCGGAATAGGCCTACCTTCATGGTGAGCAAAAATGGTTGCACATGTAGAATCTCACCATTCATGAACCTCAGAGCTCTAGCCGAGGAAAGAAAAAAAAAGTCTTGTGTCTTTGAGAGAATTTCATTTTATCTCAAGGCAATAAATTCTTCCTGTTCCATTTAACTGGAGTTGATTTAAGCACATCCCAATGTTTATGTATTGTGTGTGTACAGAGTCAAGTGTCCCTACTGTCCTGTGGAGCAGATACCATCAGATGCCAAGCAGATCTTCTTCTAAGACACTTTTCCTGACAGTAGTCTGTGATGCAGCATAGAGCAGGCAACTGTGGAGGAAAAATGAAACCACTGCACAGAGAAAAGCAGCTGGAAGCCTGCTCAGTCAAGGAATAATTTCAAGCAGCAGTAGTGATTTGTCATGTGTCAGTCTTGATTCAGTCCTTTTGTCTGTTCTGGATCTTCTATGGTGCTTGTGAGTGGTGGTGGTGGTTTTCTTTCCCTTTTTTTCCTTTTCTTTTCTTAATTGTGGTTTCCTGCATCATGTTTGTTACTTTTACTTGGTTTATTGCTGGTTTTCACAATCTGTGTTTGTTGAATATCTCTGAATTGTTATGAACATGTCTGCTTCTTTTCTGCCTTGTTCTTTTTTTTTCTTTGTTTTAAATGTTATCATCACTTTGCTTAACATTGAAGTGGTGTGGATGTGTGTATGGATATGTTTTTGTATGCTTACACGTCCTTTACATGTGTGTGCATGTGTGTGTGAATGCAGGTTTGCTTGCAATTTTGAAAATTGTGTGTGTTGTGTAGTAATGCATATTATTTATTTTATTTTGTTCTTTTCTTTCAAGGATAATGGAATAAGTACTCATGTGCTTAAAAAAATTTTTTTTTACATCCAGTCCCTGTGTGTGTGTTTGTGATGTCAAGTCAAGTCAAGAATGATCTTTATTGAGGGTAAAAGAGTAAGCTTACAAGCTTTTTTTTCCATCCTGCCCTCAAACATGCACACATAAACTCACATAAAAATAAAAAGCCTTATAAAGCACACGAACCAACTTAGCAAATCATATCGAAGTAAAAGAATGAAGCAAGACAACTGTCAACATATATACGCACCCAAAACATTCCGTTTGAAATGTGACAACAAGACCTAAAATGAAGTATATACATCCATCAACAAAGAGACAATCAACGCAAAATTCACAGGCATCACAACAACAACAAAACCTCAAAAAAACAAAACCAAAGCAAAAGCAAAATTACACAACAAAATGGCAGACAAAAATCTGTGTGTGTATGTTTAAACTGACTACTTGAAATATTGTCCTTGACATTGGAATGGCTAGTCATTGCAAAGCTTTTCATTTCTTCTTCTTTTTTAAATTTTATTTTATCATGGTATTAGTTGTGAACACATAGGAGAAACTTGTCTTTGGTTCCCCAGATTTTTCTAGTTCATCTACATATTTGTTTTGCTCGTAAAATGGTCACACTAGTATTGGTTCTGGGAATATTTGTAGTATGTTTTGTCTACATATCTCCGGGGGGTTTTCCCACAGTTTGTACCCATAATTTTTTGCCAAATCCTGTTTTGTGCCCCTTACCTCCCCTATTGTTTTCTCTGTACTGTGCATACTCTCATCTATTGCCACTCTCTGTCTGTATATTATATCTGTGTTTTGTATTTTTGTAATTTGACATACAAACTGTCATATGAACATTCTGTTTTGTCACATATCATGCTATTTTTTTTCTTCCCCCTCTTGATTGAAATCAACCATTAGCTGTCCTTCGTGGGAATACCAAGGGCTCTTACAGAACAGATGGCAATTCTGGAAATTCTGTACTAGAAATATCCCCGTGTCTATCACTCTTCTTTTTTGTTTTCCTTATTTTTCTGTCCTTCTCTTTTTCTCTCTCATTCATTTTCTGGATTTCCAGTCCATTCTCCTGATTTTTTTTTAGAAAGAACTCTGGCAACATTTTTCTCATAACATGTTATGACATTCTGCCTGTACTGTTTTGCTCTGGCAACCAGGCAGAGAAATTATGGACACTTGGAGGGGCACAGGCTGCCCATTGTACTGTGTTATTGGCCCATATGCCATTTCACCAGACATTTTTTATATTGCTTAAAAACCTCTTTTTTTCTAATGCTTTTTTTGACATGCAGTTGGTTGAATTAAGTGGTATGGCTGGCATCTACTGTGCATTTTATGATTTTGTTTGTTTGTTTTGTTTTGTTTACTTTTTGCTTTAAGGAATAAAATGGTTAAGATACTGTGTCATTAAATGTGTTGTCTTTTTTAAGGCTGGCAGTGTTTGGTATTTGGAGAGATAAGTACTAGCTGTTCCTGTTCAGCTTGGAGTTGAGGTTGACTGTAGATGCGAGTTTTTGATATGGAGAGAGGTGACAGCCCTGGTATGGCCCTGGTATGGCCTTCGTAACTAGTGGGGCTATACATACCATGAAATGGAATTAAACTGTTAGCGTTTGATTTATTTTTTAACCATGTGCTGTTGTCATAAAAAAACCACTTTTATCATAAATGCTAGATTGCTTCAAGCGCTTTCACTTTCCGTAAAGCATGTTTTTGGTGTTCCAGCATATTGGCAGTGTGGAGAAATCGCTGTCATTGCAGCCTGTGGATACAAAAGAACAATGTATTCATTTCAACATGCCTAAAGTTAAACATTTTGTGGGAATGCTGCCTTTCCTTCTAACAAATGGTCAGTTGTGCTCAAATTTTGCTTATTTCAAACATTTGTTTTTCATTTTATGTTCTTGCTTCCTTTGGATTTAAAAAAACATTAACACCTGAGAGCTGGGGGGTTTTGTAAGCAAACTTACATTCTGTTAAGTCATGGAAAGACTCATGTGTTTTCTGATAAAACGTTAACCTCACAACATGCAGTGTGTTAGTTATGAAGAGCAGGACATGGCACTTTTGTTGCCAAGAGAGAGTTAGGTGGGTTTCAGCTTTTCTATTCATTGTCTGTCTGTCTGTCTGTCTGTCTGTCTGTCTGTCTGTCTGTCTCTCTCTCTCTCTCTCTCTCTCTCTCTCTCTCTCTCTCACACACACACACACACACACACACACATATCCGTCTAAAATCACTAAATGTGAATAGACGTTAAACTGAAGATCACACACACACACACACACCCCACCGCCCCATCCCCCCAATATTACTTTCCATATTATGATTTGGAAGGGTGTTCCCCAGCTTAACACCCTGGGGGGCTACCAGAATATACACTCTGACTCATCCATCACACCTGGAAATCACTGTGAGACCATAAATACACTGGGTATAAGTTTGCATACATATATGGCTGTTTTAAATCCCTTGCCATTTAGACAGCTGTACTTCAACTGAAGAGTACAGGGTATTGTACTAAGAGCTTCTCAGGGTTGAGAACAATGTATAAATATCATTTGAAAGCACAACACTGTAGAAGGCCTTTGCACTTCATTTCCATCAGTAATTGACACGATGTTTGGCTTGGGTCAAAAAGAAATAGTCACAGTTAGATATCACTTACAGTGGAAAAATTCTGAAGTGTGGTTAAGTAATCCCATTAGACTCCTACCTTGACCTGAACATGTATGTGTACATCTGATGATAGATTTCAATCAACATGATAAAGATGCTGCAAGGATGTCTTCTTCATGTGAAAGGTTTGATAGGTTTTATGGAGAATATAATTATCCAGTTCATGTTAGATATTGGATAGACTTTATGAATGTATCATATCTGTTGATATTTTTGTTGAGGATCTTGGTTGAAATTAATGGTGAGCAGGATTTCTTTGGAGTGGTTGACTTTTGTTTAAAGTGAAGATTAAAAAAAATCATTCAACATTTTTATTCAAATGCTCATTGACTAAACATGGGTTAAAACTTCACTTTCCAAGGATAAAAAAAGAAAAATAACTTCATTTAACTTTTTAATGTCTAGCAACTGCAAACACAGTGTTGTACAACTCATTGTCAGTGCTCTACGCAACAAACCACTGCACTTTGTTACCAAATTTAGATTTTACCTCATAAGCAGGGATTTACAAACATTGGCTGAACATTGCATTTGTGGTTGTTAGACTTTAAAAAGGTGATATTATGTCTTTTTTTTATCCTTGGAAAGTAGGTTTTAACACGTGTTTTGTAAAAAAAATCCTCAAGTTTGAGTATGGCTACCTATGTGGAAAAGTATTTGAAAGAGTCACATGCAAACTTCTCATCTAGCATGTACATTCAATTTCTCAATGATTTCCAGGAGTGGTGAGAGAGACAGAGTGCATATTCTGGGTAACCCCCATGGTGTTAAGGTGGGGAACACAAGCCAACAAAACTTCTCAAAGTTACCGGGAAAAGTGTCAGCATCTTTCTTTTTTTACCTGCCTCATCCTCTGTGACGTTCCTGTCCCATGCCGCTCATTTCAATCTCTGCCCAGCCTTGCCCAGATTCGTCATTCCCAGGGCTGGAAATCCACAGGGAGACCCATCAATTTCAGGTAGCCTTGGGGCCACCAGCCAAAGGGGCCCTGCACTGCTGCTGCGTCACTTGGTGGTGTTCAGTGGTGCCTGCTCTGAGCTAACATATGCAGGACACCATTAAGACCCCCATCTGACAGAAATAGCTCAATTACAGAGCCAGAACGGGCGAGATGCCTTCCCAGGATGGTGATCTCCACAACATCTCCCCAATGACCTTCTCCTATGAACCGCCAACCCCGAAGGCTTTGATACAAACTCACTACAGGCACAGAAGTGTACAGGGAAGCCGAAATTGAGATCACTATCAGACCAAAACTGGGGCCACCGAATCAGAGGCCATTTTTTTATTTATTGCATGATCATTGAAAATGAGGATGACGTTATGATGCTGCAATGGAAGTGCACCTGATTGAGAATCCTCATGCAATTGAGGAAGTGGAGAAAGTTGAAGGACCTGTACAAGAAGTGACTGAAGATGAATTCAGAAGAGCAATTCGAACTATGAAAAAGAGGAAAACCACGGGGCCATCAGGATTGGTGACAGAAACGATACAAGCAGCAGGAGAGGAAGGAGTAAAACAACTTACGAAAATATGTCAGAAGATACAGCAGACAGAACAAATGCCTGAAGAATGGGAAGACAGTATTACTATTCCCATTTTCAAGGGTAAAGGAGATGCACTAGTATGTGGAAAATACAGAGGAATCAGGCTTCTGGAACGTGGCATGAAGATCTGGGAAAAAGTATTGGAAAGAAGACTGAAGAGCCTGTGCAATATTGATGAAAAACAGTTTGGATTCCAGGCTGGCAAATCAACCATAAATGCAATATTTATTGTGAAACAACTGCAGGAAAAGTATATGGAGAAGAAAAAGAGCTTGACGCACATCTTTGTCGACCTGGAAAAAGCTTTTGATAGAGTACCCAGAAAGGCAATCCAATGGGCCTTGAGGAAACAAGGTGTACCGGAGCACACCATCTCAATGGTTATGACTTTGTACAAGAACTCCAGATCAAAAGTGAAAACTATAATTGGGACATCAGAAAGCTTTGAGACAAAAGTAGGAGTGCACCAAGGATCCGCATTGAGCCCTCTGCTCTTTATCCTTGTGATGAATGAAATATCCAAGGAAGTGGAGAGGCCAGAAGAGATCTGGAAACTGCTGTATGCTGATGACTTAGTACTGGTAGCTGAGAACAGTGATGATGCTACTCAAAGATTTGGCAATTGGAAACAGAGATTAGAACGCAGAGGAATGAAGGTGAATGTTGACAAGACCAAAGCAATGACAGTTGGAAAAGATTGCAGAACACATAGAGAGCAAGGCAAATACCCGAGTGGTGTCTGCCGCAAAGGTGTAGGGAACAATTTGATCAAATTCTCCAACTGTCAATATTGGTGTCACAAAAGATGCTCAAAGCTCAAAAGTCTGAAGAGGGATGACGGAGTATTTGTCTACCCCAGTTGTATGAATAAGAAGTGTGAAGACAATACCGATGCAGAAAAGGAGCTAGAATTTGAACAAGGGAAGATAGAAGTGGTAGACGAATTCTGCTACCTAGGAGAGATGATGAGCTGCGAAGCAAAATCTGAGTTAGCTATCAGAACCAGGATTGCTAGTGCTTGGAAGAAATGGAAAGAATTGGCAAGTCTGCTAGGAAATCAGAAAATCCCACTGGAGTCGCTGTCTGATATACAAGGCCTACATTAGACCTGTTCTCCTGTATGGTTTGGAGACGTGGGTTTTCACAAAAACCGTCGAACGTTTGTTGAAGAGCTGTGAAAACCGAATGCTACACTACATGACAAAGATCAAAAGGGAAGACAGGATCACGAATAAAGAACTATGGAGAATGTGCAAAGTTGATGATCTAAAGTCAGTAGCTAGTAGCAATAGACTGCGCTGATTTGGGCACGTTCAACGGAGATCAAACCACCACATCATAAAAAGAGCAATGAACTTCGTAGTGGATGGAAAGAGACCAAAGGGAAGACCCAGCAAAACCTGGGCTACCTGTATTGCAGATGATCTTAGAGAAAGGGGCATAAATAAGGGGGAAGCTCAAAACAGAGAGAGATAGAGAAGGCTCATCAATGTCAAACCTCCCTTGGGAGAAACATGACAAAAAAGAAGAAGAATGGAAGTGCACCTGCTTTGAGACTACTTGACAGGCGTGAACTCTACACTTCCTATCATAATATATCCCAGCGTCAACTGCGCCCGATAGATACAGATACCTGCAGTGTTGGTAACACTATCAAAATTTCCCACTGAGCCTATAGCAAAGTCACTCTGGGTAGAAGCCAGAGTTTAAAAAAAATTTTTCATAACTTGGTGGTCTAGAGGTTATAATGTGCCTGCCTAGAAAGCAAAAAGTCTGGGCCGGAAGTGTAGAGAGGTTCAATCCCCATTTCAGCCCAAAACTTCTCCCTTGTCCATTTGACCATGAGTGGTGATCTGGGTGCTAGTCTTTTGGACGAGACAATAAATTGAGGTTCAATGTGTTTAGTGCATGTAAAAGATCCCACAGCAACAAGGGAGTTGTCCCAGGCAAAATTCTGTAGAAAAAAGCCACTCTTATAGGGAAACAAGTACAGTTGCAGACAGGAAAAGAAAGAAAAAATAATGGGTGGCGCTGCTCTTGTGGCGGTGACGCGCTCTCTCCCCGGGGAGAGAGCAGCCCTAATTTTATGCAGAGAAATCTGCCATGACTTAAAGTGGTATAAAAAAAAAAAAACTTAAAAAAAACCCAACTCTTAATGGGATTTAAACCCACGACCTCCAGTCCATAACCTACAGCACTAACAACTGCGCCATGGCAGCTGGTAAAGTGTCAGCATCTTGACCACACACAAAAAAGGAAAATGTCTTGACAGTATTATTCATTCACATGTTGGTAAATAGTAAAGCGCATGCAACATTCACTTATACACCCAAATTTGCGCGCGCGCACGCACGCACTCGCACACACACACACACTTGCACAACACACGCATAGGCTGTATTTATGTTTGCAAAGTATTTGTAGTTTAGTAATATGCTTTTGTGTTAAGTTTTATATAATTAAATAAAATGAATCATTTATTTGTGTGGAATGGTATGAAGTAGTGGTATGAATGGTATGTGTTCTTCCTCTTTGTTTTGACAGATGAAAGAATGGTGATGGGAGCATTTCTTTTTCGTTGAATTGTGTTGGATTATTTGACAACTTTTCATGTTATGTCTTGATGTAAAAAAACAACCCTCTACAATTGTCAAAAGAACATTTGCTATGTGTCTTGTTATGTCAAGGAGGTGATTTCAACTGGACTTTGTATAATGGCAGAACGATTTGCAAGATCTTTTTTAAAATAAACTTTTCATAAACATTTCTGTTGTAGTTTTTCTTCCATACAAGGATTGCATGGGTGATTTTCGTTCCATTTGAAACAGAATTCTGTATCTGCCATATTTGGATTTAAAAAAATAAAAGAAGCATTAGATTCAAGACTTTGAATCTAATTGAAAATGACCAAAATGACAACCTGTGACAAACACCCCCTTGAAAACCCTTGAAAGTCAAGGCTTGTCTATTGGAAGTATTCTCTTTTAATGATGACAATAAACTAAGGTACATTTTTGTGCCAAAAAACAAGTAGATAAAAGTTCAAATGCGTGCGAGTGCGTGGACAAAACAAGCATGGAATATAGCAGATGACAAAGGGTCCAAGGGAAGTAATTATTGCTTTGGCGCATATGCAATAAGTCGTATAAGAGTCGTCCATCAATGGCACTAGATGAATGTATTTTAGTACGTTGAGTTACAAAGAACAAGGCAAGTTAAAAACAATGCATTAAATCCCATGTAACCGAGGGAAGCTCAGCTCGGAGGCTAGATTAAAGAAGGAACTAGCAAGAAACAAAATGAGTTTGCTGTGGGTGTGATAAAGTGCATTCGCCTGCAAGCAGTGGAGGGCAGGAGATTGAAGCTGAAGCCAACTTTAAGAGCCGATGTGGTGGGACCTTGATCTGGCACTTTGTTTGGACTCAAGTTGCAATGGAAGAGATACAAGGCAACAAAATTCTATGCATCTGTTGACAAAAACTCAGCTCTGAACGAAATTACATGCAGATTTTGTAGTAATAAAAAACCACAAAAATGACATGATCAAGATAAGTGATCATTATACTTTCGGTTTCCAGATGTGGACATTTTGTCTCGAGTGCGGCATTCTTTCACTGACTAGATTGGTGTAGCATCCAACTTTATTAAGAGACAGTTGTGAACTTTATAGATTATGTTGGTGGGGTGTTGTTGTTGTTTTTACTAAATGATTTTAAACTTAAAAGAAAACTTTTTGTTTTGACATTGAAACAGTCAAGGCAATACCAGTATAAACGGCTTAAAAGTTTGGCAGTAACTCAAATTGTTATCCCTAAAAATATCGTAAATGACGCTCTCTCTCTCTTCTCACATCACACAGGCACACATGCATTTAATGTGTATTCATGAAAATGGGAGATGTTCATGAGTTTATGAGATGTTCATATAAGTTTAATGCCAAAGTAAACAGATAGTCTAGTAATACTTGCCTGTCAAAGAACAAATCGAAGTTATTGTAATCATCTGTCAGTAGATTTGACACCCCCCCTCTCCCTCCCCTCCAACCCACAGGGGTTGATATTCATATGCATTAATAATTCTCTTTTGTGCGGCAATGAAAAAAAATAGCATGTGTAGGCTACAAATGTAATACTACATGAATCACACCTATGAATGTCTTAAAAGTCTCCATGAAAACTCTTGAGCAGTCTGAATTTTATACTGAGATATCTGTATGAACCTATACATATCTAATAGGGAAAAGGAGGATTTTTTTTTCAAATCCCATTTAGCGAAACATAGTACCATATCTGACTTATGCAATATATTGGTTCACAGCTGTCCCGATAGTTGAAAAGTCGTACCCTTTTCAGATTTTCTCGGTATGAAGACGCCTTCATCCATACGAGTTTCTGTCTTGCTCAGCATGCATTTCCGTACCTCATCCTATTTTGAGGCTTTGAAATGTTACACACATTCTCCTACTAATCCCAAGCACAAGTCCAAAGAGGGGATAGCTGGGTGGGTGGGGAGTTGTTTTTAGATAGGGTACGTGTGTTTAGCTAAACAGGGATTTGGAGAAAAAAATCCCTTCTTGTAGCGTCACCATACTTACCATATCTGACTTGTGCTGAATTTAAAGATTGGAGGAGGGAAAGGACCTTGTTGAAGGGGTCCTAACTCTCACAGAGGCGTCTAAGACAGTGTTGACCACCACATATGAAATCCCTGATTCTCCGTTGGAACGGGAGATTCTGACATCTCTCAAATAGAAATCAGTGAACGTCAACTCATTCTTCCAGGAAGTTGCTTCTAGAATTTGACAAACTGGAAGAGAGTGAAAAAGGGCTGCTGAGGAGGAAAGTGCCCTGACCTTGTGTGTTCAAGGACGAGAAGGAGGCGAACTGGTACCTGACGTAACAGTTTCATCTATCCAGTGTGAAATCATTTTGGTGAAATATCGGTTGCATAATTATTTTTCATTTAAAGAGAAGAATAGGTGACATCGTGTGGACCTCGTGGTCTTTGAACGATCTAAATAGTATTTCAGTGCCCAAACTTGGCAAAGAAGACGGTCTTCACCGCTTGTGTCTCTGGGATCCTCTGAAGGATGTTAGAACTGGGATCCAAAGGTCTTTGGCGAGAGAGACCGGAGATTGGGTTTTTAGCTGGGCATTCTGGTAAACATTTTAACAGAACTGACTCATCCCGAAAAAACCCGACATCACCTGGGAGACCGCTTAGGGCATGGACCTCGCTCCTTCTGCACAGGATGCTAAAGCAAGAGGGAAAACTGTTTTGAATGTGATATTTTGAAAGGTCACATCAGCCATAGGTTCGAAGGATGCCTTTCTGAGTGAGCTCAGGACCAAAGATATGTCCTATCTATGAGCCTGTCTGGGTTAGCCGCCTCCTGATTTGTCAGATATTGAATGACTTCTCTGAGGAAGAATTCATCTCACATATCAGGGCCTCTGATCTGCTTAAGAGTTGTTGAGATAGCTGCACAATATCTTAAGGCAGTGCAGGAAGCAAGACCCAATGTGGAAAGATAAACCAGAAAATTGGCCAAGCTGACTGAGGCGGGTTTTGAAGGGATGATGCTCTTCTCCCGGCACCATAAAGCCCATTTTTCCCCTTTATAATTATATAATGATTTTGTAACTTTCCTCCTCAAGCTTGTTGCTAGAGACTGAGCCTGCTGTGAGGCGCTGGCTGTTGACAGGACTGTTCCTACTGTGACAGACCTGTTCAGTGTGCCTCAAGAGGAAGCTGTCTCATGGGGCAAGGGTGTACACAACTTGCCCCGCAGACAAGCCACACCTGATGATGTAACATAGTCGGTTGCCGTGAGGTATCCCAGACCTGGGCTGACAAAGTAGACTGTCCGACACTGGAAATGCTGGAGTGGAGGAATGTGAGCTACTGAAACTAGGTCTGGATACCAAAGTTGGGACGGCCATTTTGGGGTGATGAGAATTATTCTGGCCTTCTCCTCCCTGGCTTTCTGAAGTACCTTTGGTTCTTACCAAGGAAAAGCGTAGCTGATTCGTCCTCCTCCCTTCACCTATCCCTTAGTCCCATGGACCGTTGGGGAACAAATGAAGATTTTGCAACCAGCTTCCTGCATTCCCCATGGTCCTCTGCTTTCTGTAGCAAATCGTTCCACTCAAGGCTAGTCCACTCCGATGCTATCTTCCCATCATTTTCTCTTACTCCCTCCATGTACTGTTCCTTGTAAGACAGTCTTGGCTATTCCAGATGTTCCTGTGACGTGGCCAAACCACTTTAGCTTGCGTCTTTTCACTGAGTCAGGATCTGTTCATATGGTATGGTCCGATGGCATTTTTAATTCTGATCTTCACTTCCACATTAGGGATGCGATCTCTGTATGAGATACCATGGAGTTTGCGAAAGCACCTCATCTCCATTGCCTGTATCCTTCTTTCAATGTCTGCTGTTATGGTGTATGTTTCATATGCGTACTAAAGTATGGACATGATCAGGGAACGAATTAGTCTGATCTTGAAGCTGATAGCAATATTCTTGACATTCCAGAGGACTTTCAGTTTGGTCATTGCAGCTGTGGTTTCGGCTGTTCTGGAGAGAATTTCGGGTTTTGATCCTTCATCTGATACTATACTTACTTGTATGTATGTATGTTTGTCCGTCGTGTCCGACGATGACCTCCAAAACAGCAGAGGAGACAGCTGCTGTTTTGGAAACTGGGCAGAAATTTGATTATAGTGGAGATGCCTTGCCCACAGCACATCCCCACTCTCTCGGCCAAGTGGGCATAAGGACGGTCAGTGTTGGAGATGCTTTCCAAAGGCCAACCAGCCCCCAGGGCTGCAGCACATACGGACTGTGCGAGTCAAGCCTCCTAGTCAGAGAGTCATAGTCGATCACTAAAGACTAAGCTGTAATGTGGAAATTCCATGAGTGGGAAAGCCACTGGTCATGCAGCTTCTCACCTTGCTGTTGCCCCCAGTGTCAATGGTTTAATCAAAGAACTGTGATAAAGCCCAGGCGCTGACTTGTGTCCCGACACAAGGCGCCAACAAAATCCCTCCGGCATTTTCTGTCTTGGGCAAGCCAGCTCAATTCATTCCAGGTCTTGCCCGCCTCTCTCATCTCCTCCTCTACTGTCCTCCTCCAAGTGCCGAGTGGTCTGCCTCGTTTCCTCCTCCCTGGTGGTGCCCATCTCAGCGCAGTACGAGGGTGTCTGTTCTTGCCCATTCAGAGGGTGTGTCCCAGCCACCTCCATCGCCGCTGTTTTACCTCGGCCACAATGTTGTTAATGCCGGTGCGCTTTGACACTTCCCTGTTGGTGACATGCTGCTGCCAGTGAAGTTTCAGGATTCGGCGAAGACACCTTCCCTCAAAGCCTCTGAAAAAAAGTATGTTCTTTCGAGCCAGAAGGCCCATAGAGCCGGAGCTTATCCCGGTTTCTGTAGCGTTAAGCGAACTGATGGTTTTCACCACCCCTGTGACAGGACGCTAGTCTGTCGCCAGATACTTCCCCAGCAGAGCTGGTACCCACTTGTACACCTGGGTGGAGTGAGGAAAATAGGAGTAAAGTGTCTTTCCCAAGGACACAACACCGAGCCGAGCGGGGATCGAACCCGCGACCTCTGGATCACGAGTTGACCACCTAAACCACTCGACCACGGTGCCTCCCAAAGCCTCTGAGCCTGCTCTCAATCTTCTTGTTGGTTCTCCATGTCTCCGAGGCGTATAGGAGTACTGAGCGTACATTGGACTTGTAGATCTTCAACTTGGTTTTGGTTTGCAGGACAGTTGACTTCCAGATGTTTTTCAACCCACTAAATGCCTGGGCTGCAAGTCCTATCCTGGTTGAAATTTCTTTCTCAATGTTACTGTTGGCTGAGATGTAGCTGCCGAGGTACTTGAAGTGTTCTACCTCCTCTAGAGCTGAGCCTCGCACACTGGTCTTCTCTGCACTCTTTGTCTTCACTTTCATGATCTTGGTCTTGTTGGGGTGAGTCCCCATACCAGCCCTCTCGCCCTATCGCTGGTGGCCCTCCTCATCACCCAGTCGATGACGACAAGGAAAATTGTCGGCGAGATCACGCAACCTTGTCTGACCCCTGTCTGCACGTGGAACCATTCGCTCTGCTGTCCATCATGACGCACACAGCACTGGTTATCTGTGTACATGTCCTGTAGAATGTTGATGACTTTCAGAGGAAATCCATAGGCTTCCAAGATCTTCCACAGCGAAGGGTGATGGATGCTGTCAAAAGCCTTTTGGAAATCGATATAGTTGACGTAAGTGATGAATTCCATTCGATGAACTGTTCCACAATTGTTCGTAGAACAAAGATCTGGTCTGTGCAGCTTCTCTCGCTTCTGAACCCTGCCTGCTCTTCTCGTAGGGTTCTTTCGATGGCTTCCCTCATACGCTGTAGAAGGACACGGCAAAGATCTTCCCGGGGACAGAGAGCAAGTTGATTCCACCGCCAATTGCCACACTCGGGGAGGTCGCCCTTCTTGGGAAGTTTCCTATGATGCCTTTCTTCATGTGTCGGGAACTTTCCCCTCTTCCCAAACTTGTTGATAATTTTGTTAAAGACTTTTGCTCTTGTCTTGGGGTCTGCCTTCAACATGTCTGCCGTGATTCTTTTCCTCACGGGTGCCCTGTTGCCCTTTGTTCCCTGATGGCCTCCACAATTTCCTGCTGAGTGATGCATCCACATCTATCTCTATCTTGAAACACATGTCTTCGATGGTTGCTTCCTCATTGGGTCCGGTCTGTTTAAAGTTTTCCTAAAGTGTTCTCCCATCTGTTGAGTTGGTCTATGTCTTTTGTCAAACTTTTCCCGGTCTTTTTTTTCCCATTACAGTGGTTTTGCTGGTGAATCCACCTGTTAGGGTCTTGGTGATCTTGTGATGGTCCTATAGTCTCCTTTCTCTGCTGCGGTTTGCGCCTCTGCTCCCAAAGTTGTCTGCAAACTGTCTCTTGTCTCTCCTTGTGCTCTTCTTCACTTCTTTGTTTTTTCTTTGTATGTTTCGGCGAATGTTTGTCTTTCGTTTTCCTTTCCCAGTGAGCAGGGCAAGTTTTGTGATCTTTCTTCTCCTCTATGAGTTGCCTTGTGGTGTCTGATATCCACTCCTTCTCTCTTCTTCTGTAGCCCAGTACAACTTTGCTGGTGTCTATGAAAGCTATCTGACATTACCGTATAGGGCGTTGTTTGTCGTTTTGCAGGTGTGTTGTCCAGGACTTGAAATCTTTTGGAAAGCTCAACAGTAAACTGAACTTTTCACTGACTCGCTGTTGAGTTTCCTTGAGTCAAAGAGTTGTCATTTTTCTTTTTTTTGGTGTTCTCTTAGCTTTAGCTGGAGTCTGCACAACACAAGATGGGGGATCGCTGCCAACGTCAGCTCCCTAATGGCTCTCTTTGTCCTTCATGGAGCTCCTCCACTTCTGGTTAAATGGCAATGTGGTCTATTTGGTTGCTAGTTCTTCCGTCTGGTGATATCCATGTCAATTTATGGAAGGTTTTGTGTTGGAAGATGGAACCACCTATCCCCAAACCGTTTTTCAAGACATGTATCTGCAAAACGCTGTCCTTGTTGTTTCTATTTCCCACTCCTCCTCTCCCATGCAAGTTTCGTACCGGTATTCTCCACTCCAACCTTCACATTGAAGTCCCCATGAGAAGTAGGATGTCGTGCTGTGGTGTCTTGTCTATTTTTTCTGTAGGATGGTGTAGACAAGTCTTTCTCCTCCTCCTTAGTTGCTTGTTGGTGCTAACACTGTATGATGGTGGTCTTGGTATATTTGGAGAAGAATTGGCTGTGATGATTCTCGAGTTGACTGGCTCCCATCCCTTTAAGCTCTTTCTGGCCTCCTTGTCCATGATGATACCCACTCCGTCCTGATGTTGCCCATCCGTGCGACCAGAATAGCACACTGTCTCTCCTGAGCCAAGGGTCATGATGCCAGAGTCCGTCCACCTCATCTCGCTGATTCCAAGGATGTTAAGCCTATATTTCTTCATTTCTTTCACGGCCTGCACTGTCTTTCCAGCTTCGTACAGCGTTCGCACATTCCAGGCTCCCACTCTCACCTCCTGTTTGGGCTTTGCCAAGGACATCGTTGGAATAGAAGTTTCCTTTCGGCTTTCACCACTACTCGTCATACAATGCCTTGCAGCCATCTGTCCTGAGCTTGTCACCCAAGATTTGAATTATATTAGATCTTGTTGGCGTTTCTGTAGCAAGCTTTTTTGACATGGCGGGTTGCTAGCCCAACGCACAACCTTCCCCATTTCTCATCCTGGACTTAGGACCAGGCAACGGCTGGGTTATCTGATACAATAGCTCCTAGCTATTTGAAGCTATGGATGGTCTTGATTTTCTTGC
Source organism: Rapana venosa (assembly GCA_028751875.1). NCBI lineage: Eukaryota > Metazoa > Mollusca > Gastropoda > Neogastropoda > Muricidae > Rapana > Rapana venosa. Next base: position 18,265,382 of record CM054139.1, on the reverse strand, counting down.
TGTCTATAGTTATGTCAGTGCTGATGCCATTGGCACTATTTGTCATCAGCTGGGTTTTCTCTGCACTGATCTGCATGCCATATGCCAAAGAGACTTCATCAAGGTGATTAACCAGGTTGACTAGCTCTTGTTCTTCTCCACATAAGTTTGTAGCTGTCCTGCCTCCGATGCTGACAGTTCCGTCATGATTTTTAAGCGTGTAGCCATTAAGATGGCGTTGAAGAGGGTGGGAGAGAGTGCACTCCAACTGTGGTTTGGAACCAATTTCATATAAAAATAATAATAATGATAATACATGGAATTTATATAGCCCTATATCCTGCAACAAAACAAATCAAAGCGCTTTATATGTTGCTGTTATAGTAGACTGCACTGGTTGCTTTGTTATAGAGGCATTCGGTGGTTCTTATCAGGTTGGCATTGATGTTATACAGGATCATGGTTGCCTACAGAGCTGTGTGCCAGACTCTGTTGAACACCTTCTGAAATTCTACACAGACATGGTAAAGATCTTGTTGGTGTTAATAGTATTTCTCACAGAGTAGCTTAAGGTTGAACATTTGTTTGGTTGTGCTCTGTCGTGCTCTGAAACCTGCCTGCTCTTCTTTGATGATCTTCTCACTAGAGGCTTTAGTCCTTTCATAAGGATTCTTAGCATGACTTTGCTTGGATGGTTGATGAGGCTGATGGTATAGTAGATTTGGCATAGTTGTAAGTTGCCTTTCTTCGAGAGAGTGATAATCAGGGACTGTGTCCAAGATGTTGGCCACTCCCCTGTCTTCCAGACCTTATTGCAGATGGTGAGTAACATCTCTATCATGACTTCTCCTCCTGTCTGGACCAGATCTGATGAGATGTTCTCCACCCCTGCTGACTTCCTTCATTTTAGTGATCTTACTGCACTTTCAGCTTCTTCCCGTAGGATGGGGTAGCTGCTGTTGTGTTGTTGGTTGGTGGAGGGGCATCCAACACCTTGGGGTCTTCTGTTGCTGTGCAAGTGTACAATTCAGAGCAGTGCTCTGTCCAACTCTTTAAAATACCTTGATCTTCTGTGAGACATTTCCTGCTTTGTCTTGGATGGTAGTAGTTCTCCCTTGTTTTGACCTTGTCAGGTCTTTTAAAAGCTGGCAGGCTTTCTTTCTGTTGTTTTTTCGCAGGTTTTCTTTGATACCTATGCATTGTTCTTCAATCTACGTCTCCTTTGCTTTTCTAATGCCTTTTTTGTTAACTTGTTGATTGGCTTCTCTGTATAGTTCTGCACCTTCAGCCTTCTCCTTTTGCTTCAGTTCTCTGCGTTTGTAGCACTGCTTGAGTATATTTTCTGTGACCCAGGGCTTTTTACAAGCATGTCATTAGCTGTTTCAGTCACTGCAGTGTTAAAGCTGTTGATCAAAGTATCTACTTCCGTGTCCTGGTTATCAAGAACGAGGATTGGGGCCAATTTTTCTCATATCGTTGCTTTAAAGTTTTCTGATATGATTGGGTCTTTAAGTTTAAGTCAAGATTGAACTTTATCCTTAAATTTCCCTGCTTCTTAATTTTCTCAGGTGGAGTCTAAACGTCATCATCACAAGCTCATGGTGGCTTCCTATGTCTGTTCCTGGAAAGCTCCTGGTCTTCACAATATTGACACTTGATTAAAAGTATTGTTTGACCATGATGTCTATTTGATTGTGGTGATCTCTTAGGATGTGTCATGTCCAGCGTCTAGATGGTTTGGGTGGACCAAACGTGGGCACCACCTTCAGGTTGTTGAAACTGACAAATTCTAAGAGCCTCAAGTCTCTTTGGTTGGTCTTATGGTTGCAGTATTTGCCACATATCCCCTTCCAATTCTTGCTCTCCTCTGTGAGGCGAGCAGAGAACATCTTGCACGCACATTAAAACCTGTTCCGCTTTTTGGAAGTCAATTGCCTGTGAGTGTTGAGTTTATACCAGCAATTAGTTCCCATCCTGGAGTATATGTTGAACCCAGGTGAGTGTAATGGAAATTGATAGCCCCTGACTATTGGGTCTGCTCATTACAGTAAATTAGTACCATTGGCAAGAAAGATGTTTTTACAATCTCTTTTCTGAGGGGTTTGTTTGAAAAAATCACTCTGGAAGGTGATGATTCATTGCTTTCTACAGGGATTGCTTTGTTAACTGTAACCTGGAGTGCGAGGTTTAGAGCATTGAGATCATGATCTGGTGGCACAAATTCAAACCACTACTGAGGCACGTGTTTGAGGGTGTTTTTTTTCCTGGGTAGTTACCATCAGTAGTGACTCCACTCCCCCAGAAGTCCCCTGGATGGAACTGTAAACCGAGGTCCTGTGTACACATGCCTGCAGTGCCTCATGTGCACACACTGAAACTGGTTACGCCTTTTATAATAGTAATAATAATGATAATAATAAATGGAATTTATATAGCGCTATATCTTGCAAAACAAATCAAAGTGCTTTCATTCATCCTACTCATTCACATGCATCCAGTTACAATTTAATTCAAATGTATACACACATGCTCACATGCACCCACGCACAACACCGCACACACATAAAGGTTGTACACTCACAGGGTGATGGTGTTTTGGCTGTTGAGGGCGGGACAAAACCTGAAATGGAACAAGAGGGAGAATCTTAGCTTTGAAATAAATGTGTCTTGAGGCCGATTTAAAAGCGTCATAAGAAGTTTTGAGGTAGGGAGAGAGGGAGGTTATTCCAGATAAACCCACCAGAAACAGAGAAAGAGCGATGGCCAACGGTGGACTGGTTGAATCTAGGTATTCTTAAGCACAAGGTATCTGCAGCAGAGCGGAGGGAATAAGAAGGAGTGTACAGGGGGAAGACATTCCAAGGTGGGAAAGGGGTGCTGTTTTATGGAGACATTTGTAACGAGGGTACTGATCTTATAGTTTACTTTCTGTGGCACAGGCAACCAGTGGGGGAGATGGCAGAGAGGAGTATGTGCTCAGATTTTTTCTTTCTGAGGACTAGTTGAGCTGCAGAGTTTTTGGGCCATAGCATGCCAATAGGAACTTAAGACAATTTTAAAAACACATGCATGTGGTGTAATGTTCAAAAAATAATCCTTGAAGTCGGATTACGGTGCCTTTCGGTTTATAAATGGTCCCCATACACAAAAACTCACCATTGGTGAACCTATGAGATGTATCCGAGGAAGGAAAAAAAAGAAGAAACAAAAGCAACAAACTGTAAACTGTTCTGCTTTTTTGTGAAGGAAGCCTACTCTTTCGTCCCCGAAAAGATAAAATTACTCTTTCAGGCTGGCTGGCCACTTCAACAGTAAATCAACAGAAACAGGATAGGTCCCTGATGCTCTTTCCCATTTCCATGGGAAGGTTGTGGAAAGTGAGTAAAACAACAACAACAATAATAATAATAATGATAATAATTAAAAAATAATAATAATAATGTTTGGTATTGTATAGCGCTGAATCTCGTAAAGCAAACAAATAGAAGCCCTAGCATTCCAATCATTCACACACATACAACCTTCCACAAAATATAAGAATTAACATTATCCAAATGTTTTGCTCAATCATCATCATCATCAGTCCCATGACCTTGGCGGTCGTGGAGGAGAGGTTATGCCTATGTCTGCATTTTGTAGAATTTAGTTGACAATTCAACTTGTTTACAACAAAGAACAGCAGTTAGCTAACTTTTAGGACTCACACATGTCTAAAACCTTACGCCTTACATACAATCTATACTAACTTAATTTGAACTGTTTTATTGATCTAAATAGAGTTTACTCCACGTGTTCTTCAATCGCCCAATAATTATGGTTTATTAAAGATTTTAAATAAAAATTAGATCTGTTTTCTACCAGTTAATATTGGGTACACACTAGGGTACCCCTACATACTTACATCTATATGATGCAATAGCGAAAATATTGATTTACAACAAAATAGAGAACTCTCATTGTGGTTTTAATGAATCAAGTCAAGATCAGTTATTTCAACAATCTTTTCCATGGAATAGAGTAAACATGTAACTTAATAAAGTTATTATTATTGATTTTCTTTCCTAGATCAGACCAACATCACATTTAAGGGAGATAACTCGGCCCGTACTATTGAATGCCTAAAAGAATGTTAAGACATTTCATGTAGGCAACATTAAAAATAACATAAACAAGTAGATAAAATACAAACTAATTTAATAATTAGTTACATTAGAATGTTGGAAAATAAACTTATTTAGATAATATACTAAATATAAAAATACAAATATATCGTAGGCATAATAGTGACAGTTTACATAGAGAGTTGAGAAAACTGAATATATATTGACCACAAGGCTAATATGGTTTCACTGTTTGAATCTAAGTTAAGTGTGGCTGTGTGTCCACCGGGCTACGTCTAGCTTTAGGCCTGCGTCTAGCTTTTTAATGTCAATTGTATCAAATGCTTTTTTGAAATCTATAAATAATACACCACAAAATTTATTGTCATTAATGTTTTTACAGCCAGTTGCTACAAAACTAGTCAAGTGTAGGGCCCATGGGGAGTGACTTTTTCCAAATCCCACTGATTTGGGGGAAGTAAGCGTTTAAAATTTTAATTATGGGCTATGTGTTTATTCAATGTTTTTTCCCAAAGGGTTTTTAAAGGGAAAATAAAAAAGAGATTGGCCATAAATTTTAGGATCGGAAGTGGAGAGAGAGAGAGAGAGAGGGAGGGGGTAATTTGGTATAAGTAAGGGGGAATATATTTTTTTTTTTTCCAATAATTTGGGAAATGTAAAAGGGGGAAAATTTTATTTGTTTTAAAAATCAAGTGTGGTTTTTATTTTTTATTTATTTTTTTTATCGAGGATAATGGAAAACATCATGTGCTTTTTTACATCCAGCCCCAGTCCCCCTGTGTAAGCGGGTTTTGTGGGTTTTGTCATTGTTTCCACCGGGACACAAAGGCCTAGTCTTCCGAAAAGCCAACAGGATTTAACATGTGCCCCAAATTTCTGCAGCGTTGGGAAAACGGGGCCTCGGTTTTAAATTTGGTTTAAAGTCTTTGAAGGCTTTGAAATTCAGTTTTTTTTTGGTCAAACTGGGAAAAAAGGGCGAGGTGGGAATCAAACCCAAAATTACATTAACTTGTTGGCCGGCAAAAGTTTAACCTCCCCCACCTTCCTCCTTTTTTTTTGATGCATCAAACCCATGAAAAAATGACTTTGAAAATTTTTTTATTGGTGTTGTCTTTAAAGAATCAGGAAGGAAATTCCATACACAGGGCTGATAAAGTAAGCTAAATTTGAACAAAACTATTTGGGATTGGACACTTGGGTTTTCAGTATTTTTGGAATGATTATTGGGAAATTGTCTTTTTTTAAGGGGGAGGGAAAAAAATTCCCGTCTATCTTAAAAAACATGAAATGTTTGTTAAAATTTTTTCTTTGGTGTGGGGAAAAATAAATGAGTTTAAACCCCCTTCTAGTAAGGTAGTCTTCTCAAAAGAACAATTTAAGAGCACGTTTATCAGACTTAATGATTTCTAGTGGGCCAGCCCCCTGGGCAGTGGTTAGCGCCTTGGGTTCGGACTGGAAGGTCGCGGGGTTTGATTCCCCAAAAAAATCATAGGGGTTTTTTTGGGCTCCGGCCGGCTTTAAACCCCTGTGAGTGTGCTGGGGTCAGTGGGAAGAGTCCACACAGTCGGCTTATCCACTTAACGGGAGTTTTAGAGTGTTGCTCAAAAATTTCCCCGACCAACACTGCAGGTGCTGACTCTCGGCCTGTTGACGCCGGGATATTTATATAGTAAGCGTAGAGTACAACCCCGTCAAAAAGCACAAAGCATATGCACCCACAGCAGCATAATTTTTACCCATTTCATTATCATCATGCAATAAAATAAATTGTTCTGATTTGGGGTCCCCGTTGCTCTGGTTCATGGTGACCCAGATTCAGTTCCCCCCTCCTTCTTGTCTGTGGGGGTTTGTGCGGGGCCCTTTTGGGGGGGAGATTCAGGGGGGGTAGTCATTGAGGGCGTTTTTGGGGTTCCACCTCGGGGGGGGGGGGAAATCAGTTGGGGTCGCAACTGAGCTAATATTCGTTAGTAGGGGGCTTAGTTGGTGGGTCCTGGTTTTTGCTCAGAACAGGCACAGAACACCACCCCAAAAGGACCCGCGCGTGTCCCAAAAGAAGTACGGGAGGGGTTATGCCCATCTGAAACCTGGGGTTTTCCACACAGAAGGTATGGAATGGGTTTTTTGCCTACTCGAACCATGGGTTCTGCACACCCCGAAGTAGGAAGTGGTTAGCTACTCTGAAACCATGGGTTCTGCCACCCAGAAAGGGTTGGGAAAGGGGGTTTTGCCTACCTTTTAAACCATGGGTTGCTGCACCCCAGGGATGGAAGTGGGTTAGCCCACTCTGAAACCAGGGTTCTGCAACCCGAAGGTATGGCCCCAAAATAAGCCATGTACATGAAGTTAAAAAGGACCCTAGAGAAGTTGGGGTCAACACCACTCACACACACACACACACACACACACACACACCCCTGTTCCCGACAGATGCTTTAACCCCCCACACCCCTGTTTCTTTCTTTCTTTAAGGTTTTCCTCAATTATTTGACCAAAGTAAAGGGTTTCATTTTTTAAAAGAATGTTGTGCGGCGGGCGTGTGTGTGTGTTTGGTGTGTGTGTGGTGTGCCCCGCGCGAGCTGGGGTGTGTGTGTGTTTACCTATTAGTGTCGTGCATGAGATAAAGAAAAAAAAAAAAAAAAATTATGGGAGGTAGGGGGGGGAGGTGGGGGGGGGGGGGGCATTTAACAGTTAAAATGCAGCAAAAACAAATTTCGAAAGTTTTTCCCCCAGGGGTTTAACTAAACAACAACTATCCCACATAACCACTTATCCGCCAAAAATTTGTTCAAAAAAAATAATTTCTTCATCCACTTAACGGTGTGGTTTTAGAGTGTTGCTCAAATTCCCGACCAACAGCAGGTGTCTGATTTACCCCCGGTTTACCCAGGTATATTATGATAGAAGCGTGAGACAACCTGTCAAGAATCACAAAGCATATCACTTCCACAGCAGCTAATTATTTATCCCCAATGTCTTTATCTCATGCAATAAAAAAAAATTGCTTGATTGGTGGGCCCCTTCTCTGGTTCTGGTGACCTCAGTTCGTTCCCCCATAAATTTTTGTCGTGGCGGTTCGTGTGGGGGCCTTTGGGGTTGGAGATTCAGGGGGGAAATCGTGGAGGGGCGTTATGGTGGTTGCCCCTCGGGTGGGGAACCCGTCTGGCTCGCAAATGACTAATACTTCGTTAGTAGGGGGGGTAGTAGGTGGGTCCGCGTATGTTTGCTCAGAAAGGCACCCCTAACACCACCAAAGTGACCCGCAGCAGTGTACACACCGAAGGGGCGGTGTGGGTTATGCTACTCTGAAAACCCTGGGTTTTCTGCACACCCGAAGGGGATGGAAATGGGTTTGCCCTCTGAAACCCTGGGTTGCTGCCACAAGAAGGGTTTGGGAAATGGGGTTTGCCTACCTGAAAAATGGGGTTTCCCCACCCCGAAGGGATGGAAGTGGGTTTGCCTACTCTGAAACCATGGGTTTTCTGCACACCCAAAGGTAGGGAGGGTTAGCCTACTCTGAAACCATGGGTTGCTGCACACCCCAAAAGGGATGGGAATGGGTTTGCCAAATCTGAAAAACCTGGGTTGCTTTTACACCCCGAAGTATGGTTGGGTTTGCCTACTCGAAACCTGGGGTTCGCACAACAGAAGGTTGGAAGTGGTTAGCCACCTGAAACCCTGGGGTTTCGCACAAAGAAGGGATGGAAGTGGGTTTTTGCCTCTCTGAAACCTGGGTTTTCTGCACACCCCAAAGGGATGGTATGGGTTATGCCCACTCTGAAACCCTGGGGTTTCTGCACACACAAAGGGATGGGAAGGGGGTTATGCCTTCTGAAAAATGGGGTTTTGCCACCCCGAAGGTAGGCCATCCAAAATAAAGACCATGTATAGTGGCCCCAATTATAAGGGCCTCCCATATAAAACCATGCTTATAGGAACACCAAAAGCTTGTCCCGCCAAGTTTCTTTTTGTCATTATTAAAAATGCATAAAAGAACCCCCTGATTAGGAACCATCGCCTATATGGACAGCACTTGCAAGGTCCCCACACGAACTTCCCTCGGATTAAGAACCGAAAGTAGGACTTATCATTTCCAGGAAGTCAGATTATTCCGTTAAAAGAACCCTCGCTTGTAAGAACATTTGCTTGTTCCCGACACGACCTCCCCTCGGATATAAGAACCGAAAGTAGAAGTTATGCTCGTTTTGTTACCGGTATGAGTCACTTCCAAGAAATTTTCTTCCAGAAAGGCATGATAGCGGAGCGTAAGAGAAAAGCATTGTCTCTCAAACAAAAAGTTGAAATTATCAGGGAGGTCGAGTGGAACCCTCACAAAAGCAAAAGTCTCATCGCTGATGAAATGAAAGTTCCCAGGATGACTTTGCTCAGTATTGTAAGAGAAAAAGCCAAATACATTGGGCAGTTTGAAAGGGCAGGAATGATATTTCCAGAAAGCCGCAAGAGGCTCCGGGCATGGCACTGTTGACACTGCTTTGTTGGAGTGGTTTTCTGTGAAAAGGTGAGCTATGCTCTCTCTCTCTCTCTCTCTCTCATCTCTCTCTCTCTCTCTCTTCTCTCTCTCTCTCTCTCTCTCTCTCCCCTCTCTCTCTCTAATTCATTCAGACAGCTACTGTTACATACGTTCTAGTGTTATTTGAATTGAATTCATGTTTTTGTTTGCAATACACCAAAAACGTAAACGAGATTGCATCGAGATATTCAACTTTTCAACCCAACCAGCAAGTTCCATTGCATTGATGCATAAACAAGCAAGAAGTTGCCGTGGACACACACACACACACACACACGTATGCACGCACACACACACACACACACACACACCTCACACACACACACACACACACACAACACACACACACACACACATCACACACACACACACACACACAGAGACCATTAGAGGCCCATATACAACTCTTTTTAGCTTGTCCACACTATTTTCTTCTTTCTTCGGTTTATAAGAACACACACTTCCACAACTGACCTTATAAACCGAGGTTATGCTTATAAGGACCCCGCTTATAAGGACACCAGAATGCTTGCCCCTGCGGTGTTCTTATATCAGAGGTCCACTGTACAATGAAGTTAAGAAGCTGACCCTAGAGAAGTTGGGGTCACACACACACACCCACACACCACACACACACACACACACACACACACACAACACACACCCTGTTCACAGACAGACCGCTTAACCACCCACACCCATGTGTTATTTCTTTCTTTAAGGTCTGTTCACTCAATTATTAGACCAAAGATAAAGTGTTACAATATATAGAGAACGTGTGCGTGGGTGCGTGCGTGCGTGCGTGTGTGTGTTGTGTGTGTGTGCACGCGCGCATGCGTGCGTGTGTGTGTGTGTGTGTGTGTGTGTTTACCTATTAGTGTCTGTGCACGAGATAAAAGGAAAAAAATACAAAGAATTATGGGAGGTATGGGGGTGAGGTGGGGGGTGCATTGAACAGTTTAAACTGCAGCAAGAACAATTGCGAAAGTTTGCCAACAGGGCTTCTAACTAAACAACTAACTATCTCCAACATAACCACATTATCCGCCAATAATTGTTCAAATGACATATTTGCTTCATCCACTTAACGGATGTGAGTTTGAGAGTGTTGCTCAAATTACCTGACCAACACTGCAGGTGTCTGTATCTCTCAGGCCCGGTTGACGCCAGGATATATTATGATAGTAAGCGTAGAGTACAACCCTGTCAAGAAGTCACAAAGCATATGCACTTCCACAGCAGCATAATTATGTCATCCTCATTGTCATTGATCATCATGCAATAAAATAAATTGTCTCTGATTTGGTGGTCCCAGTTGCTCTGGTCTCATGGTGACCTCAGATTCGGTTCCCCCATACACTTCTGTGTCTGTGGCGAGTTTGTGTGGGGCCTTTGGGGTTGGAGATTCAGGGGGGATAGTCATTGGAGGGACGTTGTGGTGGTTGCCACCTCGGGTGAGCAACTCAGTCTGGCTCGCAACTGAGCTAATACTGTCGTTAGTAGGGGGCTTAGTAGGTGGTGTCCTGCGTATGTTAGCTCAGAACAGGCACCACTGAACACCACCAAAGTGACCCAGCAGCAGTGTACACACAGAAGGTACGGTAGTGGGTTATGCCTACTCTGAAACCATGGGTTGCTGCACACCAGAAGGTATGGAAGTGGGTTATGCCTACTCTGAAACCATGGGTTGCTGCACACACAGAAGGTATGGAAGTGGGTTATGCCTACTCTGAAACCATGGGTTGCTGCACACCCAGAAGGTATGGTAGTGGGTTATGCCTACTCTGAAACCATGGGTTGCTGCACACCCAGAAGGTATGGCCATCCAAAATAAAGACCATGTACCATGAAGTTAAGAAGCTGACCCTAGAGAAGTTGGGGTCACACACACACACACACCCTGTTCACAGACAGACTGCTTAACCACCCACACCCATGTGTTCTTTCTTTAAGGTCTGTTCACTCAATTATTAGACCAAAGATAAAGTGTTACAATATGTAGAGAATGTGTGTGTACATGCGTGCGTGCGTGCGTGTGTGTGTGTGTGTGTGCGCTCGCATGCGTGCGTGTGTGTGTGTGTTTACCTATTAGTGTCTGTGCACGAGATAAAAGGAAAAAAATACAAAGAATTATGGGAGGTATGGGGGTGAGGTGGGGGGTGCATTGAACAGTTTAAACTGCAGCAAGAACAATTGCGAAAGTTTGCCAACAGGGCTTCTAACTAAACAACTAACTATCTCCAACATAACCACATTATCCGCCAATAATTGTTCAAATGACATATTTGAAATCTTATCTACAACTGTACCAGAAAAATATTGTTGAAGTACTTCACAATGAAGAATGATATGCTTAGGTGTTAAATCAGAACCACATAGACAAGTTATCTGTTTACAAAATTTAGTCCTAAATGCAACCAATCTGAACCTGTAGATCATACTTCTCACCAGTCTGTTAAGAAAATGACACACTCTGACACTTAATTAATGTCCACGTAAAGAATACTTTCGTTGGCTGTTGATAGGGTTCCAAGAAGCTTTTTTTTTTTAGCAGAAGTATGCCCTCCTGAAGACTGAGTGGAAGGTTCAGAGGTGCTGTAACTTCAGAGCCCGTGTCTATGGCAGCAGCTTTGGCTAACTGGTCAGCTTTCTCTTTGCCCTGGATTCCACAATGTGACGGAATCCAGCAAAAGGCAAGGGTAGTACCTCGTAAGGAAAGAAAATGTATAAGGTGACAAATTTCAATCCAACCTTGTGGCAACCCCGTAGTTTTCCCACTGTCTCTTGAACTTTCTCCAGTTCACCTCTACATTTGATGAAAGATCCAACTTTGAGGGAACAGGTATGTTTGCTGTGAAGAATTTTTGTGCTTGAGCCATTTCCAGTTTACCTCTTGTACTACCAAGGACCTGCTAACAACTGTCCACTAAGTTATTTTACTGACCCAGCCAGTTGGTTCACCCTCTTAAAGAAAATTCGCCCTACATTGTTAGAACTGAATTTCTTACTGTTGGCTTTGGATGATGACCACTTCTGACATACATCATGGCTGTATTGTAGTTTTAGTAGATAAAGGAACATTCAGTCATACAAATAAACAGGCCTACAGAGGCCATGTGAGTTCAAGCCCAAGTGATTATTACCGAATCTCCAGGACAGAACATACATTAAGCTACACACACACACACACACACACACACACACTGGAAATTTATCATTATAAAATCACCAAAGGATTGCTTGTCCTAAATTTGTCCTAAGAAGTATGACTGTTAAAAATTATTTGAAGCTGGCAGTAAATCTTAAGTCTGACAGAGATTTTCCTAAGAGAGCAAGATTTATATCCTCTAATACCATACTGCAAAATGCACGCTGGGTAAATATACATCTCAAACATTTATAAATGCTGGATTCAATCAAGTACAAATAATATCATTGCTAAAAGAGATGAATTATCCCCCACTTCAACTTGGAAACTCAAAAAAGCACAGCTTGACATCAATAATCTTGACTAAACAAAGAATTGTAATGTAAATTTATTATCTTCGGAAGCAAAAATTCGTTTGGAAGAACATTATTCAAACCATTCAAAGTTTTTACAGATGGCTCAGTCTTAAAAATAATGCTGGTGCTACATACAATATACCAGATCTACAATCAGAAAATTCATGTCATCCTGGGGAGAATATTTCAATATTTACAACAGAACTCTAGCCTTTAACTTTAGTATGACTTGACTTGACTTATGCCTCTTGGTTCCTTGGGGAACATAGGGCTGCAACAACACCCCTCCAACGAACTCGAACTCGGTTTTGGGAGATCCTCTTCAGCTGGCCCATGTCATTCCGGCTGCCTTCGTTTCTTCCTCAACACTTCTGCGCCATGTCTGCTTTGGTCGACCAACTTTCCACTTCCCTTGTGGATTCCAGTCAAGGGCCTGTCTGGTGACATTTGACGCAGGCTTTCGAGTGTATGGCGATCCATCCCCACTTCCTTTGTTTAATGATGGACTCGATTGGGGTTTGTCTGGTCCTGTCCCACAGTTGTTTGTTGGATATGACTTCCAGCCACCTGATGTTGAGGATGTACCTGAGGCATTTGTTGGTAAAAGACTGGAGTTTGTGGGTGTTGGTTTTTGTTACCCGCCAGGTTTCTGAGCCATAAAGTAGGACCATTTAACATTGGTGTTGTAGATCCGAAGCTTATTTTGAAATGAGAGGGCTGTTGACCTCCAAATTGGCCGAAGGGTGTTGAAGGCGGGGCTTTGCTGATTCGGCACTTGATGTCTTCATCTGTTCCCCCATCTTTACTGACGACACTGCCCAGGTAAATAAACTTGGTGACTTCTTTGATGGTTTCTTGCTGCAGTCGCACTGGGTCATGTGTTTTGTTGTTCACCCTCATGATCTCTGTCTTCCCGATGTTGATTTGGAGGCCAGTCTTTTCAGCTTCGTCAGAAACACGACAAAGCTTCTCTTGTGCGTCTTGTTGCCTGTGGGAGAGAAGGCTGATGTCGTCTGCGAAGTCCAGGTCTTCCAGCTGCTTCATGAGGGTCCACTGTATGCCGGTTCTCCTGCCTGCTGTGGCTTGCCGCATTATCCAGTCAACCACCAACAGGAAGATGGTTGGCGACAACAGACAGCCCTGACGAACAAGGGTCTGTACGGAGAAGGCTTCCGTCAGTTTCCCTTCATGGATGACTTGACAGGTGGCATCTTCATATAGCTGCTGGATGATGGTGATGAACTTTGGTGGAAAGCCATAGTGATACATCAGTTTCCAAATGACATCTCTGTCGACGCTGTCAAATGCCTTCTGGAAGTCGACAAAGACTGAATATAGGGGGGTCTGCCACTCCAGGGACTGCTCAATGATGATGCGCATTGTGGCGATTTGATCTGTGCATGATCTGTCTTGCCTAAAGCCTGCCTGTTCACCCCGAAGTGTCTTGTCCAGTGCTGTCTTCAGTCTGTCTAGCATGATCCTTGTCAGCACTTTCCCTGGGATGTACAGTAGCATGATTCCTCTCCAGTTGTTGCAGGAGGACAGGTCCCCTTTCTTTGGCAGCTTAACGAGATGGCCTTTCTTCCAGTCTTCTGGTACACTCTCTTGCTCCCAGATCTTGTATAGGAGTGGGTATAACATCTCAGTGGAAGTTTGGATGTCTGCCTTCAGTGCTTCAGGTGGTATACCGTCTGGGCCTGCTGTTTTGCCTGATTTGAGTGACTTGATGGCTTTGGTGATCTCATTCTTGGTAGGGGGGCCGGTGTTGATGCCAAGGATTTCAGTAGGTGGGGGGATGTCAGGCGGCATGGGTGGTGCAGGTCTGTTGAGCGTTTCTTTGAAGTGCTCTGCCCATCTTGCTCTCTGGTCCTCCTCACCTGAAATGGTATTGCCATTCTTATCTTTGACAGAGCAGCTAGGTTTGTTGTTTTTTCCTGAGAGAGTTCTCGTGATCTCGTACAGTCTCTTCATATTTCTTTGGCCTGCTGCAGTCTCTGCTTCCTGAGTCAGTTCCTCAATGAATTTTCTCTTGTCTCTTCTTGCATTTCTCTTTACTGCCCGGTTTTTGTCCCAGTAGCATGCTTGCAGTTCCTGTTTCTTTTCTTGATCTTGTGTTCGGTTGATCTGATCTTTCAGCTGTTTTCTCTCGGTGATCAGTGCCCATGTTTCTGTTGTCAGCCACTCCTTGTATTTTCTTGTTTTCCTTCCCAGTACTGTTTGGCATGTTGTCTTCCAGGTCTCACGTAGACTCTGCCATTGCTCTTCGACTGTTTCCTCTGGCAGCTGGAAAGCACACTGAAGTTGTTCCTCAGTTCGAGCCTGAATTCTTCTATTTTTTCTCTTTCCTTCAGGCTTTGCACATTGAACTTGTGTGATGGTCTTCCTGCCCGGTCGATGTAGGCTTTGAGCTTGGTCTTGAGGATGGCAACAACAAGATGATGGTCTGATGCTGCATCTGCTCCGCGCTTCACCCTGACATCATGCAGGCTCCTTCCCCACTTTCGCCCGATGGTGATGTGGTCAATCTGGTTTTCGGTCTTGCCATGGGGGAAGTCCATGTGGTCTTGTGGACTTTCTTGTGAGCAAAGATGGTGCCTCCAATGACCAGGTCGTTAAACATGCAAAATTCTGTTAAAAGTTCTCCATTTTCATTTTGTTCTCCAGTGCCATGTCTGCCCATGATCAGTTCTCTGTTTGTGTTGTCTGTCCCCACTTTGGCATTCATGTCTCCCATTAGTATTTTTAGGTCCCTCTTTGGTGCTTTGTCCATGATGGTCTGGACTTGTTCGAAGAAGTTTTCTTTATCTTCTAACTCTGCTGTATTTGTTGGAGCATAGCACTGAAGGATGGTAACCTTTCTGCCTTTTGAGTTGAAACGTGGTGACACTGGTTCCCAGGACAGCAGTCCTTGCGTTGCTTCAGGTCTCATCAGCAGCTCTACTCCATGTGTGTGGGGCTGGCCTTCTTCCTGTCCAGAGTAGATGATAGTGTCTCCACTCGCAAGTTTTGACTGCCCGGTTCCATTCCATCTGGTCTCGCACAGGCCAAGGATCTTTAGGTTGTACCTGTGCATTTCTCTACTCACCTGTGCTGTTTTACCGGTTTCCTACAGGGTTCTGATGTTCCAGGTTCCTAGTTGTCGGCGCACTGGCTTCCCAAAGGCTTTCACCAGCACGCGTCATAGGCTCTACCAGAGAGGACTCTTCCCCAACCATGTCGCTTGTAAGAGGTACTGTTGCAGTTTCAGTAACAGACTGGTTTTTAAGTGAATGGGTCGTTAGCCCAATGCACAACCCCCAACCTGGAGGACCAGGGTGCATCGTTTAGTCTGGCTCCTCCCCCCCAGACCTGTTGAGCATGGTTGAACCTGCCAGAGGCCGAAGCCCCAGCCCACATAGCTCTGGGGGTCATTGAAGCATGACAAGGTGATACACCATCGGGACAGTAACTTTAGTATAATGGCACTTGATTTTTTAAATCGATTTCCCAGAGCTTCTTTTCAAATACTTTTTTGTGTTGATTCAAAATAAGTAATTCAAGCCATCAGCTCTATGCAAACAAAAGTTAGATCTGAACTAGTCACTAAGATTTGTCATTTAATTCATCTCCTCAACTTAAAAGACACATATATAACTTTTTGTTTGATTCCATCTCACTGTGGTGTATCTATCTATCTATCTGTCCCGTAGTCTGACAACCGTGGGGGCACCCTCAAAGACTCAACAACCAGTTCCCTCCATTCCTCTCTCTGTTCTGCCTTTCTCAGGGTGTTGTTGAGTTCTAGGTCTGTCCTGTAGTTTTGTCTCCAGCAGTGCCAAAACTACAGGACAATCAGCCTCATATGTCATGCCAGTAAAGTCATGCTGAAAGTGATCCTGAATAGGCTGAAACCACAGGCAGAAGAGATCATCGCCGAAGAGCAGGCCGGTTTCCGCCCAAATAGAAGCACCACAGAACAGATATTCAACCTGAGAGTTCTGTGTGAGAAATACAGCCAGCATCAACAAGACATCTTCCACATCTTCATTGATTTTAAGAAGGCCTTCGATAGAGTATGGCATGACGCTCTGTGGGCCACCATGAACAAATTCAACATGGGCCAGAAGCTGATCCACACCATCAACGAACTCTACTCAAAGGCCACCAGTGCAGTACTCGTACAGAGCACGGTAGGGGAATGGTTCCGTACCTCAGTTGGGGTCCGACAGGGATGTCTGCTGTCGCCGACACTGTTTAACATTTTCCTCGAACGCATCATGACTGACGCCTTGGAGACCACACAGGCACAGTCAGCATTGGAGGGCGAACAATCACCAACCTCAGGTTTGCCGATGACATTGACGGTCTGGCGGAAATGAGAGGAACTGGCCAACCTAGTGAAGCAACTGGACGAAATATCCTCACGATACGGCATGGAATCAGCGCCGAGAAAACCAAGCTCATGTCAAACAGTGCCCAGCCAATCACCACCAAGATCACCCTCAGCGGAAAAGAACTGGAGACAGTTGACCATTTCAAGTACCTTGGAGCCATCATAAGTGAGGAGGGATCGAAGACCGAAATCCTAGCAAGAGCGGCACAAACAGCAGCAGCAATGACAAGACTGAAGACCATATGGAGAGACAGAAACATCCCTCTCGGAACCAAGGTAAAGTTACTAAACGCGCTAGTCAACTCAATCATGCTTTACGCATGTGAGGCATGGACACTGAACGCAGACCTACAAAGGAGGATCCAAGCAGTAGAAATGAGATGCTTCAGAAGGCTCCTTGGCATCTCATACAAGGACCATGTCACCAACAATGAAGTCCGTATGAAGACCTACTGACCACGGCGAAAAAGAGGAAACTCAGATGGTATGGGCACGTAACACGCTCAGAAGGACTTGCAAAGACCATCCTGCAAGGAACAGTCCAGGGGAAGAGAAGACGGGGCAGACAGAGGAGAAAGTGGGCCGACGACATCCGTGATTGGACAGGGAAGGATTTCAGTGTCACCCAGGCACTCGCCCACGACCGCGCTAAGTGGAGCCAGCTGGTCCACCGTTCGTCCACCATGCAGCGCCCCTACGACCCTGTCAGGTTACGGGACCAGTGAACAGTGAACAGTGAACAGGTCTGTCCATTCGCTGATGTTATCCTCCCAGCTCTTCCTAGGTCTGCCTCTTCTTCTTCCTCCTTGGAAAGTGCCTTGTAAAACTGTCTTTGCAAGTCCTTTGGATCTTGTGACATGGCCCATACCATTTAAGTTTACGTTTTTTCACGATCGTTAGAAGGTTCTCATAGGGTCCAATGGTTTGCTGGATTCTGTTATGCACGCTTTCGTTGCTTATGTGGTCTTTGTAGGAGATGCCAAAGGGTTTCCGAAAGCATCTCATCTCCACCGCCTGTACTCTTCTCTTCAAATCTGCAGTCAGGGTCCATGATTCACAGGCATACAGAAATATGGATATGACAAGGGAGCGCATTAGTCTGATCTTGGAGATAAGTGAGATATTTTTTATCTCTCCAGATGGTTTTTTAGTTTTGACAAAGCTGTTATTTGTCTGTGCAGTCCTGCATACTACTTCGGGCTTGGACCCCTGGTTGATAAATGGCTCCAGTACTTGAAGTTTGAATGTTTCCAGCTTTGGTTTTAAAACCTGATATCGTGTAATGCCTTTGGGGTTTTTATTAGCATCTTGGTCTTCTCTGCCGATTTCCATGCCATTGTTTTGGGGGGCCTTATTAAAGTGTTCTGTTAGGTGGCAGCTCTTTTTCGATCTTGCTATTCCTAAATGCCATTGCGAAGCGGGGTTTGTGATCGTTTGCCCCCAATGGATGTCCTTCATGATGTTCAGTGATAGCCATGATTCTCTCAAGGAAAGATTTTGAAAAGGGGGGGGGAAGTAGACCCCTGCCTTACCCCAAACTGTTGTTCAAAACCCATTCTCCAATGTTGTTTTGTGTACATGCACTGGGGGCCCTGCTGTAAGCTGTTTGATGCTTGATCGGGTTTGCATTGATGCTGTAAAAATTTCATGGTTGCCAAAAGCTGCATGCCCCCCTGTCAAATCCCTTTTAAAAAATGATAAATACGTGGAAAAGGTTTGTTGTGTTGAGGTACCGCTCACATGTTTTGGGGTTAAATATCTGTTTCTGTTGTGCTGCGCCTTGTCTGAAATGCTTGTTCCTCAGAAATGATGGTTTTGGGCTTGGGCTTCAGTCTATTCAATATTATCTGCAGCATGACCTTGCTTGGTGGCATATGAGGCTGATTGTGCAGAAAATTATGGCATTGTTGTAGATTTCCTTTCTTGGGGAGGGTGATGATGAGTGACTGTGTCCATGGTGTTGGCTTTTTCCCTGTCTCCCAGATCTTGTTGCAGATTTTTTAGTAGGGCGCTGATCATGGCTTCCCTTTTCCAGCTTAAACCCAAACTCAGCTGGAATGTTGCCCAGCCCTGCTGATTTTCCCCTTTTTCAGCGATCTGACTGCTGTTTGCACTTCTTCTCAGAGGATAGGGTGACTGTCTGTGTCTTTGCTTGCGGGTACATTAAGGACTTCTGGATCTCCAGCGGTTCTATAGTTATACAGGTCGGAGCAGTATTCTGTCCATGTGTTCAGAATATCCTGGTCGTCAGTGAGACACTTCCCATTTTTGTCTTGGATTGTTAAACCCTTTTTCCCCTTTTTTGTGCTAGTAGGTCTTTCACCAGTAATACGCTTTCTTGCTATTGTTTTTCTTGATGTTCCTTCAATGTCTTGGCACTGTTCCCCGGAATCCATTTCTCTTTTGCCTCCGTCATGGACTTCCTGATTCTTTTGTTGACTGCCCTATTTTGTTCTGCTCTTTTTTTTGTTTCATTTTTCCTTTTTCTTCAGCTCTCTAAGCTTGTCCCCATAGTTGTAGGATGTTAGGTGTGCCCCATGGTTTTTTGACTGGTCGTGTTTTTTGACTGTGGTGTATATCACAATAAAAAGTTGACCTTTTTTTTAAAAAAAAGAAAAGGAGGTAAAACAATTAATGGCAAAATGAAAAATCCACTTGTCAGTACAAGAATTTAACGTTATCAGATCATGCAAAAAGCGCAGCAAAATTATTCCAGTGTAAAAAAAAAAAGAGATTTGGTTGTCTAAAATGTTTTTGAAGAGAGGGTAAAATTTGAGTGTTTTGCTAAAAATATATGGGAAAAAGATTTTTTTCATTTTTACTGTGTAAAACCAAATTGCCCTTATAAATTCCATTACATATTTATTATTATTTAAACAAATTTGTTTCTCTGGCTTGCTGATGGGAATTGAACTGTTTTAAAGACAAATATTTGAACATGTCTCATGCATACCTCGCGCTGGGACTGCACGGCGTAGAGGGCGTCTCCGGTGGCGGATGGGAAAATTGCACCGTGGACCAACGCAGTCTAAGGGAAGGCCACCCTGACAGAAAACACTGGCCCTCCAAGTATGGGGGGTTGGGCAGAAGGCCCCAATACCTACTCCGTAAAAAATAAAAAGTTACAGAAAACTATGAACATAACTTCAAACCAAGCCCTGGGGGAGCGGGGATCGCCGGCACTGGCATCATGACGACGATGGGGGAAAGCCTGCAGGAAGCTCACCGTCCGACAAGGTCCTTTGCAAACCCCAAAATAAACCCTTAACATTGGACATTGTAACGTTAGGACAATGTACAGAGGAGGCGCAGCAGCACAGATCGCGAGAGAGATGATAGAATGTCAATGGACATTCTCGGAATCAGCGAGTCCAGATGGACAGGAGCTGGAAAAATTAAGCTGGCATCAGGACAGACAGTGATATACAGTGGAGACGAACAACTACACGAGGGAGGAGTCGCCATCATGATGAGCCAGGACGCAGTAAAGTCTCTCATGGAATGGACACCAGTCAACAAGAGGATCATTACAGCAAGATTTACTCCAAATACAGACGGATGAAAAAGTTATACAAGTGTAGGGACGCAAAGGAGGGAAGAACCGGGAAAAGGAGCAGTTCTACCAACAACTCAGGAAACCAGTGAGGGGTGAAAACAAGAACGACATCATCATATCATGGGAGCCCTAAACGCAAAAGTGGAAATGCAACCTGGATACGAAAGGACAATGGGTATCATGGGACTTGGGAGACAAAAACGACTAAATGGACAGAAAACTATGCGAGTTTAGCCAGCTGAATGGACTAGTTTATACAGGAACTCTATTCCCACACAAAGACATTCAAAAGCAACATGGAATCAGCAGACGGAAGAGTGAAAACCAAATTGACCACCTATTGATCAGCGGACAATGGAGATCATCAGTACAAGACTGCCGAATACAGGGGGAGCAGATGCCAACAGCGATCACTACCTGGTGAAGACGAGGATCAAGTTACCGACTAACTCACGCAGAAACAACAACAACACCAAGCAAGACTGGACGTTGAACGACTGAAGGACGAAGAAATAAGAAAGAAATTTTGCAACGCAGTGAAGACCAAACTCGAAGAGAACAGAACCGAAACTGAAGATGTAGAAGAGATGTGGGAACATCAGAAGAACGCCTACATCAAATCAGCAGAAGAGGTCCTTGGCTACAGAAAGGGGAAGAGAAAGTCATGGATCAGTGAGAACCAGTGGAAGCTGATCGATGAGAGGAAGCGCATCAACATAAGAATCAACAGTACACATCGGAGAGAATACAGAATAATGAAGGAAACTTTACAAGGATAAAGACAAGGAGGTGAAAAGAAGGTACGAGAGGACAAGAGGAGATGGATGTCAGAAAAAACCCGAAAAGAGCCCCAGAACGCAGCAGAGAAGGGGGAGACGAAAGAACTGTAAGCATTGTGAAACAGCTCACCAACCAAGGCACTAGACCATTTGAAAGCAGTGAAGAATAAAAAGGGGAGCTGCTAAAGAATCAAGAGGCCAGACTGAGGAGATGGAGAAACACTTCCAGGAAGTTCTCAACAGGGACGCACCCAATGAACCACCACAAGATGACCAGGGGGAGTGGAAAAACTAGACATCTCAGCAGAAGAACCAACATCCATGAAATCAAGAAAGCACTGAAGACCCTAAGGAACGGGGGAAAAACACCAGGAGCAGGACCAGATCACAGCAGAGATGCTAAAAGCAGACATTGAACAGACCGGCAAGGAATGAAAGGATATTTGACCTCGTCTGGGAAAAGGAGACAAATACCCCACAATGGGCGAAAGGACTCATATGCAAGATTCCCCAAAAAAAGGAAATCTTCAGGAGGGGTGGAAACTGGCGTGGGATTACACTACTACCCCTTTGGGCCCGTAAGGTGCTCAGCAAGTCCTCACCAACGAATAAAAAGAAGGAGTAGACGCATCTCTCCCGAAAAAAACAAAAATGGATTTCGAAAAGGGGAGGGGAACTGTCGGCCCAAAAATTTATACTCAGGAACATCTTGGAACAAGTCAACGAATGGAACGCGACACTGTACATACACTTCATTGGACTTTGAAAAGGCCTTTGACTCCATACACCCAGACAGTCTCTGGATCATCATGCGTTTAATTGGAATCCCCCAGAAACTCATCCAGATGGTCAAGACAATGTACGAGGACTTTCAGTGCTCCGTCATTGTTTACAACGAAACAACAGACTGGTTCCCAGTGATTTCCGGGGTTGAAACCCGGTGCCTGAATGTCCCGGATCCCTTCCCTTCTCGGATAGACTGGGGGATGAGTAAGAACATGGAAGGTGAGAGAAATGGGATAAGATGGGACTTTATGAACATGTTTAGAAGACCTTGACTTGCAGACGACATCGCCCTCCTTTCATCAACCATGAATCACTACAACACAAAACTAAAAGACTGGAAGACAACGCAGCAAGGTTGGACTCAAGCTGATGGACAGAAGTGCAAAGCCATGAAAGTAACAGCAGGAACATCGATGGTCTGAGGGTTGGAGTCAAAGGGAAATTGAAGAGGTGGAGAACTTCACCTATCTCGGAGCAAAGGTCACCAAAGACGGAGGAGGAACAGCAGATGTCAAGAAGAGAGTGACATGGCCAGTGCGCAGATGAATGATTATCCAACATCTGGCAAATGGGAGACATCAGCAGAAAAACCCAAAGCATCCCTTTTCAAGAGCCTTGTTTTTTTCAGTTCTTCTCTACGGATGTGAGACCTGGAATTAACGAAAGGAGGGAAAAAGGAAACTAGAACATTTTTTTCCAAACCAAATGTCTGAGGAGGATCTTCAAGAAACCGATGGAAGAACACATTGCCAACAAGACAGTCTTGGAAATAGCAGGAGCAGAAAAAATCAGCCAGGAGATTAGAAGACGGAGATGGAACTGGATCGGACATGTCCTAAGAAAGGACAGGAGTGACGACTGTGCTGTTGCCCTGGATGGACACCCGAAGGGAGAAGGAAAAGGGGACGCCCAAGAAGTAGAGCGGAACAGCGCAGGCTGGAGCATGTGGAACGCCGCACGACGCACAGCTGCCAGGGCGGGAACAGTGGAGGAATGATGTTTCAAGCTTGGTGCCTCCTGGCACAGAGAGAATTAAGGTAAGGTAAGGTGTCTCATGCATAGGTGGCTATAGTATAACTTTTGATAATCATTTATTGATATGCAGTATGCTGAAAAGTTCTCACCTGTTCTTACCCCATTATTCTGGTCCTTGATTATTTTGTGTGGACAAATAGAGACAAGACTTTGTATGGGGAAGATGTTTGACTTTACTTCATGATAGCTGACATATTCAGGCAACTGTCATGCCACCCAGCATAAGTAATAAGTAACACAGAGTTACAGAACATGAATCATCTGCAACTGATATAGACAATAGTCATGGGCGATATTCAGTGATCTTTTACTGGAGTATGATTTTTTCAAATCATTATCTCAAGTCCAATTGGTTCACTGTTATCATAATGGACTTTAAAGACATTCTCCTTGTGACATTTAGATTTTCTCTTGTTGGTTATGGTTCACTCACTCACTCAGTCCCATGTCTCAAAGGACGTAGAGAAAACGCAACAGAGATCTTTTTCCATGCTTCACATCCTGTGTGGCTAGTAGAAGGTGTTTGAGGGTTGGGCGGTCCATCTTTGATGTTGTCCAACCATGATTTCTTTTGGCGCCTCTTCTTCTCTTTTCCTTCAAAATGTTCCCTGCAGGGGA